>OX621189.1:8788290-9988290 GCA_951640565.1 Petrophora chlorosata
TGACTGACTGACTGACATATTGACAGAATTGATCTCCGACTTGCCGTTATGGTGGGGGGTAGTGTTTGGTACCGTTGGATAGAGGATGTTTAGAAACCAACCAGAAAAATCCGAAATCCATGGAAAGGTGTCTCCGAGATGGAACTGCTCAAGGGATCTCGGAAACTATAAATCGGATGGGGGTACCGCTTTAACTAAATATGCCCTAAAACCTGGGCCATTTTTGAAAATTTGAAAAAAAAGATGGCCGCCATACAAAAAAACATGGCCGCCATACAAAATAAAAATGTAAATAACTTTTGAATTATTAGAGATAGGTATAGGGTGCTCGACCAAATGTCATAGAAGGCGATGAGGGAAATTTGGAAAAGTTGGAAAAATTAAAAAAAAAGAAAAAAAAATGGCGGCCATTTTGAAAGTTGCTCCGATCCGACTGAAATTTTGCATCGGGGGGTTTTCTGGGTCGTAGATTACGATTATGAAAAAAAATTTTGGATTCCGCCATTTTTCAAGATGGCCGCCATACAAGAGTTATTTTTCCGGAAAAATAAGCCAAGCAAAACTTTTGAACCGTAGTCGATAGGAAGCGTCTATAAAAAAAAAGCAACACCCCCCCACGCGAGCTGCTTTAGCAGCTCGCGCACGCCACAAAATCACTTGGATTCCGCCATTTTTCAAGATGGCCGCCATACAAAAGTCTTTTTTTCAGAACAACTGAACTTAAATAACTTTAGAACCGTAATCGATAGGGAGCTTTTATAAAAAAAAGCAAAACCCCCCCACGCGAGCTGCTTTAGCAGCTCGCGCACGCCACACAATCACTTGAAATCCAGCTTTTTTTCAATATGGCCGCCATACAAAAGTTTGATTTCAAAACAAAAAGGGTAAACAAAACTTTAGAACCGTAATCGATAGGAAGCTTTTAAAAAAAACAGCAGCCACCCCCCCACGCGAGCTGCTTTAGCAGCTCGCGCACGCGGCGAAATACTAGTTAATATAATATAAAGCTGGAAGACCATCACTGACTGACTGACTGACTGACTGACTGACTGACATATTGACAGAATTGTTCTCCCAGATGCCGTTATGGTGGGGGGGAGTGTTTGGTACCGTTGGATAGAGGATGTTTTGAAACCAACCAGAAAAATCCGAAATCCATGGAAAGGTGTCTCCGAGATGGAACTGCTCAGGGGATCTCAGAAACTATAAATCGGATGGGGGTACCGCTTGAACTAAATATGCTCAAAACCCTGGGCCATTTTTAAAAATTTGAAAAAAAAGATGGCCGCCATACAAAAAAACATGGCCGCCATACAAAATAAAAATGCAAATAACTTTTAAACGGTTTGAGATAAGCGGGGGGTGCTCGACCAAATGTCATAGAGGGCGATGGGGTTAATTTGGAAAAGTTGGAAAAATTAAAAAAAAAGAAAAAAAAATGGCGGCCATTTTGAAAGTTGCTCCGATCCGACTGAAATTTTGCATCGGGGGGTTTTCTGGGTCGTAGATTACGACTATGAAAAAAAATTTTGGATTTCACCATTTTTCAAGATGGCTGCCATACAAAAGTTTTTTTTCCGGAAAAATAAGCCAAACAAAACTTTTGAACCGTAGTCGATAGGAAGCGTCTATAAAAAAAAGCAACACCCCCCCACGCGAGCTGCTTTAGCAGCTCGCGCACGCCACAAAATCACTTGGATTCCGCCATTTTTCAAGATGGCCGCCATACAAAAGTCTTTTTTTCAGAACAACTGAACTTAAATAACTTTAGAACCGTAATCGATAGGGAGCTTTTATAAAAAAAAGCAAAACCCCCCACGCGATCTGCTTTAGCAGCTCGCGCACGCCACACAATCACTTAGATTCCGCCATTTTTCAAGATGGCCGCCATACAAAAGTCTTTTTTCCAGAACAACTGAACTTAAATAACTTTAGAACCGTAATCGATAGGGAGCTTTTATAAAAAAAAAAGCAAAACCCCCCCACGCGAGCTGCTTTAGCAGCTCGCGCACGCCACACAATCACTTGAAATCCAGCTTATTTTCAAGATGGCCGCCATACAAAAGTTTGTTTTCAGAACAAAAAGGGTAAACAAAACTTTAGAACCGTAATCGATAGGAAGCTTTTAAAAAAAAACAGCAGCCACCCCCCCACGCGAGCTGCTTTAGCAGCTCGCGCACGCGGCGAAATACTAGTATAATATAAAACTGGAAGACCATCACTGACTGACTGACTGACTGACTGACATATTGACAGAATTGATCTCCCACTTGCCGTTATGGTGGGGGGTAGTGTTTGGTACCGTTGGATAGAGGATGTTTTGAAACCAACCAGAAAAATCCGAAATCCATGGAAAGGTGTCTCCGAGATGGAACTGCTCAGGGGATCTCGGAAACTATAAATCGGATGGAGGTACCGCTTGAACTAAATATGCCCCAAACCTTGGGCCATTTTAGAAAATTTGAAAAAAAAGATGGCCGCCATACAAAAAAACATGGCCGCCATACAAAATAAAAATCTAAATAACTTTTGAACGGTTAGAGATAGGTATAGGGTGCTCGACCAAATGTCATAGAGGGCGATGGGGGAAATTTGGAAAAGTTGGAAAAATTAAAAAAAAAGAAAAAAAAATGGCGGCCATTTTGAAAGTTGCTCCGATCCGACTGAAATTTTGCATCGGGGGGTTTTCTGGGTCGTACATTACGATTTTAAAAAAAAATTTTGGATTCCGCCATTTTTCAAGATGGCTGCCATACAAAAGTTTTTTTTCCGGAAAAATAAGCCAAACAAAACTTTTGAACCGTAGTCGATAGGAAGCGTCTATAAAAAAAAAAGCAACACCCCCCCACGCGAGCTGCTTTAGCAGCTCGCGCACGCCACAAAATCACTTGGATTCCGCCAGTTTTCAAGATGGCCGCCATACAAAAGTAATTTTTTCAGAACAACTGAACTTAAATAACTTTAGAACCGTAATCGATGGGGAGCTTTTATTGAAAAGCAAAACACCCCCCCACGCGAGCTGCTTTAGCAGCTCGCGCACGCCACACAATCACTTGAAATCCAGCTTTTTTTCATGATGGCCGCCATATAAAAGTTTGTTTTCAGAACAAAAAGGGTAAACAAAACTTTAGAACCGTAATCGATAGGAAGCTTTAAAAAAAAACAGCAGCCACCCCCCCACGCGAGCTGCTTTAGCAGCTCGCGCACGCGGCGAAATACTAGTTAATATAATATAAAACTGAAAGACCACTGACTGACTGACTGACTGACATATAATTGACAGAAATAGAAGTGGTACTTGCCGATATGGTGGGAGGGAGTGTTTGGTACCGTTGGATAGAGGGTGTTTTGAAACCAACCAGAAAAATCCGAAATCACCAGAAAGTGGTTTCCGTGATGGAACTCCTCAAGGGATCTCGGAAACTATAAATCGGATGGGGGTACCGCTTGAACTAAATATGCCCCAAAACCTGGGCCATTTTTGAAAATTTGAAAAAAAAGATGGCCGCCATACAAAAAAACATGGCCGCCATACAAAATTAAAATGTTAATAACTTTTGAATGGTTAGAGATAGGTATAGGGTGCTCGACCAAATGTCATAGGGGGCGATGGGGGAAATTTGGAAAAGTTGGAAAAATTAAAAAAAAAGAAAAAAAAAATGGCGGCCATTTTGAAAGTTGCTCCGATCCGACTGAAGTTTTGCATCGGGGGGTTTTCTGGGTCGTAGATTACGATTATGAAAAAAAAAATTGGATTCCGCCATTTTTCAAGATGGCTGCCATACAAAAGTTTTTTTTCCGGAAAATTAAGCCAAACAAAACTTTTGAACCGTAGTCGATAGGAAGCGTCTATAAAAGAAAAGTAACACCCCCCCCACGCGAGCTGCTTTAGCAGCTCGCGCACGCCACAAAATCACTTGGATTCCGCCATTTTCCAAGATGGCCGCCATACAAAAGTCATTTTTCAGAACAACTGAACTTAAATAACTTTAGAACCGTAATCGATAGGGAGCTTTTATAAAAAAAGCAACACCCCCCCACGCGAGCTGCTTTAGCAGCTCGCGCACGCCACACAATCACTTGAAATCCAGCTTTTTTTCAAAATGGCCGCCATACAAAAGTTTGTTTACAGAACAAAAAGGGCAAACAAAACTTTACAACCGTAATCGATAGGAAGCTTTTAAAAAAAAACAGCAGCCACCCCCCCACGCGAGCTGCTTTAGCAGCTCGCGCACGCAGCGAAATACTAGTTATATTATATAAAAGTGGTCTACCATCACTGACAATTGACAGAAATAGAAGTGGTACTTGCCGATATGGTGGGGGGGAGTGTTTAGTACCGTTGGATAGAGGGTGTTTTGAAACCAACCAGAAAAATCCGAAATCACCAGAAAGTGGTTTCCTTGATGGAACTGCTCAGGGGATCTCGAAAACTATAAATCGGATGGGGGTACCGCTTGAACTAAACATGCCCCAAAACCTGGGCCATTTTTGAAAATTTGAAAAAAAAGATGGCCGCCATACAAAAAAACATGGCCGCCATACAAAATTAAAATGTTAATAACTTTTGAATGGTTAGAGATAGGTATAGAGTGCTCGACCAAATGTCATAGAGGACGATGGGGGAAATTTGGAAAAGTTGGAAAAATTAAAAAAAAAGAAAAAAAAATGGCGGCCATTTTGAAAGTTGCTCCGATCCGACTGAAATTTTGCATCGGGGGGTTTTCTGGGTCGTAGATTACGATTATGAAAAAAAATTTTGGATTCCGCCATTTTTCAAGATGGCTGCCATACAAAAGTTTTTTTTCGGGAAAAATAAGCCAAACAAAACTTTTGAACCGTAGTCGATAGGAAGCGTCTATAAAAAAAAGCAACACCCCCCCACGCGAGCTGCTTTAGCAGCTCGCGCACGCCACAAAATTACTTGGATTCCGCCATTTCTCAAGATGGCCGCCATACAAAATTCTTTTTTCAGAACAACTGAACTTAAATAACTTTAGAACCGTAATCGATAGGGAGCTTTTATTAAAAAGCAAAACACCCCCCCACGCGAGCTGCTTTAGCAGCTCGCGCACGCCACACAATCACTTGAAATCCAGCTTTTTTTCATGATTGCCGCCATACAAAAGTTTGTTTCAGAACAAAAAGGGTAAACAAAACTTTAGAACCGTAATCGATAGGAAGCTTTAAAAAAAAAACAGCAGCCACCCCCCCACGCGAGCTGCTTTAGCAGCTCGCGCACGCCTCAAATCACTAGTTCTATTATATAAAACTGAAAGACCACTGACTGACTGACTGACATATAATTGACAGAAATAGAAGTGGTACTTGCCGTTATGGTGGGGGGTAGTGTTTGGTATGGTTGTATAGAGGATGTTTTGAAACCAACCAGAAAAATCCGAAATCCACGGAAAGGTGTCTCCGAGATGGAACTGCTCAAGGGATCTCGGAAACTATAAATCGGATGGGGGTACCGCTTGAACTAAATATGCCCCAAACCTTGGGCCATTTTTGAAAATTTGAAAAAAAAGATGGCCGCCATACAAAAAAACATGGCCGCCATACAAAATAAAAATGAAAATATCTTTTGAATGGTTAGAGATAGGTATAGGGTGCTCGACCAAATGTCATAGAGGGCGATGGGGGAAATTTGGAAAAGTTGGAAAAATTAAAAAAAAAGAAAAAAAACTGGCAGCCATTTTGAAAGTTGCTCCGATCCGACTGAAATTTTGCATCGGGGGGTTTTCTGGGTCGTACATTACGATTTTTAAAAAAAAATTTGGATTCCGCCATTTTTCAAGATGGCTGCCATACAAAAGTTTTTTTTCCGGAAAAATAAGCCAAATAAAACTTTTGAACCGTAGTCGATAGGAAGCGTCTATAAAAAAAAAGCAACACCCCCCCACGCGAGCTGCTTTAGCAGCTCGCGCACGCCACAAAATCACTTGGATTCCGCCAGTTTTCAAGATGGCCGCCATACAAAAGTAATTTTTTCAGAACAACTGAACTTAAATAACTTTAGAACCGTAATCGATGGGGAGCTTTTATTAAAAAGCAAAACACCCCCCCACGCGAGCTGCTTTAGCAGCTCGCGCACGCCACACAATCACTTGAAATCCAGCTTTTTTTCAAGATGGCCGCCATACAAAAGTTTGTTTTCAGAACAAAAAGGGTAAACAAAACTTTAGAACCGTAATCGATAGGAAGCTTTTAAAAAAAACAGCAGCCACCCCCCCACGCGAGCTGCTTTAGCAGCTCGCGCACGCGGCGAAATACTAGTTATACATATAAACCTTCCTCTTCAATCACTCTATTAAAAAAAACCGCATCAAAATCCGTTGCGTAGTTTTAAAGATTTAAGCATACATAGGGATATAGGGACAGAGAAAGCGACATTGGTTTATACTATGTAGTGATACCTGTCAAAACGAATGAATTGTTCCTTGTCTCCAGGAGGAGGCCCGAGAACGTGAGAAATACGCGAGCAAGTTCCTCAAAGTGATGAAGGCGCTGCGTAAGATCAACAACTTCAACTCGTACCTTGCACTAGTGTCTGCGCTGGACTCCCCGCCGGTGCGGCGGCTCGGCTGGCCGCAGTCCATTGTCGACAAACTGCATGACTTCTGCACGATCATTGACTCGTCCTCTTCTTTCCGCGCGTACCGACAAGCGCTGGCCGAGACGCAGCCGCCTTGCATCCCTTACATGTGAGTATCTACTAAGGTTTAGGTGCGCAATAAAATAGAGATTGGACTAGCTGGAGTGATCCGCTGTAACCCCGCTACATAGGCTAGACGGAGACCTAGTGCGGGGGACACAGTACCTAAGGGTACACTATGCTGTTTTATTCCTTAGTAAAAGCTATACTAACTTGTCTAAATCTATCGAAACATTTTTTTTTTTTTTATGTAACTTAATGACGAGACGAGCTGGTCGTTCGCCTGATGGTAAGCAATACGCCAGCCCATAACAATAACAGCACCACCCAAAACTTTGTTTTGCAAAATCCTGCGCGGCGCTGCACTGCGCTCGTCACCCTGAGACAATTAGCTGTTGAGTCTCATAATGCCCAGTAATTTCGCTGGCTACAATGCCCTTCAAGCCGGAACACAGTAATGTTTGCGCACTACTGCTTGGCGGCTGAATAACTGGCAAAGCGGTGGTACCCACCCAGACGGCCTCTCGCATACGAGAAACCTACCACCAGTAAAGAAACCTACCACCAGTAACATACCACCAGTAACAGTAAACATTGTGTTAGAACAAATAAAGTATTTATATTTATCTATTTACTAAATAAACTCGCCCCGCGGACCTCGCGATATTCACATTAAAGATGTTGTAAATGAAGGTGATGCCATCACATAATTGTAGATCGCGCCACTGCTCACTCCGACATAAAAGTATAAGGCCCATTTGCGCCCAATTTTAGATCAGCTATAAATTAGCTGTCGATTTTCATACAAAAATCTAGGTTAACCCACGGGTTAGCCTCGATTTGATTTTGGCACCCATGGCACAAGAGTGTTTATAAACAAGATTTTTGTTGAAAAATATATTTCACTTTTAATAAATTCGTAATCTTTATCGCTAGCAGATTAGAACGAGCCCAAACACTAGTAGTTTACGATTATCCGTCAAGGACTTCAATTGCCCACCTTCCGTCTCCATCATCAGATCAGCTGGCTGTCACCATAATATTGCATTGTCAAGTCTGCAAAATTTCAACTCCGTAGGATAAGAGGATGTGGTTTTGATTATGATGCAAGTTAAATAAAAGCTTGTAAAAATGCCCCTTGTCCTACAGTGGTCTAGTCCTGCAAGACCTGACGTTCGTGCACATCGGCAACCAGGACCTGCTTCCCGACGGCAGCATCAACTTCACCAAGCGCTGGCAACAGTACCACATCATGGAGAACATGAAGAGGTTCCACAAAGAGTGCGTATTACTTTTGTAACTTACCCGCGAATCTGCGTGGTTTTTATTCATAGATTCCCTAAGGACGTGAAATAATGTCAGTGCTCTTCGGCCTTCTCAACTATCTATCTCTGTGCCAGTTACGTCGATTCGTTGTTCTGTTATGACTTGAATGAAGGACAAACACTTTTTTGCATTCATTTTATTGATATTTAGGGAGTATTCTGTTGTGATACTGCAATAAGTTGATGGGCGTAGTTTTGTGAAGATTTAGATCATCTTTGTATTATCATATTTGAATCATCGAATTCCGTCTCTTGAAGCACTTTGTGATGTAACTTGCCGGCTTTTTAGATAGCTGCGCTGAATAGCCTCGATACTATACCTCGATACGAGAACTATGGAAGCCGCCGTTGGTAAAATTTTAATTGACGTGTTATACTATACAATTGATCTTTTATGTTTTTCTTAGTTCAGTTAATTTAATTCCCAAACCAAAGTACTCATTGTAAAACCTTAAAATCATAGGACAATATACCTCGCACCAAACTATTGCCGCTGACCAGTTCACCACGTGACCTGCGCACTATAAATTGATTATGTATTGATTTTTGCTACTGCACAGGTAACGTGGTACGCCGGTCAGCGGCCATAAAGTTGGTTGCGAATTATTGCTTATTGTTCAGTTTTCTATGATTACGTTCGTTCGCATGTACTCACATACCTCCCATGTATCTCTCCACGACAGCAGACAGTACAAGTTCAAGAAGAACGAGCGCATCCAGGCGATGTTCAACGAGTTCGACGACGTGCTTAGCGAGGAGGCCATGTGGCAGGTCTCCGAGAGCATCAAGCCGCGCGGCGGCCGCGCGCGAACTAACCCGCCGCCCGCGCCCGCGCCCGCGCCGCCGCCCGCGCCCGCGCAGACCGCCGCGCCTGCGCAGTGTTGAAAGTAAGACTAGGTAATTTAAGCTTAACACTATAACGATTGGCGCTTGAGGGGTATGGGTAGGGGGCTGGTTCACAAATCAAACCACACGCAAATTGTTTTTGAATTGCCAAAGAAATTGCAATAATTAAGTTTATCAGCCCGGCAGTGCCTGCATAGTCTATTTTAGTTATTCAACTCAATTCAATAGTTCTTTATTTCAATTTTGTCGTCACAGACGCACTTATGAACGTCAATTATTACAATGACTCTACCACCGTATCGGAAAAAGAATCACTACTCAGAAGATACGGAAAGAAACTGAGGGGAATATTTTTTAGAACTTTTGTTACAATATTTTATGTTTGTTTTTGACAATATTATTCTTCTTATGTGCCAGTTGGCTACTTGGCAGAAGCGGAATGTTCCATGCATCTTTGTCTTCTATGTACTTAACTGTATAGTATGCTTTTTTCATTAGAATATTTTTCACACTCAATTTGAATCTACTTTCTGTGCTCCGTTATACATTTTGGAATTTTATTGTAATAACGTACACAATTGCCCATGAAGGACTTATTCGTTTTACTCAGTCTAAGCCTAGGTACTGCAATTCTATCTTTATTTCTAGTGTTTATGTTGTAGTGGTCACTATTCACCTTGAATTTGTGCAGATTTTTACGAACATACATTATATTTTCATTAATATACAGAGAAGGTAAAGTTAAACTGACACGGCATATCAGACTATAACAAGTTCGATGCACACTACATTTTAGTTTGAGATATAATAGCATGACAATGCTAACGTTATTTTTATTGTTTCAGGTATAATCCAAAGAATAAAATTGATATGAGAGTAAATCAGATTGAATGTGAGTATGTAGAAGGAATAGTAAGTTGGATAAAATTGTGATTATCTGTCCTAAAAAGGCCTAATTAATACTAGTGTATTTATTCGTATTCGTGCGTTTTCAACTGTGATCGATCTGGGAGCGAATGTGTGTGAACTGCGGACAGGGATGGAGCGACGGGCGAGCGGTGCGTTCAACTCGCTTACGATTTCAATGCTTTCCATGTTCAGCAATATTTATATACCTATCTAAATATACAAGCCAAATATTCTTTCTGTATCAGTATTGAATCGAGTTACTGTCGTCTTTTACATATCAGCATGTGACTTGCATAGTATGTACTAAAGTAACGAGCGACGCCTTGAGTGTTTAGGATAATGTACTTGACTCTTCTCGTTGTTGTATTTGCCATTGATGTCATTATCGTCTAAGCAAGCTTCGAAAGTTAACTTTTCAATACATCGAATTAGGGAGGGAGTTTTTTGAAATCTTAGAAGTGTATTAACACTGACGTTTGATTTACAATAATAATTAGTCGATTGTTAAGCATTTTGAATGTATTCGATTGTAAAGCCGTATTGTTATTTTACTATTTTAGAGAGGTTTTAGAACACGTGTGAGTTATCTACTTAAAATGGGTCAAAATTTTAAGCGAATCATATTTTATGTACACTGATCGCCGAAAGGAGTGAAGTTCTCATACGGGCTTCCATAATATATTTCAAACCTCCAGTTGCAGTTTTGAACGTTATTTTAATAATGTCGATGCAATGTAAACAATATTTTTATACAGAGTTTTTAATCGAATGAGTGTAACACATCTTATACATATCAATAAGTGTGTGCCAAACCGTTGAAGGCTAAAGAACTGACCCATTTTAGTACATAACATATTTCACGCTAAATATAAGTACAAATGCATGTATTTATTAGAAAAGTATTCTCTCATTGCAGTATAATGAGAGCTTGCGGTTCAACTTTGAGATTGCTGTACGCGTGCGTATTTTTGACAAATTAATGACATTGATATTGCAATGTTGATGATTTATTCCTTGTTCGCCGCTACAAGGCAAGCCTAGCAGTTGAAGTTAGTGTAGAGTCAAGCTATTCTACGTCGTTATTCCTTCCAATGCTCCAACTTTGATTTAGTATGGATATTTTGCGCTACAATTTAGTTACAGATATGAAGTACATTATGTATGTTCTCTTTAATATTTGGAAAGTGACAAAGACGCGACGGGATATAATATAGCGTCGTCGTCGCCGCAAGTCGTGTTGAAGTCGTGTTGAAGTATTACGATTAATGCTATGTGTATTTTTGTGCATGCTCTTGAAATTTTAAAGATTGGAAGCATAATTTTATTTTTGATATTCAAGAACTATATTTTTCCTATAAATTGCTACCTTCAAGGAAGCAAACGATTTACGAATGACGTACTTTTGAGATCTATACTTATTTATAATCTTTACTGTTTGCGTGATGTTACTCGTAAGGTTTAGTATCAGTGCGGGCTCCGAAGCCGTAGCTAGGTATTACTATGAAACAAATAAAGTTCATTCGTTTTAATAGTTTCATATTATAATGACGTCTTGTAAATCATAAGATAAAAATAAAGAGCTGCTTTATTAATAAAAATATATTATCTGTAACTTTTATCAGTTGATCTAATAAAATACCTTTGTAATAATATACATTACTCTTTTTTGCACACCAAATAAATAAGGACAGAATAGATTAAATATCAAATTATATCGTAGATTTGAGATCTTATCGCTTAGAGCGATTTCTTCCAGAATACCATTGGACGGATAGAACTGGTATGCCAAATGATTTTAGTAGAAATTGATGGCATGTTGTATCATCTGATTAAAGGAAAACTAAATATATTTTTGTTAATCAGGGATTCATAGTATAGTCAGCATTTAATTTGCCTTAAGACAAATGAGTCTTGAATGAAACAGCAATAAATTATAATATTGATTGTTCTTCTGTAGAAATGCTGCACCATTTGTGATACTATTCAAGTAGAGCGGCGCTTACTACTCGAGTCTTATTGACGTCCTCTATATGTAGGCAATTATATTAGACGAATGTTAGTAGTAAGCGTAAATTAAACCCCATTTTATCTCGCTAAGGCCGGTATTACACTATGTTATAGTCACATTAGTGATCGATATTACATTATTATAAGGGTGCGGAACGTTACTTCGACACGGAATGAGACCATGACCTTAAAGTCAACAGCAACAAAGAAATCAACTGAATAAAAAAAACAACGGACAAATCTAATGGAAATCTGAATTCTTTGAAGAGCAATTGCGAGCATCCTGTTTTCGTACAAAATATCTGTGCCTTGTACAATACTGCATCTCATACAAAATGAAGGAGTCTTAAGACGCAGAGCATTTAAAAAACACAAGGATCGAAAAATATAAATCTTATTGAATCTCGTGGTAACGTTTAACCCAGTATTTACATAAATCATACGTAGGCTAGATGCGCATCGAGTGTTGTTCGTACATAATTTATTAATCGATAAAAAATCGCCTATAACAAGCAATACAGTATGTACCATACAGTCTTCTATATTTGCATCGATCTGATAGTTGTGTCGTTTGATAGGACACGTCTCATGCAATAAATAACTAGACCAATATTTAGAACATTTTACAGTGCTTTACTCATTATTATGTGCTGATATTGTATTTTTTATTATTATATAAAATATTTTGATTGCTAGATTAGTAGGGTATGTTACCATTATTTGTCTGGTATTATTATTTATTTAGTGAATTATGAATTTGTGTAACGGTTTGATATGATTATTAACTAAAATATATTAAAGACTGCCTAAATTAATTATTCAGTATAATTGACATGTACATTTAGTGAAATATTGTTTATTTTGTCTTCGTGTAGAACATATTTCAATAGTAGAGATGAACTACTTTCGTTTATAATATTTAACCTTTGATATTATGTGTCACAAGTTGATATTTTACAAATAAAATACATTATAGTGAATTGAGTATCACAGTTAGTGAACAGCGTACATATTTTGTTGTATTAGCAAGTTCAGTATTACGTTAATAAAATGCCATAATGTATGAAATGGATATAAAAATAGTATTTTGTTTATTCGCATTGTGTTGGGTTTACTTTATTGTAATGTTAAATATTACTTTTAAGTAAAGTTTATTTTATACTATTATGCAGTATGTTTACATTATTTTGTTGTACATTATGATTATACATATAATTGACTTTATAATCTGAATTGCATGCTTGTACAGTCTACAGTTTGTGTGTCGATTTCTTTTGTAATTATTTTGTAAAATAAATATAGCACGTTATTTACAACATACATATTGTTTTCATTATTTATCCTACTAGGCATTTACAGTCTGTAAAAAGCAATACATTTTATTTATGGCAATCATTTTAATTCAAGGTAGAATTATATTACAGACATTTTTATTAAATATTAAAGGAATGTTAACACCACCCACTTGTCATAAATAAAATAAATAATATAAATAGCACACTTATGAGATAATTAAAAAACAATTGTTCGACCGATAGCTTTAACCATTTATCTTATCAAAGTGGCTTCATTTTAGAGGACTTACATTAAGTACGTGCCATTGACATCTAACGAAGTGTTTGTAATCGCGTCTATTAGACGTCTCCTGGCGAGAGGCAGCGGGGACCCTTACAGATAAGGAAGACAAGTGGCGAAACAAAAACCCACTTAATTTCGTAAGTACATAACCGTGTAGCAGAGTACCTGTATATCTAATTAGGTGATCGTTTCTAAGGATCCCGTTGCATTGGGAGCCATGTTCCTATATATATGCGCGATACGTTGTCAGGCTCGCCAGTACGCTGCCGGCGTATTTTAGTAGTTAGTGTCCTTTGCCACAGAACAAGCTAAAATGATTCTCATATTTATAAGCCTTATGTTAATTTTGGCGAACGCAGCGCCGGTTAAAGATGACAAGAATTTCGCGCTATTGTTTGGAAATGAAGGTAAGTACCTCATGTACTGATTGACCTAAAACACCATAATTGTATTCTGCAGTGTTTTCCTGCAAGTGTTTAGAATATAAAGTACATTAGTGACACATTTCTCAAATCATGCGTAAGGAAATTATGTAAGAAATGTTATTCGGCGTTACACAAGAAATGTTTACCGTTGTCGTAGTTAAATCAATTGACATAAGTACGTTGGGACACACGAGCTAGATCCATATACCATTATACAGTGTCTCTCATAATCGCAAAATTCTCATCACGACGGCTTAGCGTGTTTCTATAATCTTTGTTCTACAAATCTACTAAATACAGATCGTTTTTGTACCGATTTTAACTGTAATATAGCACTGTGATTTCATGTATCTAATTCGTCTAGCAACTTCTTCAATCTTGCTAGTTACACCTACACAAAATCAATACAAGATCAATTTTTAGATAAAAAATAAAACCTCAAAACAAACTTCCTAAATGAATGATTAAATCTATTCCTTGCTTTGTTATCAGTCGCCATTTCTGATCGCGGAGAGTTCGGGAAACATTTCGAAGGTGACATGATATTGACGAAGGAACAACATATGGCCGTATCGGAAGCCATGGATGCGAGGAACGGACTGAAAGGCGGCGCCAAGCGCTGGCCAGAGAATACCGTGGTTTACCATATTGAGGAAGAAGACTTTGGTTAGTATCTATTCTATCTTCTATATGACTAAACTTAATAGATTTGTTGTGTTTTTAATTTGGACCTAAAAGCAAATCCAGAATCCTACTAATATTGTAAACGCGACAGTTTGTAAGAATGTACGGATGTATGTTTGTTACTCTTTCACGCTGCAACGGCTAAACGAATTTGGATGAAATGTAGTATGGAGATAGCTTATACTCTGGCTTAACACAATGGCTACTTTCATCCCGGGAAACCGCGGGTCAAACCGCAGGGCGCATCTAGTAAATAATAGCACCTAACTACGTACCAGAAGTTTCAAAGTTGTGAATTTTAACTTTTAGTTAGGGTAGGTACAGTAAACTTCAATAATAATTTTTAAGCATATATTTTATTATCGTCATAAGTTTATTCCTATTTCCTATGAGGTATTACATTGTATACCTACATAAATGTTATTTATATTAAGTAGGTACCTATCTACATGTTTGTCTTATGATGTCCCATTCTGAAAACTGTCAGACTAAAGTTATATGAGTATAGGTATTAATACAAAAGTGTTATGATGGTCTTATCAGATGAGGATCAAGTGAAGATGATAGAAGAAGCTATGGCTGACATCGCCAACAAGAGTTGTATCAAGTTCCGTACCAAGAAAGAAGAAGAGCACGCAGTTATTATTCAGGTAAGAATACGTACCTACCGCACCTTATAGGTTTGAGTGTATTGGTAGAGCATTCCCGCGCCTAGGAATATTTGGTTGGAAGAACATGAAAAGCAATGTTAGGTTCACTATTTTTATACAAGCCAGATGTTGTGGAAGCGACGGCCTCTTAAAAAAATATCAAATTTTTCAGCAAAATATTATTATTAATCTCTTTATTTCAGGCAATATTAAAGTACAACAAATTAAAATTAACAGAGGCCCATATACTATATACCTTACAGACTTACATACATACAAAAAATAACATTACATGAAATAAACCACACACACTACTTCACAGGGTTCAAAAATTTCGCTCCTTCCCTGTATCTGCGGTATACTACACCTACAGGCCAGAAGTCAGAAAATATGTTCGATGAATTAAATTGTCCGGTAGTACCTACCTAACTTGCAAGAGTTGCAAATGTAAACTGCATAGTAAGTGCAAGTTTACATTTCTTGCTGACAGAAACGTAGGCTACGTTTTACGTAGTATTTTTATTATTTATAGATTAGATAGGTAGTTATTAGTTACTAGTTACTACAGTTTGACAATTACGCAATGCCTTAACAAATAAACCAAGACTAAGCTGCTCGCAATTTCTCTAGGGCACAAAAAACGGATGCTACTCAAACGTCGGGTTCAGTACAACCGACGACGACGGCGAGGTAGTAAACCAAGTCCTAAACCTTGCCAAAGGCTGCTTCAAGCATGGGACAGTCGTGCATGAAATGCTGCACACCCTTGGTTTCTACCACATGCAGAGTACCTACGATAGGGATGACTTTGTCAAGATCGAATGGGAGAACATTATTGCCGGTAAGTAAAATAAGTTTACTGCATTGCGTGACATGGTGTGGCCGCATCCACATTCGTACCGCAGGTCGTCAATGAAAACTTTACCATTACCATACCATATTATTATACAGAATAGGTACCTATAGTATCTACCTATATATTTTTGTCTACATTCCTCCACTTTTGTGTTGTCTGGAAGGGATCACTGAGCGATAAGACCGCCGGTTATCGTTACTTACCTTACTGGCCGTTAATTTGTTCTTATATATTCTTTATTGTACCTACACTATCAATTACATTTACATCGTGGATTATAAAATACATGTACAAAGGCGAGCTTAACCCTAAGAAGAGTTATTTTAGTTTGAATTGTTTCTGTAGTGTGGTGTTATAATAAAATAAAAGAGTTATTCTATTCAACATGGATAAAATTATGCTGAAACTCGCTGTCCTGGTCAAACTTCAGGACTGTTTAAATAGGAACTAGAGATAGGGAAGCAAGCTTTGTATAGCTTGAAAAAACATCGTACTTATATGTAATTCAAATTAAAAAAACACCTCATAAATCAGCCTTTTATTCAGACATTTACATATCAACAAGGTAGGTATACATTTAAAAATTTCATTTATAAATACATTCATAATTGATTGATACATAGACCAGAACAGCGGGTAATAGAAATTTATAGACAACTAGCGACCCGTCCCGGCTTCGCACGGTTATTATACATATAAACCTTCCTCTTCAATCACTCTATCTATTAAAAAAAACCGCATCAAAATCCGTTGCGTAGGTTTAAAGATTTAAGCATACATATGGACATAGGGACATAGGGACAGAGAAAGCGACTTTGTTTTATACTATGTAGTGATTCGAGAAGGTCTTTCCGAAAAAAAAACACCTACGAGGTATAAAATCGTTATATTTTCGGGGATAAATATTTATGTATAACATCTAGTCTCTTGTTGGTAAAATCTGGCATGATTAGCAAACTTAATAAGCCTATCTTTGCGCATATTATCTTAGAAGGTCAAACTCTAGAAATCGACTAAGTCTAATTGAATCTTAACAGCCCACCTTCCAATTTTCATCATCCACTTGTTGTTATGTCGTTTTATCGTAATTTTCAATTTGTAGCCCCTTTAGTTTGTGCTATTCTGTAGCTCTGTAATCTATTAAAGCTCTATGAAACTAAATTGATCCTTTGACAAGCAAATAACTTTGTTATGTTTCCATTTAGGCACAGAGCACAATTTCGCGAAATACAACAATGATACGGTGACTGATTTCGGAGTAGTATACGACTACGACAGCGTCATGCACTACCCTGAAAAAGCATTCTCGAAGAACGGAAACAAGACTATAGTTCCGCTAAAGGTAAGCTGAAGAAACATGATTTGCAATCTTTACTCTATCAATTGCAGAGAAGAAAAAATAATCTTTTCCATTTCGTTCCTTATCTCATCTCATTCATCTTTTTTCATCTTAACTTTTTTGTCAGTGGCAAGTATACCTACTATGCCTTCATCTGGTATTTTTCGATACGTCTAGATCTAAATCTTCAGATCTAAAAGAAAATATGCCATTAAATACAGTGTTCAAACTAAGTAATGAATGAATCTATACTTTTATATAAGAAGGCATAAAGTATTAAACTTCTTTTTCAACAGGAAGACGCGGTAATTGGCCAAAGAAACGGAATGTCAGGGAGCGACATACTGAAGTTGAACAAAATGTACTGTGAGGAATCTGAAACACCTAACGAATTCTTCCGAGAACGAAAACTTAGCTTTTAGGTAGAAAGAGTTTTTTGTGTTTATAATGACTGACTGTACGACTTGAAGTCACTTTAGGGAAAACATTCGTGTTGGTAAATAAATTCGATTAAGCCCTAATATTTTTATTTTGATATTACCTTTTTTCGAAATTATCAGGTAAGTACCTATTTCATATTAAAAAAATCACATCGTTTCCAAAACTGTCTAATTTTAACAGAAAGGGTAAGGTATTAAGGATTGGAAACTACCGAGAGTCGAAATATTCATAGAAACAGTATAGCCCACTTTGTTGCCCTAAAATTTTACGCTACCCTGCATAATGTGTAAAACTACCTACCTTCTCACCAGGGTGTGATTTTTATTAACTTCTGAGTAGTTCATATTATCGTATCTGCCTCGTCATATCTTCAAATGAGTCCTTATAATATAGGTAGGCTCAACTTCATTTGATCGAGTTTCAAATAAGCATATTATTCCAAGAACTAAGCAATACTATGAAGCAACGAAATCTAAATTGCACAATCATGTTTTTGTTTGAAATTAAAAGATTGATTATACCTGGATTGAAATACGGCAAGGTTTTTTTAATTTCCCATTCCAAACATTGATGTCAAAGATCAAAATGTTTTGTACAAATGACACAGTTTCAGGCTGACAATGGCAATGAAAGATTGCTAATATTGCCAACAGCCATAGCAAATTGTATTGAATAACATTGGTCAACTAATAAAATATGCAATAGGTAATTTTTTGGTCTGATGATCTCTCAAGTGAAACAGAAAATATCTGTCTATTATATTTTAGATATATAATGAACAATAAGAATAATACCCAACGATCACATACTCAAGATCCTAGCCCCTAACTACATTTCCCTGTATGAACTACGAGGGCCATTTTCCCACGACACCCAGACTTATTTGCAAATGTTCCTTATGTGTACAATCATTTGTCCCGTGGCGGGAATCGAACCGAGATACGAGTTGACGTACCCAACCACTACACCATAGAGGCTGATATTAACTATAGATAAAGTAGGCACTTTACCAATACGTAGGTACCTATGTTTTATGTTGTTTGATATTCTTTGGCGGACCGATTTATCACTTTTCACTTTCCGCCAAAAAGCCCGTCACAAACTTCTTCCAGTATGATTGGAAATGTTAGGATTGGCGTTTATGGGAAGAGCCCGGCGGTTTTATCGAATATTCCGTTTATAAAATTAGTTTTGTTGTTGTTAAACAACAATGCCCAACGAAAATCATAGTAAATCAGGTAGGTAATACGTGCCGACCCGAACATGTGTATAGCCACGCTTAAAATATTACCTAATGTTTACGAGGCTTTCACCTGTCATAAGTGTCACCCCGGGGTGACACAGCACGGGTCTACTATTGTTTCTCCATTATGGCAAAATCAATAAGTACATCCCATGATTTGTTTCAATACCTGACACTATATATACACACTGCCCTTTAGCTACTTGATGTATATAGGATAGAGGCTATACTAATTTACTTCAATTTAAAATTTCATTACGATACCTACAATAACAAATCAACAACCATAACTTACTTTCATCATTACACCTGTTAAGTTACAATATCAAATTAGGTAGGTATAAGCATTTTATTGTTGATTTGATAAAATAACTCGTCCGGTAAATTTAGCAACGTTGGTCTTGCGCGCGGCTGGAGTGGTGCAGACCGCGGCTGTCGCAAGCGCCGCCGCAGTTGCCGACCAACACCTTGTGAAATGGTCGTATCCGAAGCTATATTAAACCTCGCCCCACCCCAGCAAGTTTTGTCAAACGTAAAAAACCAAACGCGAGAGTAAAATCTATCTGTTCCGGTGAAATTAACATAAAATCAATAACAATGTTCGCAATATCGGTGCACATCGTTAGTTAATATGACACGTTTATATCGAAAACGTGCGAGTTGATTGTTGAATCTTTCGAGACAATAGTACCACATGCTTTTGTGTAGGACATTTTTTATTAAGAGTAGATATAAGCCGGTACAATGACACAGGTTTTGTGGCTGGTGGTGCTTGTTTGTGTGGTGCAGTGCTCGGCGATGTCTCGAGATGAGTTGGAGGACTTTAGTAACTTCTTGCTGAAGACATCGTCTTTGGATCTACATGTTAAAAGTGAGTACCCCTAGAAAATTATGTTACAATTAGTATTTAACCGGTAATTTTTGGGTCTCTAAATTATCTCTCTAAGTCATGTTTCTCATGTCTAATGATCACCAATCCATGCAGAAGGTTTAAATAAATACTCGAACGTTTTAGAAGGTGCGGATCCAGACGATGCGTTTGACGAAGGCGAGCTTGTGTCCGACCACGCGTGGGAAGAGAGTGGGAAATTTGAAGGAGATCTGATCCTCAACGATCGACAAAGACGGTTAATCGTTGAAAACGTAGAAGGCCTGTCGAGGAACGGCCTTACAGACAGCACCAAGAGGTGGCCAAACAATGAAGTCATTTACTTTATCCAAAGGGAACATTTCAGTAAGTACCCAAGCTATTGGGTAAGCCTACTAAATAGCGTTTATATACTTTTTAAAATTATAATCTATTTCTTCATTTTCAGGCAGTGGCCATGTGCAAGCCATTGAGGCCGGTATAGAAGATCTTGAGCGAGCGTCTTGCGTTAAATTCCGTCCTTATAGGAAAGGTGATCGTGACGCCGTCGTCATTCAAGTATGAACTCCTAATTTCTCTTCATAACAAAAATTCACAAAAGGTATAAATTAAAGACGACTGTAAACATGTGTCTGTCTGACTTTTAAATGAACCATGTTATTCTAGGGAAGTCGCCGTGGATGTTTCTCTCAAGTGGGCTACCAAGGAGGTTTCCAAGTATTAAACCTCTCAGGCCGTCACCCAATAGGGCGTGGCTGCTTTCGACATGGGACCGTGGTCCATGAGCTACTGCACACTCTCGGGTTCTACCACATGCAGAGCAGTCCCGACAGGGACGACTATATTGACGTGGTGTGGGCGAATATTGTGCAACGTGAGTACCTTTTAATTTATAAATTCATTACAAATTTAAAAAACACGATCGTACTAAACTTTTTATGTTAATTGATCAGAAGACAAAAGCTGCCTACGAAATATTGTCAATTGGAATGTATCGTTGGACCATTTTATGAGTAACCGCATAAAAAGCACAAGCATTAATGACACGGAAGAGTTAATCGGTATTTTTACAAAACAACTACTTAAAAACGAAGATGAGGAAAATTGGACATAAAATGAATCAATGCTGTTACATAAGTAAATGATTAACGGAACAGAAAAGAGTCTTGCGAACCGTACGCCACGGTAACTGCGCTCGGAACACAATCCGCATATAAATCGAGCTTCTAATACGCGGAAAGAATGTTACAATATCTATTGACTTATGCCTCTTTGTACACCACGGAACTAAAAAGTATATATATGGAATAAACTTCACTGTTAGTATGATGACTGGTCATAATGCGATGTGTTTATTCGCAGCTGCGAGACATAACTTTCGCAAATACAACTCGTTCTCCGTGTCGGACTTCGGCGTGGGTTATGACTACGACAGTGTCCTGCATTACAGCCGACGAGCTTTCTCCTCCAACGGTCAGGACACCCTCGTGCCGAAAATGGTAATAAAACTGGTTCTTTGCATAATATTTTGTTAAGTTATACAAACAATGTGTCGAGCGCCCATCTCCATCAATTTTTATTATTTTTATGTTTTCAGAGCGGAGCGGAAATCGGACAACGCGTTGGCCTCTCAGATAAAGACACGCAAAAACTCAATAAAATGTACTGTGATGCTGACAATGACCACGTCCAAGCAGACGAAACCCCAGCACAGAAACCCAAAATAAAAAAGAAGAAGCCTAAAAACGAGCCGTTCCAAGGTCAAGGGATAGGATACCATCAAGGTAAAACAGTGGTTATCAAGTTACAAGCGGCCCAAGCTGAACGTTTACCAAATGTGCCGTCAACTCGTGTGTTTGATTTTAGTACAACGCCGCAAGTGTCGACGCCGGAAGCAGGAAGTTACAGATTTGGAAAGGAAGTAGCACATCCATACATGCCAACAATCTCACTCAATACCGAAAAAATCATGGTTCATCAAAATAGCCTTGAAGTAGAACCTACCTCATATAAAAATCTGGAAAAAGAACATCTACCTTCTGATGACAAAGTGGAATTACGAGAACAGTCTTCAAAAGAAAACAACAGTGAACGTTCATTATCTCAACATTCTAATGATTCCAATGAAGTAAAGCCTAAATATGTCCCTATAGATAAATACGACAAAGATTTAGCAGATGCTTTTCACAGATTAACTAAGATAGTTAAACAACACGTCTATCCTCAAAATCAGGACGTTTACAAGATCAATAAAGATTATAGTAAATTTTATGTACCACTTCAACCAAATAAATCACATAACAACCAGGATTCCCTAGACGAACATTTTACGAAGCCTATTAAAAATGATTTTCCAATATCAATATCGCAAAAACAATTAGATTCAAAGCAAGGTACACATGAGCTGGATGAAAATATAAATAATCAACCTAAAAGTAGTCATCTCGAAGATAGAATGGATATTTCCTATAGAACTTCGCTGCCAACTAAAAAACCGTACAGTTTATATGAGCAAACTGAGACCCCCCACTATGCTACTTTAGAATATCTTAAGAATAGACATGATTATAGCAATATTTATTCGCCAGAAACATCAAAGGATGATACACATAGCGATTATATACATTCCCATGAAGGAGTCAAATTTAAGCAAGATAATATAAAAATTAACCCTTACAATGAAGGGTTCTACACAGATTATGTAAAGGCAGATGACACAGGTCGTGTAGCAGATGCATCAAGAAAAGAAAACATTAGTAAACAAGCCAGGCTTAGTAGATACGAGCTTGCCGAGACTCCAATCACTAATAAACAGTTAAGTTTGACAGGTGAACAATTTAAAGACAGAATGGATTCTTCTTATAGAACTTTGCTTCCTATAAAGAAACCGTATAGTGCATATGAACAAACTGAGACACCAAACTACGCAACTTTAGAATATCTTAAAAATAGACACGATTTTAGCAATCTTTACACGCCGAAAAATCCCGACGTTGAAAAGCGAAAAGAATCATATACTTTACTTGGAGGTGAGCTGCCGCCTACAGAAACTGACTGGTATAAGAAAGATTCTTATAAACAAAATCCTGCTGATTATGATCGAGATTTTTACTCTGATTCTGATTACACACATCAAAAACGCATTGGGTACCGTAAAGGAGAAAGTAAGGAGAGCTTGACAGATGCAACAAATTACAATGATGATGATGATCATGATTACGATGAAGACGAAAATAGCACAGAAACAGGAAAGAAAATTGAAGCAAAATATGAAAGAGAAAAACTTGATGAAGATTTTTATACGGATTACGAAAAAGATAATAAAGGACGTCTAACGGATGGCTCGAAATATAATAGCGATGAAGAAAAACGAGACATTTCAGAAGAAAAACAGAACGGAGAACATTATGATTATGGTCGTATCGACTATGACACAGATAATCCAAATGACGAAGAGGACGCTGAAGAGCCTCCTTCAAAGAAAAAAAAACTGAATCATGACGATGCGAAACACAACCACGGCCACTATACTGATTATGAGAAAGAACACCGAAGTGGTTTATCAGATGCGTCAAATACAGATGATAGTGATAACGAAAATAATAAAGATTCTGTAAAGAAAAGTCAAACGTATAAGTTGTATGGTGCGCCGGTACCACTAACTAAAGACTGGTATAGATCTAATTACTCAATACCCGAAATCACACATGACGACAAAAGCTCGACATCATTCGAAAAAAATAGTTAGGTACCTAGTTATGGAAGCTTGTAAAGTCTGAAGAAAAGATAGGTATCTAGTTTTAATTAATATTGAGGTTTTGTACATACGACTTCTACATTCTTTCTACCTTTTTCGCTTTAAAACTTTTTTGTCGAACTTGATTATTTTTTATTTTATTTATTTCGCCCGTCAGGGCAGGCTAAAGTCTCAAGGACCATAGTTTTTATTTGATAGTTTAATATTACATTTATTATACGTTTGTTGAGAATGAGGGTCATCAGCAACAAGCCGGACTAAGTCCTAGTGCTTCAATAAAATGGTGAAACTATATTCAAGCTTTCCATGGACTTTTTGGGAGAACATAAAAAGCAATGTTTTCTCTATTTTGTTTCATTTGCCTACACTGGTGCACGTTTACGAATACATAATGGTTAATATTCCACCGATATTACACATGATCACTCGAAATAACACTTGTTTGGAAAATAAAACAAATCGAACTGTATCACTTTCCACATTTTTACCAAAAGTCTGTCACTTGAGCTAATCAAAAAAATATGATATAATTACATTACCTACGTATTTGGATTGATTCATTGATTGATAACGCTTTATTGTACACCAAAAATATAACAACAAATAAAAAAAGACCTTAAAAATTTGATTAGTACAATGGGCGGTCTTATCGCTAATAAGTGTATTTTATATGAGTGAAGACTTAAGTCATGTCACGCTACTAGATTCCCGTCATAAAATATTATAATATATAATATAAGTTGTTATCCTATAAAATAGGAATGTAGATAAATATTTAATATTATTAAAAATACGCTGTTTTCTTTACATACCTATTTTGCTTACGAGTATCGTCGTCGTCATCGTCGGACTCGTCGCGACGCGACGCGTCGTCGCACGTGGGGTACGGTAAATAAGGAATAGCCAATAACAATAAGGAATATGCATGTATTTTTTTAATGCATAAATCGATTCATTATTGAATAATAATAATAAAAAAAAAGAGTTTAAAAATTTTACGGCATCATTTGCAAATAAAATAACTAAATGAAAATTTGAATCAATTTAAATCAACATAAACGCGACATTTCCGTGTGACGTCACAATCGTGGGGACCTAGGATCTCCTCATTGGTCCATCTATGCTACATGTGTGTGTATGTCAATAATTTACCAATAGGGCGGGCTCTATGTTAAAAATTTACCAAATAGCAGCGAGGCGCGTGACGTCAGATAGTGGTTGCATGTACTCAAGCGTTTTGCGATTACGTTCCGTTTCTCCAAAAATAAGAAAAAGAAACATTGAAATACAAAAAAAAACTACGCAAATAATAATAATAATTATATTACTACTAAATGTTTACAGGAGTAATCTATCGTAAAAAGTAATTTCCAGATTTTTCAACAACACATGCATATCCCCTATTGTCTATTTATCCTATGTATTATAGGATTATAGTTAAAGCTTCGAGTAGGGCTGGATATTTTATCTGAGAGTTAGGTACATATAGCACGATATAGTTGTAAAGTAACGGTAGACTAGGTACCTAAAAAAGCAGCCGGTTAACTACGGGTATTCATGCAAGAAAGGGTATGTTTTACAGTTTTGTGAGCCATTTTTACGTTACTTTTTAAATAACGTAAGTACTGTTTAATTAATAGCTTCAAAATATAAATACTTACTACACATCAAATTCAAAAAAGCACATTTCATATGTTTGGAGAACCAGATCTATTTTTGTAGTTAACTTAATACAACTTCATGCAGTAAACGTATACGTCGAGACAGATAGCTGGTAAACAATCAAGTAGAGCGAGTGTGGCTCAGCGGGACCTCATGCGCCTTTCGATCAGACGCACCTGGGTTCGAATCCCGACTCGGCCCTGCACCAATGACTTATAGTTAAGTGCAGATTTTGCACGCTAGCTCTAAAACGGTGAAGGAAAACATCGTGATGAAACCCGCTTACGCGCTTTGGAGTGGTAGGCTCTGGCCGTGGATGTAATACCACCCACCGAACAAAGCCATGCCGTCAAGCGACCTAGTCGTGTTTCGGGATGATGTTCGGTGAACCATCAGGGAGACGGGTCTGAGCAGCCGCTCAACTGCCGTCTCTCTCTAGATCTATGTGCATCATCTTAGGCCACATCATCGCTTCACATCAGGCGAGATAGTGGCCAAACATAGATCTATTAAGGGTAAAAAAAAACACATTTAAATAGCGTCGGTGACGAGTGACGACTATGTAGGTACAAGGTAGGTACCATTGAGGTTTCACACTACCTCAATGGTAGGTACATACTTAGCTTATCGTGAAATGTATTGTGCACTTATTCAGTGCTTATGAATGAAACAGGCTCAGAGAAACAGTTATCTTCGTATGCTCTCCCTGAGTACTAAAGACGATTCGCGAGCTCGCGACAAGTTTTATGTCTGTCTCTTGTAAAAGTGAACATTTTAATTGCCCGATGAGACTGCAGCAGCACAAATTAACAGATATTTCTTAAAGAATTGCTGGTAGCACTTTATTTTGCTTTAATGTCAATGTCATCAAAGTCAAAGATCAAAGTCAATTTGTAAACATGTCAAAGTAGTGGCCTGCGGCTCGGTTTATTTTCGATATTATTTGCTTTTCAAAGCTTTGTTTCAGTAATCCGCAAAGATTATGAGTTCGATAACGAAATTAATATGCTAATACTTGCTAGTAAATAGTTCATAGGCCCGTTCTGTTTGTCATGACTAAGCGGAGTCGGTGACGATTGAACAAGAATACATTTTTTTTAAATAATACAATTTCATGGGTTGCGGTGTGTCGTGCGTGAACCGAGCAACAATGTCATTGTTTGGTAGACACTCTAACAACAATAGAAACTCGCGAGCTAAGCTAGAGAGGAAATTGTACATCGCCAAAGAATCACCTGAACCAGAGTTCGATTTGTCAGACTGTGAGCTGCGGCAAGTGCCTTCCGGAACGTATTCCATTTGCAAAGTGTACAGAAAGGAATTCCTGTATCTACAAAACAATAAGTTGCAGACCCTAGAAGGAGGCGGCCAGGTATCAGATTTATACCTTATCAAAATCCTTAATTTGAATTCCAACAAGATTTCGCAGCTACCTAGCAACATAAAGTTTTTAGTAAATCTTACAGAACTTCATGTTCAAGATAATCTCATCAAAAACTTACCTGAAAGCATTCAGCACATACAAAGTCTACAAGTCTTAGATGTGTCTAAAAATAAACTGAGAAAACTTACACCGGTATTGGGCAAGTTAAAAAATCTGAGACACTTAAACATAAAATGTAATTCAGATTTAGAAGAATTATGCTCAGAGTTATGTTATGCTACAAACATTGTTCAAATAGAGTTAGATGTAAGTCGTTTCACATTCCCTCCATCAGAAACCTGCTCTCAAGGTACTGCAGAAATTATGAAATATTTATGCAAATCTATGGATATTGAGTACAATTCACCATCACCTGTAGACTTGGATATGTTCAGTGTTCAAACACCAAGTTCCCTTCAAAATCCCTTTGTGAGAAGCAGCACTATGACATGGGAGCAACAAGAAGCTTCATTCATGGAGCAAGAAAATAGATTGCACAGAGCTGCCAAGGAGCAAAGGGAAAAGTTTTTGTCGCAAATTGTACAAAACCAACAAGTACTCGATTCTGAAATACTGAAAGTTCATGAAGCAAAAGAAACAGAGCGACAGAATTTGTTAAAAGCCATTCAAAACGATGAAAAAGAAATTGAGTGCCTGGTAAAGAACTTTATACAATCTGATTATTTGAGGCCAGAAGTTATACAACAGCAACTGGCATATGAACAGACTGAACATGACAGACTGCTGGAGATAACTCGACAAAATTATGATAATATTAAAAAGTCTGATGTCCTGAGAGCAATGGAAACACTTATCGAAGAAGATTATTCTATTCAAAATTCTAAGAAAACATACACAGACTCATTAAACAATATGAAACATAATATGCTTATGCATGACTTGGAAGGTGCTGAAAAAATAGAAGAATTACTGAAAGCCAAAGATCAATCTCGCACTGTTCTTGTTGGGCAACTTTTAGAAGATCAAGATGTACAAAAAGCACTTGTGGCTTCATTGCTTGAAAGGACGGATACTAGAAGTTGGAGCTTGAATCAAGAAATTTCCCTAATATCATCACACTTGGCTCGGCTTAGTATCATAGAGCAAGAAAAGAAAAAGCTGCATATTGCCTATAATTACAATGAGTTGCTTTACCAAAGAGTGCAACTGATTAACTTATTAGATGACTTGTTTAGTCAACAAAACAAGCGAAGGAAACAGCTTGTTGACACCCTTAAAGAAATGGAGACTGAATCATGTAAATCTTCAGACTTTTGGTTGCAGAGCTACCAGAAGCTTATAGACTCTGCTCCAAAGACATTGCTAGATGTAGGCAAGAGCCTTGACCCTGTTTTAGCAAACTATCTTTTGCAGGAAGGGGTGATACATTGTTTGCCGTTTTTGGTAAAGTTCTTATTTTCTAATGAGTCTTTAATGGCTATTACTGCAGAGAAACTCAAAGCTAATGGTGTTTCTCTGTCTGCCGATAGAGAAGGCATTTTAAGAGCAATAAAAAGTTATGTGGGAACAAAGAGTGAAAATCACAATTATGAGGACCCAACACTCACGGAACCAAGTGCCCCGCCTAAAGAACTTATTGAGGAACATAAGTTTACAGGAGTAGTGAGTAATAATGAGACTGATGTATCGATACTGGAGTCAGAATGTGTTGTGTGCATGGATGCGAGATGTGAGGTGGTGTTTGTGCCATGCGGGCATATGTGCTGTTGCGAGCCTTGTGCTGGGCAGGATATGAAGAACTGCCCTATGTGCAGAGCTGATATAGAGAGGATATTAAAAGTCATGATTGCATGATCAGTTAACTACTCTGATTTGCAAAATATGCAGGTAACATATCTTTTGAATAGTGATTTGATTGTAAAGTTTTTATGCTTTTCAATTACTAATTTATGTTCTTCATACCTTTCAGAAGCTGGGAAAGCCGGTCGCAATATTGTGTAACGCAAAACGGTTACAAGCACAACATAGGTAGAAAAGGAATGGACATTTGAGTGAATTGAGTCACTTATTACATGATTGCACAATCTTTTGTCACTGGAGCAATACAAAATTTATATAATTATTGCCTCAATAAGCAAGCTTTAATTGATGTTTATGTAATATTTATAGCACTTATTGTTTAAGTTTTCATCACAGAAAGAAAATACTGCCTTTAGATTTTTTAATGGCAGTGACTATGATGATTTATTTAAGAACTTCTATTGTTAAGATATTATGCTCTAAAGCCCAATTAGGCTGGTAATTATTATTAAAGGACTTCAGTCATATTTGATCTTGTGTCCATGTTAAGATGTGACGGATTAGATAGTTCAAATAATTCTTAAATACGCCCATTTAATGTAACTAGGTAAGGTAAAGAGATATGAAACAATTATTGGGTTTATGTAAGATACACCATATTGTTCAATCGATAGAAATTCATGGTGATCAATTTTAATAAGCAACTATTTTGTATATTGCACTTCATGCTATGTTTCAATTTAATATACCTTGTCTACTCTTTTACATAAATTGTTTCTAGAAAATATTGTATTTTTTCAAACATTTTTTCAAATTTTAGCTTTGAATTATATTACTCAAAATTAATTTATTAGAAATGTGGTGATGTTGCACTAGTCATTGCAAAATTATAGTTAATTTGGTGTCAGCATTTTGTTGATTAAAGTTTATTGTGATTTCATACCAAAATTAAGATTATATAAACCTTTTTTCAATTTGTGACAAATTGATTATGCTTTCTGAATATATAAAAGTAAATGAGACTAGAAATGTCAAAATAGTAACATTCAGTGTCATAAATGTTAGCTCTAATGATTAGTTAAATTATAATGTCTATTGGCACAACCTTAAATTGATACACTTTTTCTACTTATTAATGATTCTTGCCACATTCCATACTATTTATGTTTGTGTGTATTTTCACAGTTTATTTTAATGTATTTCTCAGACTCTAAATAGGTTTCAAAACATTCAACTGTGACACCTTTTAGGCACAAAACGTGCCAATAATGTTAAGTCTATAAATATCTATTTTGTATATTTTGAGCAAATAATTAAAATGCTCATATATATTCTCGTTAAGTGGATACCTATTGCTTAGCTTTTACTATATACTTATAATTATAGTTTTGATAGTTTTGCACAATTCAAGACCTTTGAAATTATTATGGATCTTAGGAACAGTATGTTTCGTTTATTCAAGATTATTTAAGTTGTATTTACTCAAAATACGTAAGTTGCATGTGATCCTTTATTTTATTTCTTTAGTATTGAGTTAGAATTATTCGCTCAAGACTTTAAAAAAATTGTCTACAGTTTTTTGTTTAATTTTATGGTTGTCAGTTTTATAAATGTATACTGTCTATTACTGATTATGAAAGGCCACTAAAAACTTGTGTGATTATCATCAATTAAAATGTGATAGGGGTTTACCATTTCTATTGCAAGTTATATATGTTACGGCTAAAAGCCGAAGTGCGGCTACACCTAGTTTTAGCCGGCTACAACTAGGTGCAGCCGGCCACATGCGGTTAAACTTAGATCTATCCAACTTATCTTCGATTAGAACTAGGTTTAGCCTTCATCATAGCGGCTAGAACTAGGTGCAGCCGCACACCAATCAAACGTATAATGGGCAGCCCTCGGTAGGTTAGGGTGAGGCGGGGGTGGCCCTTGGGCCACCCCAACGCCGCGAACATGTATATTAGATATAATATAATGTAGATTATCATCTATCACTTCGATAGATTATAATCTACCGAAAAATAAAGCGACGGTTCACAATCTTTCGACAGTTTACAATCTCGCATATTGGATAGATCTAAGTTTAACCGCATGTGGCCGGCTGCACCTAGTTGTAGCCGGCTAAAACTAGGTGTAGCCGCACTTCGGCTTTTAGCCGTAACATATACATACTATAGAGGATCTCTCAAAGGTTGTATGTCCTATGATTCTAATTTAAGCGCAATAATGTACCCCACCATCTTTGTAATATGTACCTACCTATTTATTTTATCTACTTTGTAATCCTAGTTATCAAGTAAATTTGAATGATGTACTTAGCTTATATTTACGCATATTTCATTGTTATTTTAAATCTTCAAGTTTCTAATATGTTTTGCATGTGTTAAGATTTATAAAGAGTGATATTTTTGTTTTAAATCTCGCGTGAGTTTAAATAAATTTACAGTATAGCACATTTTGTAATTTTTTTATTGTCCATTTGCATTACTTTATTAAATACTAGCTGCGCCCTGCGGTTTCACCCGCGGTTTCCCGGAAAAAAAGTAGCCTATGTGTTAATCCAGGGTATAAGCTATCTCCATACCAAATTTCATCAAAATCCATTCTGTAGTTTTTAACAGACTTCAAAAAGGAGGAGGTTTACAATTCGACGGTATGTTTTTTTTTTGTGTGTTTGTTACGCGATTACTCCGCCAATTATGAATGGATTTCGATGATTCTTTTTTTGATTGGTAGGCCATACTTCAGAGGTGGCCCCATATAATTTTTTTATATATTTATCGAAATTCATTCAGCACTTTTTGAAAAAAATAGCAAAACAAAAAAAATATAAGTTTAATCTTCAAGTCGGTTCTTGTTTTTGTTGTAACCGACTTTCTAAAGGTGGAGGTTTGTATTCGACTGCTTCACCTGCTTCACCCAGGGTTGACTTTCGGCGAGGGAACTCCTCAACGGTGAATAGTACAGACACAAAATTTTGTAAATGGATTTATGGTGCGTAGTGTGCGAGATCGCAATGAAAACTACACTTCCACTTAATTCACAGTTTATTGCGTAGATATAAATTATGTACAGTTCTTTTGAAGGCGAACGGAAGGGGAAAGCCAAGATGTTGGTACAGAGCAAAAGATTGAAGGAATAGAGTGAAGAGAACAAGAGATATACGAGAGTGAAAGTTTATGCGCGGGAATGGAATAGCGACACAGGTCCGGCGTGCGTACGATTCCGTGGAGCACTAGCGCAGGCGCCGGTCGACTGGGGGCAGGTCTCAGATCCGCGCCACCCGCGCGCTGCCCGCACACCGCGCGCGCCTGGACGGGTTTCTGTTGTGCGTAGCGGCTAGCGATGCGCCGCCACACCACCCCCCTTGGAGTTTGGAAAACCTGCGGAAAAATAATCGGGAAATCTGATTATGCGTCCGGACCTTGTGGTCTTTACCGGACGTTGACCATCAGGGTTTTCAATCACCGATTTCGGTGCGTCTTCAGGTGAGTCAGTCAGTATGTAGGCAGGTTTTACGCGATCTATTGAAACTGTCACTGGTCCTCTATCCAATTCTACAGTGACGGTCTTGTTTGTCCTGTCAAGTACAAGATATGGGCCTGAATATGGTGGTTCTAACGATCCTCGAAGTGCGTCTTTTCTTATGAAGATGTGCTTGCAGGTCTTGAGGTCATCATGTACAAATACAGAAGCTGAGGAGTGTCGTGATGCTTCCTGAGGTCTTAGAAGTGACATGTTGTGTCTGAGTTGAGACACGAAGTCGACTGGTTTCAGCTGATTATTAAGAGTAGACTGAAGGAACTCACCCGGTATTCGTAAGCGCTCACCATATACCATCTCAGCTACAGAGCATTGCAGGTCTTCTTTCCAGGCCGACCGTATGCCGAGCAGGACCACAGGTAAGATGTCTGTCCAGCGCTGCTCGCCTTGAGCCATGATTGCAGCTTTCAGGGTGCGGTGGAACCTCTCGACCATCCCGTTGGCTGCTGGGTGGTATGCAGTCGTGTGGCGCAGCTGGACTCCGCATAGGTCTGTAAGAGCTTTGAAAAGGTGAGATGTAAATTGGCGACCCCTATCTGTAGACAAAGTCTGCGGGCAGCCAAAACGCGAAATCCATATCTCGTAGAATGCCCTGGCAACTGTTTCAGCTGTTATGTCCTGCAGCGGCTGTACTTCCGGCCATCGTGTGTATCTGTCAACTGCTGTGAGACAGTACTTGAATTCGCGAGATGGTGGCATCGGACCGATTAAATCGATGTGCACGTGGCTGAATCGTGATGGCGGTAGTTTGAAGTTGCCTAGAGGTGATGAAGTGTGACGGTGTACCTTTGATTTCTGGCAGGCTTCGCAGGTTTGAACCCAAGCACGACAATCCTTCCGAGCTGAGGGCCAAATAAATCTGTCGGTTACCATCTTTGTCGTTGACTTTGCTCCAGGATGACTCATCGAATGGACCGAGTTGAAGATCTGCCGACGCAGCTCCTTCGTAACAAAAGGACGGGGCCTCGACAGAGAGACGTCACAGTATAAAGTGATGTTCGTACCTGGTACAGGTATTTGTTCCAGTTTCAATGAGGTTGAGTGGTTGGAGAGAAGTTCCTGAAGTTCCGTGTCATGTTCCTGAGAACGAGCTAGCTGTTCTAAGGTCGGCGGTGACGCTACGGCTTCAATGCGCGTTAATGTGTCTGCAGGGATGTTGTCCTTTCCAGAAATGTGCCTAATATCTGTAGTGAATTGTGACACAAAATCGAGATGGTTAAATTGCCTGGGAGAGCACTTCTGCTTGTTCTGATGGAATGCGTAGGTGATGGGTTTGTGATCCGTATATATAACAAAGTGTCTACCTTCAATCATATAGCGGAAATGTTTGACGCTTTCGTATATGGCAAGCAACTCTCTATCGTAAGCGCTATAAAGTTGTTGGGACTTGCTCAGCTTCTTAGAGTAAAAAGCAAGCGGTTGCCATTCTCCTTCTACCAACTGCTGGAGCACCGCACCCAAGGCTGAGTTGGAGGCGTCGGTCACAAGAGCAAGCGGTGCGTTCATGACAGGGTGTGCAAGCAGAGTGCTTTTGACAATACTTGCCTTGCAGTTGCTGAAAGCGACAAGAAGCTCAGGTGTCCAGGTCAGTGGTTGAGTACCCTTCACTTTAGGTCCCGACAGCATGTCGTGTAGTGGTGCTTGATCGGCGGCAGCGTGCGGTATGAAACGCCGATAAAAATTCAGCATTCCTAGGAACCTGCGCAAACCATTGACGGTTTTTGGTGGTGCAAACTCCTTTATAGCTGCAACTTTGTCTTCCAGGGGTCGCGTGCCATGCTGGGAAATGTGAAAACCAAGGAAATCTATCTCGCTCTGGCCGAATTCACACTTTCCTTCATTGATACGAAGTCCGTAGTCATGCAGGCGCTTAAAAATTATTTCCAGGTGTTCCAGGTGTTCAGATCTACTTCTGGAATACACTAAAATGTCGTCAATATAAGAAAAGCAGCAGAAATCCAGGCCTCTCAGCACTTCATCGAGAAACCGCTGGAATGTTTGGGCAGCGTTGCGCAAACCAAAGGACATAAATGGAAATTCCAGCAGGCCAAACGGAGAAGTGATCGCAGTCTTTGCTATATCCCCTGAAGCGACTGGAATTTGGTGGTAAGCTTTTTCCAGGTCTATTTTAGAGTATGCTGTACATCCTGCTAGCCTATGTGCATAGTCTTCTATGTGCCTAATAGGGTACCTGTCAGGTATGGTGCGCGCATTGAGTGCGCGGTAGTCCCCACAGGGTCTCCAGCCGTTTTTCTTAGGGGCCAGGTGTAGCGCTGATGCCCATGGTGAGTCAGACGGTCGCGCGGTGCCATCCCGAATCATGTCCTCGATCTGTTCCTTAGCTATCTTGAGACGATCAGGAGCCAAGCGTCGTGGTCTGCAAAATACTGGGGGTCCAGGTGTTGTATTGATATAGTGAACAGTCGAGTGCTTAACTTCGCGAAAAACTCCAGAAGGCTTGGTCAATTCAGGGTAACGAGACAATAATTTATGAAACTCGGTGTTACCTGATATCGATTTGATACTGGTCTGGTTGCAGGTCTTGACGGTTCCAGGTGTGACCAATGTTGTCACGCTGTCTATCAGGCGCCTGTTCTTGCAGTCTACCAATAAACCATAATGCGCGATGAAGTCAGCTCCGATGATTGGTCTGTCCACGTTCGCCACTACGAAGTTCCACACGAAGTCTCGCCTCAAACCTAGGTCCAGGTGCATGGTCATGGTACCGTAGGTGCTGATGACGCTACCGTTTGCAGCGGTAAGACTGTAGTCCGCGGGTTGTCTGGGCTGGTGCAGGAATCGACGCGGGAGGACACAGAGATCCGAGCCGGTATCTATTAAATATTGTACCTTTGTTTTTCGGTCGGTGATGAAAAGGCGACTGGTAACACCTTGACAGTCGTCTGTCGCCTCTACGAACTGCCGTTGTGGTTTCCCGACTTGTAAGTACAAGGAGATGTACACTTCTTCGCTTTATCCCCAAAATTATTGTGGTACCAACACACTCCAGGTGTTCTGCTGCGGCTACGGCTTCTCGATCGGTCGCCTCGATAAGTAGAACGGCCACGAGAATTTATGTTGAGTTGCGAAATCTGTTGTTTCAACACCGTCTGTATGCGCGACGCAATCATGTCGTCGATGCGCTTCAATAAACCGTCGAAATTACTAGAAGCGGCGGTAGCGGCGGCGGTGGGCGTGGCGCTTGAGCTTGCAACTTGATGTAATGGCGCCGGCGCGACCTCACATATTTTATCCGCCAGTTCCGCGGCGTCTTCCAGGCTGCCGGAGGTTTGCGACACAATAATAGCTTGAACATGAGGTGGTAAGCGACTCGACCACAAACTACGCAAAAATTCGTCCGATACTCCGTCTGCCGCTAGCGTTTTTAAATGGCGTAAAAACTGCGACGGTTTTCTATCGCCTAATTCTTCGTGAGAAAGTAGCTGCGTAATTTGGTGTTGGCGAGAAATAGACAACCGCTTCGTAAGCTCTTGCTTCAATTTCTCATACTTGTTGGTCGGCGGCGGGTTTTTCACTATGTCTTTTATTTCACGTATGTACCTCTGATCGAGCTGTGAGATCACATGATAAAATTTCGTGGTGTCTTCTTTAACGCCCGATATTAGAAATTGCGCCTCCGCTTGCACGAACCAAACTTCCGGGTCTTCTGGCCAAAATGGCGGCAAACGCACGGCCACTCTGTTCACCGCGGCGCCCGCTGATGCATCATCCCATTGTCCGTCAGCGTTGTCCGTTTTAGCTGCGTGTCCGTTCGTCATTTCTAACGTCGGTGGTCACCTATATGGTGCGTAGTGTGCGAGATCGCAATGAAAACTACACTTCCACTTAATTCACAGTTTATTGCGTAGATATAAATTATGTACAGTTCTTTTGAAGGCGAACGGAAGGGGAAAGCCAAGATGTTGGTACAGAGCAAAAGATTGAAGGAATAGAGTGAAGAGAACAAGAGATATACGAGAGTGAAAGTTTATGCGCGGGAATGGAATAGCGACACAGGTCCGGCGTGCGTACGATTCCGTGGAGCACTAGCGCAGGCGCCGGTCGACTGGGGGCAGGTCTCAGATCCGCGCCACCCGCGCGCTGCCCGCACACCGCGCGCGCCTGGACGGGTTTCTGTTGTGCGTAGCGGCTAGCGATGCGCCGCCACAGATTTAACCATAATAGCCTGTTCTAAATTCCACCATGACATGGCTGATACACCCAGGAATGACTTCCGGCGAGGGAACTCCTCAACAGAGAATAGGAGAGTCATGAATTTTTTTGTACATAAATTTAATTGTGATAGCCCGTTTTAAACTTCGTCATGATGTGGCTGCTAGATCATAAATGCTTGTCTTTAAAAACTTTTTAAATTAATTTAATTAAAACTTGTTTTGCACTAAAAAGGGTAAAATAAATTATTTTTCAAAAAAAACTAAACCGACTTCAAAACCACAAATAGGCACTCAAAAGTGAAAAATAAATTAATATAATTATCATAAGCGCTACCCACTCAGATATTTGAAGTCGGTGCCAGCCAAGTCTAAAAGGTAGTAGATAGATACTACCTACAAGTAGTACAATACAATACAGTACAATACAGTAGTACAATAGTTACTATATACATAGTATTTATCTGCTACCTAATAATTATATAAATTATATAATTATATAAAGTATATAAATATTTCAAAAAGATCTTGAACTCTAGTGGTTCATATATTGCGAACTGCTTTGAGTTGAGGACTACTGCAGTTTACATTCTAACCCAAACGCTACCATACTCTACAATACATATTATCTGACTCTCGGCGTGATGAGCGCAATGCCGTGCTACGTAGTACTTTTTACGGTATTAAAAGTTCTGGGTGGTACTGCAATTGTTATGGGCAGGCGTGGCGCTTTCCATCAGGCGAATGACTTGCTCGTCCCATTTCTAAATTACTTAAAAAAATGTGTAGTAGTGTGTTTTTGGATGTGCCATACATCCCAAAGGTATCTGCATAGATAAAATAATCAATACCTACGTGTTATGTGAGTATTATCAATTGGCTATTGTTATGTTATGTTGTAAGGCTATAACCATAATGAACACCCGAAATATAGGTACAACAGTATGCTTTTGGAACCACAAAATTGCTAAATAGCATAATTTGTACGATAAAATAGAATAGAAACATTTATTAGCCATGTGACATAGTTCGTTACACTGGTCTAAATGAAATTTTGATTTAGATTTTCACAATTTTGCGCCATCCTACTTGCAACGTTAGACCGTATCGACGTGTGGTACTTGAACTATTAATTATTCTGTGGTGTGGTCGTATTGAGTTTACCTCCACTTATGAATAAACTACTTCCAATCAGGCTATTGTGTGGGCACTTAGCCGCCCTATTTGTTTCAATATTGAGCGATGGAACATCAGCTCGGCTTTATTAAAGGTCGTAAATCAATTTGGCGTGCATGTTGTGACAGAATCGAGTTGATACCTATTAGATTTATCTATGTAGGATACACCATCAATTCAGACTTCAGTATATAATCAAAATCATGCAGTATCATAACTTTTGATAACTCTATACCTACCTATCCGTAGTTTAATATACATACATATCTATTATATTCTCTCTATGTATGTATACATATAGGTACCTATAATATTTTTATAGTGGTAGGTAGGCTTCTTCTGCAAGTGTACCACACCATACCAGATTTTCAACCGTCAAGCAGTAGTACGTAAACATTACCAACTATGTTTCGGTTTGAAGGAAACTTTCATGTGAAATTACTGGGCATTATGATTATGAGGAGCCATTGTCTCAGGGTGACGAGATGGTCGAGATGTACCTAGTGCAGTGCCGCGCAAAATTTTGTAAAATAAAGTTCTGGGTGGCACTGCAATTGTTAAGTGCAACTTCAGGTGAACCTGCTTGTGCTCACTGGTGCAGAAATCAGGGTGCGGCCGACTGCGACTGCGGTTACGATTGTAGTCTATGAAGATGAAGTCACACCAGTTCACACCTGTTAGGAATTTATTTTATTTGGCTATCTATCTAAACCATTGGAAAAATGTAGCCTACCTATGACAGGATTGTAAAACTGGTGTATAAATAGATTTTGTGCAGTATGAAAATGCGCCGTTTATTTGGTGAGTTAAATCCACACAGTGTGAAACTTTAATAACCCCTGACTATGCTTTGCTGTTATTCTCTTACTATGAGTTTAAAATATCTTATATCTATAAAATTATTACCGCGACCGCTACTAGTTTAGCTGAAAATACCTATACCTACCTATAAATAGATGTTTAAACGAACCTGAATGAATTCCATTAATTTCCACTTCAATTACATGAAGACGAAATTACTTGTTTATTTAGAACTGAGGTACTGCTTCAGTTTGTAATATTGTTCTGTCTTCGTATAATAGGCCTTTGTTACTGTACAAAGCCATAATAATAGAGTTTACACGCAAACACCAATTACGAAGAAGCCTTTCATGTCAACTTCCATTCCGTTGTAGTAACATGAAGGGCTGAAGGCAATATTCTAATAAAGGTACCTAAAGAGCTAAATATTTAGAGAGAAACGTTATTTATTGCCTGTTTCTCTTGAATACACCCCTGAATTGTAGGTACCTAACATGAATTCAGCGAAACAAGATTATTATTCGGTCATTTAGATTATTATCTTCGAGTATGTAGAGAGCTTTATATTGGGACATTGAGCTGTATGTGCAGTATATACTACGTGCGTATGTAGTACATAATATAGCTCAATGTATAGAGATTGAGACCGTAATAAAATTATATTATAGTCATCGTAGTGGCCCGGCTCCGCTTCACATAGGCGAATTTACATTACAATATCAATGTCAGTATTTAGTAGGTACCTATACCTACCTGCTTGTATAATATACCTAAATCACAGAATAAATTAAACCATCCTAAAAAAAACTCTAAATGATGGTGAAAATCGCATTAAAATCCATCTTGTAGTTTAGAAGCTAACAAACGCAGATATGCGACTTTGTTTGAGTTTGAACGCCTGCCCATAACAATTACACATACTAATTAGCAAGAAAACACGTTACCCTATCGAGCTAATGCATCTAGCAGCTAACTATTAAACGTACCTAAGGAGCAGTATAAACAAGTAAATAGTGAAATTAAACCTCGTACGAAGGCACATAGCTAGCAAGTCTAGCATTCAAGCACTCTTCTTCGCGTTATTTTGTATGTACCTACTTATTTCGTGTTTCTTATTACAGGCAGACTTACTTCAGTTTATTGTTAAATTGCTACAAAATATACGTAGGTACGTACTGTATATGTACGTTTAGATATTATACCTAACTATACAGTTATCACTAAAATAATTTTATTATTATGTTGCTCTGTGGTTACACTTACGTTATGCTCGTTAAACAATAACTATGTTCGTAATTCCAGCAATAAAATATGTTCGCATTCGCACATAATGTGTAAAACGAGAACAAATTTATGAATGAAGATAAATTGTGATATGAAATTTAGCGAAACAAAATTACGTCATTTAGATCTTATCTGGAGTCTGTGGAGGACCTTATAATGACTTGTTGGGGCTGAAAGGCCTTGTGAAAATTGCTTTTCAGCCGACTACGTCTGCCAAAAGAAAGCAGTTTGATTTGTTTCGGATGTTATAGGTAGGTATAGGTGGGGACTGATACGACAGATCAACAATTCCTAGGGGCCCGGACAGTAATTCAATCGACAGTAAAAAACTTACATATAGTTAGAACGAATATTTGTCTAATCAGAAAGATCATTCAATCAATATTTTTGTGAAATCACAATGATTAATTTTTTTAATCAATAAATAAAATTAATAATTTTGTCATTTTTTAATTGTTCTCTATCTCAAACCGTGTTCTTTTTTAGTTTTTATTCATCTAATTTTCATTAACTTTTTCTTTCAGAAAATCTCCTTTTTAAACTCAAAACATAATTATTTAACAGTTGAAATCACCAGGTTGATATTTTAAACTGTTGATCTTATAAACTATTATATTAAGGTTGTTGACAATAAAATCTCATTTCCTTTCTTCTTCTTCTTTATTGATATAGTCATTCCTTCATATAGAAAAGTGTTGATCTCGTGAACCATTGATCCAGTAAAACGTTGCTATAAGAAACTTTTGATTTAGTGGTGTTGATATTATGAATGTTGATATTGTGAATTGTTGATCTGTCATATGAGTTCCGTACAGGTGTACGATGCCTACATAAATCTGTTGTAAAATATTGTAAGGACCATCCTACTTATCTATTCCCAAAAGGTGCCTCAAAACGATGGCAACGAAAAAACCTTTTGCTTACGTCAATATTTTCTATTTGCGAAGAACTTTCGGCGCGGCGATGTCTTGAGATGGTGCTCTTGGAATAACTGCCGAGTCAACAGAGGTAGAATAAATAATGCCGACATTTTTATTCAGGACATGTCTAGGTGAGGGCGTCAACAACACACGCCGGGTTTGGGCTTCGTTCGGCCTTACAACCTTCTACCCAGCTATAAACCAACCTGAGTGCTTGAATTATAGTGGGTCATGTTTGGAAAAAAAAACCGGTACTTTTAGGAGTTGAGATAAGACATAAGGGCTATTGCTGTTTGTACCTTTACGTAAATCTATGAAAACCATGCTATAGATACCTAGTAAGGAAAGAAGCACGATACTGTCGCTAGAGTGGAGTAGGTTAGTCCTTCTATAATTGCTTAATGGCTCTTATTTATGGGCCCTAACTGCATTTGAAATGCTCATAGCGTTAGTAACTAGTATAGCAGTGTTTATATCTCCAGAATACTTGGTTCCCGTTGGTGGTATTACTTAACTACTTACCATTGTATAATAATTCTAGCAGATTCCTGTAGACTAACCATTTGACGCAACTTCCAGTTATGACATGAAGTGGTATCCTAAAGTACGTAAGTAATAGTTAGTTTTCTTTGCCTAAAGTGTCCTTGTAATAAAAAGGGCCACTTGCACAAACGTAAAATCGCGTGTTGTAGTCCGGTTAAGGATCAATTATAGCTGTCGGTTAAGCGCGATTTCAATTTGGCGCAAGTGAGCCTAAATATTTCGACATATATGTTTTGTGCTCGCTCTTTTTCCTAGCTTTAGTTTTCACAATGCTATAATGAATGAAGAAAGAACCTTTCCAATATTCTTGTTTAAGATAGAATAAAAAGTGTACCACACGCGACAGCCGAAAGCCAATCACTTCGCTCGCCTGTAAGCATTCGAATGCTGTATCGCGGCTTCGTGGCCTATCGAGGAAATTGAATCGAAGAAGCTTACGTATCAATATCGGTAATGAAACCGAACCGCTGCTCACTTCCGTTCGCCGAAATATTGACAGCGAGCGGAGGGGATTTTTTGTGGTTAGAGTGTGCCTCTGATATCATATCAAGATATCAACTTGATTAAAGATTGATATCTGTAGATAGATTATTATTTATTGGTACTTACCTATTCATGAATTTCTTCCTATATATATAGAGACGTTGGATATAGCCTTTGTGGTGTAGGGTGGACAGGTTGGCTCAAATCTCAACAGCACTGAGATTGTGGGGTTGATTCCCACGACCGGACAAATGTTTATGTATAAAAAAAGCGAAAGTATTTGTTTCGTGTCTGGGTGTTGAGGAACCATAGGTCATCGTAGTTCCTGGTTCCATAAATACAGGGAATCTTAGTTACCTAGGGGCCAGGGTCTATGTGATCGTTGGGCGTTTATTTTTATTACCGCTAGATTCTAAGCACTTGCTCATAATGGCCTATCTACACCGAAGCGTGATGGACACGTGAACGTAAGCTTCGGTTTCATTCCAAATGTGTCACTTACTTAGACACGGCACTGAAAGCATTATATAATTGATTACATACCTACACGTTTAAATTCATTAAGTATGTATCATCACTATCACTAATACATAGTATAAAACAAAGTCGCTTTCTCTGTCCCCATATCCATATATCCCTATGTATGCTTAAATCTTTAAAACTACGCAACGGATTTTGATGCGGTTTAATAGATAGAGTTTTTAATAGATAGAGTGATTGAAGAGGAAGGTTTATATGTATAATAACCGTGCGAAGCCGGGGCGGGTCGCTAGTATGCCTATATACGGCAAGTATACGGAACGGCTACATTAAGTCTCTATCGCATAGGATAGTATACCTAGGTAGGTATTACTTAGTTTGTTTTGTCTGAACGAGTATTTACTATGTTGACGGAAGGAACGGAAGTAGGCTTCGAGTAGAATACTTTATCTGAGGAAGTAGGTAATCTCGGTACTCTTTTGCCGACATCGTCAGATTTTGCCTATAAGAAAAATTTGCATTTTCTGCAGATTTTGTACCTAAGAAGGTACGTTATGTTTATGATAAGTCGCTAAAATATGCTATTAAATGGAAATAGGAGTAAGGCAATTGAAAAGCTCCTTAATTTTATCTGAGTTGCCAATTAAGCGCTTTATAAGCGGAGTTCAGCCTCATGAATATGAAGGAGCCTTCGTCCTAATACCCTTACGGGATATCTCGATAAAGTCAACAGCACCCCATCTAGACCTCCGGACACGATATATTACCCGCCTAAGCTGGACCCGCGCTCACATTCTGATGAATTTATATTTTCAACAATTATGCTTTAACAACTCAGCCTAAAGCTTTTGAGGTTTTTCCAACCGTGCTGTTCAGTCCAGTCATCTTCATTTCCTAGCCATTGAGAAGCAATGGTGCGAAATGATATTTTTATATTCACTTAATTTAACTTAATTTGGGATATGTATATGCCGAAAAAGGTCCCGATGGGCAGCAGTGGTGGATATTTAACCTCAACGTCCTCAATGATCCTTTAAATTATAACCACGTTTATATACCTGCGCTAATTACTGAGCGGGGTGGTATTTTGAATACGTTTCAGCTTAGTAGGTTAAGGGGATTACGTCTCGGTTCCATGTAACGTAGATTTGCATTCAAATGAGGCTCGTTAATTCCGCAATAGCATCCGATAGAGGATATGTCCTCTGTTTCGTTTCATTCGGCAGAAATTAGGTCAGCCAAGGCGATAATTGAGTTTATTCGAAGGCGCCGGGATTTACTTTATTGGCGCCTAATCAAAAGCAGGAAAATTGATTTAGCCCATACTAAAATGGATGCAAAGCAAAATTGGATTATTATTCACTCCAAATATCTTTTATTATTTGTACTTACTGATTATATTATCCGAGAAATGAAGACGTGCAGTAAAAAGTTCCACTCCTTATGAAATTTTTCCAGCAGTAATGAGCTTACAAGTACCGAAGAATGTAGTAGGTATTATAAAGAATGTTAAGTATAAGTAAAAAGAGCTGTGTTGGTGTAGTGTAATTTAATTTGTTCTTTAAAGAAAAAATAAAAAGAAACCCGTTCTCTGTCGCCGTTCAAGTACAAAGATTCATGCTGGGCGCCGCGTTTTTACTTCGGATGCAGACGAAACTTAGGTTTGTGTAAAAATATTTTGGGGTAAAAAATAGATAGCGAATGGGGGAAAAGCGCTTTGAAATAAGAAACAGGGTTTAAATCAATGTGAAGCTTAAGTATATAAGAGTAAATATGTACTGTATGTAATGTGTACGTTATTATAATAAAATTCTAAAATGTATAACGGAGCTCACAGAAAGTAGATTCAAATTGAGTGTGAAAAATATTCTAATGAAAAAAGCATACTATTCAGTTAGGAATTACATATAAGACAAAGATGCATGGAACATTTCGCTTCTGCCATGTAGCCAACTGGCACATAAGAAAAATACTATTGTCAAAAACAAACATAAAATATTGTAACAAAAGTTCTAAAAATATGCCCCTCAGTTTCTTGCCGTATCTTCTGAGTAGTGGTTCTTTTTCCGATACGGTGGTAGAGTCAGTGTAATAATTGACGTTCATAAGTGCGTCTGTGACGACAAAATTGAAATAAATAACTTTTGATTGATTGAAATAATATATGTAGGACGAGGTAGTTATGATTATGATTATTATCAGTAGAGATATAGAGACCACATCTACCTACATTGTTCCCCCGTCCCCGCATAGCCATAGATTATCGGGGGTCAGAGTTGCGGTTCCGCCGGAAAGTGGCTTTCCGTTCTGGTTGGTGTCGCTTGACGCTTTTATGACCTTCCCATCTCACCCATTTGTATCCCTATATTGATCCACGTCCTTTGTTTGTACACGCTCGTTTGAACGCCTTTGCAATGTTTGAAATACTATCCTGCACGTTTTATTGCCACTTCAAAGCCTACACAGGTCTCTTATTAGGTACTTGAACTTTTCGTCGTCTAGACTTTAGGTGTCTTGTTACTTTTGTTAAACGACTTCAAAAAAGGAGGAGGTTCTCAATTCGTTGTCTTTTCTTTTAATGTTTCCTCTGATCTCCGTCATTTATAAACCGATTTGGAAAATTCTATTCGGATTTGTTCTTGGGTTCAGTATAGCTGCATGGTGGTCCCATATAAATTTTATCGATTTTTTTTTTATGTAACTGTATGACAAGACGAGCTGGTCGTTTGCCTGATAGTAAGCAATACGCCAGCCCATAACAATAACAGCACCACCCAGAACTTTGTTCGACCTTGGACTTCGAAGATACATCAGAGTTGAAGTCGGTTTATTTGTTATAAAAATGAATTATTATATATGCTATGAAAGAAATAGTAGGTACAAATATATACCTATGTTAAATGTAAATAAGTTCGTTTTGAAAAGGTTACCTACACAAGTACGGGGAGCGTGAGGTGAGGTTACACAGTTAAAGGTATTACGACCTCTGTGGTAAAAATGAATAGACACTTTATTTACTGTCTAACTGCCTATACCATTTCCTGAGTCGGTTATCTACCTACGCAAAATAACTTTCGGGGACTGCACCTTTTGAGGTCTGTATCTAGTTCGCGCAACTGTTAATGTTTCAACTCCGTGAATTACTACTTTGTGACAATTAAACGGCGGTTTGGACCGTTTTAACGGTTGTTGCGTTAGTATTGTCGCGTCAGATGTTGAGACCGTATTCGAGTACATAATATGGCGCATTGGGGCTTCGTGCGTACATTTAACAACCGCCCACGTTTGCGTCTGTCACATGTCACATCAAAATGTAATAACTCATAGGTATGTATAGTAATAATGCTGTATGTATGTATGTACTTACTGTTAAAAAGTAGGAATATTCTACTCAGATGTCGCTTCTATTTAAGCATATTACTATTTAAGGTGACGCTTAAATAGTAATATGTAGAGACAATGCAAGTATTTCGGTCACCGGGGCTACTGCTCTGGTGGTTCAGGATGGTTAGAGCACTTCCTGTACTAAAAGAAGGTCCGAGTATAAACCTCAACTAGAGCGATTATTTACCTACATCAATATTAGATTAGGTACCTACCCAAAAAGTTTATTAAACTTCTCCAAGCATGCGTTATTGCTTAAAAACAAAAAAATACTGTAAATAAGTAGGTGCTATAAATGAGGTAGTATCTTGCCTATAGACTGTTGGCACGGTACCGGTCGCACTTCGGTATTATTTGTCCATTGGAGAGAAGCGCGTAGTAACGTACGAGCGCTAACGGATTTTAGTCGAAACTCAACAGAACACCACACAAAAAGCATGGACAAAACTACGCAGAAAATGAGGCTACGTAAGCACCTACACTGGTGCTCTAGTTCCAATCTGTACCAAGCGAACTAATCAGCTTCACAAGGGCAAACATTCGCGCGGCCCTTTGGGATTCTCATCAAAGGAGATAGGCACCTAACAAGTAGTCGGAGGACCTGCCCTAATCCATTCAATTAGCAGCGGATTACGCTATCGACGGATTACATGGGATCTATAGTGAATCTATAGTTTCCAACTCACTCTTTATTAGGTATTCTGTATTTTTGGGGACCCCTAAGCATAGATAGTTATTTTAGTTTTTTAGAACTTTGCTAGATGGTATGACTGGTGATGGTGATGGTATGATGGGATGGTTTGACTGGTGGTAGGTTTCTTGTATGCGAGAGGCCGTCTGGGTGGGTACCACCGCTTTGTCAGTTATTCAGCCGCCAAGCGGTAGTGCGCAAGCATTACTGTGTTCCGGCTTGAAGGGCATTGTAGCCAGCGAAATTACTGGGCATTATGAGACTCAACAGCTAATTGTCTCAGAGTGACGAGCGCAGTACAGCGCCGCGCAGGATTTTGCAAAACAAAGTTCTGGGTGGTGCTGTTATTGTTATGGGCTGGCGTATTGCTTACCATCAGGCAAACGACCAGCTCGTCTCGTCATTCAGTTACATAAAAAAAAAGATAGTTTTTTTTATGGAACAGTTTGATGAGACGAGCAAGTCGTTCGCCTGATGGTAATCGCCACGCCCGCCCATAACAATTGCAGTACGACCCAGAACTTTAAACACGACAAAAAGCACTGCATTGCGCTCATCAACCCAAGTCCAGTAATTTCGCTGGCTACAATGCCCTTCAAACCGGAACACAGCAATGCTTGAGCACTACTGCTTGGCGGCAGAATGTCTGGCAAAGCTGTGGTACCTACCCAGACGGCCTCCCGCATACGAAAGCCTTACCACAAGTAAATTATTATAGTTTGTTTGATTCTCTTCATCGGGTTTGCAAAACATTATAGTTTTATTAGAAGTTTGGATTGCGGTTCAAACAGGCATTATTCAGTAGGTGCGAAAATTACGACGCTCTAACCTGGCAAAATATTCGGACATCCGCCGCGCCGCCACATTCATTAGGTTACCTAAAGTGTATCGAGTACCTGCCTTATGTTTAATGCTTAGTAAAAAATTAGTGTACCGCACTCGCCTTAATCAATGTGGCAGCCGGTCTTTACTAATTCCAGCTAATCTAAATTGGTTAACAGTAGCAACGAAATTTATACCCGGGTACATTTAGTTACATTACGTATTCATCTTAACTACAGGTAGCTTTAATCCTATTACATATGTGTAGTGTACTGTGTAGTGTAGTTACTTGTCCACATACCACCCCAGTCCGCTCAAAGCGCTCTGACTCTTACATTGTACGTACTGCTAAGGAGTGGACTGGACTGGACTGTGGACTCTACCGGAATCCTTATTTTTTTCCAATTACAACCAAGGCCCTAATTCACTATGACAAATTGGCGATTCCGTGCTTCGAAATCAAGTCGATTCCTTCATTAACAAACGACATCTGGGAAATTTGTATTCTCTATGACGCGTCATAGAGAATCATACCTATACCACAGAATACTAAGGGACAGAAGCATCACTCCGTAAAGAAATTATACCTATAAGAATATGCGTCATAGAGATGTCGTTTATTAACGAAGGAATTGACGTGATTTCGCAAGGAATCGCTAAGTAGTCATAGTGAATTAGGCCCTGGGTCTCTTTAAGACAAGATTGAATAGGCACATAGGCAAACGTGCTCCAACATAGACCGCAACTACGCTTGCCATCCGGTGAGTTGGTGTCAAACGTAAGCCGTAAACGTAATTTTACATAAAAAAAACGTATAACCTTTGTGGTTTCTATACGTGTCTGTACAACGCAAGGGCATCCATCTCAATAACGTTGTTAACATGAAATTAATCCGCGGTCGCCTGTAACGTTGCACAAGGGTAACGTTCGAAATCGGTAACGCGACCGAGTGGGACGCAGGCGATTAGTGAGCCAAAGTTTGTCTTGCGTTAAACTTGCTGTTAGGGCAATAATATATTATATCAGTCTTGAACCTAGGTTTAACATACCATTATTCTGTGCTATATATATATATATCTATATATATATAGGTATACCTATCTTTATGTGAGTTCGTCCGTGTATAATAAGTATATTAGATTAAATTACTGGTGGTAGGTTTCTCTTAAGCGAGATGCTGTCTGTGTGGGTACCTACCACCGCTTTGCCAGTTATTCAGTCGTCAAGCAGTAGTGCGCAAGCATTACTGTGTTCCGGTTTGGAGGGCATTGTAGTCAGCGAAATTACTGGGCATTATAAGAATCAACAGCTAATTGCCTTAGGGTGACGAGCGCAGTGCAGCGCCGCGCAGGATTTTGCAGAACAAAGTTCTGGTTGGTGCTGTTATTGTTATGCGCTGGTGTATTGCTTATCATCAGGCAAGCGGCCAACTCGTCTCGTCATTCAATTACATAAAGAAAAGATAATTCTTTATTGTTACAGCACCAGAAATAACAGCGATAAGGCCGCCCATTAGGGCGGCCTTATCGCTTAAAGCGATTGCTCCCAGATAACCTGTGGATGGAGAGTACTTAAAGAAACCGTAAAAGACGGTAATAGCACAATAGCTAGGTCATATTATCTTTAGGAACTTTTAAGTTTTTTGAAAATAAATGTTTCTGTATGTGTGTGTGTTTTCACTAGCCCAAAAATCACGTCAATCCGTGTTGACGAGAAACGAAATATAGACAAGCAGCACATTTTCAAATTAATTGTGAGTAGGTATATTCTTACAAAGGTGTTATATATAGTTAGGTGATTGATATGAATCTACTTTGCGAAACTAGACTAATGTAGGGTTCTAATAGTGTTGGTAAATCTGTGCATAGGTTAGTATAGTCGAGTTTAAGTGGTTTAACCCAAAGACGTACAATGAAGATAGTTATATTTGTTACGTCCTTTTTTGTTTACTTTATGACTATGTAGGTACTTATGCGGTCTAGGATTAGTGACAATGGTGGACTCTACTTATAGTGCTAATAATTACTCTCACTCATCGGCATTTATGAGCTTATTATGTAAAGTACCTATACAGTGTTCAAAAATATCGCACATCAAAGGGTACCTCTATCCTTTGTGTAGATAGGTACAGTCAGCGACATAAGTAGCTGACCTTTTACAATCTTTCAATTGTCAATAACACCAAAAACATACAAATTACATGCAATTTTTTGCAATTTCCGTATTCGCACAGGATATTAACAGACTTTTTAAATGCAACATTCTGAGATATAAGACAAATATTAAAGGTGTAGTCAATCAAAGATGTTCACAAAAGTTCAGCAACTTTTGTCGTCGACCGTACCATACGCGACGTGTTTTTGTCCTTCATACATCGCTGTCTAATGAAACCAATCTACTACTCGTATATGTAGAATTAGTGTGGGTGTCTCCGAGATGTCCTTCAGATATACTATAAACGACAACGTTATTAAGGAAGTTAAATTAATGTGTTAATTTTACTACCTACTTGCGGTACATTGCCGTCTACATATCTACTTAAAATTACAGGACATGATATGTCCCCGAGACATCAAATATTAAGTCTCATAATATAAGAGTTATGAGCGCAGTGCAGTGTTATGCAGTGCTTTTTATGGTATTAAAAGTTCTGGTTAGCACTGCAATTGTTATGGGCACGCGTGACGCTTATTTACGCTTACCGTCAGGCGAACCACTAGCTCGTCTCATCACTCAGTCACATAAAAAAACTTTGGACTCAGAAGTAAGACACGATTGCAACTTCCCCATACCGAGTTTAGTCCAATAGACGATTAGTAAAGTTAAATTATTGGGTTAATCTAACTGCTCGTGATACATTATTGCCTAGTTTAGACAACTAATGTAATGTACGTCTCCACGTGTAATTAATGTGCGGTCACGTTGAAACGCTGCAGAAGGATACGTCTCTCTCGGCAACTCGACGGGTTGTAGAGTTAAACTAATGTAACATTTCGAACTGTAATTTAAAGTTGGAATCATACCTACATAGAATAGATTAGATAACTCTTTATTGTACATAATAGCGAGTGTGGCTCAGCGGGAACTCGTGCGCCTTTCGATTCGACGCGCCTGGGTTCGAATCCCGACTCGGCCCTGCACCAATGACTTATAGTTAAGTGCAGATTTTGCACGCTCGCTCTAAAACGGTGAAGGAAAACATCGTGATGAAACCCGCTTACGCGCTTTGGAGTGGTAGGCTCTGGCCGTGGTTGTAATACCACCCACCGAACAAAGCCATGCCGTCAAGCGACCTAGTCGTGTTTCGGGATGATGTTCGGTGAACCATCGGGGTCTGAGCAGCCGCTCAACTGCCGCCTCTCTCTAGATCTATGTGCTCCATCTTAGGCCACATCATCGCTTCACATCAGGCAAGATAGTGGCCAAACATAGATCTATAAAGTGTAAAAAAAAAATAAAAAAAAATAAAGCCGTCTCTACATAATTACCTACCTACATAAAAGATGTTGTCCCAGAATGCCGTTTTGCTAGAATCTAAAGTAAGTGGATTTTTTAAACATTGGTATACAATGCTAATGCTACAATGCTAACTATAAAATCTTAAATACTTAAATGTTAAAATTCATATTACAATTAATTATCTAATTATTGCCTTGATAGTAGGTATATTAAATAAGCAATTATAGATACCAGTCACAGCCATTCCACCACGATTACCGAATCATTGTATTTCTCCAGCCTATTTGCACAGCATAATAGCGCTCTCGTAAAGAATTAACTGAATTCACCACAACAATTTATCAACAGGACGATCTGGGATGGAGTTACCCGAGGCTATTCCTTAGCCACGATAGGGAGACGAACGAGAGGATAGGCCATTGTGAGGGCCCGCGGCCACCCGCTGCCAACGCAGCCCTAATTGATATCAATTACCCGACATCTCTCAAAACCTCTTTGAATCTTAGATCGCGAATTATTCGGCTCCTCCGGACCTCTTTTTCTAAAATTAAACTTTAATAACTGCGTTTTCGGTTGGAGGCGTCAGGTTTAATTATTTAATTGAATTATTGTTCTGTGCTTCCTCATTTCTTGCTAGAATGAAATATTTACTTGAAAGTTAGATTTCTTAACGTAACTAATTGCTTGGTCCTGGCCTCGGTTGTAAACACCACGATTTATAATTGAATGAGCTTAAATATAGCTTGGACCTTGAAGGATTTTGGTTGATAATTAAGTACTTAATGATACGAAAAAATAAGTAGAGCTCCTCTGTTTCCTATTCCTATGTAAGTGGTTTCAGAAAAAACGTGAATGTTAATTAATGGAAAACCATGCCACATTCATATTGATATAATTATTTCAATTAAACAAGTAAAGTTGTACTCAAGCGCTGCGGTAGGGATAGGGACCTACATTTGTTCAAAGTAGCACAAGCGAACAAAATCCTGAGTATGACTGACGAACTTGGTTGCAGACTTGTTCTAAATACTCAGACGTAAATTAATAATTCATAATTAAAAATAAATTGGCGATGACAAACTTTGTACCTATACTTTTTTTTATTGGTAAATGGGCATACGTTTTACGACATCTCGCCTGATGGAAAGCGAAGATGCGGCCTAAGATGGAACACGCTTGCCCATGAGATGCCTATTCACTCTAGACTTAAAGATACACAAGTTATAGCTGTTTGGGAGCAAAGACGCTTGCAGAGCGTTCCACTCCTTAGCAGTTCGCATGATAAAGGAATCTGCGAAACGCTTAGTACGGATAGGTGGGATATTAACGACGTACGGGTGAAACGACTCCCCCCGCCTGGAAGTCCTAAGGTGGAAGGGAGAAAAAGGAATCAGATCGTGCAATTCCTGGGCACACTCCCCGAAGTGCAGTCGATAAAAAAGCGACAGACATCCAACTTTCCGTCTGTGTTCGAGACTAGACAGCTGACACCTGAAGTCAACACATCAACACGATTAAACTAATTAGTCTTAACAGATGATTATTAAAAAAGGCAAAGGTATATTGATTGATTGATAACACTTTATTGTACACCAAAAACATAACAAGAACAAATAAAAATAGATATTAAAAATTTGATCAGTACAATGGGTGGTCTTATCGCTAATAAGCGATCTCTTCCATTCAACCGATATATCTGGCTTTTAATAAATAAAATGCATTTATTTCAGGTTTCTTAAGACCCATACATTTATCAATTTACAGTTAGAACAATTAATGATTAATTAAATACATTAAATTAAATATTAAAACTAAAGTAAGTTTTTGTTGTCAACTCAATCGCTATGAACAGTACGAATGAAAACGTACGAAATTTGTGAAAACCAACCGAGGACAGATAAGAGAAAAGAGAGTAGGTATTTTCAGGTCTTTTTTGAAGCTCACTGCTAACTCACCCAACGACTGTAACGAGCCATTAGAGCTGTTACGGAACTGTTTTCATGAGGGACAGTCTATTAACAACTTTTAACTAGCTCTGTAACAAGTTACCTCGAGTTATAGAAACTGGAAAGTTGATGAATTTGGCGGTTTGTTGCAAAATGCACAAATATTTCAACGCAACAAATTAAGGTTTTTTGGCATTGAGTGACGATGGGACGTGCAAGTCGTTCGCCTGATGGTAAGCAAAACGCCTGTCCATTAGTTGCAGTACCAACCAAAACTTTGTTTTGCAAAATCCTGCTCGACACTAAACTGCGCTCGTCACCCTGAGACAATTATCTCTTAAGCCTCATAATGCTTGGCGGAAAAATAACTGGCAAAGCGGTGGTACCCACCCAGACGCATGATATACGAGTACGAGAAATCTACCACCGGTATAAGGTATGTCGTTCACGAGGCAAACCCTCTTTTGTACTTAACTTATGTAGCCTCCTTATGTTGACCCTTATCTTGGAAGGGAACTTGGACCGTTTTAAAAGAAAATTCCATGTAAATGGGCCATTAGGGCTAATTGTTGCTGGTCGCAAACGGTTACTATAACCCTCGTTGTCCCTCATTGAGTGAACGCGGTGAAATAACCTACCTACATATGTGATTATAATAAACCTCTATTATACCTTGTAAAGGGTTTTTTTTAGAGGTATACAAATTCAAAATGAAATAAAATACATTAAAATAATGTGAATGTCTATAATATTGGCTTTATTTAATAGATAATTTTATGCCATTAGTGTTTAAATATGATTTCGGGCATATGAGCGCCACGGCTAGCTCCAATGAAGTGCAATCGTAAAGTTAAATTTTTGACAACTTTATCGAGCAACTGAGGCCGTATATCAGCAATAACACGGGAAATGTTGACTTCCAAATGATCCAACGTCTCTGGTTTATCAGCATAGACTAGTGAGTTCACATACCCCTAAAGAAAGTAATCTTAAGGCGTGAAGTCACACGATCGTGGAGGCCAGTTCACAGGTCAATTACGCGAAATTATGCGCTCACTAAATGTTTCCCTCAATAAATAGATGGTGGCGGCCGCCGTGTGGCATGTTGCGCCATCTTATTGAAACCAAAGCTCTGTTACATCAATGCCATTCAATTGAGGTACGAAGAAGTCAGCAAAGTGGGTAGGCACAGCTCCAATGGCAGTGCACGATGGCGAATCGACTCATTTGGGTTCTCCTCAACACTACGCTCCACAGCAGCAATAAGTTCTTCTGTGCGCACTGTTTGTCGTCTTTGTGAATGCGTATTATCCATTAGAGTGTGAGTGGCGCGAAAACGATCCATGGTGTTCCGAATAACTTGCTCAGATGGACCATTATGTCGACCGCAAAATAGACGTAGTGCACGATAAATTTGGTGAACCGAACAATGATTTTCAAATTAAATTTGCACAATTTGCAAGCGTTGTTCTGGCGTCAGCTTATCCATGGTAAAATGGCAAACCGTACTGCATATACAATTTTTATCTAGGCCGTACTGACTGTAAATCAACTGTCAACTGTTAAATTGACAGTCTGTAAAAACAATGTAGTGTCATTCCTCAATGGTTGAGAGTTTAAGAGGATATGGCACAGCCGCGGCCAGCGCGCATTAGGTATTTGAATAATGGTTTACGGTCTCGCGGAAAATGCGTAAATTAAATTAAATAAATTTACTAAATAATAAAAATAATAATTTAACTAAATTCGTATCAACTTCAGATTTTTGTTAAAATTTGCGTTTCGGGAGAAAACGTTTCTACCACACTAAATCTCAACCAAATTTGGTAATTATTTTTTTTGGTAAATTTCTTAAATGGAGAATAAACTAAGTTTGTAGGTTTTCCTTTTTCTAAGTTATGTCTATTTTTAAAGATAACAGTTTCCAAACTTCAAAAAAAATGTTTGAGTACATATCGAGATTTTTGGGTACGCTTATTCAAATTCTATAGGAATTATCGAAACAATAAAAACCTACAAATCTCAATAATGATAACATCTCTTACATGTCCAAATTTCATCGAATTTGGTTAATGTTTCTTCTGTATGAAAATTTCAGCGTGCCGTTCCCTCAAAACATTCGTTAGTAGTATATTGTAGTATCCTACTAATATCTTACTAATCCTACAAATATTAATTAAAAGTTTTTTGATGAAAAATATTTTTTTCAAGACACGCTTTTAACAAATTCGGAATCGGAACCGCAAGCAGATTAAAATGAGCCCAAACACTAGTAGCACAGAATATAGTACTAGTCTTTATATTGTGCTAGTAGTATACGATTATCCGTCAAGGAGTTCCATTGCCCACCTTCCGTCTCCATCATCAGATCAGCTGTCACCATAATATTGCATTGTCATCGGACTTTGACATGTATGCAAAATTTCAACTCCGTAGGATAAGAGGAAGTGGTTCTAATTCAGCTTGCAAGATTCCACTATACATACATTACATTGCAAGTTAAATAAAAGCTTGTAATAAATGCCAAAGTTTGTGAAGATGGATGAATGGATGTTTGTTATTCAATCACACAAAAACCACTAAACGGATTTTGATGAAATTTGGTAAGTTCTTTAGGTCCTGGGAAAGGACATAGGATACTTTTTATTCCGGAAAACTGTGGGTAAAGCCGCGGGGAGCAGCTAGCATTATAAATGCGAAGTTTGTGAGGATGAATGGATGGATGGATGTTTGTTACTTAATCACGCAAAAACCACTAAACGGATTTTGATAAAATTTGGTATGTAGGTTCTTTAGGGATAAAAATTAACCTAAGTTGATATTATGCTTTTATATGTATATCTCATATATTATATATTATCTATATATATGTATATTATATTTATACATATATTCATAATTTAATCTGCATTTGTTTCGAAAAACTACCGTCCTTCCAAATTATGTTAGTACCTTTCTGTTCAAAGATTGTCTGGAAGAGATCGCTTTGAGCGATAAGACCGCCTATTGTTATGCTGATTACAGTGAAACGTACTGGTTTTTCATGTACCTATTTTTAAGGTTTTTAACAATAGAGTGTTTATCTATCTATCTAAGTATGTCCTGGAAAAGGACATACTTAGGTTATTTTTTTTTTTCTAAATAAGTATATAGTTTATTCCGAATGTCAATAACAAACCAAAATCAAGCAGTAGACAGACCTTTTGACGGTAGCTTCTTTTTATTAAATTTATCTCATGAAATTTTGTTATCCCGAGTTTTCAACAAAGGAAAAGTTTTGGGGAGATTTGAAAATACGGACGAACAAAGTTAAGAGTGTCAATGTACTGGCTGGTTCGAGTCAGTACAATACTTAAAACTTCTCCAAATCTGAGCATATGAAAGTGTTTAGCAGTGAACTTTATGGAAATTCATGGGGCCTTTACGATATGAGTAAAGTTTACATTCGTACTTTTTTTCTCGGACGAAAAGCCTCTTGGAAACGCCAAACAAGTCAGGCAAGTCTGTTGAAAGCGGACTAAATATTTTGGTAGTTACTTATCCACGTATTGTGGTACACTTGTATTGGCGTGAAGTCATATAACTTTTAACACTTTCTATAGTCAAACAACTTGCCATGAGCGTTTTTCTCGAAACAAGTATACATGTTATAAAAAAAAACCACTTCAACTGATGTATCTTCAAAGTGCAAGGTTAAATATCGATGAAATTTATATGGGGCCATTTCGTAGCTATACTGAACACAACGCATAAATAATTTTCTAAATCGGTTTATAAATAATGGAGTTCTGAGGTCACAAACATAAAAAAATATGAAAATAAAAGACTCCTCCTTTTGAAGTCGGTTAAAAATAAAATGTTTCTTTCAGTCTCCGAATGTCGAACGTGCTCGACAGTTTCATTATTCTTACTTCTTGGGTGATTGGTTTCTATGAAAATATTCGAAGTGAGATTGTCCTATAACTAAAACATGAGATGGTAGCCTTATAGCTACGCGACGTCAAGTTTCTTTTGACAAGTTCCCCGATATTCGCCTCCGGCGGGGCTCAATCGAGACTTGGCTTCCTTCCTCCCGAAACTCCTACATCTTGTTAATGGCGAAATTAATCTTACTTGATCTATCAATAGTAGGGTAGGTAGGTAAGTATTAGTTATTGGTTTAGACAGGTAATACCTGCCGGGCTTTATCGAAATCTTCTAATAGGTATTAAAACTTTTTATTACATTTTCGAATATTTCTAGATAATAAAATTGTAGCTTGGGATTTGGGTTCTTATATTATACTAGCTGTTGCCCGCGACTTCGTACGCGTAGTGAAGTAATCTAACCTGTTCCGACAATTTTACATACCACCCTTATCCCCCCGCTGCTCCTGCTCCGCTCCTGTCCCGATCCCGTCCCCCATCCTATCCCTTCACTGTCCCGCTCCTATTCAGATCACGTCGTTTTGCTATACCATTACCGTTCCGCTTCTATCCCCATTGTATCCCGTTAGCACTCCTAGCCCGGGACCGTCTCCCTCATATGTTATCTCGATACCATCACTCCCTCGTATTCCGTTACCATAACACTCCTATCCCTTTACCATCCCGCTCCTATCCCGTTACCATCCTTCTATGCTGTTACCTACCCGCTCCAAAACCCGTTCACGTACTCCGTAACCGTCGCGCTTCTGTCTCGATCCCATCCTATCTCGTTGTAGCCTAGGAATCAACATTTTTTTTTTTGGAAATCGGCTTCCAACCCTTCTTTTAGTTCTCAAGGTATGCATAATCCAGTTTAAACTGAGCCTTGTGCACTAAGGGACCGGTATGTTCCGGGGTTCAACTTATAGTGGAGTCTTATATTTTTTCCTATATTGCGTCATAACTTCAATAGTCATGGACCGATTTTAATGAAACAAAGCCTATGTGTGAGGCCGGACACCATAGAACGTATTTTATAAAAACTGCATTTAAATTCGTGCCTTAGTTTCTGAGTTTATCGAGAACAGACAGACAGACAAAAATTATAAAACTGTATTTTTGGGTTCTGCTGCTCCCATATACTCACAAAAAATAGGTTTTTAAAAATATCTTCAATGTACAGTAGTTTTATTATAACCTACATACCTACCTATAGATTTTAACAGTATACTGAGTCCGACAGTAACAATTAACTGTATATTATATCATGCTTGATCAAGTCTTGACTTCAAATATTTAGAAAAACGATTCATAATCATAATCATCAAAATCATAATTTTATTTCATAAGGCCAATTTACATGTCAATATTTAGATTATTAATACACACTAATTAAAAAGTAAATAATAAGATGTCACATGTATAAATTGTAAAATAAAAATAAATACAATTATGTATAATATTATAATATAATAATAATATTAATAATATAATATTAAAAATAAATAAAAATAAGCATTAACTCTTATACATTAAGAAGTCTTCGTAACTGTAGATTCATTTTATACAAATAAATAACCTACTTCAATTCTGATGTATTTTCGAAATCCAAGGTCAAATATCAAAATTTCCAAATCGGTTTATAAGTAGTAATATTTAAACTTTCGCGATTCGGACACATTTATGATAATAAAACGGGACTTGACTACTATACTATAAAAGACGGGGTTACAAACAAACATAAAAAAAATATAATCGTATCGAGAACCTCCTCCTTCTTTTGAAGTCGGTTAGAAAATCCTAGCTCTTATCAAATTATTTGTGAACCATCCTCGAAAATAAAATAATTAATTTACAAGGAGTAAATTAATTATTTTATTTTCGAGGATGGTTATGATGGATGGTTAAAACACGACACAAAAAGAAAAAATAAACTTTCGTTTACTGCTCCTGAAAGCATAAAATAAAATATTAAAAAAGTTTCTCTCTCGTCTGATTGAGAACGACTAAAAAGTATCGTTAGCTACGTGCGAGTAATGTGTGGTACGGACGTCCAGCCGGAGTAAAATTAATCGCTTAGCTGGCGTGAAACCTCTGCCTCTGCGTCGACTGCGGGTCAGGAAAGCCTGATGTTCACAGTGAACGAAGATATGATAAGTTTTTGTTTAAAAATATTGTTTTCACGACAAGCTTTTAACAAATTCGTAATCGTAACCGCAAGCAGATTAAAATGAATGTACATTAGTAGTTTACGATTATCTGTCAAGGAGTTTTGCCCACCTTTCGTCTCCATCGTCAGATCAGCTGGCTGTCACCATAATATTGCATTGTCATCGAACTTTGACATGTATGCAAAATTTCAACTCCGTAGGATAAGACGAAGTGGTTCTAATTCAGCTTGCAAGACCCGGACAAACATACATACATTGCAAGTTAAATAAAAACTTGTAAAAATAAACACCCTCCGTGGTGAAGTCAGTCGTGATGGACATTATAATTATTGCTGTGATAACAAGTTTATAAGACGGAAGTTTTAAATCACTAAAGGATAAGGTTTCTGTTGTTAACTGTACCTGGTTTAGATTTTGTACGAGAGGCGGAATAAAAATTCTACCTACCTTATTATTCTAATAAAATTTGTAGGTGACAGGAATTGTTTTTTGGAGGAAACGAAATAACCGGTTTTTCACAGGTTGCGGGTTCGATTCCCGCGAACGGGACAAATGTTTGTGCACAGAAAAAAAGCGCAAGCATTTGTTTCATGTTTTGTCATGAAACATGTTTTATGTCTGTGTTGTGGAAATATGGTCTTCATTGTTCCTGGTTCCTTAGATACAGGGAATCCTATTGAGCCTGGATCTATGTATGTGATGATTGGGTAAAAAAAAATTAAAATAAAATAAATACGCCCAACGATCGTACATAGATTCTAATCCCTAACTAGGATTCCCTGTATCTAGGGAACTTTGAGGATAAGTATTTATATTGCTTGGTGAATCTTTTGCAACTACTAGCCTACCATTGTGCCAGATATATTAGCATTTCTCTATTGGTAAATATTTTACAGTGCAGCTATTTAATTAAAGAAATATGTATATAAAGCCCACGACGGACGCGGAAAAATGTTTTCTTGACACCTAGTTCGCGATTTTTTCTGTGTATTGTATTAATTAGAATTTGTTGTATTTACAGTAATTTGGATGTTGTTACAAAGATTTCAATTAAACTTTTTGTTGATTCGAGCAAGACCTGGCTACGTAGCTCTTATAAATGAACAACTTCTACGTCTCTCATTCTCATGTCATTTTATTCCTGTCCATCCAAAGGTTGCCTGTAAGAAATTGCACATAGCGATAAGGCCGCCCATTGTTCTACCACTATTATTTGTAACTGTAAACGTCTGTTTCCTGTTTTGGTGATCAATAAAGTATTATTGTATTGTATTGTGACTTCTATGTCTCTGTAAAACTTGATTATGTTAACTTTTTTGCTATTTAACCGACTTAAAAACGGAAGAGGTTATCAATTCGGCGTGTATGTAGATAGCTACTTTGCACTCTTATGCCTACCTGAATGGGGAATTACAATTACAAGGCTCTTTATTGCATACCACTTACAAAATAATAAATAATGATGGCGCAAAATTCCTTACAATATGAGTACAATAGGTGGTCTTATCGCTTAAAGCGATCTCTTCCAGACAACCTTTGGATGGACAGTATCGAAAGAAGGAGTAGGTAGACGGCGATGTTCAATTAGATTACAATAATAAATACCCGCATACTTAAACATACATTCCAATACATACATACTAATACATATATAAATATACTCATACATACCATATACTTTAACAGAATTTTGGAACAAATGGTATATAAGCTCAGTGAAGCCTAGCTAGAAATTTTTTATTCGCTTTCAGAGGATCTACAGGTCTAGAAAACCGACTATTGGGTCCTATTGGAGACAGGATTAGATTAGGTCCTTTACAACTGCATCGCAACTGCGAACCTCCGATTGAACGAAGCCATTCTAATGCAATTCAATTTACTTAACTGAATCCAATTGGATCAAAATGAAAAAACTTACTGTCGTAGTTAAGAGCGCTGTATCAATTGCTTTGCAATTTAGAAAGAGTACTTACTATTTACTACTTTATGTAAGTAGCTATAACTTTATTAAAATGCAGTGCAGTGAGATAGTGCAATTAAATATGGATTAAATGATAATAAAAATTATATAAATGCAAAAATGTGAGTTCATTCAAACCAGCACCCTCCGTATATGTGTCATCAAAAAAGCGCGAGTGTGGCTCAACGGGAACTCATGCGCCTTTCGATCAGACGCACCTGGGTTCGAATCCCGACTCGGCCCTGCACCAATGACTTATAGTTAAGTGCAGATTTTGCACGCTCGCTCTAAAACGGTGAAGGAAAACATCGTGATGAAACCCGCTTACGCGCTTTGGAGTGGTAGGCTCTGGCCGTGGTTGTAATACCACCCACCGAACAAAGCCATGCCGTCAAGCGACCTAGTCGTGTTTCGGGATGATGTTCGGTGAACCATCAGGGAGACAGGTCTGAGCAGCCGCTCAACTGCCGTCTTTCTCTAGATCTATGTGCATCATCTTAGGCCACATCATCGCTTCACATCAGGCGAGATAGTGGCCAAATATAGATCTATTAAGCGTAAAAAAAAAGCGTTATTGATTTATTAAACAGAGGCTGTCTAAATAATTATTTTAATTATAATAATTATTTAAACAGCCTCTGTGGTGTAGTGGTCGGGCAGGTCGGCTCAAATCTCATGCACTAATGAGGATGTGGGTTCGATTCCCTCGACGGGACAAATGTTTGTGCAAAGGAACATAAAAATTAAATAAAAAAAAAATACAATCGAACTGAGAACCTTCTCCTTTTTTTGAAGTCGGTTAAAAAGAAAGCGCTAACATTTGTTTCGTGTTTGGGTGTTGTGGGACCATGGTCCTCGAGGTTTCTGGTCCGTTGTGGTAGTTAGGAGCCAGGATCTATGTATATGATCGATGGGCGTATTTAGTTTAGTTAATTTAATTACTTTATAACTTTTGTGTACTGACTTATTAGCTTTTACCTGTTTTACTTTTTTATACCAAAAACAATAATAAAGATTAACAGTATTTTGTGCACTATATGATAATGAAATTATCTATCCGTATTTATCCGTAACTATGGATAGTTACGGAGAAATAGCCTGTAAGTACGTCACTTATACTCTGTAGTTATCTTTGCGATAAAATATAGGTGAGTCTACAGCTTTTTATAATAGATATCGAAAATATTATAAGCATCTCGACATCACATCAATATTTATTTCTATTTTTTTAATGTATTCCTTTTATATAATGTAATGGAAGTTATATTAATATTACATTTTATTAGTTAAATAAAAAATGGTATTTATATCCTCAATTTATAATATAAATAAATCTCGTTAACTTTTCAGCGCCACCCTTCTCAGATTGATGGCCTGGTGACGTCAGCAAAACACCCAACGTACTTGTAGGTATCTTACCTACCTGCCAGATCCGCAGCAAGGGTCAATGGTCCCGGGGGCTTTAAATAATTGTAGCCCAGTATGAGCGTAAGGAAGATGTAGATAAATGAAATTAAACCTCATGATGAATAGCTAAGTGTGAGCGAGTGTGGCTCAATGGGAGAACGTGTGACTTTGGATTCTACGCACCCGAATTCGAATTCTGCTGGCCCGCACCACTGACTTTCTTAAGTTATGTGCGGATCTAACACATGCTCTAAAAACAGTGAAGGAAAACATCCTGAGGAAACCAGCATGTTCAAGCATTAGTTGCAAAAATTTAAGGCTATGTGACATCCACCTGGGCCAGAGCGTGGCGGATTATGGCCCATACTCTCTCTATAAATGTACCCCTGCCTGATCTTCCCTACCTACTCCTACTCTCTAGCCATGTTTGTGTGGACGGTCACGAGCACCACATTAATATTGTGCGGTGTCCGAAACAATATGCCCTCGGAATATTAACGTGCCGCCCGCAATCCGCAATAAAGGAAAATAATAAACATGAAATTCACTACAACAAAATGCAATTTACCGATTTCTGATGCTGGAGATGTGCCAGAGTCTTTAAGATTGTGAGTAAATGAATTATAGTGGTTTTGGAACTTATTCGGTGAAAATAAGTGATACCTGTTACTTTTTTTTATTTTAAATTATAGACTCGCGGTTGACCGATATCTCACCTGTTGTTAAGTGTCGATGCGGTCAAAGATACAACACGTCCGCCTTGAAGAAACCTGTTCGCTCTTGTTTTAAAGATGCTCAGATTACTCTTAATGCCTTTGGAGACAGCAAAGGGAAGACCTCGTCAATTTTTAGATTGAACGTCTCAAGTGGAGTAGGATAGGAGCTTAGATCAAATACCCAAGCATAAATGAACTGGACCACAGACGCTGGTTGGCGCAGACGTGGTCGACCCTAGAGATCTGAAAGCACTTTTGTTATGTTGCAGAAGCGAAGACCTTATGAAGGGCTTTTAGACTGCCCGTTTTAGAAGATGACCCGCAGGAAAATTAAGTGCTATTGTCCAAAGGTAATGAGTAGCCCTCTGCCCATACGTGGATAATACAAAGTGCGTCGCCCCATTTGGTAACAATTTCCCAAAAACTGTAGCTCAAATCAGCAAAATTCTGATGATACCGCTTATAATTATACCGCAGCTCTGCTATTATGCAAAATTTAAATTTTAATAAATTGAAATTAACATTTCTCTTACTTCACTTTTGTGGCCACAGGATTCTCGAATAAATTATGATGATTTAAGTTTCGACAACGCTGAAAATCGGGACAGAGCCACCGGAGGGACAAAGGAGGTACTCGTAAAACGGAGAATCTGTGTCGGACACCTATTTTAGCTGTAACAGGCGTAATTCACTTCAGTGGACAGAGAACCTGTGGGAGGGGAGCGAGTGGTTGTCTCAAATAAGGTATTGTTCTATAGAATGTTTCATTTGATTAATTTGCGTTCTACTAACAATGAGTAATGAGAGTTGGTGTGCTATAGCAATTATGGATACGCTTTTATTTATTTCGTAATTGGAAGAACGTTGTTGAACGAATGTTGTCGCTATCGTAAAACTTTAATATCAAGAACTTTTTAAAATAATTGCACGTTTAGTTTTTACACTATCTTGAAAAAAAATAATTAAATTAACAATGTTAAAGTCAACCTGAAAAAGAGACTCATGCGGAGATTTTTTATCTGACATTCATTTCAATTCTAGAGAACACCTTAGTCAAAATGACTAACCAGCTAAGCCTATCAGGTGATTTGATCACCTATCCCTAAAACCACGAGCAGTGTTGCTACTAGAAAGATCTATACGTGTACATAACTTTAGGTACTGAGCTATAGAATGTAATGCATATTGGATAGCATACCTAGTAGGCAGAGACTGTATCAGATCCTCTTTTCTATTGAAAGCTGCCAACCTTTCATTATCATTATCAGAGAATCATAATGATCATGAGATCAATATTTCATTATAATCAACCTTCTCTCAGAGGGGATAAGGTATTTCTAGAATTTTAAAGGGATATTGAAACAGACTATTTGAGTAATTAGTGTTTCTTTTACTCGCTGTGATAAGTTTCCATCTTCTGCGAAGTACGTTCTATGTGGTTTAATATTCAGACCTTAAAATCGGAAAGGGAGTTTTTTTTAGTTACTACTTAGCCACAATTACTTACTTTATTGGCCTTTATTTTTTACTTGCTTATCTGTAAAAAGTAAACATCATAGTCAAAATGTCCACTTATCTCTAAGCCTAACCTATTTTCCAAACCATGTGACGTGGCCAGCCGACGTGCACATAACTTAGGTAATGAGCTATTATAGCATTGGAAATGTACCACAGGTTCAATAAGATTGTCTATTCTATGGGAAACGGAACCGAATGGAACTAATATTCTACGTGAGCCTTTGCCTTTGATGGGACGTGAATCAGTGTTTGTTTAGAGTGCTTGCTGAACTGTGTTATCTTGGAATTTATTAGCAAATAGATTGAAACTCTTTGTAAATCTGAATGTACATGAACATGGATGACCTTTAAGTGAGGGCGCTAACTTCATCGTCAAAGTGAGGTGAATGCTTGTCTGGATCAGTGATATTGCTGGAAACTATTAGTTCCTATTTTGATTGTGTTTATATTATTACTAGCAACCACCCGTGACTTAGTTCCCGGCAACATGATAAAATATAGCATGTGTTACTTAGGGATACTGTAGTTTTCTATCAGTGAAAGAGTTTTCAAAATAATCGGATCCAATAGTTCTAGAGATTACCCCTTACAAACATATATGTACATATTTTTATTAAGCATTTATTTATTTCAGGCAATAATAACAGAATAAATAGTAACCGACAAACAAGCGGACGGCCTGCAACACTAGAGGCATTACTGATGCGATTCCTTAAGGACTAGTAAGACGAGAAGAGCGAGTGACTTTTCCTAATGAAATATTTTCTGACCTGTAAGCGTTCAGCTATTTCCTTGTTTGGCCTTAGGGTTCAGGTAAATAGGAAAACCGTAGCGCCACTCCAAGGAAATAACACGATTAAATTATTTACGAGTCATCACAGCAACCCACCCTTAGTGGATAGTCCGAATAGTTCAGCTCGATTGATGAACTGGCCAGAACTTAAGTAATTCTAATACCTAAAGGTATACCCATCTTATCGACAGAGCAAGCCATTCGCAATTGGTAAGGAATTGAATACGTCTAGCGGTCGGAATGCCCGGTTAATAGGGCGTTACTTGAGTCCTTGCTATCGACCCGCGACTAATTAAGAAGTTTCTCTTCGATCGACATAAATTTAATTACATAAGAACCTAGTACATGGGAAAGTATTTGAAATCGAGCAATGCCATATAACACTCTGTTCGATTAGGATAGCATAATACGAGATCCGGCGAAACTAACGACACCGGCCGCGTAGCAGCCGGCTTTTCGATTCCTAATCCAACCCACCGCTTTGCAGCGTGATTTAGTTAGCGAAGCAGGAAATTATTGCTCACTTTACTAAGATTGCCATCGAAGCTGACCAACGCAATAGATACCTACCTAAGCAGGTATCAGGCGCGGTGTCATTAGAAAAGTGTTTGCGAGCGTTAGTATGAGACACACGTAAGGGACTGGGCACTCGCCCTAAGCAACCTATAGCCTACATAATCCGTGTAAAAGCGCGCACGTCTGTATGCGTGAGTTAATTCAGAGCAAACTCCGAAGAACTTGATCCCTGTTTCATGGTCACATCGTGTCAGGGCGTCAGTCAAAAAACTTCTGACGAAATGAAATTAGTTAAACTCTGAGGCGGATTTATAATTTTAAGGTTAAGACGCGAGTTTGGATAAGTCCTCGAATTCGTAGAGCTTTGTGATTAAGGGTTGTTCGAGCTGTGGTAATTAATTCCCTTCTTCGAATTGTAGGGGGTGGCTCACACATTCTCTCATTCAGCAGGTGGTCTGATTGCGATTAATTCGCCGCAGTTCTCTCGTTCAGAACATTCTAGAAGCTTGGTTAACGTGGCTTAAATACACCTACGTAATTAAGTGTACTTTAATGAATCGTTCAAATCTTCTAAGAGGTTCTACTAATTTATTAAAGAAGTGTAATATAATATTAATCTTAACTTTTGAAATAGACTGTTTACTTTTATTCGTTTTTATTTGTTGTATGTTAGAATTGTAAAGTAATTTTAAGGTGGAGTTTCCATGGATAAGAATTGAGGGAATCTACAAATCATTTCGAAAAAAGAGTATTTATAAGTAAAGAGACAGAGTGATCTATTACTTAAGAACATTGTTTACAACATTATCATCATCATCAGCGCTTAAGTTCCCACTGCTGGGACACGGGCCTTCGCTCATAGAGAGAATATGGGTTGTAATCCACCAAGCTGGCCCAGTGCGGGTTGTCACATTGTCTTAATTACCTTAAATGCTTAGATATCCCAATCTTACAGAGCTTTTTTCAAAATGATTTGAGTATCATAAATACCGCGGATCCATGTTTAATTTGCGTCTCAACGTTAACATTTTTTCATTCATTCCTCGCTTTGTTTAGGTTTAATGAAAGATAATGCGTTGCATAATTATCATGACCGTAAGCTCATCGTATTTTCAAAAGTCTGTGAGAGCGCCTGGTCGATGCGACGCGTGACCAAAATATTTGGACTTATTTGGCTCAAAGTATCAGTATTGCAATCTAACGGGGCAATGCAATACTGCCAGCATCTTGGGTACGCTGCTAACTGGCAGTGGGCTGGAGCATTTAGCTATCTATAGGCCTTTAATGGTCAATAGATTGTACAATTGGGTCTCCTTGTAAGTAGTTTGTGTAGAATTGTTTTAGTAACAAAGGCATTCGCATGTTTAAAAAGAAATCGGAAATACTGTAATAATAGGTATATCAAGCAGGATAGTACTTGAAAGTTGATTGTGTTCACCCTAATACCAAGCTCTGATACCAAATCGATGCTTAGCTTATGCCTACAGACATTATGTAAGGTGATACTGTAAGAATTGTAAGACTTTTTGTGTCTGTATTTAAATATCAAGTAGGTACCTGCCCCCCTACCCATAAATCCCTCAAGCGTCAATCGTATATCGTGTTGAGCTCAAATTAAGGTATAGCTTCACTGCGACTAATGAAATAAGGTCTAATTATTGTCTATTCAGGTAAAAAACCGAAAAAATCTCATTCATTTATACCGAAATACAATAACTACGAGTGTAGCCGGTTATTAAATCAAATTATGAATAATACTTACGTTACTTTTAATAATAATACATTAACTACAAGTTAAGATAAACTTAACTAAATATTTGGCATCATAAGACTTAGCCGCAGAATGATTGCCGAGTATCACAGCCGCGCAAACAAAAGCTTCATGTATCAAGCTTAATAAATATATCGATGAACGATTGATACATTGCAAACTAAATATATCAATAGATTTATATTTTCTACTCAATACAATAACTTCTGCTCTAGCATTACGCAAGTTGATTGATAAGTCAGACTGTTCATTTATCAAAGTCATTTGACAAATCGTGCGTGAGACGAAAATCCTTTAAGTATACCCTGCCATGTGAGTGTTGAAGAACGTATTTTGAGGCTTGAGACACAGTGGTGATAACAATGGCGGCGTATAGGGTGAAAGTCACCCGAACAAAATCTGGCCCGTGGAAAAAGATTCCCTTACTTCCCTGGGAAGAAACAATGCCAGTATATATATCTACAAAATCTACATATAACTCTATTTGTTGAACATACTAATATTCTAATTCCTACCGGGTAATATTTTATTGCGAAAGTTTGTTAGAACAAATGTCTTTATTTTTTTTTAATGGAACTGAGTGATGAGTCCTGCAAGTCGTTCGCCTGATGGTAAGCGCTACGCCTGCCCATAACAATTGCAGAGCCACCCGGAACTTACACCCCGAATACCATAAAAAGCACTGCGATCATCACCACGAGACATCAGATATTTTTCATATGCCTAGTAATTTCGCAACATTGCCCTTCAAACCGGAACACAGTAATTCTTGCGCACTACTGCTGTCTTGTACACGCAAAAACTACGGAACGGAGTTTGATGTTATTTTGTAAGTAGGTACCTGGTACCAGATCCGGGATATTCAATGGGATATAGAATATCCCGGAAAAATTACCACGACGGTACTCACTTTGTAGAAGAAATTTAAAATGTTTGTTATGTTTATAAAGGTCTAGACTAGAGAAAACAATTTTTCCAACTCGTTCGTACTTGAATACTTAAAATCTGACAAGATTAAACACTTATAACCACACCCAAAAACAATAATTATTATTGATAGGTATACCTACTGTGCTATCCAAAGATTGCCTTTAAGAAATTGCACATAGCGATAAGGCCGCCCATTGTTCTACCACTATTATTATTTATACATCTGTAAACTTTTTCCGTTTTGGTGTTTAATGAAGTATTATTGAATTGTATTGTATTGTGCCATCAGCGCCAGTGAAACTGCTTGTTTTATGAGCCGCTCCATTGTGGGATCCCGTGGTTTACGCCGCTAATGACTGTATAAATTAAACCAATTAAGGTAAATATTTCATTGTCTCTGCCGATTTTATGCTTTTGTGCAAATAAATTGAGTTCTCGAATTTATTGGGGTTTTCTTTTATCGTACTCGTTCTTATTTTTTGAAGGCATATTCATAGTGACTATCTTTGGGCATCAGTTTTGAAGTTGAGAGGTCAGTTTTTTATGTACCTACCTATCTGAGTTTAACTTATGGTGCTAGCATCCGGTCATAGTTTCCGAGTGAAAACCAGCACTAAGGTATTTATTATACCTTAGTTTTCGGGGCCTACTCCGAGTTGCTTTCGTTCGTTCGTTCGTGCGGACTAAAAGAGAAACTCTTATGCCTGTTGTATAGCCATGGCCCTTTCATCCGACAGAACGAAGATCGTAAGTACTTTTTCAGAGTACGCAGGGGCTGAGTCGGAGCCTTTTCCTACACGCAACATTACATTGTACCTATATTTATTTATTTATAATATATATAAAATTCTCGTGTCACAATGTAATTAACATAACTCCTCCGAAACGGCTTTACTGATTTTTACCAAATTTTATATGCATATTCAGTGGGTCTGAGAATCGGCTACTATCTATTTTTCATACCCCTAAGTGATAAGGGTTGTACACCCTTAACGTTTTTTTTAATTTATATGGCAAAACAACGTTTGCCGGGTCAGCTAGTAATATATATATACATATATGTATATTATTTATGTATTTATTATAACTTGGTTATGTGTTTTATTTTTTGTTTTTGATGTTTTTCTTTTTGGCTTGTTCATTGATTTGTTGCGTGTCAGAAATAAATGAATTTTCTTTCTTTTCTAGTAGTTTTTGCGAATTTTAAAGTATATTTATTTGTTCCCGGTATTTTCATAACGTGAACAATATGCTCGAAACGGAAGTATAAGAAGAATTAAGAGGATTGCAGTTCTTATATTTTAATTCACAATAACGCTCCATAAAGGTAATTTCTCACAAACGACGTTCAGAGCTCATCAGGTACCGCGTCGTGCTGCCAAAATGTATCCATATAACAGTAGGTCATTACATTAGGACCATATTTTCAAGATTCCTCTCTGCAGGTGACGACGCTCGTTGCCATGACGACGCTTCCTAAGGAAATTGCTGCTCCCCGCGTTTCATATATCAACTCTCATGTATAATATCATTGCATGAATCTAGCTCGTCGCGCAACGTTGACATTTTTATTTAAAAAGGTGGCAGCATTCCAAATTCTGAGTGGTCTGTCCGTTTACAGCGTCGAGATGGGCTATTTCATAATGTACCTGCTAAGAACGATACATCAAAATTATGTTGGTTGAAATATATTATACTTCTTCTTATATATAAAATTCTCGTGTCACAATGTTAGTTACCTTATTCCTCCGAAACGGCTTTACTGATTTTTACAAAATTTTATGCTTATTCAGTAGGTCTGAGAATCGGCTACTATTTTTCATACCCCTAAGTGTTTTTTTTTTAATTTATATGGCAAAGCAACGTTTGCCGGGTCAGCTTGTATTATATACAATAGTAGATGTGGTGGTAGAGTATGTCCATGAGTACCTCTACCTGGACCTTGTCTCCTTCCAGGCGAGACAGGGCAAAAAAGTTGGTAGACAAAAACGTCTGAAAGAGATAATATTTATCCACGAAGCAGCTTATGAAAAGAAAGCACCTTTTTTTTGTTGTTGAGCCAAAATAACTACATTAGTGGTATTTTACCACTAATGCAGTTATAACAACGGCCGATGGCCCGGAGAATTGAAGAATAGGAGAAAAGCCTCTATCCTGCAGTGGGACGATTAAGGCTTTTGTTTACAACAGATTGGGTTAGCGTTTGATCACAATCTTACCTGACGGGAAGTGACGATGTGGTCGAAGTTGTAACACGCTTGCCCAGTAAATACTTGTTCTCCCTTGATTTGACACACCCAGATTGTATTTATGTGGAAACACAGACGACCTCAGGGCATTCTATTTTTCCATTTAGGCTCTATATAATAACATTCTCCTGGCAGATACTATAAGTATCATTGCTTCTTCTAGTAAGTTTATTATTTACTTACATTTTGAAACTTCGAGGATACTTTACCTGAGTTTTGAAAGAATTATGACAAAAAAATTGCTTCCTGATTCAAAATTTACCTAAGCTTTAAAAATAGCTAAGGTATTTAAAAATATCAAATCCAAGTTTTCAAAACGATAGAACTTAGCTGTTTGAAGCATCGTTGTATGAGTACAGTAACTTTGTGACTGCGTTCAAATTTAAATCTTTTAAAGTAGTCGACGTTATAAGAGGACTTGCATGTGTAAAAATACCTCTAGAAACTTCTTTTTCAGCTGTTCGCATACATAAATCAAATATCCATAAGGCGACTACGAACTTACGCAATATATCATCGAGTACCAAAGCGGTTTCCAAACTGCAAACAAAAGAAGTGGCTGTGCGCGAAGGGCGAGTTCAAAACGGCTTGGAATTGTCTGCCGACAGTTCAACGGCTCAAAACCAGCCAGAATTATTGTCTCGCGAATATCGCACAACTCGGGACGTTGATCGCGAGTGCTAGAGGCGGCTGTCGACTTATCTGCAGCGGGCTTAGTGATACACATAGCTAGGAAGATTACCGTACTTTTACAATTTTTATGTGTGTGTTAAATAAACAGGATTTTTTAATGGTTAGAAATAAGCAATTATATACAGCAACAAGAATCTAAAATCAAAATTGGAACTAATCGCTTCCGACAAAATTATAAAACTATGACAATTTTACGTTAAAGTGAAGTTAGTTTCAGTTTTGGCAGTGTTCACGAGTTCATGCCGATTGTAGCACTATGAAATAAGTGACTCAGTGATTAGAGTTATATACGACTCACAAAACCGCTAATCGACTCGAAACTGCCAAAGCTCACAGCGTATTGTAGATTTATATAAACCGATAGTAACAAGAGTAGAAAAACGTGGCTTGAACCGGAAAAAAATATAAGAAGAAGAAACCTATGATATTTCAATAAAACAAACAGGACAGAACAAAAAATTACTTGCGTGCGCAGTTAGAAATTGAGTACCTACCTACCTATCTTCAATAAATCAGCTAGTACAAAAAAAAATAAAAAGCTTGGTGCGAAATATTGCAATGAAATATTTAATGATCAAACTAGAGATAGTCGAACAGCTGGATGAAAAAAAAATTGTTATGTCAAACACAAGTGTCTGTCCTTATAACGTCGCTTGCATATAGTTTATTCCATTGTGTTGAAGGTCAAGGATTTAAGCAACCTACAATAGCATAGATTTTCTGTCCACTTTTATAGACTGTCTAATAATAATCTAGTGTGTCAGAAGCCATAAAGAACGTCTCTTAATCATAAAGCTGGGTGCAGACTCTCAGCAACAGTGAGGCGCGTCGGCTCGACTCTCGAGTGAACTCGAGTCCTTTCATCAACTTACGCTCAGTCACTTGACGCGCTCTCACTTCGTGTCATGCATCGGCAAAGTTTTACTAAATGCAGAAATTCATGCGCATTCATGCTTTTCTACGAAACTAAGTGGTGAGCCCAGCTCAGCAGCAGGTGGGTCGTTTACTAGGGCCCCAATTCCCTATGACAACTTGGCGATTCCTTGCTTCGTAATCACGTTGATTCCTTCATTAATAAACGACATCTCTACGACGCCTTCATAAATTCATATATATGATGCGTCATAGAGTTTCATTGATGTCGTTTATTAATGAAAGAATCGACGTTTCCTCGAAGCAAGGAATCGCCAAGTTGTCATAGTGAATTAGGGCCCTGATAGGAAGCAGCACGCCTGCCGATAACTTCTGCCGTTCTTCTAGGCGAGCGTGTTACATCTTAGACCACATCATCGCTTACCATCAGGTGAGATAGTGGTCAAACGCAACCCTAAAACTAGTCAAAAAAAAGCAGTTGCAGCAACGCACAGAACTTTGTTTTGCAAAATCTGGAGCGGCACTGTAATGCGTTCGCTACTCTGACTAATGCCTCATAGGTATGTTCCATAATGCAGTAGTTTGACTTGATACATTACCGTTTGAACGCAGTAATATTTGCACACTACTGTTTGGCGGTTGAATATATGGTAAAGGTGTGATTCTTCCCAAAGTGAATTCTTGCAAAAATGGTTTACAATACAATGTACTATACTATACTACCACTACCAGCTAACAGTATTAGCAAAACAGTTGACAAGCAAATATAAGTGCCAAAGGCCTATGTGGTTGGTAGCCGCAGGGTAAATATGTGACAATAGTATTGTTCGAAATCAAACATGCAATCGAATAATTCCGTGCATGACCATAATTTTATTGTAGAGGCTAAATAGTGAAATATAAATCTCATTGAATCTGTATTATCCAACCCATACTCAAAAAGGTTTTCCGTAAAAAGCAACCTCGCAACTTTCTGGACTGCTGACATAGGATATTATGAAAAAATATATTAATATCATGTAAGGCTGTTTACCAAAAAAAACGGGTAATTGGTAAAAAGGAACCAGCCATGCGGCAGTACCGTTATAATAGATTTGGAAGTCCCGGGCTGAACTTACGCAGCAGTTTTAAATTTACATGTGTATAGGATACCCTTGTATATAAATATGGGCCTGCCCTAATTGCTAGTTTCCATTGTAGTTGTAGGCAAAAACTAGGATCAAGGTTGTTGAATATCGTTGATGGCTTTGGACAGAGTAGCTTTTGTTCATCATTTTGCTAGTTGCGTGGTACGTCTAAATATTGATCTGTAATTACCTAATTCGTTTTTGACAGGTATATACATGTACCTATACTACGAATATTTTTTAAGTTAAAGAAATTGGAAACGGGTCCGGGCCACTTGCGTTCACCACTAGTAGTCAGCGACATCGGCTTTTTAACCGACTTCAAAAAAGAAGAAGGTTCTCTATTCGATTGTTTTTTTTATGTTTATTACCTCAGAACTCCATCATTCATAAACCGATTTGGAAAATAATTTTTTGCGTTGGGTTCAGTATAGCTACGAAGTGGTACCATATAAATTTCATCGATTTTTGACCTTGGACTTCGAAAATACATTGAAGTCGGTTTTTCGTTTGATAAAACGTATACTTGTAAATATTATCAACACTTGTTATACATTTTGTATAGGCTTGGCGTACACGTGTAGCCGATGGGGTCTTTCATCAACGCCGACACTTGCACACTAGCGCGCCGCGTCGGTGCCGCTTCGTTCCTCTCTCACCGTGCCTCAGTTGACCGGTAGGCCTTATAATAGGTCATAATAGGATCCATGATGAGAGGTAACACTGTAACAGGGATTAAAAGAATCATGCGTAAAAGAAGCGCTTCCCTGATGCGCTGCGTGTACCTACAGTTTCCTGAAAATCTTTGCCGAGTGTGTGAATTCGCACTTTCTGAGACACTGGACGACGGCTCACAAGCCGTTGTTAATGTGTGTCTCAGTAATGGCAGTGGGTTATTATATTTTATTTTTATTATTTGTATTTTTTGTTTTTTACTAACATAGGATAACTGTTACTAACAAAATGGACCAATGTCTGATTTGTATTTAAAAGTAAATAAATAAAAGCTCCACCGCTTCAGGTAGTTGACCACCAGTGGCGGTCACGAGTGGCTCATATGCAAATAGCCGTTAATTGTGTATTAATAATTGTGTTTCATATAGGTAGGTATTAATTGTGTGTTAATTGTGTATATTGACTAGATAGTAACGACGCGACAGGCAAAATGACGTTAACCTGCAAGTTAGCGCCATACTCCCTTAAGTGCTATGTCATCCAACGCTTGCAGGTTCCAGGAATCGCTAACACTTTCGTACTGCTTCACGCTTATCACTCAAGACGCTTTCGAGACTTAAATACCTACCTATACGAAATGTTTATGAAAATATTTAATATGATACCGCCAAATATTCGACGTAACGCACAACATTATTTTATAAACATTTCATATTATACGAATTTCCGTAAATCACGCCTGATAGGATTTAATTTTAAGTATTAAATCTCATCGATTTAATACCTACCTAATTATAACATAAGAATAAATCTCTGGTCTAATTTATAGTCAATTGTGTTTACAAAATAGGAACAAACACCGTCGGCGCTCGCGATAGATTCTAACGAAGTGGTTCTCAAATCCTACTACCATATTAAAAGCATATCTAAAGCTATCCATCATTCTAGCTCTATTTATACCAAATAACCAAGGTACGATGTACCTCCGCCTTCCATTGTGCCTCGCATGAGCGTATAAAGGAGTGAGATCACATCTTTTTGTCATTAGGTCCACAAAGGCAGGCAATGTGAGCTCTCGACACACAATTAATGTATCGCCGAGTAATAATAAACCATGACTTTTACTTGGGAAATGAGAATGGCGGAATACATTGAGCAGATTTGGATTTCAGTACGTAAGATTGTGCAATTTGTAGTTAGATTAGCTATCCAAGCTGTAGAGCTCAGTTGTGGCCTAAAGAATCTTAATGAGTGTATGTCACAAATACTTCTTCTCTGAAAGAAGAAAGAAAATATTTATTTTGACAAAACTGCACACGGTACAACAATGATCACAACATAATAAAACAAAAAAAAACAATTAACAAATTAAATACTAGGTGCTTGTGTAGGAGAATCGCTGCCGTGCACAGTGACGTCAAAAAAGGTTTGAACTCAGCATAATGCTGTGGATAAACCCACAACGCTGGTTTTCAGTTCAAACCTGTGGTGACGCACATAAAAAACGTAAAGAAAATAAACAATTTATATAGATACATACAGTAAAGAATAATAAATAAAAACAGACTCTCGTGTGGGTGTGTGGCGAACCCTGGTGTCAGAGTTTTTAGACCACCCAAAGGCCTCCAATATGTCCTAACGATTGCTGTCCTAAGACAACAACCGGGACCGACAGCTTAAAGTGCCTTCCGAAGCACGGTAGCGCTCAATTGTAAATACGGTTAGGCGAGCTACGCTACGAGCACTACACTTTCACAAATTATATAATACCAGGCCTAGCGCACTCCGCACTGTAGGTACGAAGCTACAAGTACATAGCCGGACACCGTCGGCGGGTCGCGCGTCGTTACACGTGCCGCGTCAGAAGAGATAAGAGCTATGCGATAGAAAGAGAGGCGCTCTGTAGGTTAATATGACTGGTAGGTATGCAGCGCTACGCGAGCTGAATTTAATTTTATTGCGTTATAGCAAGAGTCGCTATTTATTTAAACTTCTTTGCGGAGTGATGCTTCTGTCCCTTAGTATTCTGTGTTAATATGAAGGTTAATTGCCAATGAACTTATCAAAACGTTTCTGGTGGTATATGTAGCTATGCGACTGATGGGCATTTAAGTCTCGAAAGCGTCTTGAGTGATAAGCGTGAAGCAGTACGAAGGTGTTTGCGACTCCTGGAACCTGCAAGCGTTGGATGACATAGCACTTAAGGGAGTATGGCGCTTACTTGCAGGTTAACGCCATTTTGCCTGTCGCGTCGTTACTATCTAGTCAATATAAAACTTAAAAAAAATTAAGTGTTGACAATTCCCATCACCGTAGGCGCCTAGGCGTGTCGTCCACTATTTAAAGTTCTGTTCATACTTGTGACTGAATCATGAGTGTAAAGCCATGCAATAGCGCATGATTCAAAATTAGTTGGCGAAGGCGCTAGTGTAGGGTAAGCCGCAAGGTATTCAATAGACGCATACTGATACAGCTAAATTGAAAGTTAGAGACACATTTTGAAACATTTAGATAGGAGCGCAGGAATGTGGTCATTATTACTTATAGCTTTAAAATATAGAAGCATTTCATTTAGAGACTCTTATAAGCCATCAGCGGATGAAAAAATTTCAATATCCATAGAAACATAATCACTGTTTTGAACTGTCGTAATAAGGCAAAACCTCCGCCTGGTTGGAACAGCCGTAATTATATTGATATTGAGTTTCTTTTCGGTTGATTACAATGTCAGGTTCAGGTTTCCTAAAATGAGGTTAGAGGGAAATAGGATTGGTATTTTTTGTTACAGAATTTGTTTTTGTTTGTTAGAAAAGGTCGCACAGTGGTTTTGAATAGAGGCTAGGGGTGGGAGTTTGGTAAATCACATTTTTCTGTAAGTTATTAATTTGTTGATTGGAGAAGGCTGCATTTGAAGACAGAGATCTAATTGCAGACATCTGGTTTCAGAGTTCCACATAGTGTTTGGAACTCTGTAATCAGATCCTAAGTATTTAATTTTGTTCTACATAGTTTGATATGTCTAGGAGTTGTGCGACTAATGTTCGCATAGCTCATGGTTTCATAAGAATCTTGTTAGAGGCAATTTCTGTGCAAAGGAATTTTGAATAAAAACAAAGATCAGAATTAGACCCATCCTAAATATTCTTAAATATTTGGAGCTCGAAACAAAATTCCTTTTTACAGACAGCCCAAACTATTCCAAACTTCGACGGGTGCCCAGTAATATGTTCTGAGTTTAAATTTGAGATGTGTGTGAGCTATATATAAGTAGAGCAGAGGTAGCCCTGAGGGAAAACCCTCCATTTAAATGGTGCGGTTTCGAACCAATCTACCTAATAAGTTATTTGCGAATTTCTCTCACTTAGCGCGGTGAAGCTGAACTCAAGAGCTTTTTCTTTCTAAGCACGCCACAATCTCGCTTTATTTTCACATTTGCTTGAATAAATCGGAGGCTTATTTAATAGGTCATGTGGTATCCGCTTAGGTAAAATAAATTAAAGGTCTAACTCTAACCTAATTTGGTAGCTGAGGAATGCTACAACCTATATTTAAAGAATAATAATTAAATCAACAATTTCTTTCCATTTATTATATCATAGGATTAAAATGTACATAAAAAAGAAACACGGAGAAACAATTTCTAGACGCTTGTTAAATTTCTTAAGCATTTCGATGGATTCCGGAGAATTTTTATTTAAAGTTGGAAAACAAACGCCAAATAATTCCAAACCACCGAAAACTCTTACAATCCTGCATTCTTTATTGTAGTTCAAACATTGTAATAATATTGAATAATAAAACGTAAATAAACGCAGAGAGATTGCTGGCCGATGCCTTGAATATTATAGGGTGTTTCGCAAAGGCTTCAGTATAGTAAGTCCTGGGATGCAGCCCGGGACGAAGCCCATGAATCTTGCATGACTCTGTGTGCTCGAACACGATTGGAGTGACAAGAGTGAACACGCGTGTCTGGGAATATTTAAGTAGTTGCTCACCTAGTTTATACTATTAGGTACGACGCAAACAGTTTGTGGGAAACCAGTAATTTTAACATAATTCTGATTCTGAAGGGACACCTGTACCGGTAGCGTGTATATATACGTTTATATAGGGAGTTTTTGAACAGGGTCCATGTGGTAACTATCGTTAGAAATCTATCTAGAGTTTTCCTAAGGAAAAAAGCCGATGTTTTTATTTGTTAAGAAAATAGGTACTATTTCAACATCAAACTTTAAATAACTTTTCAAAAAACATGTATTTAGTAAACTAAAATGAATAAATAAAAGAGACAGCTAAAAACATATGAAATTTCACTCCTTTGAAAGCTAGAAACGTGCACGAATTGCTTGTGAAATTCCGTGAATTCAAAAGGTATTTTTGCTCGGGGTGCTTTACAATACTAGGTGCCTAATACTACAGGATTACTAACAACATTTATGATAGGGTAGGGTACATTTTTTTTTTTATTATAATGTCGTGTCACATCGTGACACTTCATTAACATTACAATCTAGCCTAATAAGGCTAATAAGTAATTTGAATTTAAACTGCTAATTAGAGTAAAACTAAGAATATGTCCATCAACACTTTTCTTATTGTCTCTATTAAGGCGAAGTCACTATGTTCTTGTGTTCTTTACGGGTAGCACTAACTTTACTACGACACACTGTCACTGCAGGGTAGGGTACATGACTGTCGCATTCGCATTGCTTTTTTCACATTTTTACATTCGACAGTGTAGTCGTAAACTGTATGAAAAATTTCAAAATCATTCGCGTAGGACGTAGTGATTATAGACTTAGACTTTGACGTAACATAGCTTTTATCAACCGACTTCAAAAAAGTAGGAGGTTCTCAATTCGACGGTATGTTTTTTTTTTGTATGCTTGTTACGCGATTATTCCGCCAATTATGAATTGGTTTTGATGATTCTTTTTTTGTTTGGTAGGTCATACTTCAGAGGTGGTCCCATATAAATTTTGTCGAAATTGATTTAGCACTTTTTGAAAAAAATAACTACTTCACAAAATATAAGTTTAGTCTTGAAGTCGGTTTTTGTGTTTTTTTTTTAATTAATATATCGCTGCATACGTGCGTAGCTACGTAGTACATAGCATGTGCATCGTATGTATTCACTTTACGTAGCTACAGTGGGGTAATTACGAACTATTTGCGAGAAAGCGAGAACGTTATCCTACGTAGGTGCAAGTTCCAAAAATAATAATAACTAAGACGTAGTGATGATAATATACACACAGTGGAATTGAATTCGATACTTTTCCGAAATGTATATACTCAGTCCATGTTTTGTGTTATGTAGCGAGGCTAGCAGGAGCCGTGCCGTGCACCTGTGCTCCGCCGCGTCGCCCCCGCGTATCCTGTTTAGTGAAATAGACATTTAAGCTAGGTAATTGTCAATTATTTTTTTGTCATATATTTTTAATTTAACGCTTCATATTCGATCTGAAGCTCACTCAGTCCATACTGAGTACATTATATTTCGGAAAAATATCGATTTCAATTCCACCACGGCGGATACAGCACTTCTTTGTTAGCAATTGAATGTCTGATACAATTTTGTGCGTATACTCTTTTTAAACGGTTTTATTTAGTTTGTCTGTTTGGATCAAATTTATTTAATAAAAAATTTTTGTCACTAAACTGTGGTGGCAAAGGAGTCCCCTATTATTATCCCCTATCTTTAGAGGAAATGTCAAATGTTTAAAGTTATTGCAAAAAAATAGCATAAATATTCGCAACATCGAATCGTTTTCCTGCCAGTTATGTGTCACTTGCATATTGGAGCATTTATTTCTAATCTAAAAGTTAATATCCTAAAAAAGGATAGAACGGAATTTGAAGTGCCAATGAAAATATCGTTAAAGTAATTTAAGTTTTTAAACTATCATTATGGTCAAGAAAGGCAGAGTTAACTTCAAAAATTTACCATACTGACGATCATTTTTTACGATAATTTTTTAAATTAAATTATTGTCTCTCTGGGGTTAGTGTGAAGTTTTCCTTTTTTTCAACTACTGTACCTACACATTTAATTATAATGGGAATTAAAATTAACGGAAAAGAAACACTTCATAAGCCAAGGCCTGTAAAAGCTATAGTTATTTGCCTTTGACGTAGCATTGTGTATCGACTCCCGTCCGTCTGGCTTGACTTCACCCTACCTACGCTGTATCCTGCATGACGCCATGGCTCGTTTCAACCAACGGCTGCGGCGAGCCAGTGATCCCTTTGAAAACATAGCTCGCATTGCGCCTGACGGATAGATACATATCCAATTTATATCGTTGAAGTTCCATATTGGTTTCTAGTTTTCTGCGTGGCAGATCGGAAGGGGATGTGATGTCAGACGTAGAACGCGTAACGGGAAATGAAATAGCAAAATAGCAGGCGCATGCTGTTTCTGTGCATGATCACGAGAATAACAACAACCCCAAAAATTAAATAAAACAAGTATACGTTTTATTCAACATAAAAACTAACTTCAATGTATCTTCGAAGTCTAATGTCAAATATCGATGAAATTTATATGGGACTACTTTGTAGCTATACTGAACCCAACGCAAAGAATTTAACCCAATCGGTTCATGAATGATGGAGTTATGAGATAAAAAAGAAATATTGAATAGAGAACATTCTCCTTTTTGAAGTCGGTTAAAAATGTTTTTTTTTTTACGCTTAATAGATCTGTGTTTGGCCGCTATCTCGCCTGATGTGAAGCGATGATGTGGCCTAAGATGGAGCACATATAGATCTAGACCGTTTTAGAGCGAGCGTGCAAAATGTACTGTAAAGTACTGTTATTTTATACTCTAACTTCTGATAGAGTACAATATTTCGAAAGAACAGGTGAGATCGCGGAGGGACCGCAGCCTACGTTTTGCAAGGTTTCTGTGAGGGATCATTACAAAGGTTTTAAATGTTTTAATAAAGGCGGCTTAAGCCACAAAAATGTTTTTAATTAGGCTGAGGCATTTGTTGAAATTAAACAGTCTGCTATCGCTGGAGGCAATAAAGCTTCCCTTTGTTTTTTCTTACTACGTATATCCCGCGATACCACCACTGTCGTTTTTTTGCCTTCTACCGAGGGATATTTTTACATCTCATTTTATACCAAAATTCATTTAAATTTTTATTTTTAAGGTTCGCGTCTGGTGAATACCTGAGTGAGTAGGTACTTATTTGCTAGATACGACTCGATGACTGATCTTGATTTTTAACGGACTTTAACAAAAAGAGGAGGTTCTCAATATCATTGTATTTTTTTAATGTGTGTTACCTCAGAACTCCGTCATTTACAAACCAATTTGAAAAAATCTCTTTGCGTTGGGTCCAGTATAGCTACGAAGTGGTCCCATATACATTTTATCGATATTCGACCTTGGACTTAGATAGATAAATGAACGCTTAGATGATACATCAGAATTGAAGTCGATTTTTTAACCGACTTCAAAAAGAAGGAGGTTTACAATTCGACGGTGTTTTTTTTTTTGTGTTTGTTACGCGATTACTCCGCCAATTATGCATTGATTTCGATGATTCTTTTTTTGATTGGTAGGTAACACTTTAAAGGTGGTCCCATATAAATTTTATCGAAATTCATTCAGTAGTTTTTGTAAAAAATAGTTAAAACAAAAAATATAAGTTTAATCTTCAAGTCGGTTCTAGTTTTTTTCGTAACCAACTTTCTAAACGTGGAGGTTTGTATTCGACTGCTTCACCTGCTTCACCCAGGGTTGACTTCCGGTGAGGGAACTCCTCAACGGTAAAAAGTACAGACACAACATTTCGTAAATGGATTTAACCATAATAGCCTGTTCTAAATTCCATCATGACATGGCAGATACACCCAGGATTGACTTCCGGCGAGGGAACTCCTCAACAGAGATATAGGACAGACATGAAATTTTTTTGTACATGCATTTAATTGTGATAGCCCGTTTTAAACTTCGTCATGATGTGGCTTCTAGATCATAAAAGCTTGTCTTTAAAAACTTTTGAATTAATTTAATTAAAACTTGTTTTTCACTAAAAAGGGTAAAATAAATTATTTTTCAAAAAAAACTAAACCGACTTCAAAACCACAAATGGCACTCAAAAGTAAAAAATAAATTAATATAATTATCATAAGCGCTATCCACTTATATATTTGAAGTCGGTGCCAGCCAAGTCTAAAAGGTAGTAGATAGATACTACCTACAAGTAGTACTTACTATATACATAGTATTTATCTGCTACCTATTAGACTTGGCTGGCACCGACTTCAAATATATAAGTGGGTAGCGCTTATGATAATTATATTAATTTATTTTTTACTTTTGAGTGCCATTTGTGGTTTTGAAGTCGGTTTAGTTTTTTTTGAAAAATAATTTATTTGACAAAATGTATTCTTGTTACGATATAAGCACTTCTTATAAGCGTGTCTTCAGCAAATAGGTACCAGTAGGTACATATGAAAATAGTGCAGCAAGGTTCTAGACAAATACGGCAACAGTTGAGTGTATTTAAATGATACCTAATCATTCGAATCTCAAAATCTAAATCATTTATGAATTGAAACATTTATCACTATCGGACGTTCATCAGCAACACAAAACCTAGGACTTTCACTTGTTATAATGAAATGGAAGTTCAACAATATCAAACACCAGCAATAAATACTATTTCATTTTATCGGTATAAAAAACGAAATGTAAACTTAAAGAGAAAACATCATTGCAAAAAAACAATATTGATTGTTGCTCAGTTAAAACAAGCAGGACTGAAAATACAGCGGCAAAATATAAGGAAGGAAAGACGGAAAACGCGCTATTCTTTCATAGTTTCCGTTGTTCTCGTTGACACTTTTCTGAATGAGTTCAAATAGCAAATACTTTTATCTTTCTTTTAATATACACTTAGAAGTGTCGTTTTACGTTTTTATTATGATCTGACTAACTGCGCCCCGCGGTTTCACTTACGGATTTTCGGGATAAAAAACCTACCTATGTTTTAATTCAAGGTATAAGCTTCCAAAGTTCACTTAAATCCGTGAGCGTGAAGAAGTAACAAACACACTAATACACAAACATACTAACACACATACAAACTTTCGCATTTGTAATATTAGTGTGATTCCCTTATTCTTTGTTTTACAGGGATCTAACTGAACTTGTATTTTATAGTTATAAAAACTGGATATTTTATTTTTGATATTCAATGCATTAGCGCGTGCTAGGCGAAAATCTTAAGATTTTAAATAGTTAAGATTTGATAGGGTTTGCATTATCGTTAGAACATGTTGCTAATTGTAATATATTAGACTTATTCGGTTTATCAATGTAAACATTGACGACAGATGACATAGAATCGTCCCCATAAGACGATAGAAGAAGGATAGAAGAAATTTGGTTGCTCGGGCAGTTAGCTCGGTAGCCCAGTGGTTAAGGCGTCGGGATGGTATTCCGAAGACGCGGTTCGATCTCTGCCCGAGCAATATCATTTTTACTTCCTAATTATTTAAAATCTACTGGTTATTTTATATATAAACTGAGGCATTGAACGATATATTTGCGGTTATGCAGTAGATATATATGGAGGTAGGGACCAGAATTTGCAACTAACTTTCTCTCAAAAATGCAATGCAGATTATATTCTCCAAGCAAGCTTATTAGTATCACGTGATCCTATTTTCCAATTTCCTGACTTCAGAATGATTGATCGCACAAAACTGTGACAAAAGGACTTTACCGACCCTCTCACGAAATAAACAACCGTATTTTGGTGAATAAATACTCGCAGTCATCTATCATCCTATTTTATAAAAGTCTATTTAATTATCTCCTAGAAAGTCAAATGATAAATTATTCGCAGAACTAATTGGCAAAGGCTGGGGTCGAAGTTTGTCTTTCTCGATTCGAAGTTGACAAATAATTTATAGGGCGGTACCGTTCGCAATAAAAACCTCCCCAAAATATTTTATTTGGGGTGTAATTTAGGATTACTTAAGTAGAAACCGTAATTTAACAGTCGTAAATGTTATTTTTTTTTGTGATAAGATAAGTTACAGACGCTAGGGCGGCGATAGAAACTTTTATCGCTAAATTAATGTTAATCATTGGTTAAATCTATTGATGTATTTATCTCTTTGTATGTAGTAGGTCGCATCAGCATTTGGTACTTTTAATATTGTCTATATTCTGAACATGAACCACACACATGAATATACTAAAGCATTGCTGTCTTATTCAACTTACAAAATTAACATGTCACATATATTTTATTTATATATTATAAGAAACACCAACAGCATACATACCTACATATTAATAAACATAATGGTAACACCTTTTAGCTATATTGTTCTAATTATTTCTAATTAAAGAAAGAAAGATTATATATTAAGAGATTACCTATGAATAAGCAAACAATTAATTGAATTTTAGCTAAATAGTTTGGTCAAATGTAACTTAGTCAAATTTTTAAGGTACAGGTAGGCATATAAAAGACATTGCTAAAAAACAACATGGCATTAATCTACCGTATTCCCTACCAGGAAGGTTTCACCCAAAGTAACCTATCAAATCAAATTGTTTTTGAGAAAATTCAATTTTATAAGCTACGCAACGCAATACAAGAAAAGAGAGGGAAAAGACACAAAAACAAATAATGCTCTGTCGCCTCTGATCCTGTCTTATTTCGAACAAACGATAAAAGCGTGTAAATAATAAATAATGGGAGTTACACCACTCGACAACACTTATCCGCAGAGCACACGTCTGACGTGCTCCAAAACCATCGGCTTTGATGCGTATTTCAAAGAGAGGTATTATGATATTTCCGTGTCGCAAGAGAGAATAGCGCGATTTAACCTCAGAACGGATTGTCTGTTATAAAATAATAAATGACGCCCCATCTTTGCGCGTAATAATCACATGCGTAAACGTGTTTCGAAGTGACGTAGTGAACTCGTAGAACCTTGCCCTCTCATGCATTGCCCATATTTGGAATTCTTTTGCTCATAATCGAACTTGGTTCCATAACACCTAGACACGAAACAGATAACCTACTAGTAATATAGGTACATGTGAAAGATTGTAACGATGGATGGATGCATTTTGATGATATTTTGTAAGTATGTAGTTACTTTAGGTTCCGAAAAAGGACACTTAATTCTGGGAAACCGCGAAGAGCAACTATGTAGTTATGAATATAAAACTGTGAATTGAAAAAACGAAAATGAAAACTAAATGTTTATCCAATAGAGAGAATTGAAGCCGTAGCATCTGTTTATTGTGATTTATTATTACTACTTTTTTATTAAGTCATTTTCGTGTTGGTCTGTCTGTCTGTCGTTCCGGGTGGAATCTTGCAACTAAAATTTCGAGGACTTCCCGATTAACTATCCAGCTGAAACTTTTAGGGTAGCTCACAGCTCGATGAAAATGCATTCTAAATTTGAAAAACATGATTTTTAGGTATTTTTTTTAAATTTATTACGGTTTCTTCTTGTTTATTGAATAGGTAGCTATGCAAATGATTACACGTAGGTACGCACCACGTATCTGTACTATCATGTACTTTAGTTACGTATCTGCTCGGATCCAACAATAGTCCTCTAATTACCTAAGGGCGCACTTAATTAATCCACGTTTCATGAATACTACGAGTAATTAGGTAGTATGTGTTCCACTATATTTCATTATTGCATGGATTAAAGTCCCGTCTCGTATTTCTAAGTACATTTAAAGCTCTAAGTTCCTAAACATGCTTATCTAAGTTTAGGTGCAGTACTTAAGACAGTTGGTGTTGCTAGTTACGTTAACTATAAATCATTCGTAATAACTTAACCGGATTCGGATACTGTCTAAAATACAAGGGTAGTAACAGTGGGGTAGTAATTCAACTAGGCTTAAGATGACGCAAGACAAAAAGCTCTCTGATGTTGGAGTTTCAAGCTCGGCTTGTTTAGTAATAAATAAGCGAGGGTCCGAGAAAGTGATTATTACCAACTTTGGTAGGAGAAGTAGCTAATTGACAAATCGGTTAAGAATTACCGGACATTATCAGTTAAAAGCAGCAGTAGGACATACGCTGATGACAGTAACTCAGTGGTAACTATTGTGATTTTCGACCTGACGCACTGTTCTGTTCCTAGTTCTACTTGACCGCACTGACTTTTGATTAATTATTTAAAACTCGCTCTTATCACAGTAAAGAAAAACATTGCTGATACTTTTTTATTCAGTATTCACTTCAAGCTACTAAACTCAACTTTATTAAAAAATCTATATCTAATTAGGACACTGCCAGTAGTCCTTAAACTTTAACAGTTACATACAATCACCGTGACCCAGTAATCCCGAGCAAGTAGTTTTTTCACTACGCGTATATTGTATCTTTACGACTGCAGTAATAGGTATCGCTAAGCTTCGGGAGCTGTGTATTTAATGGGCTGTAAATGAAAAACGACGCAATTGTCGCGCTGCGGCCGGCGAGGGGCGATCGCGACGGTCCGCGATACGCGAACGCCCTCTAAGCCTTTTATGATCCATTTGTATCGGCTCACCAGCTATGCGTCCCCAGGATGTAATTGAAAAATTATAGCCAATTTTTATCGGTCATAGACTGAAATTTTCCGATAAGCGATTACGGCTTACTTCAGAAGTAATGGCTGTGTTAAACGTAATTATTGTACACCATTTATTATACGGGCGGAGAAATGGATTTGTCGGTACTTTCATCTCTATCCCGATCGCCGTATTTGAAGCACTTGTTATTATTAGCAGCAGCCTATTACTATTATTATTTCTATTATTGGAGCACTGGTTTTCTCATACAAGATAGAGTATGGGCCATAAGGTCATATATATCACGCGGGGTCACTTTGACTTAATGGATGATAAGGGTTTGCTCACCGTTTTAATTCACTACACAAACAACTTGAGTTCCACCTTAACTCAATAAGTGTCATATATGTTGAAAAAGCCGAATTATTACACTGACAAAATATCTCTTTCATGAAACAACACAGACGATTCCTACAAGAATTTGGAAATTAACTTAACTTATTTCTGCCAGCAATAAAGGTATTGTTTTTATGTCTCCAGAGGAGCTGTCCCTTCCTAAATTGACGTATTGGAGGCGGCGGCAACCGTTGAATCGAAACGAACGGCAATTTATCTGAAAAGATACCGCTCCCAGGGTCCACCGATTACCTATACATCGCTGTGACAAATAGTTTCCATTTGCCATTTTCCGATGGAGGGTGCCTTTTATTTTCTAAGCACACTGCCGCCGGCAAATTCATATTTCACAAGCAAAAGGATTTCTGCGTCCAGCTTCAAATTGGAATCACGATTGCTCAAAGGAACCGTTTCGCTTCGTCATGATTTAGCCCCGTTCTGGAAATGAAAGCGACAATGTAAAATTATTTTGACTTTGGGAAATGGAATGTGGGGTTCTAAATGTTTTCTCTCTAGTGAAACGGAAAAATGGTTGAGCTTTTATTGCACTCTTTTCGATACATTACCTCAATTGAAATACAATGTTGTATGTATACAACTGATTAATCGTCCGCTTTCTGTATCATGCCAAGAGAGGAGTGACATCCATCAATGTGGCAACGTAATGGCAAAGAAAACTAAATATTACTACGTAAAGAAGCGACACTTCCACCCCCCGCTAATTTGTCGTCACCCGCAACAAACCGATGAAAAAATGGGCAGTGCCGTGCTTGCGTCACTCGGTTGTCACCGCTCGCTGCGAATGACTAATGAGTGAGATTCAAATGTTTATTTTATATGTGCGATCAATTGATGTTATTTTGGTTGTTATGACCTTTTTGGATGACGACGACGACCTGCTTTACAGAGGTAGAGCAGGTCGGCTGACTATTTAACTTTGACATATAGACGAAACATATTTAGAAAAAGACGGAGAACGGCTGAAGACGGTGGAGTTGACCAGAACCTGACCTGACTGACGAAGGTTTGCCTATCTCTTTTAAAATGGTTCGTTGTTGTTCTGTGTATGGATGCAAAGAAACCACTTAAACAAATAAGAATCGAAGATTTTTTGGGTTTTCGCGTCTCCCAGTCAAGCGATAGTGGGTGTGAAAGAGAAACACTTATGTTGCTTACGTATAGCGTTCGTATTAGCTCATCCCTACAATAATTACGCACACACACAAAACGTGTGCGGACAGGCCGGTGCGCCAGTAGTAGTACTAGACAGTTAGCTCGGCGAATTTGGATGGAGTGTCGGGGGTCTGGTAATGGGCTGAAGATGATGATAATGATATCAAGAAACTATTTGATATATAATGTGTCAATGACGTTCTAAATGGTTTTGATAGGTGACATTTTTGTTTTATCTATATCTAATTCAGCAGCCATTCAAGTACGACTGATGTACTAAACCCGGAACTAATCAAAACATAAAATGGATGGCAGTTAATTAAGTGTCGAAATGCATGACTGCCTCGACAATAGATTTAACAGAATATAAAATCATTATTTCCTGTGGCTTTCTTAAAACTTGAAAACTGAGAAATAACTTAGAACAGAAAACTGAGGAATTAAATGTCAGGTGCGATTGATAGTGACGGTTTACGTTAAATGCATTTCGCTGCTGTTTGCAAAAGTGAGGCGAAAACAAAACATCACTAAATATTAGTTGTAAGTAATGCTTTGTACTAAGAGACATTGCATCTTCCAATCAGCACACTTAAAAAACCTTAATCCAAAAGGCTAGTAGGAACTTTAACTAGATGTCTACATCTTGGTAATATGCGTCAGCCAGCTTGCCAATTTGTAAAACACAAAAAAAAATTGTTTTCTTCTACGAAACTTAAATTATTACCGTTTATTCAAATAAAAAACGTGGGCGGGAGAGTGGCGCAGCGCAACAGTATTCGACAATTCTACCTTCATATATTTATGTCTATAGAAAAACCAGATAATTTATTGGTGCGTAAAAGAAAGTAACAACTACCGTATGGGAATTGTAATTGTGCGCCTGAGGCATTAATTAATTAAGCAGTTAATTTATCCGCAATCGCGATGGGATTTCCAGACTTTACTCTTTATTTCCCGGGACGGCCGCAGCTGCTCGATTCCGTTTAATAATTCATCGAAGGCGCACAATAATTGAGTAATCTGTCTAGATTGTTATAAAACGGAGCGCAGGAAGCGACTTAATTTATTAGAGCTTGAGGCTTACAAAGCCAAAGGCGATGATGAAAACAATTAAAAGGAAGCTTCGAGGCTTCCTTAGAAAGCTAACAGCCCGGGAGCAGATCTTAGATGTAAATACGAGTAGGTATGTCTAGTTGCGCCCCGCGGGCACACCCGCGGTTTCCGCCGTTTCCCCGCTTTAGCATATGTCCTTTTCAAGGACTTAAAGTATCGACATACCAAATTTCATCAAAATCCGTTCAGTAGTTTTAGCGTGATTGAGTAACAATCATCCATCCATACATCCATCTCCACAAACTTTCGCATTTATAATATTAGTAAGATTAGGCAGTAGATTTCATATAGGTAGGTATACCAAGTATCAGTTTATTTCTAACCCTACAATTAATAATATATAATATGCTTCTTAGATATTACTGCTTTGAAAGTAGATGCCAGGTACTATATAGTTATGAAAGATAACAAAGTTTATAAGAGTCACATTTCTCTTGAACCCTTTTCTTTTTTCTTTTCTTTTCCTGCGACAAGATCGATACTCCACCCTTGAAGCTTAACCGTTTTGCTAATGACTAAGTTATTTAAGGTCTTTGTCGTTATATAAACAGGTAAAGCCTCGAAAGTTCCGAATACGAGTTCTTGGATACCTCCCAAGAGTTCCAAGACGCCTGTCGACTCTTGATATACCGAAATGTGTGCCTAATTTATTGCTTATATACCTATACCAGAAACGAAGGAAATTACCAAAGTCAGTACTTACCTGAGGAGTTTATTGTGTATAATTAACGTGTTGGAAAGTTGAAAGTCTTCTGAGCCCCATTAGCCTATTCGGAACTTATTCAGAACTTTGTAAATTAAAACTGTTGTAACGTGATATAATTAGGTTGGTCGACAAAAAAAGAACATTGAAATGTTTTATCTGCCCGCCTAACTTTATCCTGGTTAAAAATGTTCAAAGTTCAAAAATTCTTTATTCAGTTTTGGCATCACAGACGCACTTATGAACGTCAATTATTACAATGACTCTACCACCGTATCGGAAAAAGAACAACTACTCAGAAGATGCGGCAAGAAACTGAGGGGCATTTTTAGTGTGAACTTTTGTTACGATATGCAACGATATGTTATTGACAATATTATGTTTCTTTTGTGCCAGCTGGCTACTTGGCAGAAGCGGAATGTTCCATGTAATTATCAAATATTAACATCATTTTTGTCTTCAATGTAATTAGTAACGGTATAACTACCTTTTTCATGAGAATACTCACTACTCATTGGTGATGACGCGCTATTCGAGTCAAGACTACACAGTCTTGAACATCGACGCAGAATTGCCAGGCTATCAGTTTTTTATCGGATACATTTCGGTGAGTGTGCGTCGGAATTGCACCAACTAATTCCCCCAACCCCATTTTATCATCGGACTACAAGACGTACGGCAATACGCCACCGTTTTATGGTGGACATTCCTCCCGCGCGTACTAAGCGCTTCGCTTCCACTTTTATTATGCGTACTGCTAACGAGTGGAACTCCCTGCCAGAGTCAGTCTTTCCCGATAGCTATAATCTGGGAATCTTCAAGTCTCGAGTGAACGGGTACTATCTTGGTAAGCGTGCTAGATCGTCGACCGCATCGTCGCTTACCATCAGGTGACATAGTGGTCAAACGCAAGCCAATTAACAGATAAAAAAAAAAAAAAAAAAAAAATATTTTTCACACGCAATTTGAATCTACTTTCTGTGAGCTCCGTTATCCATTTCTGAATTTTATTGTAAAAACTTACGCAATTGCCATGAAGGCCTTATTCGTTTTACTCTGTCTAAACTCAGGTACCTACAGCATTTCTATCCTTATTTATAATGTTATCTGTGATGCTGTAGATGAGCTTATATAACCTATGGCAAAGACATTAATACCTATTCAAAAAGGAGCACAAATAATTGTCTCAAGCGGGGTTTGAATTGCATCTTTTGAATATCGTTGACCAACTGGACTATCGAGATCTACCTCATGCGCTAATATGATGGCATCTTGATTCAGTTCTCTTAGTATCTCGTTTTGGTATCTAGACCATCTAGCTAAAGAACTTTTCATTAGTGGGACTGATTGTTTCTTTGTTAAGAGATTTGTGGAGATGGTCACTGTTTCGGGAAAATTGGGTATTAAATTATTATTAACTAGCGACCCGCCCCGGCTTCGCACGGTTATTATACATATAAACCTTCCTCTTCAATCATTCTATCTATTAAAAAAACCGCATCAAAATCCGTTGCGTAGTTTTTAAGCATACATAGGGACATAGGAATATAGGGACAGAGAAAGCGACTTTGATTTATACTATGTAGTGATAGTGATATCAGTTCTATTTTTAGTAATTATTCTGTGCCTGGGTGTTGTCTGGGACCATGATCCTTATAGTTCGTGGTTCTCTAGATACGCGGAAAGCAAGTTAGGTATTGCGATCATCATCATCATCAACCGGAAGACGTCCAATGCTAGTATGCATCCAGAGGCTCCCCGCGACTCTGACCAGGTCGTCGGTCCACATTGTGGGGGGCCGTCCTATGCTCCGCTCTCCGGTCCGTGGTTGCCGCTCGAGAACCTTTTAACCCCAACGGTTATCGGTTCTCCGAGCAATAGTAGTCGAGGTACACGATCGTTGGGCGGTATTATTATTAACATTGTTATTTTTTCAGCAAAATTTATTGAGTTTTCCTATAAATACGGGTTAAAGTAGAGTAGTCCCGAAATGATTAAGTCCGCTGGCTTACCTACTAATTTTAATGTAGACATAGGGGATATCTAAACTCCCACGTAACTAACTTTAAACCTCAGCCCGCCCGCATGCCAACCAAATTTAATTACCTACTATATAAACATTGGCTCTAAGGCTGCACATTCATAAAACACGTTGCTCAACTTTCCGAAATAGCGTACAATTGTGCATCCGAACAATAACATTGCTGTATTATTATTTAGAAACATCAATTGTATCCTCTCTTAAATTAAAAGCTCGTTAATTAACGCGAAATAACTTTGTGTCCAACTTGAAACAATGGCCGGACTTGACATTGACAACGAAATGCCATTGTCTAAACTTTTGCAATTAGAATTTTAATCCGGTTTCTGTCAACTTTAGTGTATGGGTAGGTAGTAGGTACATGCGTTTATTTTCGCGAAGTGCGCAATAGCTTGCGATGTGATCGCGCGGGGTTGGGAAATGTGGTAGCTATCTTAGCAATTGTCAGATTAAAGATTTGTGATGTTGTGAATGTGCGACCTTAAGGTCGTGTTGCGTGCGACACACGACCGCTCGGGGCGTGTAGAGTACCAGCCCTACACGGGTGGGCCTCGTGTGACTCCCATGAGGCACGCCACGTGTACGACATCTTTGAAAAGAAAAAGAAAACATGACGCACAACATAGTATGAAAAGGCGACTAATGAACTCAGTTTCTGCGAATTATACCTACTCATTTTTTTAGTATTCTTATGTAGAGAAAATATTTGCGAAAAGATTTTACGAATTGTCAGCTCATTATAATTTTACAAAGCGCTTAGAAACTGGGCATTATAACCAAGAAAATAAGCTTAAAATGAAGTAAAGGAGGTTATGACGTGTTGATTAAACAAATAGCTAAATGTACGGAGAACATTTCCTCCTAAATACCTCGTAGAAGGAAATTAAGTCATTAACCCTTTCCCAGATTAGCCGGTTATTATTAAAACGTGGTTAAGGCATGATTGTGTATACAGTATACTGTATATTTTGTGGTCGTATCTGTAAAGTTAGGTTTGTGTTTCTAAGGTCTGATTTTTTTTTTACATTCCAAAAAGATGTCACTTCATTTAGGATAATCAATTGTATGTGGATCCGCAGTGTAACAATCTCAGCCAGTTTCAGTTGGGAGCAATTTTTTTATTATAGTATATTCCGCTGATTCCTCGTGGTAAAACTATTTTATACTACACCTGCTCGGAAAGTACCTTGATACTTTATCAAATTTACGGTAGAAAGTACGTCATTGCATATCGAACAAATATGCGGCGAGAAAACGCATCTGAGCGGGAGAGAAAAGTGTATGAAAATCCATTTCTTACGTGGTTTTTCTTTTTTAATTTTGGGTAAGACTATGCGCTGGTAACCTAAATATCAAAAGCCAAAAAGTTTTTACAGTGAGTTTTTATCTCCAAGTTCGCAAAATGACACTGGCCACTAGCTGTGTGTTGGATGGTGTCAAACAATTTGAAAAAAGAACATCGCAAACATCTCAAACAAACATTAATGGAAAAAGTGTTACATTAAGCTTCACTAACTGCAACAGTTTCAATATAAATTTCAATTAGTAAAGATTTAGTTTTTTATTTTCCTCGTAGGTGTAGTATAAAGCACTATGTATCACTCGAGAGAAAGTGCGATTCCCGATCTCGGGTGTTTTAAAGCCCTCGCCTACGGCTCGGGCTTCAAACGACACCCTCGACGGTAATCGGTCACTTTCTCCTCTCGGTGAACTATGTACTATTGTCATGCTAGTATGATCACGAATATATATATGTCCTCCTGGTCGTACTCACATTTCTACACCTCCTGTAGCATAATATAATATAAATAAAAGATTTTTTTAATAAAATATACTTCTAGAAATAACTTATATATTCCCTTTTTTAATCCTACGTCAGACGGGTTAACTTGCTTCCACTTAATTACATTATGACTAGCTGTTTCATTTATTTTATTGTTTCTAACATGAAGGAATAAATTACACTAAAACTATCTAAAACGGTAAAAAAAGAAGGCTAAATAAATTAAAAATGAAACTGAAGGAAACTAAACAAAATGGCTTGCTTAAATAATTGCATCTGTATGTCTACTCTACCTTCTTCAGTCGCCAAGCAGTAGTGAGCAAGCATTTATGTTTTCCGGTTTGAAGGGCATTGTAGCCAGCGAAATTACTAGGCATTATGAGACTTAACAGCTAACTGTCTCAGGGTGATGAGCGCGGTACAGCGCTGCGCAGGATTTTGCAAAACAAAGTTCTGGGTGGTGCTGTTACGTTATGGGCGGGCGTGTTGCTTGTCATCAGGCAAATAACCAGCTCGTCTTGTCGTTCATCTATAAAAAAACTTACGGTACAATGTATTATTTAAGCCCCTAGCTCACGAGATACGCTTATGGATAATGGATAAAGACATAATGTTTTTACATTTCCGCTAATATAAGAGACGCGTGTCAGCTTAGATACGACGAAGTAATTATTTCGAGGGCCTTAACACGTACACTGGCGTCTTTTGATGTCAGGGAACATGTTAACGTAAACGTGCCTCATCATGTTTAAAGATGACTTGGGCTTTTGTTAATGGGAAGGAATATAATTTCCTGACAACCTACTTATATAAGGCAGCAAAGTTTAACGGTGAACTTAAATTAAGTATACTATGAGCATCGATATAGAGCGAGCGTGGCTCAGTCAGTGGGAGAACGTGCGACATTCGGTCCGACGCACCCGAGTTCGAATCCCGCTGACTTTCTTAAATTATGTGCATATAAGCTAAATTATGTGCATATGTGCATATCTAGCTGTAAAACCGGTGAAGGCAAACATCGTGAGACAACCGGCATATCCAAGAATTTATCACAAAAATTCAAGGACATGTGACATCCACCAACCCGCACTGGACCAGCGTGGTGGATTATGGCCCTTATTCTTTCTCTGAGAGAAGGCCCGTCTCCCAGCAATGGGAACGTGATGGGCTGATGATGATGAGCATAGCGTTTTTTTTACGCCCAACGGTCACATACATAGATCCGGGCCCCTTACTAGGATCCCCTGTATCTTATGAGGACCATGGTCCCACAATACCCAGACACGAAACAAATGCTTGTGCTTATTTTTCACAAACGTTTGTCCTGTCGCGAGAATCGAACCTGCAACCTCAGTGCTGTATGAGATTTAATTCAAACTGCCCAACCACTACACCACAGAGGCTGCCACTGTGGTGTAGTGGTCCTAGAGCCTTACCGGGCTTTGTGTACGGCAGTTAATTTTAGCAATGGAAGAATAATATAATGATGTCGCTATATAGTGACATCCGGGTATTAAAGCTTAATGCTAATGCACGAGTTTTATATTTTACGAGAACAGATTTTCTAATTTCCCTTCAAAATAAAAGTGTATAACTTATCCATCACAACTCATGCATAAAAGTTGTCGTCGTAAAAAAGGCTAAAAACTAATGATAATTGAATTTAAACATTTATTCCATTTTAAGAATAAATTGAACCTCGCCGTCCAATTTCCGTGCCGTTAACTCTACCACAGGAGTCTACAGAAGGTTTTCAAGACCGACGTTGTAACGGATAAGAGAACACATTTTGAAAGCTTCATAATGATATTCCCTTTACGTTTTACAGATCTTAATAAAGCGGCTTAAAGTAATATTATAGTCATTAGGAGAGCAGTGGTTTATTAAGGTTCATACATTTCTCTTAATATTTAATAACAAACATAAAAAAATACAATCGAACAGAGAACCTCCTCCTTTTTTGAAGTTGGTTAAAAAGAGCCAAGGAATGTTATGACACAAATATATATTAATAATAATTCATTTTATAACAAAACAAACTTAAATTCTGATGTATCTTTGAAGTCCAAGATCGAATATCGAAGAAATTTATATGGGACCACTTTGTTACCAGCTATACTGAACCCAATGCAAAGAAATGTCCAAATGGGGTTATTAATGATGGAGATCTAAAGAAACATAAAAAAAAACACTATCGAATTGAGAACCTTCTCCTTTTTTGAAATCGGTTAAACAAAGAGAACTGCGCATTCAAAGAGTGGAGCGTACTGTCATGCCAGGAATCGATTTACAGGTACTTGACCAATGTAATGTTTTAGCTTATCCTCAATCGGAGGAAGGCAGAATGCTATACAAACTTCTACAGATAGGCATGAAGCATGCTCAAACCCTCTATTAGTATAGTCCATAAATTATAAAGAAAGATAAATAAAAATTAAGCGCCTCCATTTAACAAAAAAAAAAACGAACTACAATACGATACAATACAAAAATGCTTTTTTGTACACCATACCACCTTTAGATGTTGCTATTTTATGCGATTTGTACTCATCTTCTCCACTCTTCTTCATCGCCTTCTTTCTACTTCTCACCCCCGGACCTGCACATCATTTTCATATCAAAAACATATTGTGTAAGTCAAATAAATCCTTACAAGGTTGCAAATATCATTCAAACATAATTGCCAGTTCTCTAAATGAAATAAAACACGTGGCAGATTGTTTAATTGCATCAGCCGTACTCGTACATGTCGTGAAAAGGCACAAGCTTGAATGGTGTAATCAGCCGCGAAGCAAGGTGAATGCGTGATTTGCTGCTTTCAACCGGACGGCTCCGGTGACCTGCCCCCTACCCATATGTCCCTCAAGCGCCAATCGTATATTGTGTTGAGATCGAATTAAGGTATAGCGTCACAGTGACTAATAAGATACGGTATAATTATTGTCGATTCAGGCAAGAAATCGAATTAATCATATTCATTTATACCAAAAGACGATAACTACGAGTTGAGATAAACTTAATGGGACAATATACGGCATCATAAGACATTGTCGCAGTGAATCTATACCTTAATCTGAGCTCAACACGGTATACGATTGGCGCTTAAGGGACATATGGGTACGGGGGCTGCTCGGTCGGAGCTAGTGATGCTCCGGTGGGATCGCGGAGGGAACGCGGGACAAACGCTTTTTTATTCAGTTAAGAAATAAAATAATTCATTTTATATAAAAACAACCGACTTCAATTCTGATAGGTATATCTTGAAGTCCGAGGACGAATATTGATGAAATTAAATGAGACCACTTTGTAGCTATACTAAACCCAACGCAAAAATAATTTTCCGAATCGGTTTATAAATGACGGAGAAAATATACAATCGAATTCAGAACCTCTTCCTTTTTTTGAATTCGATTAAAATATTCTTAGCTGCATATTATTTTGTAGGTGCGAAGAGAACGTGTCAAAACCGCAGCTTTATGTTCCGGCAGTTTAATATATAGAATTTTCTATTTTCTTTGAATAAAATGTGAATTAGGTTATGTAAAACAAAATCATCCAAATCGGCTGCAACAGAAAAGCAATTACAAACAAGAAAGAACAAGAAAGTTACAGATTACAGAAAATTATCTAAATACTACAGTTTAGTGCATTATCATATAGTTGTGAGCTACCCTGAAAGTTTCAGCCGGATAGCTAATCGGGTGGTGCTCGAAATTTGAATTGCAAGATTACACCCGGAACGACAGACAGACAGACAAACAAGAAAGTGATGTAATAAAAACATGGTAAAAAATAAATATATATATAATAGGTTTATTGCAAAAAAAATATACTATAATTAAACGTTGATACAAAAAGTAGAAAAGGCCGGTCGAGTGTGGTGAAACGTAAACCCTTACAAATTAAAAGGTAATCCTTTATCTTTAACCTACTAAACAAGGAAACTGTCTGTCGCCGTCGCTGGGGACGTTCCATTTTGTGTCAGACTGTGATTTAATGGGGGTAAGATAAAGCCACATAGATGAAATTCTTTTTCATTTCAAGTAAAAGTAAGAATCCGTAATAGAAAAATAATCTAAAAACCATGTTGTTATGAAAGTTTCAGCCGGATTACTAAAGTAAGTGCTCGAAATTGAAGTTGCAACAGTCCACGCAGAACGACAGACCGACAGACATAATAATAATAATAATAATTGTTTATTGTCAAAAAGGTTACAATAATTTGTGGTACACAAGTGAGCCGAACGAAAGCCTGTGTCTTTGGATTCAGAGATACGATTTTTATTAAGTTAACATTAGGTCAGAGGTGATACCACAGTTTGTGACATTATCAGAACCATGAGACAGAGTAGTGTGGATGTGTATATATATGGGTGACTATGTGTAAATGTTAAATGTTAAATGCAATGACAGGCAAACAGACAAGATGGAAAGTGACGACGCGGTCGACGATGGATCGTGATTGCCTAGAAGATACCGATTCACTCGGAACTTGAAGACACCTGAATTATAAGAATCGGGAAACACAGACGCTATTGGTAAGGTGTTCCATTCCTTAGTTGTTCGCATAATTATCGTAAGGAAATTTAACCCACGCTGGGTTTGTGTGGTGGATAAGTAAATACTATCTGAGAAGGCCCTTGTACCAGCTGTGGGAACGTCATCGGCTGATAACGATTCCACAGTTAGATTTGATCGAGGAATATATTTTGTCGTAAAAACTGGGACGTCCAATACAAACCGACGCATCTTACATCTCTACTGGCACCCAATCACGGGTCAGATTCAATTTTACCCACTTTTATTCGGTAGGATAATCCTGAAAGGTACGAGCGTAAATATGAAAGCTTCTATTATATTTTCTTTTTATTATTTAATGATATTGCTGTGGTGTCTATTCAGGCGTAAACATGAACGTGGGTAGTTAAGTTTAGGCACGCATGGATTGAGGGGGTAGGTAAGTGAGCTCGCATTACGTCAGCTTAAACTAAAACCGATGATTGAAACTGTATCGATTATATTATGGAAAAGTACGTGAAGGATTTGGATTCACATTGTATAAATAAGTTGGTGGAGTAAAAGTGTCTAACATATTTTTTTGGCGAGACGAGTATGTCGTTCATCTGATGGTAAGAAACACGACTATCCATAACATAATTAATAATTCTGTGTTACGACGTAGGTAATTAACACAGACAGCCTCTGTGGTATAGTTATGGTGTAGGTTGGCTCAAATCTCATACACCACTAAGGTTGCGGGTTCGATTCACGCGACACCGACGGGACAAATGATTGTGCATGGTTCTCATAGCTCCTGGTTCTCTAGATACAGGGAATCCTAGTTAGGGGCCAGGATATTTGTATGTGATCGTTGGGTTGGGGTTAAGGATAGCAATCCCGCATAACGGAATCACGCATTCCCGCAGGATCCCGCTGCTTTTATTAATCTGCTGGATCCCGCACCTTCAAAGCGCGGATCCGCGGAACCCGCAAATTAAAAATTTGGCGCTAAAACTTTCGCGTGAATCGCACGAGCAGCACGAGCGCGACGTTGCCGTTCCGCACAGAAATGAACAATAATTAATTTTTAGAAAAAAACAAAAACCGACTTCAATGTATCTTCGAAGTCCAAGGTCACATATCGATGAAATTTATATGGGACCACTTCGTAGCTATACTGAACCCGACGCAAAAAGAATTTTTCAAATCGGTTCATAAATGACGGAGTTCTGAGGTAACAAATATAAATTATTAAAAAAAAAAATACAATTGAACAGAGAACCTCCTCCTTTTTTGAAGTCGGTTAAAAATATGAAACTGTTGTTAGAGGTAAGGGTAAAATTAAACAAAACTATTAAACTATGCCAAACATTTAAAGATGAATCTCAGAAAACAGATTACTAATTACTTATACTTAATTAATAAAAAAAGAAATAATTTCTGTTACTTAATGTAAGAAATGTTTAATGAAAGTAGATTTTTACACAAAAATCTGTAGTTTCAATTTGATTTTATAACATAATATTAAAGATGCGGGATCCCGCGTGATTCAGCGCGGGATTGAGTAATCCCGCATATCAATCCCGGAATTGAATGAGCTGCGGGATTGCAATCCCTAGTTGGGGTATTTAATTATTAATTAAAAGCTTGATCACCAAATAACTTTTCTTCTTTCCTTTCCTTCAGTTCTTCCTAACTTCCATACTGAAAAAAATGGAGTTGTTTACTCGAACTTGTTCGTATCTTTTTATTCTATGTATATTGCGATGAAATTTCTGTTATGAGGGACCGATGAACAAGGCTTCAATGTTCATAGCTCGTCATCTCTAATGACGCCGTTATTTTCCTGCTCCAATATTGCGAGAGCGGTGCTCGGCTAAGTCAATATAGCTAGAAAATTGTTTTGCGATCATCGGCCGATAATTTAATTATTCGGGAACCTGTTAAACAGAGCTCGTATTTTCCACTCGACCGTTAATGAACAGAAAATAACAACATCTGCTAAAGAGAAATCATAAATAATTGTAGCCTTTTGACCTATTCGTCGAAAGCCGTTTTGGATAAATCCTACTTCCTGCTATAATAATATTATAAACGCGAAAGTTTGTAAGAATGGATGTACCTTTATTACTCTTTTTACGCAAAAACTACTGAAATAACTGAAATTTTGATGAAATTTGGTATGGATTAAAATTAAAAAATTTAAAAATGATTTATTTCATAATAGTACAAATTACAATTTGTTGCGACTCTAGTCACCAAACTAGGTGTTTACACACCTGTATCTTGGCAGTTAGCTTCTTCCCAGCTTTGTTCTGGCTCTTGTACATATAGTTAAGTTAAATCTAAATTAAATTAAGTAAATTAAATTTAGTTGATTAACAATAATAACATCAGTATTAATTAATGATAAAAATATTACAGATTAAGAATTAATAAAATTAAGTTAAATTACTAGAGCGAATGTATTTAGATGTATATTACAGTACGCTATTTTATTAAATTAGCTGATGAGATGGAGGAAGCTTATACCCTGGATTAACACATAGGCTACTTTTTTCCCGTGAAACCGCAGGGCGCAGCAAGTAAATAATATTTTATTTCCTGAAGAATTTCTTAGTTTTAAAATTAGTCCTGTTTTCGGGAAATGAGAATACGTATATACATTAACTCTCTTGACATGGGGTATCATTTTATTTAAAAAATGTAGATATATACCGTATAGAACAACCGAAGCGTATGCAGACACCTACGTCACAAGAATAACTACTATTCTTAGTGTAGGTTCTGCGCGTCAAGAACATAGTTTTTTCGAGCTACTGCACATTAAGTTACTGTAAGGAGTAAATACGATACTATGAAATGTTAAATGTATTTTTGGAAATAGAAATAATCATTAATTAAACTTAAATTCCTTGTTACTAATCAAGGCATGAAAATATTGTAATTGATATATTTATTATTGAGTCTTTCTCAGGACCTAAAGTACCTATGTACCAAATTTCATCAAAATTCTTTTAGTGGTTTTTGCATAAGTGAGTAACAAACATCCATTCTCATAAACTTTCGCATTTATAATATCAGTAGGATAACAAATCATTTCACGACGTGTTTCTACGTTTAAGCTACATTCTTCTTCTACGTTTAAGCTACATTCTTCTTCTACGTTTAAGCTACATTCTTCTTCTACGTTTAAGCTACATTCTCCTTCTACGTTCAAGCTACATTCTTCTTCTACGTTTTAGCTACATTCTTCTTCTACGTTTAAGCTACATTCTTCTTCTACGTTTAAGCTACATTCTTCTTCTACGTTTAAGCTACATTCTTCTTCTACGTTTAAGCTACATTCTTCTTCTACGTTTAAGCTACATTCTTCTTCTACGTTTAAGCTACATTCTTCTTCTACGTTTAAGCTACATTATTCTTCTACGTTTAAGCTACATTCTTCTTCTACGTTTAAGCTACATTCTCCTTCTACGTTTAAGCTACATTCTCCTTCTACGTTTAAGCTACATTCTCCTTCTAAGTTTAAGCTACATTCTCCTTCTACGTTTAAGCTACATTCTCCTTCTACGTTTAAGCTACATTCTCCTTCTACGTTTAAGCTACATTCTTCTTCTACGTTTAAGCTACATTCTCCTTCTACGTTTAAGCTACATTCTTCTTCTACGTTATGTTACATGCTTTTTGTCGGATGAGACCAGGATGAGCCTGTATTTCATGTTAACAATCTGTACTATCAGAGAATTTACGATGTCAATGAAATACTGGTATTTCAAAGCGTCAAATGTCACGAAGGAAAAAGGGAAGGGAAAGGTTAGGGAAGCACACTATAATACACTCGAGAGCAATGAATCCGGGTCACTTAAAGAATGTTAAAAATCTCGGAAACTAAAAATGATAGGTTAATGCAATAAATTGTATTTAATAGACAATGTAATACTCCTTAAATGAAAGTAAAAAAAATATGAGTCACCATACATTTTATTAACACAAAATTACATAAAGAAAAAAACTGCTGATCTCTCCTTAAAACAAAAATAGGAAACATGAAATTTTTGAACTTTATTACGATTTTCTTGAATTTTAATACTTCGTATTGCCTCCTCGTGCTTCCATTACTGCGTTTACGCGGTTTGGCATGCTGTACACCAAGTTCCTTATACGATTTTGGGGAATATTCTCCCATTCCTCTGTGAGAGCAATTTTGAGCTCACGAAGCGTGATTGGGGGAGGGTTTCGTTGTTTTACGCATCTGCCTAGCTCGTCCCAAGCATGCTCGATCGGGTTGATATCCGGGCTGCGCGCTGGCCACTCCATACGAGTAATGTTCATCTCTTGAAGGTAGTCATTCACAATCCTACCTGTATGAGGTCGGGCATTGTCATGCATAAATATAGCATCCTCACCTAAATTGACCATAAATGGACCAACGTGATCATTGAGGATTTCTTCCACATATCTTACGCTAGTTAAAGAGCCGTTTTCTATGATCACCAGCTCTGTGCGACTTTCAGAAGAAATTCCGGCCCACACAAGTACAGACCCACCACCGTAGGCTACTTTTTCTTCGATGCATGCTTGCTTGAATCTTTCCCCTGGTCTTCGATACACTCTGTGTCTTCCATCGTGCTTGTAGAGCATAAATTTTGATTCGTCGGAGAACATAACTTTTGACCAATCTTCAATACTCCAATTTACGTGGCTCTGGGCATATCTTAGTCTCGAAATACGATGCCCACGCTCCAGTTTAGGGCCGTTTGCAGGTCTAAGGGGTTTTAAGTTAGATTCAGCAAGCCGACGTCTTACTGTCCATGCACTTGGGTTACTTCCTCCGAGGCGTCGAAACTGATTGGTGAGTTCAGTTCCTGTGAGAAAGCGATTTCGAAGCATGGTGTTCACCAAGTATCGGTCTTCTCGTGCTGTGGTACACCTGGTTCTGCCCGTTCCTGGTCTGCGTAGGTTAGAACCAGTTTCTTCGTAACGTCGGAGAACTCTTTGTACTGTTGACAGCGACACACCGACAGTCCTGGCTGTATCGCGCTGACTCCGGCCGGTTTCCAGCATTGTAAGTATTCTGGTGCATTCTTCAGGCGTAAGCGACATAATTTCAGCTTGAATAATGAATATAGAGCACTATCAACATGGTTTATGTACCCACATAAATGACAGATTACAAACAAAAGCAAAACCAAATGCTGTAATTTCGTAGTTCCATCTTCGAAAGTGGCCCTTTTTCAAATTTGATTTTTTTATGATATAACTTTACAATAACTAAGAAGTTTTAATACCTTCATTTAAGGAGTATTACATTGTCTATTAAATACAATTTATTGCATTAACCTAGCATTTTTAGTTTCCGAGATTTTTAGGATTCTTTAAGTGACCCGGATTCATTGCTCTCGAGTGTATTACATTATATTATTTGTATTTTATTTAGTTATATTATTTAGTTATGATTGCTATATTTTATTATTGTTTATATTCTTTATATTGATTATTTGCTGTGCACCATGGTCTATTCTTTTTTATATTGGTCCAATCCATCCAAAGGTTGTGTGTAAGAGGTTGCTTTATGCGATAAGACCGCCAATTGTGTTATCCTAGTTATTTATTATTATATATAATTTCTTTATAATATACGCTAATATATAAAATATGTGTTACATGTGGTTGTTGTAACTTTACCTTTAGTTTTAGTTATGAAATCTTTTTATTCGTGTAATTATGTTTGTGGTATGCAGTGAAGTGTAATTGTATTGTATTGTATTATCCCAAACGCAAAATCCAGGGCTTAAAGTCGATGCTACTAAGCGCCGGAATGGTGGTAATCTTGGTATGACAAAATTATCCTTCTCACTTTTGCATAGCCTCTAAATTGCGACAAATTAGTCTGAAGGCTCAGCGTTGCGATTAGTTAGGGGAATGTTAAGAGCATCATTTGTTAGAGTTACACATGTCTAGTGGAAATGTACGACATTTGATGAAGGCGTACGTTATGGTAACCTCGTGTCGAGTTAGTGAAAAACCCGTTCGCTCCGCCCCGTGTTTTGACGCGTGGGCTAGTTGACGCGTATCTTGTACCTACATTTTTCTTTAGTTGAATTTGGCTTTTCTCCAACACCATTGAAAATTATTATTAAAAAAATTATGATAAAATAATTATTAATTACAATAAAAAAATATGTTATCTCTTGAGTACTTAATTGAATCACTGAGGGAATAGGTAATAGAATTTCAAATTTATTGAATAGCGACTGGCTGTTACTGAGTGCTAATTATTATTGTCAATTACAATTTGAATAAACAACTAGGCGTTAAATAATTGGATAGCGCCTTATTACATTTTCTCGCTGTTGTAATTAGGTTTGGAGACTTCGAGCTCACTAAGACCTTTAGATCAAATTTATTTTAAGACGTGTGTTAAAGTCTTTATATGTTCACTAATTTACGTAATCTACGAAATACTACAATAATACCTACGTTAATAATGGGAAATTTACAAAGGGATATTTTGTAATTACAATTGCTGCAAAAAATAAATCAATAAATCTGGTACACGTAGAAGTGTAGTAATGTAGTAATAAGTACATGTAGTAGTATCATTCCTCTCCATTCAAAGGTTGCCTGGATGAGATCGCATTTAGCGGTAAGACCGCCCATTGTAAAACTTTCTTTAATTGTTTTTAAATAATGAATTTAATTTAATGTTTGCAATAAAGATGGTTATATCGTCATTGCAATAAAGCGTTCATCTATCTATATATCTATCAATGATGGCCGAGCCTCTGTCAAAATAGCGGGCATCGTACGGTTATTGCAAGAACCCAAAAAGCAATGGCAAAACGTTTTGGACATACAAAATACGATTGCAACTAAGTGAAAACATCAGAAATTCATCCTCATATTTCTTGAGAGTTGTTGAAACATTTTCGAGCTAGCGACAATCATACAATCATATTGAACTTTTTTTTTATGATTCAATGGGCTCACGTTTGGCAACAACTCACCAGCTTAGTTGCGGTCTAAGGTGGATCATGTATGCACATGAGGTGCCTATTCACTCTTGTATTAAAGAGACCCAGGACATCCATGACGACAGATGATGATGGGAGTCCATTGACGACAGATGACGTAGAATTGTCCCTGTAAGACAATATAAGGATAGAAGAAGTTTGGTTGCTCGAGAAGTAGGCTCGGTAGCCCTGTGGTAAGGCGTCAGGATGGTATTCCGAAGACGCAAGTTCGATGCGTGTCCGAGTAATTTAATTTTTCTTCTTCCTGATTATTTAACATCTTAAGATTTTCGTCTAGCATGCGCATTCAATATCAAATCATATATAAGAGTTTTCTTATAAAATATACAGATAGGAAAGAGATAGCATACTTACAATTTAATGACGTAAAACTTTTCCTTTGTTTCCTGACTGCTGACCCTAAAATAAAAGGTGTGTAGTTACGCAGTTGACATAGTCACACATACATTCGGGTCGCTGGAATGAGCCAACTGGGTTGCATCTCCACGGACATTAATGGCCATACAGCTGTATGCCCACTCCCAATGGAGGCCTTAACAAGCTGCCGCTATCAACACTGGAAGCAAACAGGGTTATCTACTCTTTACAGGTAGTAAACAGTCTGATTTAACTGACATACACAAGCGAAGGTTTGTGAATCTGGAAGTGTTGTCAGCAATGTTATTGGCACACGTTCTTGCGTCTTAGTCGTTTGATAAGAACAATTAAGATATGCGATGAAATCAGGCGTGACGTTGCCTCGTGCAGACGGCGAAACACGTGTCGTAAAAGGACCCTGTTGTTAGGGCTTTCTTTATTTAACATTATTTATTATTTACAAAATAATTCATTATTTACCTTATCTTATATACAAAATTAAACTCTTTACCATATTTATTATTAAATTTACTTGTGTATATTTTAATTTAAATTCATTTTTCATTTGCTATCAACCCCCATACATATTATATTATTCTAACAACAAGCTACATAATATTCAGCGGGATTACACTATATATTTTCATTACGTTTCAGTTTTAACAATTAGGATTTCATAAATACGAGTAGATTACCTCATAAAAGTCATAAAATTACGTTTTCCATAGAATCTATAAGGTGAATAGACCATACTCCTACATCACTCAGATACGCCTTTTTGCAATAGTTCCTGTAGCAGCAATTCACTACCACCGCGCTATGAGCCAACATGAGGAAACAAAACATCACTAACTGTGTCTGTGTATACTGTGTATATAATATGTATAGCATAGACAAGACGTATATCCCATTACAAGAGGTATATAGACATATAGTACACATTCCAATTAGGCGCTTCTCCCAAAGACTCGTTTTCCCTTGCGACCCTCGGTCCGGCTACTGTGATTTTCAGAACCTTGGTGACATTTACCCGATAAAATACAGCGTGTAAGTACAATAAACAGCACATTTGGGATGCTCGCCATGTAGCAATCCAAGTTCCATTCTGCAGTGTGTCGGACATTAGGGCGCGTTCATTTTATTGCGGTGTCCGAGCCGCAGTAAACTGCCCTTTAACTCACGCCGCGCCGCGCCTGGCGCTGCCGCATATTATTATTACACCGAATATATTGGAATTTTTCACTGTAGTGTGCGGATGAATAGTTGCTAGTACTAGTTATGTAGGCGAGTTCTAAAAGTGAAATGTGATTGTGGAGAATAGTCATCGTTGTCTAGTTATTATACTAGCCACTTTATCAAAATGAGTTAGTGGATGACACCACATTTTTGGTGGTTTTAGAACCAAATTTTAATCGTGAATCAGCTAAACCCATCTCAGATGCTAATCAAATAGTAAAACCCTGACATAGTAATTGTTTCTATACCTTTTTCTAATAAATAGTATTTTTATGCCACAGTGTGTTTGACATTGGGGCGGGCGGGCGCGCCATTCATTTTATTGCGGCGTCTAAGCGGTACTCTGCCATTTAACTCACGCTGAACACTATGACAATAGTGATATTAGACACTTGCATAAAATAGAAAATAAAGTCTCTTCTATCCAAAATATGCCTAGAAGAGATCGCTGCCTATTAGGTACAGCAATGAAGCCGCCCTTTGAGACATTTAACTAAGTATTACTGTTTTCTTTTTTCATGCGGTTACTAAAAATGAAAATAACGTGTGTGCATAAAATGTATAGTCAACTGGACAAATTTTATTTTTACAACTTTGTGCTACGCGGTTGAGGTTCGTAGATCTAAACCTAACAATGGGTATTTTCCATGAACACGCTTATAATTAAGAGTATCTGTGGAAACTACGTGTATCCCACAAGAGCTAAAAATAACAGACCGCTAAAATTTAAACAATGAGGCTTCAGTAAATGAAAATATATGGGCAGAAAATATGAACAGATATTCCAGATATTCCGTCGAAATTTTACAAAAAAACGCCTACATTCAGTGGTATGAAATATGCAAAGTGCTTCACGAGCCGATATGCATGCGATGCGCCAATTACAAAAAGAGCTGTCTGACTCGACATTCGATGCATCAGTGTTGGATACACGACCAGCAGACGGAGAATTCCGAATAGTAGTTTCTTTTCGTACCGCTATTTTTATCTGGTTCTATAATATTATTAGTTCTCTATTACGACAAGACATTTACGCCATGTACGTGGATCACTCTCTTGTATGGGTGTGTGGCCAACTTTGGTGTCGGGCCTCCCGAGATGGTCTCACGACTGTTGTCCTAAGACAACAACCGGGACCGGCGGCTTTACGTGCCCTTCGAAGCACCGTAGCGCTTAGATGTAAATACCACACAAACGGTCACCCATCGAAGTTGTGACCGCTGCAAACATTGCTTAACCTAGAAGATGTGTTACGAATGGCTAGGCGAGCTACGCTACGAGCGCTACCCAATGCAGGGTGTAGATGCATCGATGGATGGCACTAGTCGGAGAAGTGGATTTTGGTTTTTATGCCTATGTCAATCTTTAATATCATGTTTATCCAAATCTATTAAATTGTAGGTATTTAACTAACCATAATCCGAGTATCGTGATTCGTCGTCACAAAATATTTCAACGACAAACCATTATTTTATTTTATCCTACTATAAATTTAAATGCGATTGTTTGTGAAGATGGATAGATGGATGGATGTATGTTTGTTACTCAATCACGTCAGAATGCTACAGAATACATTTTGGTGAAATTTGGTATGTAGGTATAGGTCCTGGAAATGGACATAGGCTACTTCTCATCCCGGGAAATCGTGGGTGAAACCGCGGGGAGCACCTAGTTACTTTATAAATCCTTTCCCTTTGACCCTTAATAATATTTTTGTATTCTTGCCATGTCAGACCTTTAACCCGATCTGCCAGAAGAGCTTTCGAATTGCCATCGCTTTCCGAAATTTGGAATCCGAATAGTAGACACTGAAAAATGTCTCCAAATTAAGAAATGCCGATCGTCGCAATATATGTAATTGCTAAGTCTACCGAAAAATGGGAAAATTATTGACGAGTCGTAGAGTGCTCGGTAGAAAGCATACACGAGCGTTTTTAACGAGTGGATGCGCATGTAGATTGCTTTTTGTCACAATATTCCCGATGGAAATATTACATTTTTAAATGTTAATTTCATCGGACGCTGAGTGACGTGGGTCCTTATTTCACACGCCTCGGTTGCCGGCGCGGAATGTTTTTGTTTGGAAATAAATTGTTTTTTTATTCATTCTTTTTGTGTTCAGAAAGACGTGGATGAGTAGGGACCGAAGAAAAACATAATAAATAAGAGGCATATGTCTAACAAAGGATAGATATAGGGACTGATAGAGGTCCATGTTATTCCGGAGTTGACCAGTTTAATTTATATACAATTTGAATAGTTTTTATGATCTTAATTCGGCTCTTTTGTTCGATAACATAGAACACGAGTTTTTTTTATTTCCTGATACCTTTACAATTGAAATATCCAGTTTAGTTCGTGTTATACTGAATTATGCATCAATTTGATTCTCTCTGCCAATATCTAGTCAATTAGTTCAGTCATCCGGTCGTTTCACACGATTTATACGCAAACGCATACACAGTCATATCAGCGTATTAGTTATACCATCATAAAGAAATTATATATTTAGTATAAAAACTGACTAAAAAGGTAAAAAGTATGAAATCTTATAATTATTTTATATAAAAATATATAACAAACTAACTACACAGCACGGTTTCACCCGTGCTTTTCCGGCATAAAAAGTAGCCTATGTCCTTTTCTTGGTTCTAAAAAACCTTCAAATTAAATTCCATCAAAAAAAATTCAGTAGTTTTTGCGTGATAATAACAAACTTCTATCTATCCATTCATCCCCGCCACAGATATGTCACGAACTTTCGCATTTATGAAATTAATAGGAAAGGATACTTCCTATTTAATAAGTAGGTAATACATTTTACTTTTGGTTTACACCTGATTTTTTCTCAGCTTTGTTAATCGTATACAAAAACTTACACTTACAAACTAATGCGACAGTTGTAAGTGACAGACGCTAGACTTACAAACCAATGGCGCGCTAGACACTAACATTGTTTAGCTTTGTACACGTTCAGTTAAATAAAGGGACTAGTTTCAGTTGTTACTGTGCTGTTGTTGAACAGTTGTTCATTTGTTGAATGGCCTTATTGTAAATCTAGAGTTTCAGCAATTTATTACTTTAAAAGGTAAATTACTGTAAATTTATTAATTTATTATTTTCACTTGCCTTATTGCTCATGCATTATTAAGTCAGTATTAAAATAAACGAAAGAATGAAATAATTAATAACCATCTTAAACATAGACAAGTTGTGGGTAGGTACATAAAATTCGATGGCCATAAAAGGAGATGCCAAAGTGATTTAATTATTACGTAAAACTACTTATTGTGGAGAGAAAATAAATAAATTGTAAAGCTGTAGTGCGCACACATTACCATGTTCCTTTTTGGGGAATATTGTTCAAATGAAGTTGCTGGGTAATAGGAAAACAGTCGTAGTCCATGGTCGAAATCATGACAGAGGCCTTTGGGCGGTCTATTTCCCCGACACTAGGATTGGCCTCACTGCAACACGTCCTTTGCAGATGAAAAAGATTATGAAACTTAAGAGGCCCAACTTAGCAGTTAGGTACTAGCGCAGTGCAGTGCCCCGCACGGTTTTACAAATTAATGCAACTATTATGGGCAGGCGTGTCGCTTACCACCAGGAACTGCTCTTCGGTCAATTAAGTCAGGCAATGTGATAGGTATAAAAAATAATACATATTCTATGTACGTATGTTATTATATTTGATTATTATTTACATCACCAAACCGCATTAGACCTTATACCTGTTCTATCCATCCAAAGGTTGTCTGGAAGAAATCGCTCTAAGCGATAAGACTACCCATTGTACGTCAAAACTACGATGTATTTTGTACTTTTATTTTTCATTATGATATGTCTATATCTACTACATGTCATAATTGTGTCTATTTATTTGGTGTGCAATCAAGTGTTTATTGTATTGTATGTTAAACAGGTTTGAGTGATTTACGAATTGTTTCACTCGTGATATCAACGCGACTGTTCTCACAGGTGGAGGCAGAAACTAATTACCTACGCGATTGGCTTTACCTTGCCCGTGCTTTATACTGTCGTCGTTCATTTAGGCTCACTAGGTTAGTTTCGGCGGTTTGACTTTAAAGATAATTGGACTAACTTATTACATAGCCTCGCATCTGTCAGCCTCAGTATGTAGTAGTTGGGCAGTTGGCTCAAATCCCATACATCACCGAGGCTCGGGTTCGATTTCCGCGAAGGAACAAATGTTTGTGCACAGAAAAAAGAAATTGTTTTGTGTCTGGGTGATGTGGGACCATGGTCTTCATAGTTCCTTGTTCCCTAGATACAGGGAATCCTAGTTAGGGACAGGGTTCTACATATGTGATCTTTAGGCGTATTTATTTATTAGTTTAATAGAGTTGTAAACTAGAGAAAGGGTATAATTTCTCTAATTTACCTTCTCTCAAACTAATTATAACCACAGAATACTACAGAACACTAAGGGACAGAAGCATCACTCCGCAAAGAAATTTAAACAAATAGCGACTCTTGCTATAACGCACTAAAATTCAATTCAGCTCGCGTAGCGCTGCATACCTACCAGTCATATGAATTAACCTACAGAGCACCTCTCTTTCTATCGCATAGCTCTTATCTTTTCTGACGCGGCACGTGTAACGACGCGCGACCCGCCATCGGTGTCCGGCTATGTACTTGTAGTTTCGTACCTACAGTGCGGAGTGCGCTAGGCCTGTTATAACAATTTATTGTATAATGCAAGCTTCTGTGGCGAAATATTTTGCATGCTCAAAAGTTTATTAATATGGCAATGTTTAATTTCAGTCCTTTACAGTAAACGACATAAATAAATAAGTTAATGGTCTGTATTGGACTAAAATTGAATTAAATGGCACCCTTAGGTACGGTACCTAATTATCTCCGCATAAATGACTTAGGCGGTACCAATGTCCAGATTTATTACAAGATTTATCACTTTTGCCGCGGGGTTTAGGTACCTATTTAGTACTATTATCTTATTTTTGTTTTAGGTACGTACAGTTATGCTCAATTTAATGTACCTACAATAATAGAACATTATTCATATTTGTTCATTTCGAAATTTGAGCTCTATACTGTCGTAATCTTTTGTATACTATGCCTACTACATGTCACTGGATTTGTTATTCTTGTTAGAAAAGCCGGTCTACTGACCATGTTTTCCTTTACCGTTTAAGAACGAATGTGATAGAAAAACCGTCTCGACGTTAGCTTTACCTACTTGTTATACTGAGGCATATATACTTAAATACAAATAAACAGCAAAGAATAAGTTTAAACAATTTAGAAGTGCGCATATTGCATTCTTCTCGCTGCCACCGCCCACCGCATCCCGCCCGCCGCCAGCACCTGCGCCCGTCCGCGTCTCGCACAGAAAACAAAATTTTAAATAAAACTAGCTACAACTTAACAGCTTGGACTAGTTCTTGGCGTATCTAAATAACGACTGCAGGACAGGGATCCAGGGTTTAAAGCATTGCCGATGCTTGAAAAAAAATCAAATAAATCAATTGAAGAAAGAATTAAGAGAATAGATGATTACCTCCCATCACTCAATGAAGTGTTGGAATTATATATATATTTAATTTATCTGAATGGCTGATTTAAGAAAAAAACATGCAAAAGCTTTCCTTCTAATGAAAACTGCAAATCCTCGTACGTACTGTAACCGACGTCATGTACACATAACGTTCGTTACATGTACCTACCATTTGGTTTATGTGACTTTTTGTTCAGACATAAGAGCAACTTATCTGTATTAGTCCTTGAGTGTTTAATGGGGTTTTAAAATAAATTTTGAACTACAGAAAGACAGCTTTATGGAGATTTCTATACAAATAACAAATGAATTGCGGCCTATGGTTTCATTCTATAGCCATAACCACTAAAGAATAAAGGTTAAAATAGAGTTGACCTCATACGAATCGATTGTAAAAATAATAAACCATATTGGCTTGTTTAGAAATCTGAAGTGTGACGCTGTATGTTGACATATTTATTTGAGTTAAAGAAATCATTTCTCAAAACTGCTTTGCTCGCATAATCTTAAGTATTTCACAGCACGATAAGGGATTTGTTTATGGGGTTTCGTTTAACACGGATATTGATTTTAAGGGTTGTCAAGACTTTAAGAACAGTAAATAAATCTTACGATTATGTATGTTTTGATTGAAATATTTTTGTTACCATATAAATAATTATAATCTGAAAGTAATATCGATAGTAATAATTCGATACAATTGTGATCGATTTTACTTACATTTAACTTTGAATCGCTAATCTATTATGATTTTCAAGTATAAGTATTATCCATTTAATCTTAAAGCTAGTAACATTCATATAACTTTTATATTAATACTTGAAGCTTTAATAATAATGATATTCAGGGAAATGTTATGTTTACTTTCAGAGTATTAATGTCAGTTTACTTCATATCGAAATAATGATCAACGGCAATGGTATGCATGTTACATCAATTAAAAATATATAATGTACCTCGATTCTCATACACGAATTGAAATTACACACTAAAACTGTAATTGGTTCAACCCTAGTCACAAAATGTCACGACGCCAGAAAGTCGGCTAGAAAAAAATGTACAACGAATACTTTAAACACATATTGAAGTGAGTGCAGTTGTTTTTTGTGCTGTTTTCTCCAGACGCTATAAATTTTGAGTTAATGTATGTTTTAAGGATTTGACAGGCGTGAGACTTACTAAGTATTGGAATTGATTTGTTTAAAAAAACCCAGGAAAGGAGGTGGGAATGGAGAAATAGATTTGGCAGTCAGGTTTGGGACGGGTGAGCGGGAAGAGGTCTGAATACGGTCGCAAGTTCAGAATCTTCTAAGCGGTGAGATTGTCTTTTATTGGGTCGAGATACGCGTGCGCGATTAATCAGAGTCTATCGTGATTCTGATTACCGTTGATAAAAAGGACCCACATAGAGTTGAATATCGTCGCGAGTGAGCAAATGCGCTACTTATTTTTATCAGTGAAGTAATAAATAGATGCAGTGTTTGATTTATGTAGAGTCAGTGATAAAATGGGAGTATTTTTATATATTAATATTTATATTATATTTAGGGAAGCTAACGTATTTTATTAAGTTTTCAGTTTAGCGATACATCGAACAACGGCTTCGATTCGACTACGTTGACTTTCTTTATATATATTAGTGTTAAATAGGGGGGTCTATTTACTCCTTCCAGGTTATGAAATTAGCAGCCGGGAGTGTCAACGTTTTGTCCTTTTATCTCAAGGGTAGAATTTACAGTTATTATCTTAGGGATATTAATAGGGGAGTGATATTATGATTGTATGCATGTATGGGAAAGTGTTCATTTCAAACGTCACAAAATTTATTACTTTAGCTAGGTCACTTTAATCTCTCTATTCTAATAATTGAATGAAACTTTCCATAATCGAAAATGTTTAAATCAACACAACTAAAATTCGTCAATTTTATTAGATATTTGCAAGCAGATATTACTACATAATAAGACTATTGTTGGAGATTTATTTAAGGAGTTGAAGCACTTTAATTTTCATTGTTGGAGTTTATATTTATTTTGGATCATAAATAATGTGTTACCATGAAAGTATACAGTCGTATTGAACGAGATATAAGACAGCATCATATAACATAACATAATAAGGATTAATTGTTGGCGTTTTATTCAAGGATTTGAAGTATTTTATTATCATTGTTGGAGTTTATATATATTTCGGATTGTAAAATACTGTATTACTATTAATACATGGATACACAATGGAATTATACAATCATATTGAACGAGATATAAAGATACGCGTGTACATATACCTCACAACATCAAAAAAGCAGAAATTATTACATAACAAGGATTCTTGTTGAAGATTTATTCGGACTCTTAGTGGAGATTCAAGATTCATATAAGCATTTAAAAATTTAATTAAAAATAAATTAAAAAAAAAAATTACTCACATGCACTAGATAACTCACGCGACGGTGACAAGATGTCGGCAGTAACCTATAACACGAAGAAACGGGAAAAACGGACGCTTTGTTGAACTCTCGGCCAACAGGGGGGGAGAGCTAGCCAGGAAAACTCAGAGTCTAGTTTAGATCTAGAGTTCACACTGCCACACAGCAGCCGCTGAATGCGCGACCTATCTAGACTCGACACACACACTAGGTACACACACTACAAGAAGGACCATAACATTCCTTAGGGTTAGTTCGAGTCGTCTGGAATTGTATGGTCATAAATTAGAATAGGGTCAAATAATAACTTAATATAAAACAACAATCAAAAAATGAATGTCTGAAATGTATGACTAACTATGAGCGAAGAATGAATCTGTGATCGGTAAAAGTGTGAGGGTTTGTGAGTTAAGTTCATTAGAGGCGCGGTAGGTCGAACTTACGATGGATTCTGTTTGGTTATTGGAGTAAGGTGCTAGGATGGATGGGAGCCTTACGTTATTCAAGTCGCTTAGGGTTCCTATTTATAGATCCTAAAAGATCTAAATTCTTCTTCCCCTTTCCTATTTCTTTTAGATGTTGCCGCCGCTGACGAACGTGTCGTTTTATGTAAAGTGTTTTCTTTAATTACCAATATTATTTTAAGTAACACAGTCTTTTATTTCATAAATTTATTCAACCTTGTATTACATACTTAATTTTATTCATAATAAATGTATATATTGTATATAAAGTAATGGGGAAATATGGCCATGAAGAAAGAAAAAGGACGCGGCTGGCAGTAGCTGTTTCCTGAATTCTCAGCTAAGTTGCATGATTTAAGTCTTTCTAAATTTGATGTTCATTTGTTTTCTTATTTCACTGAATTTATTTGGTTTCTTGTTTGAATGTGTTTGATTTTATTTACAGCTCTATTACTCGTGCATATAATCTGAATTATGATTACGATTCTTTGATTAATATGTTTTTATTCGATTCATTATTATTGCGGTTATTTCATAGCGACGGTTCTTTTATTCATAGATTTCTATGAGTATTAGAAAAGTACATTTTCTTAAACTTATTCTAGTTGATTAAACTTATTAAGTTACACAACGTAAAATTTACACAACGTAAAGGGTCCATAATATTATAAATTCTAGACGATCACATCTGGCCAAAGTTATAAAATATCGTGAGATTAATTAGATGTCTTGACATCTACGTAGGCGTAGTTACTTTTAGCACAAATTATAGATAGTTATAGGTAGGCATTTCCACAGTACAAAACAGATATTTTACAATTCACTTAGGTATCATAAATTCAACGAAATTTTTCTGATATTATAAATAATTAATCTTTCCTCTTATTTTAAAATGCCATCATCATTATTGGATGCCATATTCCTATTATAATAAAATTTCCCCCCTTTTAATCCTGAATCCGCCTCAACCGCAGACCGCGAGTTGGTGGGTAGCTCTTTCTTATATTAAAAGATTTTACGGTGCAATTCGAAGTTTCAGTGAGAAAGGGCCGAGACACCTGCGCGCTACGTTAGCAGTTACAGCGTAAGCGCGGATCGAAGATAAACGAAATTGTCCATAATGCTATTTGTTTGATGGAAAGGGAGTGTAATATTAATGCGGTACGCGTAATGTACATTTTAATGGTACTTTAGCTCTTATTCGCCTGAATAAGTTTACGTCATATACCCGTATAGTAAACGCAAGAGTAAACGGATATATCTGCATTTTGAAGATGTCATCAGAATTAGTTCCAAATTTGGCCGAGTTCATCTAGATTTTATAGCACTTGTGTGGTTTTTACCCGTGAATAAATTTATAATGCAACAGCACTACCAAACTATTGCCAAATCGCCCCCGTAAGACGATATAAGAAGAATAGAAGAAAGTTGGCTGCTCGGCTCGGTGGCCCATTAAGGCGTCGGGACGGTATTCCGAAGACGCAGGTTCGATCCCTGCCCGAGCAATATAATTTTTGTTCTTTCTAATTATCAAATCGCACTTGATAGTAAGCGGCGATGCGGTCTAGGATGTTACAGGCTTCAAGCTTGCCTAGAAGATACCTATTCACTTCCGATTTGATGACTCTCAGAACAGAGGCCTTACTCTGAAAAAATAATTACGATCTTCGTTCTGTCGGATGAAAGGGACAGCGCTATGCAACAGCCATAAGAGTGTCTCTTTTAGTCCGCACGAACGAACGAACGAAAGCAACTCGGAGTAGGCCCCCAGATGCCAGGAAATACAGACGTAAAAAAAAGCAGCAGAAGATAAAAATTACAAAGTAAATGCTACAAAAACTTAATCAATTGTTCTTAGCGCTGGGGAATATTACATATCGTTGGCAATGTATTCCTCTCCTCCGCTGTTCTTATGATGAACGTGGAGTAATAAGTACCTGTCAATTGGCTGGTCACAAAACTATTTAATCTGTAATCTATCACGACAATAAAGTCTTCAATTTATTGACATTCAAAGCTTTCCAGTCGTAATGACGAGACGGTCGCGTCTAAGAAAAAGGAATTTTAATTATTTCTGTCTCTTTAGTATTCCGTCAGCCGCTGTCTGACTACGATCAAAGAACTTAAAGCCTGCTCTAAATCTTTTAAGGAGTCGACGTCATTACTGGTGGTATAAAAAATAGAATGATCATTTCCAGTTAACTGAATAACTTGAGTTGTACCGTTAGACCTTTTTTCTACATACACACCTAGAAGAGGGTAATTATCTATTTATGATGGATAATCTTTTATTATAACCGACTTCAAAAAAGGAGGAGGTTCTCTGTTCGATTGTTTTTTTTTATGTTTGTTACCTCAGAACTCCGTCATTTGTGAACCGATTTGAAAAATTCTTTTTGCGTTGGGTTCAGCATAGCTACGAAGTGGTCCCATATAAATTTCATCGATATGTGACCTTGGACTTCGAAGATACATTGAAGTCGGTTTTTGTCTTTTCTAAAAATTAATTATGTTACATTACAACACATTTTTTACATCGGCTTGCAGAATATTCATATACAGACCAATCAAGGAATATTAAGATATAATATAGTATGTACCTACGGATATTGTTTTTAATTTTAACAGTGCCTCTAACAACGGTGAAGGAAAACATAACCGGCATGTCAAGAAATTCAAAAATTCAAGGACATTTCAAGGAGGATGACAACCACCAACCCTCAGCGTGGTGGATTGTGACCCATACTGTCGCTACGAAAAAAGGAGATGATAAATTTAGTATAAGCACAATACCGTTCTAGACAACATTGGAACCCATGACCCCTCACAGTGATGACTTGTACGCATAGAGGACCACGTAGAATAGTTGGCTTTTAGTTTTGCTATTCATTTTGTAAAAAAATTTAGACTCTTGGAATACCATAGAGAGCGCACAAACTGTGTTAATTAATTGAGCTACGACCTCAGTAGTTATTAGTCCTACCATAGTTATATACCATAGTCTGTTATTAGTCCCTTAGTAATCTGTGATCCTACAGAATAGTACCTATTCAGACCGCTGAAGACTCGTCGTCTTTTTCTAGGTACCTGAAGACTGTTCAGTAGTCATGCTTTCAGATGTTTTATTTACGATTTCATCACAAAATTACCTCATTTTTGTTCAATGTAAAGCTTATAATGGTCTACGCCAACACGGTGCCTCTCAGAAACGTAGAATTAGATATGCGGTACCACCGGTGACAAAATCGAGTTAATTAATGAAATCTTGAGCGCTCGACTCGCGATGCGTACACGGCGCCGTGTGGTGCGTGAACTGCGCCTAATTGGATTGCCGTCTTTATCTACGTTATTTACATACATGATGCCTGATGCGGGCTTGTATAAATGTCGCGTATTTTGTAACATTTGTTGTGACAATAACATATTCAATTTTCTTGTTTCATGGCGTACACGTTTATTATGTTTATTTTATTTATATGTTTATTTTTTAAAATACTTTTTGGAGTTTCTTGACTTGACTATTCGTGAGCTTAATTATCTAACAGCAACCTACGTAATATTCAGCGAGATTACACTACATATTTTCATTGCGTTTCAGATTTCCGCAACGTCAAGCCTGATTCCATTTCATTCCTTAATAAAATTATCTCCTTACACTGTTTATATATTTATTTTTTCTTTTTGTAATTATGTTTTTTTTCTTTCTTTATTTTGTTAGTGTATGACTGTGGTCGTCAAATAAATGTTTTTGTTTCTTTCTTTCTTTCTTTCTTTCTTTCTTTCTTTCGTGACTTGTTTTGACTAGACAAGCTCTAGACTGGGTTCTGGGTTCTGGGTTCAGTCTAGCCTATACCTAATGGCCATAATGTTTTCTCATTACTGCTTTGTAAATAGTTAAGTTCGTTATGAGTAGTAATAAAAAATCATATATAATAATAATTTCATCACTCTGTTCCTTAAAAAAGAAAATGCCTTTTGTAACACAAGCGGTGTGACTCTGACATATTACATTTTCTTATTTGACGGCGTTTATGTGGCTACCATTACATGATTCATTTGGGAATTTCTTCATTCTTCCTGGATTCGTATGTGAAAATTGTCTTTATCTACATTATGTACCTACTCTTACATACATTGTAATCAACAAGATACTCGTAATATCATGTGCATAGTGTATGACAGATTTCTGTTTTGTAACACACTCCGTGCTGTGATCCTGAAATGTAAAACTTCCTGTTTGAATTTTCTTGTTGAAGGCGTTTATATTTGTGTCATGATTCATTTTGTTATTTGTCCATTTTGTGGAGTAAAAATGTTAACTTGCTGCGACTTACATTTAATGTGCATTTTTAACACGCGTAATACTCGAGTAGAGTAACTTCTCGTTTACAAGATATATATATACTTATCTATGTGCCGGTTGAATTTTATAACACCCAAATACTCATAGGTGACAGTACACAGTCGGTTGTTCTAATAATAAATCTTTAATTTTAGATGGTTTTTAATTGAATTTAACTCTTGATACTCGTGGTAGATCTCTTGTATGCGGGAGGCCGTCTGATAAGTAGCTCAGCTATGCCAGTTATTCTGCCGCCAAGCAGTGTGCAAGCAGTACTATGTTCCGGTTTGAAGGGCATTGTAGCCAGCGAAATTACTGGGCATATGAGACTTAATATCTGATGTCTCGGGGCGATGAGCGCAATGCAGTGCTACGCAGTGCTTTTTATGATATCTATTAACAGTTCCAGGTGGTACTGCAGTTGTAACGGTCAGGCGTGGCGCTTGCGATCGGGCGAGTAACTTGCTCGTCGTCATATTCAGGTCCATAAAAAAATATAGATTCATTGGGAGCTAACCCATAAAATACCCGTATTAGTAAATATGTAACGTTTTTATGTTTTCAGACCTGTTTCTGACAAACAAACAAAGCAAGCTCCGCTCGTTTGAAGTAAAACAAAATGAATTCCACAAATTGATATACACATTGCAAACTGCATTCAAAGAACAAAGGGAATAGCTTAACAAGCAACATACATGAAATGAAAAATTCTTGCAAAATGTATTTCCGTTTGCAGTAATATGTTCAAGTTTCAAGTTGAATGCCATTTCTAATACTTTGCGAGAAGTTGTGTCACATACAGGCGCTGTGTGTTGTGTGGAATCTCCACTGGAGCATTTTACTTGGGAACTTGGACACGTTCAATATATCGTTGTAAATTCAGGGAGGATTTGGTAAGGAATTCTACGATTACAAAAAATGTATTGGGAAAAATGGGTGACCAGATACTAATGTTGGATTAATTAGCATTCGCAGCATTAATAAGCTGCCTAATTTCTTTATCTATCTTCTAATTAGCATTAATCAAATTAATTATAGTTACGGAATTCGATGAATGCTACCTAGAGAGTTTGTAAAACTAAAGGATGGGATTCCTTGCAGTTTTCTAAAATCTGTGGTAGGCAACATAATAACCTTTGTTTCATTAAAATCGGTTTATAGAAACTGAAGTTATTTTATTACTATTATTTTTTGTAACCTACTAATTTGCTTTGCGAGGGTACTCAAAAAACGTTGAATATCTTTACATGGCCTATTACTAGTTCACCCATTTCTTTCCCATACGCAAATTTAAGTTCGGGCTCAGAAAACAAATGCGAAAACTGACTTTACCAGTGATCAAATTCAAATTCAAATTGTTTATTGCTAGAATATTGTATATACAAAGATGACATATAAAAATAATTCCTAACATTCTACCATGACAATGGTGTGCAATATTAACATAATTTCAAATAACATAATCAAATTAAATTCAAATTGTCAGATTACTAAGTTGATTTTAATTAATGTCAAAATGTCGTCAATAAAAATGACAGTATTCAAAATATTATGAAAAATGTAATAAAAATTAGATGTATATAAATTAAATAGTTATATTAATATTTCAACATTAATTAATTACAAAATTTATTCAATTAATTAATAATTTGTCGTCGAAAAATTCTTGAAGGCTGTAATAACATTTAGAGATTAGGAAGTTCTTTAATTTTTTTATAAAAGTTGTCTCCATATCATACGCCCGCTAGAGAAGATAGGACTAAGAAATTCTGCGGGACGTATCTTTTTACAAGCTATTATTTAACTTGCAATGTATGTAACTGTGCTTGTCGGGTGGAATCTTGCAAGTTGAATTAGAACCACTTTCTCTTATTCTACGGAATTGAAATTTTGGTGAAAGTCAGCTGATCTGATGATGGAGACTGAAGGTGGGCAATAGAACTCCTTGACGGATAATCGTAAACTATTGGTTTGTGTTTGGGCTTATTTTAATTTGCTTACGGTTCCGATTACAAATTTGTAAAAAGCTTGTCTTGAAAAAAATATTTTTCAACAAAATTCTTATTTAAAATCTTTGTCAGATAAGCTTGTAGAATTTGTACCTATGTCTTATGTTTAAGCATCCCCAATCCATGTTGATGCGTGCCTGGTGTCACTAAACAAACTAATTAAACATTGACATAGACTGACTTATTTGATATTAACTTACCTCGCACGTTGGCATGGGCTTAACCCTTTTTGTATTTTTAATCACATTTTCATTAAAGGCCACTTTATTCGAATTTCCACTATCTCCTGATCCGCAGCCGGCCTGTGAGCTCTTGTGGTTGGATTACGGTCCAGCCCTCGCTGACCGAATAAGCCCTGCACCGAAAAGTTGGCCAAAATTAATTAAAAGGCACATTCCGTGTATGCCGGAATTCGCTTAAATGTACCTATAAGCGAATTCCGGCATACACAGTACTAACCCATTGGAGATCGATATTAGTCAGCGACAAAAGATGAAATAAAGACGAATGCGTACGTGTTTTGTTTTGTGAGCAATTATAGATGTACGAAGTTAGTCACTGATGGAATGAATGAATGAATTCCATACTTGCCACTTATGGAATGGAATGTTCTTAATGAGAAAAAGAATGCCGTGCTTCGGAGGGCATGTTAAGACGTCGGTCCCGGTTGTTGTCTCAGGATAACAGTCGTTAAGCAATGACAGCGGCCTTCGCGCGGTCTAAAACTCCAACACCAGGGTTTGCCACACACACACACACACGAGAGAAGAAGAAGAATAAGAAACAATTGGAAGATTCACTTGAATCTCCCAATTCTTCGGAAAGTAATATAGTATAAGATGTGACTCAAATTTTAGCGGAGTGTGTCCGAAACGAAGTCGATAGGAGTATGTTTATGTTAGAAAATTGTTTTGATTCAACCATGATTGGTATATTTAATGCTATCTTGGCTGCCCATTTGTCTAGGGAAGCCAAGATGTTTTAACAAAATTGTTTAACGTAGATAAGATTGTTTTGTAAAAGCTCCTATGAGGGTGACATGCCCAAACATTCTATAAATAAATAAGGATTTAAAAAATTGAGTGAATGTCCATAAGAGTATTTGTTTCGAATGTATTGAAGAAATCTTAGTATAGGTCAACTTCATAATCAAACAATGTCGGTCTTATTCTGGCTTTATAGTACTACAAAATATTTCTAATGAGCTTTTCATAAATCATAATTAAATGTTGTTCAAAATGTATTATGTATTAAATTTATATTGTCCCGAACTGTTTAAAACTTAATTGTTTGCGAGCACGTCCTAGCAGTATATGTACGTAGATTATTTCTGCACAATCCTCGTTTGTCCAACGACTGTGCACGCTTAATGAGCGGGATCAATCAAAGGTGAGCGTGGCGGCGCCGGCGTGCGATTGATAGATGATTTTGCGCAGAGCTTAATTGAGCAATCAGGAACGCTCGGCTATGTACTATACCCGCCCGGTAGACGTGTTAAAGGCATTATTAACATAACTTTTTTCCCAAGCATAACATAATTTTGGAGACTGACACACAGTATCTGTGTACCTACTTAGGAAGTTCGCCTCATTGCATACGGTTTCCTATCTTCGTAGGTACGTGCAAAACTTAATAATGACTCAAAGACAATGTTTTTGGCTCTTTTTTGTATGTGTGGCTTTGCACAGTTTGTGTATTTAGCCAGTGTAAAGTATTTATAAAGTATATAGCAGAGCCAGTTTGGCTTACTAGGAGCACGTGCGACTTGCGATCCAACGCACCCGAGTTCGAATTTCGCTGGCCCGGCAACACTAACTTGGTTATGTTATGCGCGGATTTAACAATCGCTTTAAACTTTCGCGATTCGAACACACAGTTTATTATAATAAAACGGGATTTTATCGCGCTAAAAGCATTTATTTTATTCACCATTTTTTACATAAAACATAAAATTATTTTTGGTAAGATTGCACTCGACCCCCAAGACACAGGCCTCGCGCTTAGTTTGGGGATCGCCGAGAACTCTCATTTTTTAGATAATAAGTTGTATTCTGTGCTTTTTGTAATAAATTTATACATGTAAATTTTGTTTCGGCTATAAAAATTATTAAGAAATACGATAAAACATATTAAAAATGAAATACTCGTAATAAGCTCGAAAATAAAACACAACCGACCTCCATCAGTTTTCAATTCTCTTTAATAAAAGGTAAATACAAATTAATACAGTAGTGAATAAGAGTTAACATGTTGTTTTATAACTTACGTACACCTGATGGTAAGCAACACGCCTGCCCATTTAATAACAGGCGCGACACCACCCGCAGAACTTTCATTTTTAACCGACTTCAAAAAGGAGGAGGTTTACAATTCGACGGTATGTTTTTTTTTGTGTGTTTGTTACGCGATTTCTCCGCCAATTATGCATTAATTTCGATGATTCTTTTTTTGATTGGTAGGTAATACTTCAAAGGTGGTCCCATATAAATTTTATCGAAATTCATTCAGTAGTTTTTGAAAAAAATAGCAAAAACAAAATATATAAGTTTAATCTTCAAGTCGGTTCTTGTTTTTTTCGTAACCAACTTTCTAAAGGTGGAGGTTTGTATTCGACTGCTTCACCTGCTTCACCCAGGGTTGACTTCCGGTGAGGGAACTCCTCAACGGTGAATAGTACAGACACAACATTTCGTAAATGGATTTAACCATAATAGCCTGTTCTAAATTCCATCATGACATGGCAGATACACCCAGGATTGACTTCCGGCGAGGGAACTCTTCAGAAGAGATATAGGACAGACATGAAATTTTTTTGTACATGCATTTAATTGTGATAGCCCGTTTTAAACTTCGTCATGATGTGGCTTCTAGATCATAAAAGCTTGTCATTAAAAACTTTTTGAATTAATTTAATTAAAACTTGTTTTTCACTAAAAAGGGTAAAATAAATTATTTTTCAAAAAAAACTAAACCGACTTCAAAACCACAAATGGCACTCAAAAGTAAAAAATAAATTAATATAATTATCATAAGCGCTACCCACTCATATATTTGAAGTCGGTGCCAGCCAAGTCTAAAAGGTAGTAGATAGATACTACCTACAAGTAGTACTTACTATATACATATTTATCTGCTACCTATTAGACTTGGCTGGCACCGACTTCAAATATATGAGTGGGTAGCGCTTATGATAATTATATTAATTTATTTTTTACTTTTGAGTGCCATTTGTGGTTTTGAAGTCGGTTTAGTTTTTTTTGAAAAATAAATATATTAAAACGGGCCGAGGGGGCTGTCCAAAAATAGACGTCTGAACGAAAAGGGGTGATAAGGCAGCAGGTCGTCAGCCTTCAGGTGAACTTTTGTGAAAGTCAAAGTGTTCGAGATATTTTAACATTTTATTTTGTAATAAGTTAAGTAATAATTATTCCTCAAAAAGAGAAAAGAAAAAAATGTTATAAATAAACTTTTTTTAAGTAATGGCTTAAAATTCAGTAAAAAGTTTCCGTACCCACCGTGCGATTTTTTGGGTCCTTCTTTCCTTGTCTATTTTTAGGACAAACTGATTAAAGTGTGGGTTTGATTTCGTACTTTGCACCAATCCTACTAATAATATAAATGCGAATGTTTGTAAGGTTGGATGGATGGTTATAACTAAATCGTGCAAAAACTAATGAATGGATTTTGATGATATTTAATATGTAGAGTAGAGTTCTTTAGAGCCTGGAAAAGCCGACAGCGAGTCGCGTGTCGTTACACGTGCCGCGTCAGAAGAGATAAGAGCTATGCAATGGAAAGAGAGGCGCCCTGTAGGTTAATATGACTGGTGGGTATGCAGCGCCACGCGAGCTGAATTGAATTTTATTGCGTCATAGCAAGAGTCGCTATTTGTTTAAATTTCTTTGCGAAGTGATGCTTCTGTCGTGTTTGTGTCTTCTGTGTGTTCTGTCTGTGAGTGATATTCTGTGTTTTAAGTTATATTTTGCACTAGCTAGCTTTTGCTCTCTAATTTACGTCGCAATCTGCATTATTTTTTCCTATTATAATATATTTAGTTATTTTTGTGATACATATTTTACTTGCATTTCATGCTCTACCAGAATTACGCAAGGTTCATCCTACCTTCTATCCTACTAATATTATAAATGCAAAAGTTTGTGAGGATGGATGGGTGGATAGATGGATGGGTAAATGTTTGTTACGCAATCACGCAACAACTACAGAACGGATTTTGATGAAATTTAGTCTGTTAGTATTTAAAGTCCTGGAAAAGGTAATAAGCTACTCTTTATCTCGACAAATTGCGGGTGAAACTACGTATTATTTAATTATTAAGAGTCAGCTTTGCTTTTTTTGTTGGTTCGCAAATTAATATGACAAGTTAGTTAATTCTTCTTTTGTGCTAATTAATGACGCCGTCACAATAAAATGTTCCCTGCTAAAGTGTTCCTAGAGACAATATCTTAATGGAAATTAGAGTAGTCCTTATGCAAATCAGAGTGTCACTCAAGATGAGCCTTATCTTTATCATCATTTACTGCTATCCGTTTTTGTTGAATACAATTTTTCACCTACTTCAAATGAGGAGGTTCTCAATTAGATAGTATTTTTTTATGTTTGCTACCTCAGAACTCCGTCATTTATAAACTGATTTGGAAAATTCTTCCGTTGGGTTCAATATAACTTCAAAATTGTCCCATATAAATTTCATCGGTATTCGACCTTGGACTTCGAAAACACATCAGAATTAAAGTCGGTTTTTTTCGTTGTTAAGTTTATTATTTAAAGTAATTACACAACGTGATGAAGAGGTTGTTCACCTGATGGTAACTAGCACGCCTGCCCATAACAGTTGCTGCACCGCCCAGAACATTGTTAAGAAAAATCCGTCGCGGTACTGCACTGCGCTCCCCACCCTGAGACGTAATGTCCAGTAGGTAATTCAGCTGGCTAACAGTTCCTTCAAACCGGAACATAGCAATGCTTGCGTATTACTGCTTGGCGGAGAATAACTGGCAAAGCTGTGGCGCCAACCCAGACGGTTTCTTGCATACGAAAAACCTACCACCTAGTAACAAAGCCACTCATAACTGACAGACAACGCACAACCTAAACCACTGAAGATACACACATGAAATGTGTAATAAGCATGTTTGCTAAGGGTGTAGAGGAGCTCTAAGAAAGATTTTTTGGGAATTCGAAAAGGAAAATGCAAAAACCGCGGGCAAATCCCCTGGGAGGCCCGGCTAGTAGGTATTCTTATAAAAAATGTAGTCATATAATATAGACACATCTAAAAGGAGTAGATATTAACATAGAGAACAAATACATCTTGTTTGAATGACATTTGTTTTGTTTTTTTTTTATATATAATTAATAGACAAACAAGCAGACGGCTCGCCTTGACGGTAAGCGTCGCCTATGGACACCTGCAACACTCGGGACATTACTGGTGCGCTGCCTACCTTTAAGGACCCTTTTCACCCTTCTTTTAAAGTGCTCCATATTATAGCTCCGCGGGAAAACTTCGGCTTGGCATGTGGAGTTGCCATAGCATATTATTTCTGCATTATACTTTTTTTGTGTTTTATGTTTTTTTTAATGTAATATCTTTGTCTGATTGTTCGTGATGTCATGGACAGGGTTCCGACTGACAATTAGTGCTAAGGCACTAAAAAATATCTTAGCGTATGCTGATTACGTAAACTAATAGCAGGACTAGCGCACTCCACACTGTAGGTATGAAGCTACACGTATATAGCCGGGCTCCGCCGGCGGGTCGCGCGTCGTTACACGTGCCGCGTCAGAAGAGATAAGAGCTACGCAATAGATAGAGAGGCGCTCTGTTGGTTAACATGACTGGTAGGTTTGCAGCGCTACGCGAGCTGAATTGAATTTTATTGCGTCATAGCAAAAGTCACTATTTGTTTAAATTTCTTTGCGGAGTGATGCTTCTGTCTCTTAGTATTCTGTGGTAATCGTTAGTTTTTTTTGATGAATCGGAACCTTTTCCTGACATCGCGCAATATGTTAGTGTTGTATTTATTGTTTTTGTTTCGTCTTTATTTTAGTATGATCAGTGGTTGTGTGATGTCCTGAATAACTGTATTTTCTTTCTTTCTTTCTTTCTTTTATAAAATAAATATATATATATATATATATATATATATATATATCCAAGTCAATATATAAGTCCAGAATCGATTCGACCCATAATACTTTAAAGAGATATATAATAACTGTATTTTCTTATATATATTATATATACACATATATATATATATATATATATGTGTATATATAATATATATATATTTACTTTATAAAAGAAAGAAAGAAAGAAAGAAAATACAGTTATTATATATCTCTTTAAAGTATTATGGGTCGAATTGATTCTGGACTAGGGAATGCTACGGTCTCTTTAGATTTCATAAAATTGTGTTTGTGTAACGCGACTACAAGCGTTTAAATAAACAAAGTCGAGTCAGTTGTAGTACTTATATTTACACATAAAGCTCGTCGGAATATGAGGCATAAGAGGCAATACTCGCGTGTAAAGTAACTCGCTTGTTACATGGAGTGTGGAGCCCTATGCCACGTGCAAGTGAAACGAGATGACAGATGTCTGCTCAAACGTGACAGGGGAGAATATAATAAATTCTATATTATATACATATATGCTTTGTTTAACTGTGTAGGCTCTTTTTGATCGTTCCGGGCGGAAATATTGACTGACTCTTTATGTTTGCACAATAAACATAGAAATTAAATGGATGGAAATTCTGGATCAATTATTATTACCGATTTTACTCTACTATAGAAGTTAACAACTTTTAAACACAGTCACTTTATTTAACCTGAGATGCGTAAGATTTGTCCATTTTCCGCTACATTTTAGGACAGAAATACATCATTTAGTAAAATAAGGATATTTATAAATAAATATTATCCATATATTACGAGTACATACCCGCTACGAATCACTTTTAATTTCCTTTCGCTTGATATTCGACCGACAAAATTACACGCACCGATAGTCTACATTGCCCTTAGTAATGCAATAAGTAAGCCATTGAAGAAACCCGTTCCTGACATGTCAACCCCATTTTTATCTTCCATAAAAGGCCCGGGACGGAAGCTATCGGAACACGATTACAATATCAGGTGAGGTGAACACTCAGGGAAGCAATAAGGAACTTGCCGGAATGACTTCTCTCGTCTCTTATGAAAAGGTAAACAGTAGCTCAACTTGTTCTCTAGAGTCTAGACAATTTCAATAGTGACATAAGAAAGTAAGTAACTAAGTTTATTCCATCACGTGAAGTTTAGCACGATTGGTGCAAGAGACCTTTTTGCTGACCTTACTTATCTGATTCCGAGAAAAGTTAAAACAGTTACAGGTTGTTTTTGTTATTGAGTTCCCAAAAATATAATGCAAGAAAGTAGGTAGGTACTTACACTAAGAGGATTCTGGAGTCAGTGTGTGGACATAATAATAATTAAATAATAGTTGATGAGACAAGTAGTGGCTGCTCTATTTTATGTATGGCTTCTAAGTTTTTCTGAGCAAGTTCTTCCGTAAGTGATTTTTTGTTGGCATAAACTTGGGAATTCCAAGCGTATTTTTCTAGCCCCAATAGACAATCCCTTCTTGGAAACATCGAGGTCTGCTTTAGTCTGTTGTTAACTGTCTACATTGACACTATATTGTGAAAGTCCAGAGAGCAAAGTTGCAAGTTGATTGTTCCAGTGGGAACCCGATCCTCGGCACTTGTTTCCGCAGATAAACTGTTATTGGTTTGTTCGGGACGTCAGAAAACTTCGACAGTTTATAGGCTAGGACGATGTATGGTCGTCCGCTGGTCGCTGTTGATTGGTTTTCTTTACCCTTTCAGAACTAACTTTGCTATATGAATAGATGACGTGACACAGTAATGCGTTTACGTAGATTTGTTTTCAAAAATACCTTATACATTTTAGGTAAGTTAATGAGAATAGGATGTTGCGTCGCATATAAATAGAAACAAATATATGGAAACATGTAGATTGTACCTATACTTAACACGAAGAAAAAAAGGATATCTAATCTACGTACCTAAGTTTGCAAGCAGGTTTGATAATCAAATCTAAGTTACGGGTCAAGAAAGGTCTATGAATGTAGCTATTGTGTGGTATTTATTTAATATTGAATTAAATCCTATTATGAATGTTATCCCAAGGGATACAATTTGTCGTAACCCTGATTACATTCCGGACATTTCGGATGTTTTCTTCTGGGAATAACGGTTCAAAACCATAACGTAAATGGTTACGTAATTTAATAGCAACATGTTTTTCACATTGGGTTTTAATGTTAGGACACATTTTTTGTGCACAGTTTTTAAGCAAAAAAATATTGGTGTCGGATCAAAAATTTATCAAGATTTGTTAAATATTTCGGCAAAGAGATGAACCTTGATAAGATATTCGTCAATGTCCCTCTTATATCAGAGTTGCTAAGTCCTCAAGTAGCTGAGCAATCAAAGCGGTTTACTGCGTGTTTACGATTCAAAATCCTTTCAAACTGCTGCGATCACGTTCGCTGTAAATCGATTTTAATGACCTACCCACAGAGCGTTATGTCGGGGTGTTAGTTACGCTGTAGAACTAGTGTTAAAGGTCGACACAAGTGGCTAGTTTAGTTTTTTGAACATTTGGATTATTAACCCGCTAAACCCGCGGTTCTTCGGTCTTTTGATCATTGTTGCGTTCATTGCGTCATTTTGTTGCGTCATTATCCATATCCTTTCCCATCCTACTGATAGGGTAGGGGCCTCTCTCAGTTCATGGCATTCGCCTCGGCTCTGTGCCATTGACTTCCAGGTTCGACCTGCGATTTTAGGAATATCGTTGACCCATTTTGCTTCTGGGTATCAAGTGCTACGCTTTCCCTGCCTTGGCCACCATTCAGGCAGCAGTTTACTCCATCTAATGATACAAAAGATTCTGAACCTATGTTATGCACCTATTATAGTTACATTATTAATGAACTGCTTATAAACTTATTATCATAAATCAGGGCAGGTAAAATATTGTTTTTTGCCGATGAGAACATATGCAATATGCATAGACAGGCAATTCATAATAAGCTCTTCAGTGCAGTCATTCTTTTACTCGAGTAATGCTGGTGATGAACACCAAAATAACCGTCGCAAGCTTTGTTACTGCGTACACAATTCATTCTGTACTCTAACTAAACCCTAGGATTAAGTTGTATTTGCATGAAATTAAACGAGGCCTAACGCAAAATCAATACGCTAACGGCTGCGCTGGTGTTGCATTAATTCCCACAGATTGATACAGGTATAATAGGGATTTAATGATATGGGTACATTACTGACTGGACTGTGGGACTGTTTGGATTTTCATTAAGGACCAATCAGTAATCACCGTCCAAAGGCACTTAATGATCATTGAATTGTAACGCGTAAGTGATAAACTACACCAATTGTTGTTGCAGTGGAGGCAGTAGATGTTCTTAGTATTTTTAAGATGGGTTTCTAGTCATGATTTATTTTTCATGATGAGTTAGTATTATATGTAAGTTTATTAAAAAAATGAAAACCATTTATTTTTAGTGTTGCGTTATTCCTCTCCCTGCTCGGTTGTCTCGAAGAGATCGGTTTTAGCGATAAGATCGTCAATTGTTACACTTCTGTTAAGTTGCTTGTTATTGTTAGTCTATTAATTATCTACATGTGTTTCAATAAAGAGTTTTCCTTTTTTTTTCATTCCATTTCATGATATGCGTATCTCAAGGAACCTTATCTTTCCCGTGTCACCAGTTTACAGTTTTTTCGCCTTCATACAATTACTTATATGAGTCATATTTTATTGTGTGCCATAACTGATGATCTGCTAGATGACGACTTTCGTATGCGACATAAAATCTTTGGTAATTTTTGCTTTGATTATTATCACTTTTCTATTTTCGGCTTTATGTCACATGACATGTGATAAAAAATCATTCACACAGACACTCTGGCCAAGGCTTTAAACTATAATACCCTACTATAGATAAACAAACAAACAAGCGCATATCCGCGATTGCTGCCGACATCTGGCGTTTCCGGCGATATGTAAAAGCACTCTGTGTACTGTGTACTCTGTGAATTTTCAGCTTGATAGTTCGTGATCGAAGTAGAGCTTTGTATGACGACCCAAGTAAAAAAGAAGACGTAACTGACGAGCTCGAGCCAAGCCACACGAGCTTTGTCGACAGTTCGCTTTTCGTAAAAAGGGTTTACAGAAAATCAAACATTGGCGAGCAGCTGCGACCGCTTTGGGGACTGCTGTCATACTTTGTTAATGCTTTGTTATCAAATTGAAATGTCAAGGTCAGCAATACAAATGAAGCTGTGGTTTCAGACCTACGACCAAATAGTCCTAACTACGGCTGCAGCTACTACCAAATTTTTCGTATAATATATGGATTGTAAAACACAGTGCCAGTAGTAAAAAAATTAGAAACGCGCCAACTGGTGGTTTTATTCTTTTCTCGTATGCGAGAGGCTATCTATATGGGTGAGTACCACCGCATTGCCAGATATTCTGCTGATGCTGTCTCACATGTTATTAAGCGACGATGCGGTAGAAGGTGTAGCACGCTCGTCTAGAAGAAACCTGTTCACTTTTGTCTTAAATACACCCAGATTATAGCTATCCGGAAACATAGATGCTGGCAGAGTACTTTAAATTTTGTTAACAAAAATAGTTTGATGAAATTCATTGTTTTATTTATATTTTATTTAACACTGTTCATTATACAAAAATGTTTACTATTTTTTTAGACAAAACTTTTTATAGAGTTTTTATGTCTGAAATTTAAAACTAAATATGAAGTAAAAATTACAACACAAAAAGCAGAGCGGTAATGTGCTACATTATAAACCTAAAAACGGTGCAATAGGAGTCACTTTTCGAGCAGGTGTGTTAAAAAGTAAATGTCTTTGGGTGTTCAGGAACGTGATCTATTAATTTATTAACCTTTACCGGATCGGCCCAAAAATGAGTTCTCATTAAGGTTTGTAATTCAAACATCGTTCACGCCATCATAAATCAACATTTGATGAGAAATTCAGAGAGAAGTAAATAGTATATATGCTGGATTACCAGCATACATACTATGTTATGATATGTATTAACATATAAGTGCCATATGGAAAACATACTCTCAGTCCTCTTACCCTATGGTAAGAGGACTGAGAGTATGTTTTGGTATGTCTATACATACCAAAGACATATTATCATACTCATTACCTACTCTTATTCCGACAAAGAATTTGCAGTACCAGAAACAAGCAGCCTGTGTCAATTAAGGAACATGCCAATAACTTGCGGTCGCCACGGGCTTATTGGCACCCATGCAAATGACCGACACGCAAGAGTTTATAGTTTTAGATAATGGAAATACATACACAATATTTTATTCAATTACTCGAGAGAGCTTCTGCTGTGCTCTAGTCTGTGTCAATGAGGGTACATGCTAATAACTTGCGGTCGTGACTGGCACGGCTTATTGGCAGCCAAATGACAGGCAAGTAGTTCCAAGAGCTGTGATATTCAGGGATTAAATTCTATGTCTTCATTTAATTAATACTATGAGAGAAGCACTGCAGTGACGCCAGTTTGCGTCAATGTAGGGACGTGCCAATAACTTGCGGTCGTGACAAGCTCAGTTTATTGGCAGCCAAGTGACGGGAATTGTTCAACGAGCTATGGATATTGTGAGATTAAATTCCATGGTTTAATTGAGTGGTTGGAGAGAAGTAACAGTGCCAGACTGTTTCAATTAAAGGTTTATACTAAATAGTCTAAATACCAGTAACTTGCGGATTCATGGATGAAGTTTATTACTCGTATAGCAAATAGGTAGGTACATTTATAAAACTCACTTTCATTTATTTTAAGTTTAAGATCCCGCGAATTATGATAAACAAATACCTATTTATGCTTACAGTTTTAGAAATTCTAATATACATAACTAAATAATAGGAAGAAAAGAATGCAGTGTAGTGACGGAAAACTGTGCATGAAGGAAATACCAATAATTCGCGTTTATTTCATAGTTCCAAGAACGAAATAAGAACTGTGAAGAATCTAATTAAATTATTATGAGAGTCAAATTGCAAACTGGTTATGACCATACTACTGTATCAACAATAGAATACTGTACCTATTTAAACGGCAATAAAACAGGCGTAATTAATATACCATTGACTTACTCTGTCAAGTCAGGCTATATTATAATTCTCAGTCAGTCAGGGCTATATTATAATTCTTCGGTTACACCGTCGCTCAACATTCGGCGAGATAGTGCCCAATTAAAATCTATCAACGAAAATTAATATATTGGACTAAATATTTTAAATGTTCGAGGTTAATTTAATAAATAAGTCAAAATATGTGGAATAATCACAAAAATCTAAATAATAAATAAAGAACTAATTATATAGTAAACCTAATCATCCATCATCATCGCCATCCACAGCCTGTACGAGTCGACTGCTGGACATAGGCCTCTCCCAAGGCACGCCACTGAGCTTGGCTCTTGTAGCCAGCCAGCCAGCTGCCAGCCACTTTACGCTGGTCATCGCTCCATCTGGCCGGAGTACGAGTAAGTCCTACACTATGTTTGTCTAAACGTGGTTTTCACTCTAGAACTCGTTTACGCCATCGATTATCGGTTCTTCGACATATGTGACCGGCACATTGCCACTTCAGCGTACTTATTCGGTGAGCTATGTCGGTTACTTTGGTATTCATTGTCATAAGCTTATTGCGTTCTTTTTCTTATAATTCAAGAATAATGTATATAATTCACCACCCCCTGCCACAATGTGGGATGGTCCCATGCAACTAAATGTCCTTTAATTTTACTTCAAAACTTCTTTACAAACTTGGCAAAAAGCACACGCGTCCTTTCTTATTTCTTTCCCTTTTATTTATAAGTGAGCCGCAAAATCGTTTAATTCCATGCCACTTTCAACTTTTCCTTTATTTTCTGCAAACATTTTCGTCGCTCAACAAAGTGTAACGACGCCGACGTAGGCGTACTCTTTGTACGCTCAGTATTTGTTCGGAGATCAATACAAGACTAATCATACAGTAAGGGGCACTCCACAGTACCAAGATTGGCCACACATTACGAGAAAGAAAGAAGCAGATTAGATTAGATAACTCTTAATTTTTATACCATTAGAAATAACAACAAAAAACAAATAATATACAACACATACATTAAGAACTAAGGTGTTACAGTGGGCGGCCTTATCGCTCAAAGCGATCTCTTCCAGACGACCTTTGGATGGGGAGTACCTACTTAAAGAAGCCTTAAGATTTGTTATGCATACCCTTCAAAGCCGACGCACTGTAAAGAACCAAATGTTTTTGTTTAAAATTTTAAGAAATATTGTTGACTCCCCATACCTTGTCAGTCAGATTGGTTTTAAATGCCCTCGTCTTAATGCACGTCATACTAATAAACTGTTTAGTTTACCTACATATAGAACAAATTATGCATGTAATTCATTCGTACCAAGAGCATGTAAATCTTACAATGACCGTTTTTCTGAATGCGATATTTTCTTGCTTTCCACAAATAAATTTAAAAGACAAGTGTTTTTAATTTTGTCTCTTAAGTGATTTTAATTTTGTTTCTTCATTTCTTCTGAACGTAGCATATTTTATATTCATCATCAGCCCATCACGTTCCCACTGCTGGGACACGGGCCTTCTCTCATAGAGAGAAGATGGGCCATAATCCACCACGCTGGCCCAGTGCGGGTTGGTGGATGTCACATGTCCTTGACTTTTTGTGAAAAATTCTTGGACATGCCGGTTTCCTCACGATGTTTTCCTTCACCGTTTCTAGAGCGAGTGTTATATCCGCACATAACTTAAGAAATAAAGAAAGAAGTATTAAATTTTATATTATATTGTATTCTTTTTTTCACATAATCTTCATATGAATATATAACTAAACCATATATTATATAACAGATTATTTTATATTACTAAATTATTATTGTATACTCTGTTTAATGTGCCGTTTTGTTCTTATCTATATAATGTATTACCAATACGAGCGAGTGTGGCTACGAGCGAGTGTGGCTACGAACGAGTGTGGCTCAGTGGGAGCACGTGCGACTTTCGATCCAACGCGCCCGAGTTCGAATCCCGCTGGCCCCGCACCACTGACTTTCTTAATGTATGTGCGGATTTAACAATCGCTCTAAAAACAGTGAAGGAAAACATCGTGAGGAAACCGGCATGTCCAAGAATTAATTACATTACAATTAATGACATGTGACATCTACTAACCCGCACTGGGCCAGCGTGGTGGATTATGGCCCATTCTCTCTCTATGAGGGATCATCAGCCCATGACGTTCCCACTGCTGGGACTCAGACCTTCAGTCGTAGAGAGAGTATGGGCCATAATCCACCACGCTATCCCCGTGCGGGTTGGTGGATGTCACATGTCTTTTAATTTTTGTGGTAAATTCTTAGACATGCTGGTTTCCTCACGATGTTTTCCTTCACCGTTTTTAGAGTGAATGTTAACAGCACATAACTTAAGAAAGTCAATGGTGCGGGGCCAGCAGGATTTGAACTCGGTGCGTCGGATCGACAGTCACACGTGCTCCCACTGAGCCACACTCGCTCTATTATAATAATATCATCCATGGAGGAAGTTCCACCTATCTAATATTACTAGTGATGTTAGTTTATTGAGCATCCAACGCCCGAGTTTTGGTTCAGCACTCTTACTGCTTACATTGTTTCAATACACAGTATCACATCAAAGGATTTGTGGAGTTTCTCTCGGTATTATAATTTATGAACGTAGCTCTGTCGAATACTGTCAACGTGTCTATTGAGTGTATAGTAACCACAGCGCCTGGCACATTGATATCGTTACTTTGAGGTTATGTCTGATAATTACATAGATTGATAATATTTTATTATAATATTTCCTGAAATAAAGAGTTTATTTATTTATTATTTTCTATATTTCTATTTGATTTATTAACGATTCGATGAAAGTCTTACATCTTGTATATATTTCATGTAGAATAGAATATAATAGAAAACACTTTATTGCACTGAAGAAGGAATTAAATTTTGAACATACTTTCTTATGAGAAGTACTGTAGGTGGTCTTATCACTAAACAGCGATCTCTTCCAGACAACCGTATCCAGACATTATTTTTGTACTACCTAATCATTTTTTTTATCCTTTAAAACTTTAATGCCGTCCACATCACGACACACTTTGATTTAACACTCGAGAGACCACCTGATTCGAGACATTAAAATTATAACCAGTCTCATATATCCACGGCTACGTTTTATGCCATGAAGGACTCCGTTCCTCACGCGGCAAATGGTAGAACAAAACCATTCGTCAAGGTGTTTCGGGATGGTGTTCGGTGATCCATCAGGGTTTGAGCAGTTACTCAACTCCGTCTTTCTATATGACCACCGCTTTGCCAGTTATTAAGCAGTGAGGACGTTATGGGCTGACAATGATGATGATGATATCTATGTGCTCCATCTTCAGCGACGTCGTCGCTTAACATCAGCCAAACTACACTACTAGTGATAAAAAAAACATGAGCTTATAGCATCTGCATTGCGGGCGCTGAAGTTTTTCTTTTATATCGGCACGATAAACTACTGTCGCTGGCGTTTACGAGTCATCCGTTGCAGTCATTAGCTGAGATTTATCTATTATTAAATTACAGTGAGGCTCGATTTTCCTTTTGACGGTTTTGAACAGGAATTCCGTTCGAAGGAAACTGCTCATTGCACGGGATTTCCGAAGAACTTAGTCAAACATTTTTCCAAAATAACAAGTATACATTTTATCAAAAAAATCGACTTCAATTCTGATGTATCTTCAAAATCCAAGGTCAAATGGCGATGATATTTATATAGGACCATTTCGTAGCTATATTGAACCCAACGCAAAAATAGTTTTCCAAATCGGTTTTTGAATGACGGAGTTTTGAGGTAACAAACATAAAAAAATATAATTGCAATAAGAACCTCCTCCTTTTTTAAGTCGGTTTAAAACAACCTTAAAGTATTTAGCATGAAAAATTATCACATAAGTACACTAATGGAGCAACTAGCAGTAGCTCAACTGTGGTCTTCCTCTAGATCTGTGAGTTTCATCTTCGCCCACAAGTTTCTTAACATCAGGCAGAATAGCGCCCAAACATATGCATAAGTATTAAAAAACCTAATTAGGTTGGTATATACAAATCTGTATCTGTATAGCGAGTGTGGCTCAGTGGGGACTCGTGCGACTTACGATCCGACGCACCGGAGTTCGAATCCCGCTGCCTGTACCAATGACTTTCATTTAATAACTCTCGAAATTAAAGAAACACATTCAAAGTCTTACCTAACACAAATGTGGTTAATTTATTGCATTTATTTTATCATCATTACATTCTTTAACTCAAAATTCTTAGAAGAAGAAGAATTCGAAGAAATACAGAAGCTCGCAATTTACGAGCCTAATTTTATTCCTGTCTGTAGTTGAAAGTTCAAAGGCTTATTTAAATATTTTAAGTAACGGTCCCATCTGACAAAAAGAAATAAGTTTTTAAGAAAAATACCCATCAATCTAGGAGAACTTCAGCAAAGTTGAGACAACTTTACAAATTGACATTTCTCATGGCAACGAAAAGAAAGACAAAAGATAAATACGCTGTTTGAGAAGCTTTTACCGAAATCTTCGTGTAGATTCGCTTAAACTTGGAGACTGTACGACCCCGTGGGAAGTAGGGGAAGTTTTAACTTAAATGCATTTTAATAAATAAAAAGTAGTGCTCGTAGCGTACAAACAGCTAGACGAGGCTAGACGTTTGTAGGAGATCTTCTTGTAACGGTCACCATTCAGATTAGGTAATCGTTTGTTTAGTATTGACGTCTAAGCGCTATTGCTTTGAAGTGTACATTAAGTCAATAAGAATGTCCATAAATGTTTCGACTTTTAGTTTCAGTTACAATGTCCCAGGAAAATGCTACGTAGGTACTAATAGGTATATGTTCCTATAATTTTCAAAACCAAAACCATTTATAAAAGGCAAACATATGCCAACATCATAAACGTAAGCACTCCAACAAATTCACCGTTCCAAAACAAATATCAAGTAAAACAACCATCACGTAGATATCTATTATATAGCTATATAAACTGAATGATTCAAATTACTTGGTTGAATTATCAAAACAGTAAGACTGACGATTCAGCCGTATATCCGTAATCCCAAAACGTTAGGCGCCGCGCCCGCACCCGGCACCGCACAGTAACTACTCCGAATAAACAGGTTCAAAGAACCGCATTATCTGTCCAACGTCTCGTGAATTTCCCACTCATTTCCACGGAATAACGAAACCGAACGTAAACGTAAAATTAATTTGTTCATTTCAAAGCGAGTAGGCACTTATAAGATTTCAGAAACGGAATATTTCCTTGTCAGCGATATTTTTTGTTCGTCAAAGATTCTGCTTAAATTATATTTTCGTATTCTATTTAAATGAAGGTGAGCTTTTATATTCAACAATTATCCTTTTTGTCTTTATATAAGACTTAGTTCAAAGTATATTTAGAGAGATTAATCCAAACAAATACTCGCGTTAGATTTAATAAAAATACAGTAATAATAATTATAAAAAAAATATATTTGTAATGGTTTCGAAAATTTAAATTGTTTTAATTCTTTACAATGAAAGAACACAGGTTTTAACCAAGTGATATTTCACGTTCAAAAATCCAAAACGCTTTATAGCAATTGGTATCAAGCTCCCGATCGCTATAAGATGTTGATTGTGGACCGAATAGTCGAAGCGCCGTGACCCGGAGCGAGGACTATAAAAACTTTACGGTCCGTTCCACGGAAGCGTCATGCTCCGTGACTCTCGCGTCCCGGCTCTAGCGCGGGTGTCCTGTTTACTACCAGATTAAGTTTAAATAAGAACTATGCAGCGATACTTCAGAGAACCTGGATATCAATTGTTATCTTAGAAGTTTTTTTCTTCAACGGGCAAATGTCTTTATTACTGGAAACAATTCTACACTCTACTTACTAAAACTACTTACAAAAAGAAACAATTGGACAACCCACAGACCATCAAAGGCCTACGAGTATACATAGCCTAAATGCTCCAACCCGCTACCAGTCAGCAGTGTACCCAATATGCTGGCAGTATTGCCCCGTTGGATTGCAACGGGAGTTTGAAGTTGGAATTCGGGTCTGAAAGTTCTGCTCTACCAGTTTTTTTTTATATATAAGACATGTAATGTAAAATAAGATTTACTGAATGCATCGCATGGACGTCGTTCAACCGAAAAAATGCACCTACGTAATGCGTTGTGTCTTTCTCTTTTCTTTGAACAACTAATTATTAATTTTGCAATAGTGACACATTTTGGTCGTTAGACCTTCTTCAGGAAGTAGTCTGGCTGTCGTTTAGCATAGTTACCACATCTGATAAGTCGAAATGAAGACGCAAGAGCTATACATTCCCAAAGTCAACTTGTGTATGGGCGTTGAAACTTTTGGCAGTAGAACGCCCACTTGCCTAGAGTTTGAATTTTTTATTCGGATTGTTTTCTTCCACTTGTTTCCTTGTCATCCTTCATACTTTGATTAATTAATTAATTTACCAGATAAGACGCTGTAAACGCTGAGCATCAGCTTAGCATTGCAACTGTCATGCAAACATTGTTTAGACGGTACAAGTATGTAAATTATTTTTATACCATTATTGTATGCAACCGGCAAAAAACTTGCATCGTCTAAATGGAGCTTAGACTAAAGATCTCAGTATTTTATTTACGTACCTAAACATTCACGGCAACTGCTTTATTTGTATAGAAGTTTTTTTTTAACGCCCAACGATCACATACGTAGATCCTGACCCCTAACTAGGATTCTCTGTATCTAGGGAACCTGGAACTATGAGGACCATGGTCCCACACACCCAGACACGAAACAAATACTTGCGCTTTTTTTTCTGTGCACAGACATTTGTCCCGTCGCGGGAATCGAACCCGCAGCCTCAGTGGTGTATGAGATTTGAGCCAACCTGCCCAACCACTACACCACAGAGGCTGTCAAAAGTTTTGTTGAGATCTAGTTGATTACTGTAGGAATATTCTCTCCAAACTATACGATTTTATTGGAAGACTGCTTCCTGCGGTTTCACCCGCGATAGTAGAAAGTCTAGGTATTTTTTAATCCAGGGTATAAGTTATCTAAATTCCGAATTTCATTCAAATTCGTTAAGCCGTTACAGCGTGAAGAAGTAACAACACTAACACACAAACTCTAACATACAAACATTCGCATTTATTTATAATATGTAGGTATAATATATATATATATATATATATATATATACATATATATGATATTATAATAGGTAGGTATAGTGTGATTATTGTAACCAAAGAATAGCTGGTTGTACACGCCCACTACAAGCAAGACAAACAGCTTCTGTTTGTTCATCCACAAGAAACAAATCGAAGCTCAGCAGACGAGTTCACACAACTGTTTACCTTCTGAGCGTTGACGTCGCGACAGGAGGGACGCTGTAATAAATTAGGGTAAGTATATGTAGGTATAGGTACTATCAATGAACGTATTTTATGCCAATGATGTTTACGTGATCTGAGGCAGGGGGATTTTTCCTGAGAGGGCTGTTTTTTGCGTATAATACAAATTTTACGCTACCATCTCGATTGTATAACCCATAAGTTAAAAGGCATAGGTATATTTTAGAAAACAAGAAAAACTATAACAAAATTAAAAAAAATGCCTCTCAGTTTCTTGCCGTATCTTCTTAGTAGTAGTTCTTTTTCCGATGCGTTGGTAGAGTCATGGTGATAATTTGACGTTCATAAGTGCGTCTGTGATGGCAAAACTGAATAAAGAGATTTTGATTTGATTTGATTTATAGTCATAGATAGATACACATATCGTGAAATCGATCATGCAGTTTGCAAGTATATAAGATATTATAAAACCACGCTATTGGTCTACTTACACATAGCAGCAGTATATATGTAAAAATGATATAAAACTATATTCACGAGAATGTGGGAAAGATGCAAGTAAAGAAAATGTTCACGGTCTGTTTCACAGCTCCCGGATAAGACACGAGTACAAGAAAATCATGTTGAATAAAACGATAATCTTGAATCAAAAATATCAGAAGACTCGGATATGTATATCTATCTATAACTAGGTATGCATGCTTATCTTAATTTCTATAGCCATCTGACTATGTTTCTTGCGTAGCGTCGTCTTAAAATATTTGTCGATACCCCAAACTTTACAGATATTTATGATTTCATTTTATAATAGTTTTATTTATTTATGAGCACTGAGACGACACATTATTTCTATTTCTACGTTCAATACCTATTTGATCAATGATAGTTTGATGATCGATCAATGGTGATGATCGTTTGTTCATGTGAGTCAGTTAGTGATACCACCACCATACGCCGCATTACAATTTTGCCAACTAAACAACAACAAAAAACTAAACGACATCAAAGTCGTGTTGCTGTCATTTCGCGACATTTTTTATTTTGCGCCAAACGTTACTAATCTAATAGATAGTTAGTTTTCTTTGCTAATAGTCCAGCCAGTAAGAAATCATTTATTCGAATTGTCTTCGTCTTGAAAAAGTTTAGTGTCCTCGTTACGAAAAAGGGCACAACTGAAAATCAACGCGCTGTCATGGCGCATTATGCTGAGTTGTGTCCTTTTATGACCATCTAATTTCATTTAACTGTACCTATTACTTCTGTTTTTACAGTAAATTGTCTCACAATAAACTTATTTTCTTTCTTTCTTTTCTTTTCTTTTTTAGATTCGAATTTCGAGTGAGCTTTTTAGAACAATTCTGACTATAGATAGATAGATAGATAGATAGATAGATAGATAGATAAACACTTTATTATTCACCTTAAAAATAGAGATAAAGTACAATACTACTACACTACTATAGTAAAGTTCCAACGTCGATCAATGTGAAAATATTTCGGGACCTTGGCGTGCCCTCGTTCGTTCACTTTCGTTGACCGTAACCTAATGCCAGTGAATGAAATCACTAGATCGAAATAAATAATTACTTACCGGAACGAATGTTTATAAACACCTAATAGTCTGTCCGCGAAGTAAACGGACGCGCTGGAGGCGATTTAACAGCAAGTTCTGTTTTTTTTAATTTTGATTAATTTTATTGAGGTTAAATTGCGTCTGTTGTATTTTTAAACAATGCCACCTAATTTTATTATGAAAATTAACGGACACATGATTTGGAAACATTATTAATAATAATTTACTGGTCACGGTAAAGTTGGAGTTGACCAACTATAGTTTCAACCTTTCCACCACATCGGCGCATCGTATCGGTGGTCATTTTCAAAACTTGAATACTACATTTTTTTATAATGAAATGGGCTTACCTTTGACAACAACTCACCTGATGATAAGCGTAGTTGCGTTGTAAGGTGGAGCACGTTTGCCCATGAGGTGCCTATTCACTCCTGTCTTAAAGAGACCCATGTTGTAATTGGAAGGAAATAAGGATTCTGGTAGAGAACTCCACTCTTTAGCAGTACGTATGAGTATAATGAAAAAGTCAGCGAAGCGCTTTGTGCGGACTGCAGTATGTGCACAACGTAAGTAATATATATATATTTTTTAATTCTAAGTTTTTAAAAGGCCATCCTACTGTACTATTTTGGACAAAAATGTAATAAGTGTTAGTTAACGAAAACGATATTGTTTCACCAAAGCAACCCGTGTAGATTTTTTAACTAACAAACGTTCGTGAGTCCATCAGTTGACCAACCGCGGGGCGAGATGTGATGGTGACTAACCCATGAACGTCGTGGGCGTAACTACGAGGTTACGGCCCCAACATATTCCTTAAATCTTTGCGTGGGTAGGTTATACTTAGAGATAACAGAACATATAAATCAATATGTGATTTATCCCTTAACGCGCACAACGGTCCTCAAAAAAGGTTGTTTAATTTTTATCTCATACGTGAGCTGAAAGGGTTGTGAGATTTTCAATATTATTGAACAAACAACGATAAGGTGTATTCAATATTTACACATATATCGTAAACAATTTTATCGAAATAATACATAGGTATGTGTCGATTTTGTTTTGCAGTCTCTATACCTAAATTTTACTTTAAATTATCTGAAATTAATGTATTTGATCATAATCATAATAATAATCATAATCATTTATTAATTGTAAATATTCTAGATTCCGCGTTCTCTAAATTTAAATAACGTTTGACAGCGTTAAAATTACGTATTTTTATTTAAACTTACGTCAAAAGTGAGAGATAGTAGCGCAGAATACGGAATTTGAATGATTCTCTAAAAATAAGGATTAGAAGAAGAGAATGCAGCATAGAATCAGACCCCTGACTCTCCATACAAATTCGCCGAGCTAACTGTCTAGTACTACTACTGGCGCACCGGCCTGTCCGCACACGTTTTGTGTGTGCGTAATTATTGTAGGGATGAGCTAATTCGAATCAAGCGCGACAAGGACAACGCTATATGTAAGCAACCTAAGTGTTTCTCTTTCACACCCACTATCGCTTGGCTGGGAGACGCGAAAACCCAAAAAGATCTTCGATTCTTATTTGTGTAAGTGGTTTCTTTGCATCCATACACAGAACAAGAACGAACCATTTTAAAAGAGATAGGCAGACCTCCGTCAGTCAGGTCAGGTCCTGGTCAGCTCCACCGTCTTCAGCCGTTCTCCGTCTTTTTCTCAATATGTTTCGTCTATATGTCAAAGTCAAATAGTCAGCCGGCCTGCTCTACCTCTGTAAAGCAGGTCGTCGTCGTCATCCAAAAAGGTCATAGCAACCTCAAATAACATCAATTGATCGCACATATAAAATAAACATTTGAATCTCACTCATTAGTCATTCGTAGCGAGCGGTGACAACCGAGTGACGCAAGCACGGCATTGCCCATTTTTTCATCGGTTTGTTGCGGGTGACGACAAATTAGCCAGTGTCGCTTCTTTACGTAGTAATATTTAATTTTCTTTGAGAGAATCAGGGCCAATATTTCGATATTTCGATAAACATGAGGTACTTATATACCGAGGACTTGAAATATCGATTAAAAAGCCTGGAGAGTTAGTGTACACTACAACTATAAGTTGTATGTATATAGGTATATGTCTGCATGTCCACAACAACAGTAGTCTCGTATTTGTGTTTATAGATTAGTATTGGTGTATCAGATCCAGACGTACGCCGAATTGGCTTATATTGTACTAGCCAATACCCGTGACTCCGTCTGCGAGAAATTCGGTTTTAGTTCTTTTTGCTAGGTAATATTGCTCGTTTTTCGGGATGAAAATCTTATGTCCTATTCCAGGACCTCACATAAGAAATGTCTTAAAAAACCGTTTAGACGTTATGAAGCCATCAAACACACACACATATTTGAACCTCTTGGGGTCCGAGACACTAGGACCGTGGGGACCGGGGGCGCATAGAGTTTTCAAAGATAATGCAAAACTCAAAGTTGAAAAAGTCGAAGCAACGCGTGACCAAAAAGCTGGCCTATATTTTGGCCAAAGGATAAGCATTGCCATTCAACGTGGCAATGCTGCCAGCATTTTGGGAACGTTGCCCACTGGTAGTGGTTTATTAGATTAGATTAGTTTAATTTTAATTTAATTTCTTTTTATAATGTTGTAAAATTTATGATAAATGAATACACACACATTCATAACACATAATATATTAATATAATATTACAGTAGGAGTAGGATAGATAATTCGATTATGTCCATAGTCGTGTTTGTCCTAATTATATCTAACAACGCCGAGAAACATTGCTCCATACCTAGTTCATACCTTATTTACATTATTATATATCGCACCTTCGGTGCTACAAAGTCACAACAGCTCAGTTTTGAATTTTACAGGAGAGGACTTTGAAGATTTTTTTCGCATTTATTGCCTTATTACTGGATGTCTAATTGTAGTAGGTTTAAAATCTTTATAAAATTGATGCTTTATTGTGTTTTCTATAGTTTCATGTCAAAAGTTTAATTCAAATTACTAAAATTATTCTAATAAAACGCAAAACAAAAAATGTGTCCTGAATTGTGACTTTGTTGCACCAGGAATTATTTAGTTAAATGAGTTATGCCTCATTATTTAGGCATTTCAGTCAGGCTTTTTGCATTCGTCTACATCATTTGTGTCGCTTTAGCTCCAACCCACGTCATAATCTCGCAGGCGCGGGGGCACAACTGTCTAATCAAACTTTGTTGGCCCAAAACGAATGGAAAAATGCACCAATAACCACAAAGGCACTCGCGCCATTTAGTAGATTTTTGCGATACTTTCGCGGGTGTTTTTGTTGCTCCGATATAGGCATGGCTCTAAGACAATTTGGCATACTTAACTCAATTTTGCAGTTTTGGCTATTTGTGACTTTGTTGCACCGAAGGTGCGATATGTAGTTGGGGTATGAACTGTCGTATAAGTTACATCTCGCAGTGCAGTCGTGTTGCCCCAGATCAGAGTCAGTGTTTATGTATGTTGTCGGATTAGGTGTATGATTACCTCATAAAATATTACCCTAAATCATCATCAGCCAATCACGTTTCGACTGGGACACGGACCTTTTCTCATAGAGAGAGTATGGGCCATAATCCACCACACTGGCCCAGTGCGGGTTGGTGGTTGTCACAACTCCTTGAATGTGTGTGATACATTCTTGGATAATATATGCCGGTTTCCTCAGGATGTTTTTCTTTACCGATTTTAAAGTTAGTGTTAAATCCGCACATAACTTAAGAAAGTCAGTGGTGCGGGGCCAGCGGGATTCGAACTCGGGTGCGTCGGATCGAAAGTCGCAGGTTCTCCCACTGAGCCACACTCGCTCTTACCCTAAATGATTCCTACGAACACTGTGAAATACTGTGATGGATAGCATAATGCACAAACGATTGTATTCATAACGACTGGCACGTTAGAAACATAATATTGTCAAAAACCCTCATTTTTTTTGCCGCATCTTCTGGGTAGTGGTTCTTTTTCGGTGGTAGTCATTGTAATAATTGACGTTCAAAAGTGTTGCCAAATTGAATAAAGAAATTTAAACTTAGAATTCAATATAGATATTTGCATGTCCTTAAGTTCTCTAACAACAGGCTGTGTGCGTAGTCTGTTGGTCAATCACTATCAGATTCAGGCAGAACATAATTATTGTTGGGGCGATTCGATACTCTCTATGTCTATATCCATCGTCCATGTCAGCATAAATCATGTCTAGAATACAATGCATTTACATCAATAGAATTTTCTCATGATCAATTGTGAATTTACTTCTGAACTAGTAATTGACACATAATATCAGCTGTTTATCTAAATTCTCCAAATTTGAATTTCATCTAAAATTCTAGATAAACTATTTAGGAATACGCTCGGAATTCGCATAAAGCTAGCAATACACTACTCGCGAAGTCGCTTCGATGAACTACAGGTTGAAGTTGACCGAAGTTCGAAGTACGTGACTATACAGTCGTGCAACCTCGCGAAGAGCTCAGTCGTCCAGCGTCCGCACGCTATGCATGGATATGAATAACGGTCAAGTGGCAGCTGCCGTTGCTATGTGTACTCTCGCACATTACAACTACGTGCATATTCTTTACTTTACGATAAATAAAAAAAATTGGAGTAAAAGAAGATGGCGGATGATTGCAATCTGAAGTGAGACGAGTAGTGTAGTAAGACGCTTCGTGTTCGAACTTCGGTCCGAATCCTTTGACTCGGGCGCAAAAACCGACAACGATTGTAAGTCGTCCGAGGCGAGCTAAGGCTTCACGAAGTGAACCGAAGTGCCCCTCTACACTCTCGTATTGGCTTAACTTCGATCAACTTCGCGAGTAGTGTAGAGCTAACATTCGCGGTGAATATGCGACGCAGATTCACCACAGCATCATGTTCTGTGTCATACAGTCGCCAGTTGGTCCAGACAGAAGCCAGAATATTAGTAGTATAGTACCTATTACTATAAAGTGTTCTACGGTAGTACACAGGCCGCATTAATAGGTTCATTCTAGAGGAGATTTAATTACGACTGACGTTCGAGTGAGACCAATTTTATCTATGTGTAGGTACTATTGGTAAATTGCATGGTTGAGGGAGCCGCAGTCAAAGCCAACTATTGCATTGATAGATTGTTTTTTGAGTTCTATTCAAATTAATTTCATTGTGCAAATTTAATGGCATAAGCTGACTGTGCACCCAGTACATTGAAATAAAAAGCCGCAGATGGGTTGTTTTATCATTCTAATCGGTGTCAAAAAACACCGCAAGCCGCAAGAAAGACATAATATATAACTGTAAAAATAAATAGGTGAATTATTTAATCGCGTTAAATTAAAAAAGATTAAGATAACTAAAAAGAGTAACAATCGCAAAAAGCAATCTCTTCCAGGCAACCTTTGGATAGAGAGGACTTATCAAAACGGGCGATATTACATTGGCAGGGTGAAATAAAGATTTTAAACAGCGGTTCATCATCATCATCAGACCATCACGTTTCCACTGCTGGGACACGGGCCTTTTCAGAAATGGGACATAATCCATCCTAGCTGGCCCTGTGCGGGTTGGTGGATAAGATATCACAAGTCCTTGAATTTTCGTGATTTATTTTGGACATACCGGTCTCCTCACGATGTTTTCCTTCACCCTTTTTAGAGCGTGTGCTATGTGGGGGTGCAAGGCCAGCGGGATTTGAACTTGGATGCATCGGATCGAAAGTGGAACGTGCTTCCACTGAGCCACACTCGCTATTCCTGAGCCACACTCGCGCTTTCTCTTCGAAATAGCGGTAAAATAGCGGTTGAAAATACAAAATACGGTTAGGTGTTTTTGTTACAGGGGTGCTGTGATTACGTCCGTGACAGCCTCGATACAATAGAATAATTTGTGCGTATTACTTTATGGGTGCTTACAAGGTTGCCTGAACACTCAACTTGGAGTTCCGTGTCACAGCGCATGACAGTAGGGAATCTTTGTACAACGGTCTGACTGAAATTTCATTTCATTAGCGTGGTTACGTCTATTTATATTATGTTTATAAATGCAAGGACAATATCTGGAGAACAATCGTGTAACTTGAACACCGATATTTATTGTTTTCAATTCTAAATTTGGAAGGCGTTAGCATCTTTCAAACTGCAATATCGATCATTATTACCGATCGTGATTGGGATAGGGATTGGGACGCGGATTTAGAGTAGAAAATTTCGGCAATTCCACAGGCAAATACCAATCACAAGACATGTTTGAAAGCTGTCGTGATCGGTGTGAGTTAGACGATTGCTGGTCTCTTTTTTGTCCTAAACAATCGACATAAGTTTTAAACATATACCTACTTCTTCCATTTTTATTGACCAACCCTTCCATTTGGATGTCTCAGCTTTATTTTGTGTGTTTTTTACTACTTCACTTCTTAACGGCTGAACGGACTTTGATGAAATTTGGTAGGTAAGTAATTAGTTAAGGTCCTGTAACAGGACATTTCTATGATACTTTTTTTCTATGAAATGTATATACGAACGGTACTTTACGGTACTTTTGTACTTTGCGAAATCAACGCAGACGGATTCGCATTAGCTAGTACACAATTAGTAACTTAGGGTTTAATTGACGAATAATGAATCACAACTTTATTTATATTATTATTATTATGATTTCCTTTCTTATGTTTTTTTTTCTTGAGATTTTACTATTATGATTATTGTGATTTAGTTAATATAATTGGTCTTAACCGTGTTAATTAAATAAAATAAATAAATAAATAAACAACACCCAGTTCACCTACTGGTTCTATTTGCACTGTACCCGTGTCTCGCAAATGCACTGCGTTGCGCAAGTACAAGGCCGTTTCGTAATCGGACATTTCTGAACTAGAAACATGTAATTAAGCGAACGATACATAGAATTTTAATTAAAGCCAATTGTAATTATGCAGCCTAATTCGTTAAATCGTCGTTTATGCAATATAACAATATATGTTTTTTAGTAATTTCAGGAGAGACTGCGGTCAAATGCTAGCCTATCAAGTAATAAAAAAAAGTAATTTACAATATAATAATAAATGTGAACGCAAAAATGATTAATTTTTAGAAAAACACAAAGGCCGACTTCAATGTATCTTCGAAGTCCAAGGTTACATATCGATGAAATGTATATGGGACCACTTCGTAGCTATACTGAACTCGACGCAAAAAGATTTTCCCAAATCGGTTCATAAATGACGGAGTTCTGAGGTAACAAACACAAAAAAATAAAAAATATATAAGAAATACATCCGAATAGAGAACCTTCTCCTTTTTTGAAATCGGTTAAGAATGCTTTATTCTACACCATAAAATGTAAAACAGTAGGTACATGATAAAAACGAATATATAAACAAACAATGCTAAAGAGGGCGGACTTTTCGCTAAAAGCGATCTCTTCCAGTCGACTTATGGATGGCGTGACATCGGAGTAAGAGAGTTAAAAGATACTATTCCCGGACCTAAAATACTTATATACCAAATTTCATCAAACTCCGTTCTAACATTATGGAGCTGTGGTAACAAACACACACGCACACAAACACACACTTTCTCATTTATAATATAGTAGTTCCTAAACTCGCTCCTGATGAAGAGCATCGGACATGCTCGAAACTTAGGTCGACTAATTCAACAAACTACGTGAGTCCTAGCCGTTTTATTAATTTTTTTTTTTAATTTCAATTCACTTCAATTTATTTAAGCAAAAAAAAATGCAATACAATATAATGTCTTAATTGTAGTATTGTATAAAAATAGCTCATACATAATTCTGACACATAAAATAAATATAAGATAATCACCAGCATTCGTACTAGGATAGACCTGTGTTACGATGCTAGTAGACAGATTGAATGCTGTATTTTGTCTACATTGTCATGTTCTTTTCTCTCTACTTTGTTAAATATTCTGATTTGGCATAAACAATGGGAGAAGCCGCTGGTCTTCGAAACACAGCGTCAAGCTACGTAGCAAACAAGTGGTTTCAAAATTAAAATTGTAACACTTATTACGTTAACAAAGAAATATTTAAGTTAAAAAAATACTTTCGCATCCTACTAATATAATAAACGCGAAAGTTTGTAAGAATGTATGGATATATGTTTGTTACTCTTTCACGCAAAAACTACTGAATGGAATTTGATGAAATTTGGTATATAGAAAAGAAAGAAAGAAAGAAAAAACATTTATTTGACGACCACAATCATAACAAAATAAAGAAACACAGGAAAACATAATTATAAAAAGAAAAAATAAATATATAAACAGTATGAAGAGATAATTATGCCTAAAATTACGTATGTGGTGCCAAAAGGGGTTTTCACTCAGCACAAATGTCAGGTGTTAGTGCTTTGACACCCGCTGGTTTTCAGCTAAACCCCATGGCGTGCGGAGAAATAGGTTCTTTAGTGTGATATAGGCACTTTAGGACTTGGAATAGCACATAGGCTACTTTTTATCCCGGAAAATTGCAGGAGGAACCGCGGGGCGCAGCTTGTTTATGATATTAGTATTTATGTAGTATGGATTAGTAGGAAGCAAGATAGGAAGGACTTGCAGGATAGTAGGATAATGTGTTACCTATCCATCTTTATTGCATTGCGTACTTAGATAACGCGGCATATGCCGCGTGCAAAAACACGCACCTACCTACCAAACACAATACGTAGAGCTTTAAGGTAGACAAACATATTATCTTCCGTATCTACCCTATAATCAAAATATATTTCTCAACGCACACCTCATCCATATTCATTGATTCATAAACGGAAGTCGATGTACGGAAATAGACAAATTGCCATAGGAGTCACCTGCATTAATATAATATACTCTTTAAGACTATGTGGTATTAAGTTGTTAAATTTGACAGCCTCTGTGGTGCAGTGGTTGGGCAGGTTGGCTCAAATCTCATACACTACTGAGGTTGCGGGTTCGATTCCCGCGACGGGACAAATGTTTGTGCACAGAAAAAAAAAGCGCAGGTATTTGTTTCGTATCTGGGTGTTGTGGGACCATGGTCCTCATAGATCCTGGTTCCCTAGATACAGGGAATCCTAGTTAGGGGTCAGGATCTATGTATGTTATCGTTGGGCGTTATTATTATTATTATTATTTATTAGTCTTTTGTTAATACTATCACTTCTAAAAGGAATTACATACCTACAAGGTGTTATTTTTTTTCATTGTGACAAAGTCCTAAAATGTTTATGATGTTTTCCGCCCACGACCAAACGATGGGAACTGCAAACAATGGATGGTAGAGATTACAATACCAAAATGTAAGATACAGTTCTTAAATACGTTATTAACGAAGTTAAAATGCGTGTCAAGTAAGGGAGCGTTTATTTGAGAGGAATTAATGCCCCGCACTTGCTTCACTTTGTGGATAAAAGGATGTTTTTGAACGTTATTATTACATAGTCATAAGGACGATTTTTTCATAAAACCTTAAAATAAGTTTAGCGGTGACAGTGCGGCAATAACCAGGCGTATATATATCGTGATACGTGTTATAAATCATATTAATAAATAATACAAACAAGTGCTGACTTTGCAATTCTCAGACATACAAGCAGAACGGCCAGAAAGGATAACAAACGACAAGTCCAAAAAAATTTTCTTTTCATAAGCTGCATCTATCTCTTGCATAGTTCAGAGTGATGTGGTCAGATAGTCTATTCAGCGGGCCTGAGTCAGATAAACCACTTAGAGCCGATGATTTGCACGAAAAGGAGACAAAACATGTTTGAATCGATGTTAATTATTTTATTCAGCCGTTTACTATCCGGTTTTTTATCTGCGTCTTGGAAAATCGTCCCTCAGTATAATGTAAAAATTCTTTATTGATATTTTCGTAGTGTTTTTTAATAATAAGGCGGAAAAAGAAATGCGGTTTAAATTACCACTGTACATCTTTTCTGTTATTTCAGGAGTATCATTGATCATTACGTTGACAAGCTCTTATATTACTCTTTTCCTTATCTCAAATAAGAGTGATGAACCCTAAATTGACATTCCTCTCGAGGAAAATGCACAATACACCCTGTATTGTATATTTCTTCCCTGCCAGCGTTCAATTGAGCCATTCCAACACTTATGGTGTCTGGCATTGCTGGTTCGGTACGATTGTAGCGCTCGCGAGTTGAAAGAGGTAAAATTTCGATTGTTTAAAAGTTCATTTTTTTTCTATTGGCCTATCTCGGTGTATGGCTCAATCTAAAACGACGAAAAACCGACTACGACAGTAATCAATATTTTTCTATCTTCTAGTGACCATGGTCGATGCAACTTGGCCGAAACATCGAGGTAAAAACTCCCAATGTTCTAGCGTGATTAATCCCCGTTTAATATTATAAAATTATGACGTTGATCCAAGGGCCCTACCGACGTAGTTCTCAACAAAGACGCCAAACTGAACTGGTACAAAAATATATATAGCCAAAGGATTCACTCGCTAAGAAGAAGACTAATTAAAAGTCAGAATCAAGACCGCCAACGACACTGACAACGCTGACACCGATGGCGTCTGACCACGAAAATGACGAAGACAATAACACTGATCCTGACAAACAACATTTACACCGGTGCCAACGCCGATGCAGAAATCAAGGTCACACCTACGCCATCGACCGGGAGCCACAGATAGCTCTAGTATTGCCATTGCTTACTGAGCATTTTCCAGCATTTAACGAAAAAAACCTAGTCGTCAAATTCAAAAGTGAAGCAAGCTATGTCGGTCCTTTTGTTCGTACACAAGCATCACGCAGACATTTACATCATGCTATGCCGATAAACCTTCACATCGGCTTGACATCGGTCCTCCGTCCATTCAAACAAACAAAACGCCACCGCTATTTCTATGCTTCAGTTGTTACTTAGCGAGATTCCACCCACCTTTTTTTTATTTGTTCAAATTTCCAGCCTTATGTACCCCAGCACTTTCGCCCATATTGATGACCATATTTTATGCCTACTTGTCGCACAGTAACGATATCCTAATGAGCGCAATGCAGGCTACCATTCACATTAATAATTTGTCGCAATAGTCATTGTGTAACCTATTGAATAAACAATGTGCTGGAATGCCATTCGCTGCCGAATTTAATTATTGATTAGATCTTCCCTAAGATTATACAAAGGAGAGGACTGTTACAAGTGTTTGTATAATGTCAGTGAAGGTAGAGGCTGAATTCTGAACAGTCTTTAGATTTTGAAAGGCCGTATTTGGATGTAAATTAGATTTGCTGATACCTGTAACATCTCCTTTGATCCTGGTCTTAGTTTTTGTTTTACCTTATTTTTCTAGTATTGAATCGTATTGACTAAAAGTTTATCGAACTCTGAAATTATAGCTGTGCCCCACGGTTTCACTTACCGGGATAAAAAATCCTGCGTGTTAATCCAGAGTATAAGCAATCTCCATTCCAATTTTTATCCAGATACGTATATAGTATAACTACTATTAATAACCGCGACTTTGCCCGCTGTTATTTTTTCTGAGATAAAAAACCTATGTCACTCTCCGGAAAATCACGCTGATACGCTGCTCCTTCGTTTAGCGTGTAAGAAGAACAAATCAACAATCAAACACACTTTCGCATTTGTAATATTAGTAGAGTTTATAAAGCTCTTTTAAAATTATAAATAATCAAAATCATTATCAGCATCTCGCATCGACTTCAAATCGAGAACTACGAGTAACTCGTCAGGGGTTATAGTAACTCGCATAGGCAAGTCGATTTGGGATCGTCTGTTTACCCAAAATATCAAATTGGGGATTTGAATATGTGACTAAATACTGGGTAAAGATAAGCGAGGCTTGGTTAATTATAAATGCCTTAATTTATTCACCATTCAGCAGCCAAATAATTGTTTTCGCTATTTAGAGATAATCATAAATGGATGAATAAACACGACCATGTTCGATAAAAATATGTTATTAGTCTTGATTACTTCGGGTGAAATGCTTTTTGTTAGTTAGCTTTTTTGATAATCAAATCAAAATTAACTAAAACAAGTGACTGTTTTTTAAGCTCTCTGGACTGTTCAAGCCAGGTGTCGCTATCTTCTATTTTTAACCGACTTCAAAAAGGAGGAGGTTTACAATTCGACGGTATGTTTTTTTTTTTTTTTTTATTTTTTTTTTGTGTGTTTGTTACGCGATTACTCCGCCAATTATAAATGGATTTCGATGATTCTTTTTTTGATTGGTAGGTCATACTTCAGAGGTGGTCCCATATAAATTTTATCGAAATTCATTCAGCACTTTTTGAAAAAAATAGCGAAAACAAAAAAAAATATAAGTTTAATCTTCAAATCGGTTCTTGTTTTTGTTGTAACCGACTTTCTAAAGGTGGAGGTTTGTATTCGACTGCTTCACATGCTTCACCCAGGGTTGACTTCCGGCGAGGGAACTCCTCAACGGTGAATAGTATAGACACAAAATTTTGTAAATGGATTTAACCATAATAGCCTGTTCTAAATTCCACCATGACATGGCTGATACACCCAGGAATGACTTCCGGCGAGGGAACTCCTCAACAGAGAATAGGAGAGTCATGAATTTTTTTTGTACATAAATTTAATTATGATAGCCCGTTTTAAACTTCGTCATGATGTGGCTGCTAGATCATAAATGCTTGTCTTTAAAAAACTTTTTAAATTAATTTAATTAAAACTTGTTTTGCACTAAAAAGGTTAAAATAAATTATTTTTCAAAAAAAACTAAACCGACTTCAAAACCACAAATAGGCACTCAAAAGTGAAAAATAAATTAATATAATTATCATAAGCGCTGCCCACTCATATATTTGAAGTCGGTGCCAGCCAAGTCTAAAAGGTAGTAGATAGATACTACCTACAAGTAGTACAATACAATACAGTACAATACAGTAGTACAATAGTTACTATATACATAGTATTTATCTGCTACCTAATAGACTTGGCTGGCACCGACTTCAAATATATGAGTGGGCAGCGCTTATGATAATTATATTAATTTATTTTTCACTTTTGAGTGCCTATTTGTGGTTTTGAAGTCGGTTTAGTTTTTTTTGAAAAATAATTTATTTATTCCATAGTTTTTTTTTTAATGTAACTGAATGACGAGTCGAGCTGGTCGTTTGCCTGATGGTAAGTAATACGTCAGCCCATAACAATAACAGCACCACCCAACCAAATCTTTGTTTTGCAAAATCCTGAGCGGCGCTGCACTGCGCTCGTCACCCTGAGACAATTAGATGTTGAGTCTCATAATGCCCAGTAATTTCACTGGCTACAATGCCCTTCAAACCGGAACACAGTAATGCTTGCGCACTACTACTTGGCGGCTGAATAACTGGCAGAAGTTTAAAAATCAGAATGTAGACTCCTCATAAACAACTAAAAAGCTGAGATAAGTAATAATATATAAATTTATTAAAATGCGTAGCATTAATGATGATACCCTAACCTTTCAGGGGTATAATGGTATTATCGCATCATTAGACACGATTTCTATTCACATTCAAATTACACGAGAATATGCTCAACCAACGAACGTTGGGGAAATACGCACAGATTATTTAAAAAACAAGTCTTATAGTCATAAAGTATGTATCTTTCTCATTGAGAAGGCTAATAAAGCATGGCGTGACAACGGCGATTTACCTTGCACAACCAATCTCAATCCATTCATACGACCATTAGAAGGTTTCTGTCTTTTTCGCTTACTCATAATAAATGCTTGTGCAATGAAGTATACCTTACAAATAATTCACAAAGGCAAAGCACAGTCTTAAGTTAGAACTATCAAGACTCCAGTTCGGGTTTTCCTGCGAGGCTGTATTGTTTCCGTCCCGCTTCCTCTCATATTTTGACAGAGCTTTGGGTGTTTTGTTTCGTTCTAACTTGAGAAGGCTTGCGCGGAAAGAGAATGTGGGTAACGAACGACCTTTTGCCGTTACGGGCAAGCAGTGCGGCCCGTGCCTTCATCGGGAGCGGTACACTCGGTTGTTGTGTCACTACATCGCGCGGATAGTCTGACAGCCTGAAAAAAAAATTACGTAAATATTACAACACTCACGCATTGATTATGAAACGTCTGTAGCCGCCGCTGTAGCACTGGTCTCATCCAGGTACCTGGACCGTCTGTACAAGCTGTGTCGTTCGCGTTTTGTTTGAATTTGTGCGATCCTGTTTGACCCTGGTGATTTTATTTTATTACATTATTTTGCAACCCTCGTGGTGTTAACTGTATTAACCCCGTTCTGTGTTTCTGTTTGTGATTTCTTTATTTCTGATTGGATTGTCACTGAAGTTTTTGGTGAGTATTATTTACACGTGTTTTTTTGCCCTGGACGTATTTTTCTTTTTTATTATTATAATTATTTTTATGTTTGTCTGTATTATTTTTAATGTATTTGTGGCTTTGTCATTGCCTCTATCAGCATAAATAATTATTCATATCCAATATAATATACGTAAGTTTTATTTTTAAATGTACATTCATTGTAGCTATGCATTATTCACTAAATATTTAGAAAATATCATATTTTCTCATTTTAATATATCACATTTTTAATAAAACAAGATTCTGTTTACGCATGACTTTCCTCAAGGTACAAATGTAGCTTATGTAACGTGTTAAAGTGCTCGCGTGATCCTTAGAATGTACCTTATGTATTTTCCTGTTGTCTTGGTTAGCCGAGATAATCTGCCTTTACCGTATAAGCTCGAAGCTCGAAGTTTACTCGCAACGCCTTCTTCGAGATTCAACGTTATTATACCAGCAATCTGCAAAGAGCATGAATAAGCCTTACATTTTATCGTAAGTATTAAACGATAGGCTATTAAGTAAACTAAACTTTATGGTCTGGTAATCAAAATAGTCAAAAAATATGATGGTCTGTTAATCATAAGAGTAAAAAAATGTTCGCAAGTATTTTATCAACTTGACATTAACTAAGACACGCTTAGATCACTGTTTAATGCAAAAATCAGTCGTCAAAATAGCTATTTGTTTTTTTTTGTAATTATGTTGGCATATGTCAAATAGCAAGTGTAACAAAGCGTTAATTTGATGAACCATTGATCATATTGGAGTTTGAATTCCCTCTCAGCCAAGTCTCAATAGTCAGTACCAATATTTCTGAAGTAGCTGTAGGAAACTGTGAAGAATATCATTTTTTAAAAGTTCACATTCAAAGAGTCAAAGAATTTAAAGACATGTGACTTCACCTCAGCCGCATTCGACCTGGGAATATGGCCCATATTTTCTCCCTCTCTTCAGGAGAAGGTCCATATCCAAACAATGAGTACTGGGATGCACCTACTAAGCTGATGATGTTATACCAAAATCATCTAATTATGTAAAATATATGATTAGATATGTAATCAACTAAAAATTTTGCTATACCAAACCAAGACTAATCAGACTAACATTGCCATTGATCAGAACTTTACACATACAGACATATGTAGGAAAACGCATATCATGGAATCAAAATCCAGGATGTTTTACAACTAGTCTAAATGCAGGGACCGACACGGTCGGGAACGTTTGATTTCTACCATACAATATTGCACAATTATACACTACGACAATAAAAGCAAGACATCGATAATATCGGAATGTGCCTGTCTTGCGACCTCCCGCCGCATTCCGAGGTCTCATGTGCATGGAATGTAACCTTCGCGCCTCCTGCCTCCAACCGGATGGAGCAAAATATCAGTGAGGGTTGCAATAAAAGGCTGCTGTTAAGTCCTCGTTATGACCTTAGATATGTAGAGCGTATTAGATTTCTATTGCAAAATTCTGTATAAAAGCTAGAATATATTTTTCAGCTTTTATAACGGCCTTTCACGACTTTTCGTTTTGCAATACAATATGCTATTTGACTGTGATATCTACCACTCTACAGCTATAGCTTGCTTCTATCTATGACATAGAATGCAGTCCTAACCTTCCATCGTTGGTTTTGTAGTAGTTAGCTCCGGCAGCGGTTGTATTACGCCACCCACTTGCTTGCTTGCTGTCAAGTAACGTAGTTGTTTTACGGGATGCTGTTCAGTGAACATTAAGGGAGAAGGATCTGAGCAGTCACGCCACTTCCGTCTTTCTCTAGTTCTACATGCTCTATCTTCGGCCACATCGTCGCATATCATCAGGCGATATAGCAGCCATCCATAGATCTATAACCGATAGGAAAACCAGCAATATTGCTAAACGAAATACATATTTCTACACAGAAATAAACAAACAAAATATTTTAAAATTATTTGCGCTAAAATGCTGTTACACGGCCAATTAATGATTATCACATACAATTATGTAAGCACTGTTGTCATAAGGTCATTATTAATAGTTAATTAAACAATAAAACAAACAACTCTTCAATGTCGTAATCAATTACTATACAGGTTGTAATTTGTAATCATAAAACAATAAATACGATTTTGTCCCGCCGGTAATTAATGAAATAATAACAATTATATTTAGCTACAGTAACGTTTCATCGTCATCACCATTATCATCAACTTGTAGTAGGACATACGCGCAGCGCATGCGCATATCCGTGCACTCGAAGCGCTAAAAACCGCTGTCGATGCATTACTTTCCGTTAGCGCACGCTCAGGACGCGAACAGTTTATTAGCAGTTCCCGTGCATGCTATTGCTACTGTACAATGCGCTAAGTGCTCTATAATGCACAAACCACTCGTGAACACATCCACACTATGTTCTTATGATGCATATAGACGACACGGTACGTGCGCGTGCGCAGGTGCGGAAGCGCCAGTAGACTTGCTGGACTCAGAGCTTCAAAATCGCGCTAGTTAAACTGCACTTCGACACTTCTCTTCTATCCGCCTTTAAGTTACGTTTGACTCCATTCTACAACTTGCCGCGCCGTCTACCTCATCGGTTCTCAAGAAGTTCTAACCTCTTGCCACATTATAATAATAGCTTACTTATTCTTTAACTTATACTTAACTTAGTTGGAATTACATTTGTTCTTCGTTTGTTATTGCATAATAGACGTCTGACTCGTTTTTGTAAATCAAAAATGTACCCAATCCATCATCGCGTTTCGTAATTCGTAATGATCGAGCGTCACGACTTTATGGCTCGTAAGTGGTCAATCTCTTGCACAGGTTGGAATTTCTGCCTAATTTCGTGGCACATAAAAACTGCTAATTAGCATAAAATACTTTAAAGTATTTTATTCAGTACAGCAGATATGACAGACAAAATCTATTGCAAACAAGTATAATTTTTATAACAAAAAGAGCCTGACTTCATTTCTGATGTATCTTCGAAGTCCAAGGTCAAATATCAATGATGTTTATATGGATGGACTACCTTGAAACTATACTTAACCCAAGAATTTTTCAAATCGGTTTATAATTTTTTTTTTACGCTTATTAGATTCATGTTTGGCCACTATCTCGCCTGATGTGAAGCGATGATGTGGCCTAAGATGAAGCACATAGATCTAGAGAGAGACGGCAGCTGAGCGGCTGCTCAGACCCGTCTCCCCGATGGTTCTCCGAACATCATCCCGAAACACGACTAGGTCATTTGACGGCATGGCTTTTATAAATGTCAGAGTTATGAGGTAATAAATATTTTTTTTTAATGAGAATCATATCCTTTTTTGAAGTCGGATAACCCGAGTCCATGTCGATTTGCTGAAGCAGCGAGTTATATCACTATAACATGGACTCTAGAATCGCTGCCCACAAACAAGCTAAGCCGCAGTTAAGCGGCTTACGAGGTCTTGCCATGTACGTATTGCTATATACATACTGTTATATAAAAGCTCTCTAGTTGGTCACAAAACCAATTGCATAAAAGAGGATGTCCATTGCGCCTTGACTGTCATAAGCAGCAATTTTATGACTAGTGATCCCGATGATCTCCTCTCGTTGTAATATTGTAAAATGTGCATTGTCTATTGCATTTTTATGCTATCATTATCATTATTCACTCCCTTAATAAGATGCGCGAACTAATTTTAGTTCGCGAATTGCTTGCGTCGATTTAATTTTGCGACATTTGGTCGGTCCCCAACAAAGTTTATCTTGTACAAAGCTGACAAGCTCTTGTAAAAACTGAAGAAATGTCTCCACGCATGCTTCGTGGATGGTTTATGCGCCACTAGCAGAGCTTTCTTTACTGACATCATATTGGCAAGTAATTGAAGTTGTAGAGTAACTTAGTATTCTTCCACTTCTTCCGTTGCATTCAGTCATTTGAATTAAATTTAATTCATAATGGTTCATTAATGGTTTTTCAAAAGTGAATTATATCATCATCATCGTTCATCATTCAATATTCACAAACATTTACCACAAAATCGCGTCATAACTAAATATGGCCAAATAGCCATATTGCTAACTGAAACCAGTTTTATAAATCCGGCTTCGTAAGTATTTGATTTTTCATTGTCTCCTGATTCGTAAAGATATACCTAATTATAAATATTTTATTTATTTCACGTTAGTGGATCTAGAACCAATTAAGTAGTTTTGTTTTGATTGTATTGTATGTTTATTTTATTTTGTCCTACTGGACAATATGGTCGCTCAGCAAACAGGTCCGTTTAATAAATAAAAAACAAACCTGCAGTCACGTTTTGATGTTTTTATTCCGATCTCTCTTGCGAACATTGGTCACGATGTTTTAGGTAGGTTACCTCTAGTTTTTGTAGTTTCACCTTTTTGTGTTGAGTTGCTCGTATAGTTTTTAACTTGCTTTGTTTTAGAATAGAATAGAATATATATAAATAAATAACTCTTTATTATAACACCAAAATACAGAAATAATTAAAAACTAACTTAATAATAGTGTCACAATGGGCGGTCTTATCGCTCAAAGCGATCTCTTCTAGACAACCCACAAGTGAAGGAATGTAGACAGAAATATATATGGACGGTGTTACTTTAAGATAATTTTGTCATATAATATAATATACCTACATAAAATACATAACATAATAATAAAATATACATAATAAATACTTTAACATAAAATATACAAGTAAATAAACATAGGTAAATAAAAAAATAACATAGGAGAACATAAATACTAACAGTAGACGAAGCATAGGTAGCAGCTATTGTGCGAGATAGAACTGCTTAACACGATATTTAATGATTTCAAGAGAAGGAGCTCGTTTTAGGTATCTAGCTAATAATTATCGAGGTCAATTGTTACTCCTAAGACACGAAGCTTTAATTAAGGTGCAAAAGGTAGTTATACCATCAAATGATTATTAATGGATATCAATTTCAAAACAACACGGAAGAAATAATATAGATCAATGCAAGTGTTTTATGAATGCAATACACAAGTAATGGCTTCCGGCCTTAAAACGAGAGGCAAATAATGGTAAAGGTTTCAATATATATTAGGTTGGTGGTAGGTTATTGCAGATATTCCGCCAAGTAGTAGTGCGCAAGCAGTACTGTGTTCTGCTTCGAAAACTACCAGCGAAATAACTGAGAATAATAATGAAACTTAATATCAAATATCTCGGGATTATGAGCGCAATGCAGTGCTACGAAGAACTTTGCATGTATTAAAAGTTCTAATTAGCACTGCAATTGTTACGGTACTAGGTTATTGTGAGGTAAACGACTCGCTTGTCTTATTACCCAATTGAATAAAAAATATATTTGTTTTTGTTATTCAACTGAGTGATGAGACGAGCTAGTTGTTCGTCTAATGGTAAACGCCACGTCTGCCCATAAAAATTGCAGTGCCACCCAGAACTTTTAATATCATAAAAAGCACTGCATAGCACTGCATTGCGCTCTTCATCCCGAGATATTGTAAGTCTCATATATTTCCACTAATTTCTCTGGCTACAATGCCCTTCAAACCGGAACACAGTAATGCTTACGCACTACTGCTTAACGGCGGAATAGCTAGCAAAGCTGTGGTACCCACCCAGACGGCCGCCCTCATACGAGAGACCTACCACGGTTTTATTCTATACAATTCCAAAACAAAACCTTTTGAAGAGGCAAGCCTACTTGTAACTGTTTTTAAAACTAATGTTCTCGCATAATGCAGTATAATGACATTGGATTCGTTCAAGCTCATAATAATGTGGGCAGATGCGTGCTTTGCTCGGAGAACGCTCTATGACTCACTTGAAAACTAATCGAGGCCGGACTGTATCCGCCTTCCATTGCACGTCGACTGACAATTTTTGTTTTGGTGACGCAACTATAGGCACAAGGTACAATGATCGAAGATGATGGTGATGACGTAACAAGACATTCCAACGCCTAACGCCTAAAAAACGTAAAATATCTTAAAAAAGTGACCAAGTAACGCCTTGGCGTTACTTTCTTATTTCCCGACAAATATAGATTAGATATATTTATTTACACTTTAATGATTATTTAGGATGTTGATTAATTCATTTGTTATTTATTTCATTGATGACTTATTGATTTTATTTTATTTGAGCTTGTGGTTTTAATATCGAATTTGTATTTTGGTTGTCTATGTATTTTTAAGGATTTTTTAACTACCTGAAAATAAATGAATTTAATTTTAAAACGTTGGCGGGACGATTTGAACGCTTTCCGGAGTGACTGGCCGTGAGATCGCAGGAGAGGGATCCATGGAGGGAAAAGGGGAAGACTTTTACCCAGCAGTGGGATCAAATAAGTTAAATAAAACGAATAGGAAAAAACTTTCATCATCATCATCATCAGCCCATCACGTTCCCACTGCTGGGGCACGGGCTTTCTCTCATAAAGAGCGTATCTCATAGAGAAACTTTAATAAAATAATATTAGACATGCGAAAGTTTGTGAGGATGGGTAATTTAATCAATGACGCAAAAAATACTAAACGAGTTTTGATGAAATTTTGTCATTATAGGTGCTGTAAGTCCTAAAATAGAAGATATGATACTTTACTATTTTTCATAAAATGCCGCTTGTTTAGCGAAAACCAGACCCTAAAACATACAATACAAAAAAGCTGTATTGTACACGCAAACAAACAAAATTATCAAGGTACAGGAATTGACGAAATTACTGGGCATTATGAGACTCAACAGCTAATTGTCTCAGAGTGACGAGCGCAGTACAGCGCCGCGCAGGATTTTGCAAAACGAAGTTCTGGGTGGTGCTGTTATTGTTATGGGCTGGCGTATTGCTTACCATCAGGCAAACGACCAGCTCGTCTCGTCATTAAGTTACATAAAAAAAAAATTGACTTCGAGAGCGAGTGTGGCTCAGCGGAAGCTCGTGTGCCTTTCAATCCTACGCACCTGGGTTCGAATCCCGACTCAGACCTGCACCAATAACTTATAGTTAAGTGCAGATTTTGCACGCTCGCTCTAAAACGGTGAAGAAAAACATCGTGATGAAACCCGCTTACGCGCTTTGGAGTGGTAGGCTCTGGCCGTGGTTGTAATACCACCCACCGAACAAAGCCATGCCGTCAAGCGACCTAGTCGTATTTCGGGATGATGTTCGGTGAACCATCGGGGAGAAGGGTCTGAGCAGCCGCTCAACTGCCGTCTTTCTCTAGATCTATGTGCTCCATCTTAGGCCACATCATCGCTTCACATCAGGCACAGATAGTGGCCAAACACAGATACATTAAGCGTAAAAAAAAGACTTACAAACCATAAGTACAGTAACATACAGTACCTACAACAGGCGGACTTATCGCTAAAAGTGATCTCTCCCACTCAACCTTTGGACGGAAAGAACTAACAGAGTGAGAAAGGTCGGCTGGCGGTGCTATAGTAAAATAGCAAAAAAAGTAAACCTTATAATTATTATAATACATAGGTATATACTGACCTACGGTTACATATACTTACATTCTCACATATATCTACAGAATAGCGTTTACCTATAAATGGTACATATAATAAAATACTTTGTCATATATATACTGCGTTATTAGACCATAGAGTATAAAAATACCAGCACGACGTTTTAGAGTCATGGTGATTCGAAGATTGAAGTACGTGATAAAAGACGAGACATAGGCCTAAGGAGTAAGGGCTGAGAATGATCGATGAGGAGAAATACCATCTGACGTCTGAAGGCTAGGAATGCAATAAAAAGTGCCAAGGTCTATGTTAATGCTGGGTAATAGTCCGTTTAATCTTCGTCGAATGGGCCTAAGATTTTCTTATGGCTATTAAAAGGAAGTTAGTGAGGCCATGTAGGCCGTAGACAGAAATAGTTAAGAGAACAGATTTTTGCTAATAAATGCTAATGCTTTTGGCTAATGCTATCATGCTGTAATTTAAGCTTAGAGCACAGAATAAATAAAGGTACAACGTATTCAGAGTATAAGACTCACAAAGAGTTGGAAAGCACTTTACTTTTTTTTAACTATTTGATCCCACTGCTGGGCAAAGGCCCCCATCTCCCTCCAAGGATCCCTTCTCCATTGCGATCTCAGGCCAGTACTCCGGAAAGTGTTCAAATCGTCCCGCTAACGTTTTCTGCTACCTTTTCTTTTACTAAATTAAAAAGAATATACACGCGCTATAACTCATAAGTTCTGTTTACATAATAATCAAGCATATTTCAAAAGAGACGTTGAATGTAATGTTTAATCTATTAAAATGATTTAAGAAAAACATAATTATCATCTTTTATAATAAAAACAAGATTTTTGTAAAAAAATATTTTTTTCGAGACCAGCTTTTTTTTAATGTAACTGAATGACGTGACGAGCTGGTCGTTTACCTGATGGTAAGCAATACGCCAGCCCATAACAATAACAGCACCACCCAGAACTTTGTTTTGCAAAATCCTGCGCGGCGCTGAACTGCGCTCGTCACCCTGAGACTGCTGAGACTGAGAGCTGTTGAGTCTCATAATGCCCAGTAATTTGAAGCTTTTAACAATATCGCAATTGGAAGCACGAGCCATTGCCCACCTTCCGTCTCCATCATCAGATCAGCTAGTTGTCACCATTCTATTGTATTTCATCGGACTTTGACAAGTATGCAAAATTTCAACTCCGTAGGATAAGAGGAAGTGGTTCTGTTTAACTTGCAAGATTTGACCCAAACATTCCAAGTTAAATAAAAGCTTGTAACAACCGTGAGGTAACACACGTGTTAGGTAACGAAGTTGTACACCCTCCCAGTCCCCCTCGTACTATTTCACCGAAGAAAATACCCGGATCACGCGGAAAAATATCATATTTTACGGCAACAGAAAATGTCATGAGACAGGGGCGGTCATAACGCGCGATAAGGCGTTCTCATAAGTTTTCCTATCACGTATTTAGATGCTGATTTAATGTGAGAGACACGGTATTTAACGGGCTATGTAGATAACTTTTGAGATACGTGTTACGGTTGACAAAACTATCTTATATATGACGAAACTGGCTCACATATGTACAATGAAAGTTCGCTCGGCTGGGAATTCTCACCACTATGCATTTGTTCAAGTAAGTGTGTAATGTTGCTAACAAGCTAACTTCTAATGTACACGTAGCTTAACTCTTCTGTGACGTAGTTCTTGGTCCAACTTGTTTACTTCAGTCAAAACTACCTAGCTGAAATTAATTCTACTAAAGTATGGTAAACTAGCTGCGCCGCGTGGTTTCACCCGCGTACAATTCGGTTTATAGTTGCTCCCTCGGGGACTTTTCGTTTTGTACGAGATAAAAAGTATGTCCTATTCCAGGCTATAAGATATAAGAGTGAGTGCGGCTCATTGGGAGAACGTGCGACTTTCGATCGGACGCACCCGAGTTTTAATCCCGCTGGCCCACCACCACTTTCTTAATATTTTTGTGCGCGGATTTAACACTAGCTCTTAAAACGGTGAAGGAAAACATCGTCAGGAAACCAGAATACCCAAGAATTTATCACAAACATTCAAGGACATGTTACATCCACCAATTTGCACTGGGCCGGCGTGGTGGATTATGGCCCATACTCTCTCTATGAGAGAAGGCCTGTGTCCCAGCAGTGGGAACGTAATGAGCTGATGACGACGATTCCAGGTTCTAACGTACCACATACAAAATTTCTTAAAAAAACTGTTCAGCCGATGGAGTCAAGTGGTAACAAACACACACATATTCGCATTTATAATATTTGTAGGATTACTACAACAAATCTATTTGAAGAAACTTTTGCCGTTGTAAATACTTGAACAATCAAAAGTTGTTACTCGAAAGTCTGTAAATAATTACAAAGTGAAAATTAGTTTCAAGTTCACAGATAGAAATTCAAAAGGAAAATTGGCATTCCCAATAATAAATGTCGCGACTCTAAATTGCAAATTAGTTTCTAAACTAACATCAATTCTCGTCTATTTAGTCGTATTAAGGTTAATTTTAAAGTTAGCGCGGGGCTATTCTCTGGGTGGAATAACTTTTGTAAAAGGACCATCGTTTAAGGTCGAAGTGGTAGGCGCTTTGAATAAAATAACCAACAATTTAAATTCCGAAACATGGGATGGATTATCAAGTTCGCTTGAAAACAATTCTCATGAGAGTATATACACTCGAGAGCAATGAATCCGGGTCACTTAAAGAATCCTAAAAATCTCGGAAACTAAAAATGCTAGGTTAATGCAATAAATTGTATTTAATAGACAATGTAATACTCCTTAAATGAAGGTATTAAAACTTCTTAGTTATTGTAAAGTTATATCATAAAAAAATCAAATTTGAAAAAGGGCCACTTTCGAAGATGGAACTACGAAATTACAGCATTTGGTTTTGCTTTTGTTTGTAATCTGTCATTTATGTGGGTACATAAACCATGTTGATAGTGCTCTATATTCATTATTCAAGCTGAAATTATGTCGCTTACGCCTGAAGAATGCACCAGAATACTTACAATGCTGGAAACCGGCCGGAGTCAGCGCGATACAGCCAGGACTGTCGGTGTGTCGCTGTCAACAGTACAAAGAGATCTCCGACGTTACGAAGAAACTGGTTCTAACCTACGCAGACCAGGAACGGGCAGAACCAGGTGTACCACAGCACGAGAAGACCGATACTTGGTGAACACCATGCTTCGAAATCGCTTTCTCACAGGAACTGAACTCACCAATCAGTTTCGACGCCTCGGAGGAAGTAACCCAAGTGCATGGACAGTAAGACGTCGGCTTGCTGAATCTAACTTAAAACCCCTTAGACCTGCAAACGGCCCTAAACTGGAGCGTGGGCATCGTATTTCGAGACTAAGATATGCCCAGAGCCACGTAAATTGGAGTATTGAAGATTGGTCAAAAGTTATGTTCTCCGACGAATCAAAATTTATGCTCTACAAGCACGATGGAAGACACAGAGTGTATCGAAGACCAGGGGAAAGATTCAAGCAAGCATGCATCGAAGAAAAAGTAGCCTACGGTGGTGGGTCTGTACTTGTGTGGGCCGGAATTTCTTCTGAAAGTCGCACAGAGCTGGTGATCATAGAAAACGGCTCTTTAACTAGCGTAAGATATGTGGAAGAAATCCTCAATGATCACGTTGGTCCATTTATGGTCAATTTAGGTGAGGATGCTATATTTATGCATGACAATGCCCGACCTCATACAGGTAGGATTGTGAATGACTACCTTCAAGAGATGAACATTACTCGTATGGAGTGGCCAGCGCGCAGCCCGGATATCAACCCGATCGAGCATGCTTGGGACGAGCTAGGCAGATGCGTAAAACAACGAAACCCTCCCCCAATCACGCTTCGTGAGCTCAAAATTGCTCTCACAGAGGAATGGGAGAATATTCCCCAAAATCGTATAAGGAACTTGGTGTACAGCATGCCAAACCGCGTAAACGCAGTAATGGAAGCACGAGGAGGCAATACGTAGTATTAAAATTCAAGAAAATCGTAATAAAGTTCAAAAATTTCATGTTTCCTATTTTTGTTTTAAGGAGAGATCAGCAGTTTTTTTCTTTATGTAATTTTGTGTTAATAAAATGTATGGTGACTCATATTTTTTTTACTTTCATTTAAGGAGTATTACATTGTCTATTAAATACAATTTATTGCATTAACCTATCATTTTTAGTTTCCGAGATTTTTAACATTCTTTAAGTGACCCGGATTCATTGCTCTCGAGTGTATTTGTTGTAGGACCTACTATTGATTAACATGAATTGCGCGCAAGGGTCGTGGTGGTGATGTGGTCTAAAAATGGGTATAGTTTATAGATCGTGAAGCTATTTATTTACTTATTTCAGTTTAGATGCTTGCTGCACTTACAGACAAATCGTGCAGCTAGCTATACACATAACAAACACAAAAACTTATAATATACTAAAGAACTGGATACAACTATTGATAAATGTACTGCATCACATACAGAAGATATCAATAGCTGGATCGCTAGCAATCAGTGCGTTAAGTAGACGGACAGCCTGGGTCGTGGGTACTTACTGAGCGGTGCACGTGCGCACCGCGGGTGCCCCGAGTAGGCTCCTCGCACTGCCCGCGCATGCTCGCTGCATCCGGTGCACGCATTTGTGCAAGCGGATGTCGTATGGTTTTATAAAATCAATACCTAAGAGGTTGATAATACCATTTCGACCGCAAAAAGCTTTCACACATGTTCACAACATAATATTACACATGTGAAAGTTTGTATGTGTATTAATGTGTTTCTCTCTTCACGTGGTAACGGCTCTACGGAGTTGAGTGAAATTCGGAACAGGGATAGCTACCCTAGATAAATATTTATTAATTCCTTAAATAACTATAACGTTCAGGTAATAATGGACTTACTAAAAATATGTACAAGGCTTTATGATAAAAAAAAAAACTAAGGCAAACACGCCGTGTAGATCGCCACCGTCGTTCGGCTTTGCCCCTTTGTAACATATAGGCTAGTTTTTATCCCGGTAAACCGCTGGTAAAACCGCGAGGCGCAGCTAGTATATCATTATCGTAAACTGAAATCACTATCATAAATGTTAATATATGATACCTATAGATCGAAATCCACGATTCATACTTTTATAGCGGTCAAAGGGGACGAAGCTCAAAACAAACAGATAAAACACAGGCATAAAGCCTTCAACCCTACCCAAGTACTATAACTCAAAAACTTGGCTATTTTACGATATCTATCAAATTCACTCACGCATACCCGATATCTATAAAAATACTGGAGTTACCCTCAAGTTGTAAGCTGAAGCAAACAGGCGCTCGCACCAAGTTTCACATTACACAGCTTTGGGTAAGTGAGAAAAGTGGATCGGGAACGAGGAGAGTCAACAGCACTATAACATAAGGACAGTACGGGGAGGTGACCTGATTTGACTTTCATACATTATCGTAGAGATCATACGGAGTATCTCAGTCTTAGACCTACTTTTTTATATAACTTAGTGACGAGACGAGCTTGTCGTTCGCCTGATGGTATGCCCCACGCCTGCCCATAACAATTGCAGTGCCACCCAAAACTTTTAATCTCATAAAAAGCACTGCGTAGGACATAGCATGGACCTGCATTGCGCTCATCACCCCCAACAGATAAGATATTATGTCTCATATACGCCCAGTAATTTCGCTGGTTACAATGCCCTTCAAATCAAAACACAGTAATGCTTGCGCACTACTGCTTGGCGGCAGAATAACTGGAAAAGCTGTGGTACCTACCTAGTTAGCCTTCGGCATACGAGAGACCTACCACGAGTAAAAGCAACCTACCCAGCAGTAATGAGTCTGACAGTGGGATGATGTCTTATCTGTCTGCTTTTAGAATATTGTGAGGCTTCCTGGGAATAAAAAAACAAGCAGAGAGTATAATAAGAAGTACGTGTATATACCTGATTTCTATTGTAGTTCTGGACTAAAATACATTTAAGTCTTTTTTAGTATGAAAGTTTTCGTGAGTTTGATTCATTATAAATGTGCTCGAAACCTAGGTCGACTAATTCGACAAACTACGTGAGTCCTAGCCGTTTTATTAAATATTTACATTTGAGTCATTGAAATAATTTTCTTTATGTCGTATGTAATTAAGGAATTTGAGATACTGAGAATGTTGAACACAGGCCCAGATATAATTATAGCCGTATAATTTGTATTCTCTTGTTTCTATAATCTGCTTGTATTTAATTAACTAACAACTTGTTTTAATTAGATTTGTGTTTGTTTTTGAAGTTTATTTGACTAAAACCATTTACAATTTTATTTTTCACGAAAATTAAACATTCGTTTAAAGTTTTGGAACATTGAAATTCAAAGAACATAAGTGTAGTTCAAGTGTATTCTTTAAAATCAAGAAGATCCAGTTTAATTAAAAAATGTGACTGAATGAACAAAACAGAAGACAATTTTAGAACGAGTGTTGTCTTGGTTTTTTGTGATTAAATGGACTCACGTTTGACAACAACTCACCTGATGGTTAGCGTAGTTGCGATCTAAGGTGGAGCACGTTTGCCCATGAGGTGCCTATTCACTCTTGTCTTAAAGAGACCCAGGTTGTAATTGGAAGGAAATAAGTATTCTGGTAGAGAATTCCACTTCTTTGCGGTACGTATAATGAAAGAGTCAGCGAAGCGCTTTGTAAACAAGACAAGGAAAACATGACAGACGTGTCGTTTATAAACTGTGTCCCTCCGAGTTAGAATATTTGCTCTGCAGCCCGAACAAATTGCTCTCCACGTGGTTAACCATCGTTTCCGGTGAAAACATAGCTCAATTTGTCGAGTTTACTTTATCAATGTTCGGCTGGTTACCCGTTCTGCAGTCAGTGCTCGCTCGGTTAACCGTTAGGTACTAAAATGTGGAGTGTTTGTGCAACATGCAGCAGCGATTGCTCATTACGTTGAAATGGTTCTTGATAATGAAGACTCGCTCTATGCTGAAGGTTGAACTCAACACAATAATGCCTGGTTACTCAATAAATTATACTTGACGGTTCAAGGCGACCAATCCACCAATTTTCTATTATGAGTCAAATCGGGCTAATCTTGCCTAGTTTTCATTCTTACTCTTCTGGTTGACGATTGCAAGTTCATCATCAATCAACACCGGTTTATCAGTGATGATTGATAATTAAGATGAAGTGGCACGCACGTTCCAAATCGCTTGATATGGCAAGAATTTTATGTTTTGCTCATACCAGTGCTCTATTTATCCATGCGAGCACCGCTGGCTGAGTGAATCAGCGATTTCACCGGCGGCGCGCTAAAAAGTCACGCGAATGCCTCGGGATCCGTCGGAACCAATTAGTCACTAAATGGGACACCACTATACTACGACTAACACCATCATATTTCTCGTCACGTATTAGGTTACCGTTCCTTTGTTACGTGAGCCACTTTCAGTGAATAGTGCCGAAGGACCGAAGTGTGACACGAATATGATTAATTATGCCTCTACGTATGAATATGAGGCCGATGACTTGATTGCAGCGGTGTGGTGTACACATATGGGACGTGGACTACTGCTTAGAATCGGGCGGGGGAAAGCGTTGCCTCGTATACAACCTAGAAACTTCTAAGGAAAAACGAGTGAGGCAGAGCGCTAGCCAGTTCTGCTATCGATAAAGGCCGATATCGAATCCCAACTGAGAGTAAATCGATGACTAAACCTAAGTTTATTTATGTTCCATTTTTGCGAAGTCACTTCAGCCGGCGGGCGTACCCACTGGTCCCTCAAGTGCCAATCGTATATCATGTTGAGCTCAATCTAAGGTATATTAGCTTGACTGTGACTAATGAAATACGATCTAATTAATGTCGTTTCAAACAAGAAATCGAATAATCTTATTCATTTACGCAAAAATACGACGACTATAAGTTGAGATAACAATTTTCATGGTACAATTCGGGATCATAAGTACAACCAAAACTAACCTTAATTTGAGCTCAACACGATATACGATTAGCGCTTTACGGACCAGTGTTCTAGGCCAGCAGAAACGGTTAAAGAAATTATTGTGAAACTTGAATGTTCAAGAATCACAATATTCTATACATGTGACATCAACCACGACAATTTGGATCCAGGGTGGTAGATTATAGCACAAAACCTTCATCCTATTTTACAAGAGGCGATCCGTTTGATAAGCTGATTGATGATCATGTTTCATCATCTTCTTATACTTAGGTATCTAAAAATATTTATTAGGTGCTTTTGTAGTTCAGCAGCTGTTTAAATGTTTGGAAGAGTACAAAACACAATATGTAGAAATCTGACAATAAACTTGGTAATATTGAACTGGTGTAACTTTAACGATGTGGCATTAAAACAGTTTAATATTACAAATCCAGTCATCAAATTGCGTAGTCAAGTGTAATAACGTTATGAAATATGTAATATGCCAGGACTGTGACCGGTTATTTTGTTGTCTGTTTCATAAGGAAATATAGCCCTGTAACGTTTCATCGCTTCACCTGTATGTAGAGCGAGTTACGAAGAATAATCTTTTTGTAATATCTATAATAATGTTAGTAGATTAGCAAGTAGTTAATATATCTTACTTGTTTCTACCTTGAAGTCAGCATAATAACAGAATTTATGTAATTAGTTTATAGTCCAGTCATTTGGTAGTTTTACCTGGAAAGTTTTCCGGGAGTATTGATTAATTGGTAATTTAATAGACTTTGATGTGCTCTTTCCGAATTTCAATTTTGCGACCTCGTATTTTTGCCGCTCAAGCCGCCATTTTAGAAAAATGGCGCCTAAAAGCAGTTTTTTGACAATACCTCCTTTCCGACTTATTTTACGATAAAAGTTATAGGTATACAAAATGAAACTAGTGACAATTACCTATAATGTATGTTTCTACCTTTTTTAATAAAGTTAATAGTGTTGGCGTACGAGCGCCGCAAGTGTACTCCAACGCGCGTGTTGCAGTACATCAAAATCTATAAAATTACCAATTTTCAAATCTCTGAAAACTTTCCAAGTAACCACTATTTTTCGAACCAAATGACTGTACTTTTATACGATTAAGGCGCCTTGTTTCCAAAAAACGCAGCCGCTATTTATGAATATTTTATTCTTAATATGTAATTTCACACTTTGTAAGTATGTGCAAACTTAACTATTTTGCAAACTAAATGCAAGTGGCATTGCATGCACTTTCGCCATTGCCTAAGTTACTAGCATGTAGAAACAATTACCAATGCCAAGTCTATTTTTATTTGTAATTAAAGTTAACTAAGCAATAAAATGTTTGAATTCTTTGAACGTTTTGCTTTTTACAAGGCCCCGGCCTCACGCAACGGAGCTGGCGGGGAGCCAAGATATCTTGCCAAGGTTCAAAGACATGAGACAAGTTTTTTTATTCAGGGTGTAAGACTCAATAACCACCAACCGTCCAAAGCTCAATGCAGGAACAGAACAATGTTGATTATATTAGCTGATACAAGCCCCGCGGTTACACTTATTTTTTTTGGGATAAACATATTCAATTCTCATAATCACTTTTCCCTTTAAAGTAGGTATACCTACTTACAAAATTTCATCAAAAGCAGAAGTTTTACGTGCGATTGAGTAAAAACATCCATCCCCACAAACTTTTGCATTTATATAATACTATACAATACAAAATGCTTTATAGCACATCAAAAAAAAAGAATCAGTAGGTACATGAACACAACTTACCAACTATAATACAATGGGCGAACTTATCGCTAAGAGTGATTTATTCCTTCAACCTTGGGATGGAGTTAAATAGCGGAGTGAGAGATGTCGGCGGTGTAAATAAAATAATTATAAATTATGTGTAATAAGTTATAATATTAATAGTAAAGGATTTTTGCAGTAAACACATGTTTGTTATTATATACCGTACCTACACATATTATGATTTGTAATTTTCTGTCCGTAGCGCGATTACTAAACTGTACGATTCATCCTTGTCACTGTCCATCTCACTCTTCAAACTTAATCTCAATGTTTGATAAAATGTTACTATTTGGCAACTTACATACTGTAGCCTAGCTTATCTCAAACTTGAATGTGATATTGTAAGCAAGGTAAAAAATCATCCACAAAAAAACTTGTTAAGCTGCAAAAAGAGAGACAATAGGTAAAATACAAATCTCTAGCCTTTGTCTTACATTTCGGGCGTGGTGGTTTAGAGCCTAATGCTATCATTTTCCTTGAGATAAGGCTATAAACGCCACTTGAAAGCAAAGCTCATTTATTTGTGGGAAACAGTGGAGTACTCTTCTTTCTTTAATTTCTTCGCGGCGAGTTTTCTAACGTTCAATTATTTTAAAGTCGTATTTTAGGATAAGCGGGACAGCTCTCGGGAGACTTGCCAGGGTTTTTCATTTCATTTTTTTCCTTTCGTGGAGAGATCTAAAATATAACTGTTTTTTGTTTCCTTTATGTGGTGAATAACCAAAACTATTGAGAAACCTGTTTCATATTACGAGATTAAATGTTTTGTAGGTAGCATAAGAGCAAATGCATGCATGCTTAAAACATTTTACATTTATGTTTATTGGCTTAGATACTCTCTCATCATCATACATTATTACATTATTTTGCACGCTCGCTCTAAAATGGTGAAGAAAAAGATCGTGATGAAACCCGCTTACGCGCCTTGGAGTGGTAGGCTCTGGCCGTGGTTGTAATACCACCCACCGAACAAAGCCATGCCGTCAAGCGACCTAGTCGTGTTTCGGGATGATGTTCGGTGAACCATCGGGGAGACGGGTCTGAGCAGCCGCTCAACTGCCGTCTCTCTCTAGATCTATGTGCTCCATCTTAGGCCACATCATCGCTTCACATCAGGCGAGATAGTGGCCAAACATAGATCTATTAAGCGTAAAAAAAAAAAAAAAATACATTACATTATCAGAGGGCAGTCCGTCAGCAAGTTGAAGAAAAATAAATCTTAAAAAATGTGTATTTTACGTACTACGTATTTGATTTCAATGTTACACAAGTAGTAAAGTTGATGAAGAAGTTACGTACCAACAACTCAAATAAGCCCGCAGCATTACGAATTCTTCAAACAAAACAAATACTTTCTTCAACAGAACTTTTAAGCAGAAGTCGAAAACGGATTAAACGAGAGATGAATTTTAAATATGGCTGCAGCCCGCAAAGCCATATAACAAACGGTGGTAGCAAAAATTTAGAGGCAGTCCGCGAGGACACTTCCTTGAGTCTCTGGAATCTTTTTGTTTTGTTTGTGACATCGTCTCCCCTCGGGACATCAATTCGTCGTGTTCGGGATAAAACTTGGCTGAGAAAACATTAACTAAATTCTCTTTTCGAGCGTCCATGTATTGAATGGAGACGTTTTGAGGTCAGTCTATTTGTCTAGAATACTTTTATATATAGTAAGTACATAAAACTCCGCATACAATCACATAAATAACGTATTTTAGATCAGTTACACATGCCACGATAACCCATTTTGCGAAACGGACATAGCATTTTAATGGCAGATTCCATCGTTAATGTTTTACTGAATAAATGAATAAATCATATGTATTTGTTACGTGTAGAAATTTGTATGTTTATTCATAGGTATAATCACACAAATAGTGACAGGACAGCCTCTGTGGTGTAGTGGTTGGGCAGACAGATTAAATCCAATAAACCGCGGAGGTTGCGGGTTCGATTCCCGCTGCGTTAGAAATGTTTGTGCACAGAAAAAAAGCGCACATTTGTTTTGTGACAGTGCGTTGTGGGACCATGCTCGTCGTAGTTTCAGGTCCTCTAGATAAAGGGAATCCTTAAAACTTAGTTAGGGGCCAAGATAATCTATAAATGTGAGCGTAGGCGTTTTATCACAAAGTTTTAATTAACTTGCAATGTATGTTTGTTCGGGTGAAATCTTGCAAGTTGAATTAGAACCACTTCCTCTTATCCTACGGAGTTGAAATTTTGCATACTTGGCAAAGTCCGATGACAATACAATATTATTGTGACAGTCAGCTGATCTGATGATGGAGACGAAAGGTGGGCAATAGAACTCTTTGACGGATAATTGTAAACTACTAGTGTTTGGGCCCATTTTTCAAAAGCATGTAAAAAACTAGTCTTAAAAAAATATTTTTCAACAAAAAACTTAATTTAAATATTGACGATTCTGGCCCAGCGCTTTAATCTGATATGAATAAAAGGAATACCTTCGCCATTTACCCCGGGAAAGCGAACGCCCACACACGCCCTTTTTAAAGCACTGTGAAATATTTTTTTTATATATACGAGAACCAACCAACGAAGAATTCGAAAACATATGTGAAACGTGATTTAAAATATTATTTAAAATCAACATGAGATTATCTAAGTACATTTATAAGTAAGTGCCTTCGGAATGCCGTCCCAATAGTCCCGAGCTAATTGCAACCGAGTAGTGTGCTTGAAATTAAGGTATATTATACAATAGACAATAGTTACGCATGATAAAGCGATAATTCGACGTATAGTTACGCTAAGTGACGCGATGAATCTCCATGGGAAAGTATCACTTGTGTTTCACAGGTTTCTAATGCAAATATCAGTAGTTGGCAAACAAAATACCTACTTTCTAACCTGTTCACGCTTTCACCACTTATGATTTGGGCAAAGCCCTAAAATAATTTGCACGCTATTGTTAAAACTAACCACGTGACTGTTATTTTTTTTTTATGTAACTGAATGCCGAGACGAGCTGGTCGTTTTTCTGATGGTAAGCAACGCCAGTTCATAACAATAACAGCACCACCCAGAACTTTGTTTTGCAAAATCCTGCGCGGCGCTGCACTGCGCTCGTCATCCTGAGACAATACAAAAGTAACAGTATAATATAATAATATATTAATAATTATAATAGAAGTAGGTACATCATAAATGTGACAGGATATTATGTAAATCTGACACGCGTGATCAATTAAAAGTTTTACAATAGAGACTACCGAAACGCCGTTTGTTTCCAAACAACAACATGGAAGTTTTGAAATGAAATGTGGGAACTTTCATGTTTTTGAATGCGGTTTTACGTAACAGTTAAACGGTACCTTCGCTTAACTACGGGCTTTTAAACGTAGGTACCAACAACGTTAAGTGGTATTTTTGGTCCTAATGCGTCTTTGGTAAATAAATAGTTCGGATAATTTTGATGATAAACCTCATCATCATCATCAGCCCATCACGTTCCCACTGCTGGGACACGGGCCTTCTCTGAATGGGCCATAATCCACCACGCTGGCCCAGTGCGGGTTGGTGAATGTCACATGTCCTTGACTTTTTGTGAAAAATTCTTAGACATGCCGGTTTCCTCACGATGTTTTCCTTCACCGTTTTAGAGCGAGTGTTAAATCCGCACATAGCTTAAGAAAGTCAGTGGTGCGGGGTCAGCGGGATTCGAACTCGGGTGCGTCAGATCGAAAGTCGCACGAGCTCCCACTGAGCCACACTTGCTCTTTGATATGATAAACCTATTTATACTTAATATGTAAAGTCAATTACTTCCTAATAACTCTACTTATATTATAATTGCGAAAATGTTAAGGACGTATTAATAATATATAATATATATTTATAAGATTGATGTTTGTTAGTCAATCCTGTTGAAACTATTGAATGGATAGTTAAATAAATTAAGTGGTATTTTTGGTCTGTAAAGTGCTTTTGGTAAATAGTTGTTATAATTTTGATGGTAAACCTATTTATACTTAATATGTAAAGTCAATTACTTCTTAATAATTCTACTAATATTATAAATGCGAAAATGTTAAGGACGTATGGATAGAATGATGTTTGTTAGTCAATCCCGTTGAAACTATTTAACGGATAGTTAAATAAATTAAGTGGTATTTTTGGTCTATAATGTGCTTTTGGTAAATAGTTGGTATAATTTTGATGGTAAACCTACTTATACTTAATATGTAAAGTCAATTACTTCTTAATAATTCTACTAATATTATAATTGCGAAAATGTTAAGGACGTATGGATAGAATGATGTTTGTTAGTCAATCCCGTTGAAACTATTGAACGGATAGTTAAATAAATTAAGTGGTATTTTTGGTCTATAATGTGCTTTTGGTAAATAGTTGGTATAATTTTGATGGTAAACCTACTTACACTTAATACGTAAAGTCAATTACTTCCTAATAATTGTACTAATATTATAATTGCGAAAATGTTAAGGACGTATGGATAGATTGATGTGTGTTAGTCAATCCCGTTGAAACTATTGAACGGATAGGTAAATAAATTAAGTGGTATTTTTGGTCTATAATGTGCTTTTGGTAAATAGTTGGTATAATTTTGATGGTAAACCTACTTACACTTAATACGTAAAGTCAATTACTTCCTAATAATTGTACTAATATTATAATTGCGAAAATGTTAAGGACGTATGGATAGATTGATGTGTGTTAGTCAATCCCGTTGAAACTATTGAACGGATAGTTAAATAAATTAAGTGGTATTTTCGGTCCGTAAAGTGCTTTTGGTAAATAGTTGGTATAATTTTGATAGTAAACCTATTTATACTTAATATTTAAAGTCAATTACATCCTAATAATCATAGTAATATTATAATTATAATGCGACACCCAAGACAAACCTGTTTAAGGTTTATAAGGTGTTAGTAATATAAGAAAAGTTGTAAAGTTTAAGTAAATAAAAAAATTAAAAAGAATACTGTGAATTACATTTTATACATTTATGTACATTATTATAGAGATATATCTCAACTTTTGTTTACAACTATGTTTAAAATAATAATTCAAATATCTATCCTGTATACTTAACTCATAATGAAGGATATGTAAACATACTATTATATTATGTAATCATGCTAGTATTAACTTAAGTACATTAGTTGTGTAATCCTATTTTGGCCTTTTAAACAAGAAATATTGTAATGATATAAATTAGCTAAGACGCTGTTTGGATTGCTAAAATAAATAAAATAAAAATAAAAAATGTTTTTGTGGATGTGTGGATAGATGGATGTTTGTTACTCAATCGCGCAAATCTTTAAAACTATTGAACGGATATTTACATGCAATTTAGTATGTATCTGATACGTGAGGTCTTGGTAAAAGCCATAGGATACTATTATCCCGCAAAGTGCGGGTGAAACCGCGAGGTACAGCTAGTATATTTTTAACCAACTTAAGAAAAGGAGGAGGTTCTCTGTTCGATTGTATTTTTTTTAATATGTTTGTTACCTCTGAACTCCGTCATTTATGAACCGATTTGGAAAATTCTTTTTGGGGTTCAGTATAGCTACAAAGTGGTTCCATATAAATTTCATCGATATGTGACCTTGGACTTCGATACATTGAAGTCGGCTTTTGTTTTTTCTAAAAAATAATTATAACTCCTTGACAAGTAACAAATTCATAGATATTATTGTAAGAAGTCAAATTAGTGTAAATTCCATATAGTGTAAAAACGAAGCAAGTGTACAACACACCACAGAATAAATAAAATAGTTCTACACATACGTATGTATTTACACATGAGTACGTAAGCTTGTAAAATCCTCATAAACTTGAAAGCGGTGTTAAATAAAAGTGCATCATAAAAACCTTTTACAACTCAATGAATATTTTATGTTTTTTTATTAATTTCAGCGTTTAGTCAAAGTAAACAATTTTCGCAGAGGTTTTCGCAGGCCGTAATAGAATGTGATACAATTATGCAAATGGCCAAATAAAGCAATTAGAGAGGGTAGTTTGAATTTTTAACTCAACGTCCGGGATCCGGACTCCCGGGGTCACCGCCCGGCGCCCGGCGCCCGGCGCGGCAGTCGGCCGGGTGCGGGTGGAGCGGGCGGAATGTTACTGCGGAAAAATGGTGTGCGTATTGCATATTGAAATATTAATAGATACTTCGAATAGAAAGAAGAGTAGGTGGAAAGAATTTTGTGTGGAATAGAATATACTTTTATATACTTTTTATTTCACACCACATAATAAATAAAATATAATTAATTTTTAGAAAAGAACAAAACCGTCTTTAAGGCTATAACAAATTTTTTGTTCATTTTTATTATTACAAAAAGCGCTGCATAAATTTTGCTAAAATGTATATGGGACCACTTCTGAAGTATGACCTAGCAAACAAAAAAAGAATCATCAAAATCAATTCATAATTTGCGGAGTAATTGCGTAACAAACATACAAAAAAGAAAAATAAACAAAGTCTAATTTAGAACCTTCTCCTTTTGAATACGGTTAAAAATAAAAGAAATAAGACTTATCTTGTATATTTCAGATACTTGTGCGTTTTCTTCTCTTTTTTACTGTGCCACAGAATACTTAATATTACAACATGTGCGTACGATTTTGTCATGAAGAAGACGGCATTTGAGCGACTGCTCAGATCTGTCTCCTTGATGGTCTTTCTGGTCTTCTTGTGATGTGTAATAATAAAAATTCATCTGTATGTGTTTATTAAATGTAAGGTTTCAAAATAAAGTCTGTTTGTTTTAGAATATTTTTCAAGATTAGTTTCATTATTTTAGGATTTTTTAGCACTAGCAACACGGAATTTATAAATTGGTTGGAAAAAGTCGCTATGTTGACTTTGCCACGTTTCCGTTGGAAGTATTTTTCAGACGAGTCACTCGGAGGTTGGGGCATTCTGTCGACTGTGATCGAACTGTACGGTTGTGCTGAAGAGTGTGTTTTTAGTGTGAAATAATAAGTGTTTTTAAAAGTGAAAATAGTGAAGTTTTATTGAAAGGAAGTTCCCATCGCTTATAAATCAGAAGTGACAACAACCACTTTCACGTAAGTACACGCCCTTAATAATTTATGTAAATTCAAAATTAGGAAGTAATACGTACGTATACATTTATTAAACTACACAAAAAAAAAAGATTTTGTTAGCATGCACCGGTCGGGACTTCTCCGAGACTATCCGGGTGTGGTAACTTAATCAGACAAATTGTGTCGGTGTTAAGATTCATTCGATCAAGGCTATTGATCGATATTTGAAACTCCCGACATGATTTATTACAACAGAAAGATTCCTTTTATTAAATGATCATTAAATTAAGTCAGAATTTGAAAAGATTTTGTTAGCGTGCACCGGTCGGGATTTCTCCGAGACTATCCGGGTGCGCTTACTTAATCTGATTATAAATTGTCGGTGGTATGATTGTTTGATCAGGGTTATACCTTGATTGATACTTTGAAACTACCTGACTTGATTTTACTGTAACTAAAAGTTGTTTTTCATTGAATGATCATTTAAATAAAATACGAAAGTGATGCGTACTAGCCAGGACCACCAGATACTTTGATCATACGAGTTACTGTCTGTATTCAAGTTCGTTTGATTGGGGCTACTCTCCAATAACGATGTTTGAAACTGCGGACATGGTATAGCGTTTTAAATCATTTAAATCTAAAAATTGTGCTGACACGAGCCGGTCGGGACTACCCCGAGACTATCCGGTCGTGTAGGTATGATTAGTTGAGTGCTGTGTCGGTGGTCGAATTTGTTGAATTGGGGCTACTCTCCGATACCAACGTCTGAATCGGCCGGTATGGTGCACAACATTTGGAATTCAATGATATTAAAATAAGCCTTCCCTAATGCGTACGATTTATTGCAAACTATAATTATATTGTGCGGATAGGTGTCTCAATAGTAAAAAGAGCAAGGACAGAACAACAGTTATAAAATTAAATTTCTGATAGGTACTTTCATTTATTCTTACTATATTAACATTAGAAATATTTCTCGAGTCACAGGAGAATGGAAGATGGTGAACGTGATGAAGAAGAACGGCTAGCGACTCCTCGTCGTGAACCAAGTGCTGTGAGGCACAGTCGCTCACGCAGGCGCAGTCGCTCGCACAGGCGCAGTCACTCGCGGAGCCGTAGCCGCTTCAGAGGACGCAGTAGCAGTCAAGATCGATACCTGCGCGGACGGGAAGAAGAGTTGGAGCGCGAACGAGAGCGCCTCTACCTGATGGAGAAGGCGCTTCAAAAGGAGCGCGACGGCAGCATCCGGAGGTTGCGTAGTGAGCAACGTGAACAGCGTGCAGATTCCGAACACCACCAGAGCAGCAACAAGAAGTCATCGCGGGAACGAGAGGGACAAGATCTTCGAAACCGTGGCGCCAGTTCCGGGCGTCATGCAAGGTCATGTAGTCCATCCTTTTCTACTAAAGACATTTTTACATTACTACAATCGCTTAAAAGTAATCCAACGCCACAACCGGTTGAACCGAGAGCACAAACGAGCAATAAACTTGATTTTAAAAATATTTTGCCGGAATTTGACCCTTCTTTGAAAAACCAACGCATTGATGTTTGGCTTAGAAAAGTAAACGAATGTGCCTCTGTTTACGGTTGGGATGAAAAGACGACCATACATTTTTCAATGCAAAAACTGCAAGGACTGGCCAAAACCTGGTACCAGAGTTTAAATACTATCCTTTTTTCATGGACAGAGTGGCAGGAAAAGCTTATCAAGGCTTTTCCCTATGAGCAAAATTATGGACAGTCCTTGGAGATCATGTTGAGACGAAAGAGTAGGTATAACGAACCCATCGAAAATTACTTTTATGAAAAGCTTGCGTTACTTAATCAATGTGACATTACTGGTAAACGAGCTGTTGACTGTATCATCCATGGTTTAACTGATAGAACTACCAAGTCTAGTGCTCTGGCGTTAAGATGTGCTGAATCTGACCTACTTCTCCAATATTTGCTAAGTAACAAAGAATGCGCGTATCAACCGTCGTTCAGACACAAAAATACAGAGCACTTCGTTTCATCCGACTTGCCACACGGTAGGACCGACAAACCAACAAACGTCAATCCTGCGTTGTTTTGCTATAATTGTAAAGAAAAAGGCCACCCTTATCTTAAATGTAATAAGCCGTTAGTGAAGTGCGATTGCTGCCATAAAATTGGACACCAAACTGAACACTGCCGATTAAGACAAGGAAGCCAGTCTACGAAAACTTCCACGGTACCGAAGACAATGTGTATTACGAGTTCTAATCCAAGTGAAAAATTTATTAAAAATGTAACGATTAATGGCGTGCCGATGGAAGCATTCGTAGACTTTGGCAGTGAAGTCACCCTGATAGGTAGATCTAGCGTCGCTAAATTAAATGCCTCTCATGACGGTGTACCATCAACAATGAAAGGTTTCGGTAATGGTTTAGTTCTATCCTTAGGGTCAGTGTCGCTAAATTTAATAATTGACGGGGTAGCTGCAGTAGTATCATGCAAAGTCTTAGAGGATCATTTACTTGACAGAACGATGCTCATCGGTCAAACATATACTGAGCAACCTCATATTGTAGTGTTTAAAGATGCTACCAAGTTGCAGTTCTTAGATGTCGGATCAGAGATTCCCGCGCATTGCTTTAACGATGATGGACAGTCGATACGAGTTAGGATGGTAGGTCGTAGTAGGCTGTACGGAGCAGCAAGTGTTAGGGCTGCAACAGAATCTACTCTTAATGGGAATGTCTTATTAGATACGAAGATTGTAGGTAAACCCAATGAACAGTATGTCGTACTCGGAGGTATTTATCAAGTTAGGAATGGCCATTTAAACGTTACAGTTACACCTTGCTCCATTCCCTGCCTGCTTCAAGAGAATTCCGTGTTTGCTCGGGGCGAGAGGGTTGAAGTAGTCAATAGAGTAGTAACACAGGTGGATTCAATTTCTGTAGCGGAACATTCTCAACTCAAACAGATCGATGAATGCCAAATAAAAATCGGTGAGTCTGTATCAGAGTCTGATAAAGCTAGGCTTTTTGAATTGCTTAATCGTTATAAACATTGCTTTGCCTCTGAGTTGACAGAATTAGGGTGCACCAATGTAACAGAAATGAACATTGAACTGCACAATGATCACCCGGTTGTATATAGACCGTACCGGCTTTCACATCATGAACGCGACATTGTAACTAGTGATCTAAATTCCAAAGGGCTTGAGTATATTCAGGAAAATTATGTCGTAAAAGACAATAAATTATTCAAATGTATAGACGGAGACAAAGATAACGTTAGGTGGGTGGTCCCTAAGGGTGCAAGGTGGCAAGTGTGCAGGATGAACCACGATGATATAGGGCATGTTGGTTATGAGAAAACGCTGGAACGTATAAAGAGATTGTACTGGTTTCCGAAAATGTCGCGTTTTGTAAAAAAATATGTGGGGTCATGCATTGAGTGTGCATATGCGAAAAGGACCTCGACTGCGCGTGAAGGATTGCTTCACCCTATTGCTAAAGTCGAGGCACCGTTTCATACCGTGCATATTGACCACCTCGGACCATTTGTGAAATCTAAAAGAGGCCACACGCATATTTTAGTAACTGTCGACTCGTTTACAAAATTTGTGTTTATTAAATCTGTTCGGAACACCAAAACGATAAATGTCATTAAGGTTTTGGAGGACATTTTTGATACATTTAGGACCCCTGACCGTATAATAAGTGATCGCGGTTCTTGTTTTACTTCGCACGCGTTCAAAAGGTTCTGCCTAGACAGAGGTATAAAACATGTTTTGAACGCTGTGGCGAGCCCTAGGTCTAACGGGCAGGTAGAAAGGTACAATAGGACTATTCTGGATGCTCTAACGGCACTGAATCTAAAAGACAACGAAAAGGACTGGGACAATAAATTAGGACGGATACAATGGGGGCTTAATAATAGTATGCAAAAGACGATAGGTAGGGCACCGGCTGAAGTAATGTTCGGAACTATGATGGATAGTGAACGAAACCCAGCTTTAAATGAAATAACTGATATAATCCGTAAGCCATGCGATATGTCATCGGCGCGGCAGGAAGTGAAGAATAGAATTGATAGAGAACAGGAAAAACAAAAACAATACTATGACAAAGGGCGAAAACCAGCACGTGTTTACAGTAAGGGAGATTTGGTAAAAATCGCTAAAATGGTTTTTCGAAATGATGGCAAGAGTACTAAGCTCCTACCGACGTATGAAGGACCATTTAAAGTTGTAAAGGTTTTGGGGAACGATCGCTATAAAGTGGCGCCTATTCCTGGATTTGAAGGGATGAAAAATAAGCGCAAGACCACGATAGCGTCAGACCGAATGCAACCCTGGATACACATAGCGTCATTAGAACTAGATAATGATGACAATGACTTAAAAACTATGAATGACAGTTATGGTGGAATTCACGACTAATAATTTAAGTTGGATTCTAGTTTATTTATTTTTTATGGATATTTTAAATGATTTTGCTACATAAAACTTTATTGATTGTTTCAGGTCAAGAGCGAGAATGGATGGGTTCGCCGCTTGACCACACTCCGCGATGTTATGGTTTTCGATGAATACATAAGAGATAGCGAGATGGATGGATTCGCTATTTTCTTATAAAATGGTTACCTCGAGAAAGGATGGGTTCGAGGCGAGGGTTGTTTTATAAAATGGTTATCTCGAGAAAGGATGGGTTCGAGACGATGGTTGTTAATTTTTACTGGATGGTTAATATTCTTGATAGTTCTTATTCTTGATGGATAATACTGTTGATGGTTAATATTATTACTGATGGTTAAAATTCATTTTGTATAAACTTCGATAGATAAAATTTTGAGGGATATTATGTTAAAATAATTGTGAATTAGTTTTTTTTTTCTATATATTTTTTTTTTTTATGTATAAATATTATTGATGATAGTTAAAGTTTATGATATAAACATTTTGATAGATATTATGTTAAATACTAGTTTAGTTTTGTTATAATTATAATTTTTCAACATGTAAATATTAAATAGTTTGTAAACAATAATAGATGTTTATATATAATGTCGTACCGATACAGAATTACTCAACTTGCCGAGTGTAAGGTTTCCAACAGAATCGTGTATGGGGTCATACACGTCATCAGGATGGTCGAGTGTAAGGTTTCAAAATAAAGTCTGTTTGTTTTAGAATATTTTTCAAGATTAGTTTCATTATTTTAGGATTTTTTAGCACTAGCAACACGGAATTTATAAATTGGTTGGAAAAAGTCGCTATGTTGACTTTGCCACGTTTCCGTTGGAAGTATTTTTCAGACGAGTCACTCGGAGGTTGGGGCATTCTGTCGACTGTGATCGAACTGTACGGTTGTGCTGAAGAGTGTGTTTTTAGTGTGAAATAATAAGTGTTTTTAAAAGTGAAAATAGTGAAGTTTTATTGAAAGGAAGTTCCCATCGCTTATATAAAGTATTAACTTCTGTTTCAAAATCTCAGCCTAAGTTAAAACTGAGGCACCGAAACCTAAATCGACAGTAGTTAGTAGGTATCATGAAATAGAGCAGTTCGATCGGGGCGGAGTGAATTTTAACAAAAGGCCTGGAACACAGCACGGGGGCGGCGGCGGGCGGTGGAGGCTTGGCATGCTAGGAATCTGACAGCGGTGGAATTCCGTACTTGTAGGGCTGCCGTCATGCTGAATGAAACAAAATTTGTTTGTGATATTTCCCAGATATTCAGGTTATTATTTTTATTATGTTTATCAATTAGATAAGTTTTACCGCAAATGGAATCGCACATCAGAGAGATTTGTTCGAGGCAATAGTATGAATAAAACAGCAAAGTCTGCTTCTTCTTCTTCTCTCGTGTGGGTGTTTGGCCAACCCTGATGTCAGAGATTTTAGGTGTTCTGATAAAAAAAAACATCTTTATTAAATCGATGCATTTTTTTTATTTGGGCAACCTAAGCTGCTGCTACGAAATCAGTGACGGTGGTGGATTGGTCAAATTCTTACATGGTTTGGTCATTGCGCTCAGCTACACTAATAATAATAATAAATTTATTTATTTCAGGCAATAATACAGTTAACACATTAAAAGTACCAGAGGCCCATAAAATATATACCGTACAGACTAGCATAAATATATACAATTTAAACACTAAAGCTACGATTAGGGAATTAACTTCGGCTTCGCCTCCCTGTAGCGCCGGAATACTATGCCTTCGGGCCAAAACTCAGGAGCCAGGAACGTCTCTTTATACTTCGCAGGAAACCGGGGCACGAAGGACTTGAAACTCGTCGTCCTCGTTGTCTCCAACCTCGACAACGACGACTGGTTCAGCTCCTGGATCCGTCCGCCGCACCTCTCCTTGATATACCGAATGACATCGTCTTCCGACGTGCTCTGGTCAAATCGGGAGGTATATCGCCGGTATATAATAATTTTATTACATATTAACGCATGTGTGAGGTATCTAAACTAAAGTATTCATCTTTAAAGTGGACATAAGTATGTCACCGTCCTAAGGGTAATGTGGGCGACAAATGGGCGACGCGACGCGACAAGCGGTGTCGCATGTCGCAACCCACGCGTCGCCGTTGCCGGCCCACTGCGCACGGCTTCACTTCATGAATCATTCACGCGTTCGTTGTGTACCTATGTCCCTTTCTTGCAATGCATTCAATAAACCAAACCTAACTGGTAAGCCTTGACTAGCCTTAAAAAGAAGAGAATAAATAAATTGCATATCCGTGTATGAGTTAGGCATAAAGTTAAAAGCAGTTTCATGTTGTTAGTTTTGTTCTATAAAATAAATGTGCTTTGCTAAATAATTAAATTATTTATCGGCACTGAGTGCTTAATCCCATATCTTACTAATGATATACTGTACCTTACTCATGTCTTATTTGTGATACCAAAGATCTACTATATTTATAGAAAGATAAACACTTTATTATATTCACCTTTAAAAAAAGAAAAAGTACAAGTCAAATGTTTACAATGGTGTGACAATGGACGGTCTTATCGCTTAAAACGATCTCTATTATAGATAGATAGACAGAAAATTATTCATTGCACACACAAATTTTTAGTTACATAGGTCAACTTAAAAAGCTAGTAAGCATTATCTTCCAGTTAACCTTGACTTGGTGTTTTATAAGGTAGTGCAAATTTATCTTCAAAAATAATTATCTTCATTGATTCCATTGTAATAAACTGTAATATCGCAATCATAAATCACATCAAATCTCACTCCGCTGGCCGTACAAAACGAAGGTATCTTCTATCTTTTTAAATTCGCGCACAGTCATGCGAGTTTCTAATGGGCAGGCTTTACACAATAATGACTTACAATTTCATTAAAACTGGAAAGCAACTTGGCCAAAACAAACTAGTTCGCCTCTGTCTATAGCGGAAGTACAAGGCATTAAGTTTATTAACTGTTTTCAAAACTGTGTACCAACGTTGTAAAGGCAAATGTAGGTACCTATATGGTACTTACTTTTATTGAGAGAAAAAGCTGTGAGGTCAGAAGTCTCTCTGACACTCCCAAACGCGCCTTTCTCGCCAATTGGTAGTTTCATTTTACGAATGTACATTCTTTTGCAATCAACCATTTTACGGGTATGTTTCGTCATTGGAGTGTCGATACAGAAATTTATGTTGAGTTTCCATCGTAGTTTCACAATTTACGTCGGATATTCTTTGACAAGCTGTCACAGTCTAGTACAAGACTGTGGTTCAGTTATTAATTAATTCTGTATACTTAATAACTAACCCACAGTCACACATTCAAATTGCAATAAACTAAACATTGTTATGATTAATCTCTATTCAGTCATGTATAGTTATACTCTTTCTTTAATGTCTACATCCATGGGTATTATATTTTTTGTTTATTTATTTATTGTGATCAAAACGATTTATACCAATTACATTTCTTATATAAAAAGTTCAACAAACAAATTACAAAATAGAATTTACCTATATAATAAAATTTCCAAGACACCAATCATAGTTAAATAATAAGTTTTTTTGTTGAAAAATATATTTTTCAAGACAAGCTTTTAACAAATTCGTAATTGGAACCGCAAGCAGATTAAAATGAGCCCAAATATTAGTTGTTTACGATTATCCGTCAAGTAGTTCCATTGCCCACCTCCCGTCTCCATCATCAGATCAGCTGGCTGTCACTTTCAACTTCGTAGGACAAGAGGAACTGATTCAGCTTGCAAGATTCCACCCGAACAAACATAGTTACTCACAAACATACATTTCAAGTTAAATAAAAGCTTGTAAAAATAGTAGGTACCTGACCTACTGTTTTAAAACTGTAGTTAGGTGTCTACATACTGCATGCTGCATTGCACATCTTCAATCGCTACAATTTTATAGCGACATTTTTCAATTTCAGTAATATGTCTCGGACCGCTCGAGCTTTCTCAATATATGAAAATGTCGGCTTTTTTCGTCTTCAGTGCTGAGAAGCAAGGAGAGACAATATTAAAATTCTGGAGTTCAATTCTATCGATGAAATAAATTGGAGAATTTTAAAAACTTTTTAATATTAAGTTTATTCATATATATATATTCCTAGGTTGAATCACACGATCATTTATTGTTTTCGACGGATCCATATAATTATCTATTATTAGTTTGATAAAGGTATTTCAATTTTGTTATAACTGAAACTTTTAATATTGCTAATTATTTAGTTTTGTGAAGCGACTATAGCACTTCATGAAACCGAGTTTAGTTTTAGAATTAGAGAAAAATAACCATTTTCATAACAGTATTTTTTGAAGAAAATTAACGTTACTAAAAACTTTTGTTGAGTTTTTGAGCATGCGTATTACCGTTATAATGTTACTATCTGATATATTACAATCTATATATAAATAAAAATTAAATGCTGTTCGTTGGTTAGCGCATCAAGTGTTCTTTTATTATAAACTAGCTGACCCGACAGACGTTGTCCTTTCTAACTTCAACTGACAGTTATGTCAAACGCCATAAGGTTATTAAAAAAGTTAATATGGTCGTTAAGTTTTCAAAAGTTTTCGAATGTTACATGCAACTTTCTTAATATTTTCTTTCATAAGAACCTTCTCCTGACACTAACAAATACAACAAAAAAAAGAATTAGCAGAATTGGTCTAGCCGTTCACGCGTGATGCCGTGACCAAGGGAAATAGGGATTCATTTTTATATATATATAGATAATATGTAGGTATATATTGTAATATAGTGTAATATGTATATAGTGTGGTGTAATATGTGTATAGTCCGAATTAGGTTTATATGGGCCCAAAAAATTGGGTAATTCGGAAAAACCGAAAGGGCTTTCGGCTTAGCGCAGGTGAAACGGCGGGGCGCAGCTAGTGCTAATTAAATATAATATTATGTATTTAACAATTAGTTTCAAAGCTATGTCTAATGAAATGAGGTTATTCTAAACAACTTTGATATTAATTTCATTTTAAAACTTTATAAACTTTACAACGCAAAACTTAAGCGCGCAACTGAGTTACAAGTTGAACAGTTAAATAACGTCATCTGCTTAAGAATGTGAAACTAACTTCGAGTATGACAGAGTGTGACCAAAATATTCAAACAGTTTAATTAGTTCAGCTTGTTCCAGTTAAGCTAACGTTTCTGTGAAAATAGAATAAGTTTGGAACGTGCGTTTTACATTCATTACTATTAAGTAAGTAGGAATAAAGTAGGTAGATATTTCACGACTGAGTTGTAATCACTAGTTTGATATTTAGCCTCTCGCGAAGACATTTTTTTATGTAACTGAATGACGAGACGAGCTGGTCGTTTGCCTAATAGTAAGCAATACGCCAGCCCATTACAATACCAGCACCACCCAGAACTTTGTTTTGCAAAATCCTGCGCGGCGCTGCACTGCGCTCGTCACCCTGAGACAATTAGCTGTTGAGTCTCAAAATGCCCAGTAACGTCGCTGGCTACAATGCCCTTCAAACCGGAACACAATAATGCGTGCGCATTGTGCTTGGCGGCTGAATAACTGGCAAAGAGATGGTACCCAGCCAGACGGACTTTGTTATTAGAATCATTATTAGGACATGGTCCTAAATTGTATATGTATACCTACTTGCTTTAGACTGTACTTTAACTTCTAACATTCTGATGAGTTTCGTGGTTGAAACACCTACACTATACACAGTACCAATTTCAATGCTAATACGTACAAGCAGAAAATAACATGACTGAGAGGCGAGAGGACTCAGTGATGTAACTATGGGTAATGACAATGACGGCGATAAAAAGCAATAAAATCTATATATGAAGATATTTATGGCAGAGGACCTCTCTAGTGATATTGTTTGAGTAAGTAGTTCCTACGTATTAATTACTCGTTTCCTCAAGAAGTTCTAAGTTCAAAAGTACTTTTTCCAATTTTGACATGACAGACGCACTTATGAACGTCATACAATCACTCATCGTATCTGAAAAAGAACCACTACGAGGCCTAGCGCACTCCGCACTGTAGGTACGAAGCTACAAGTATATAGTCGGACACCCACGGCGGGTCGCGCGTTGGTACACGTTGCCGCGTCAGAAGAGATAAGAGCTATGCGATAGAAAGAGAGGCGCTCTGTAGGTTAACATGACTGGTAGGTATGCAGCGCTACGCGAGCTGAATTGAATTTTATTGCGTTATAGCAAGAGTCGCTATTTGTTTAAATTTCATTGCGGAGTGATGCTTCTGTCCCTTAGTATTCCGTGCCACAACCCAGAAATATAAAATACGGCAAGAAACTGAGGGAGATGCGGCAAGGAACTGAGTTTCTTTTATTATTGGAAAATGAAATAGAATTCCTACCTTGCTAAGAATATCATAAATGAGATAGTTTGTAAAGATGTATGTATAAATGTTTGTTTAACATAATGCCAAACTACTTACGGATGTTAATGAAATGTAAGTAGGTACTTGAATCCTGGAGTAATACATAGAACAGTCATCCCGGGAAATATGTCCACGTGAGTGAAACCGCGGGGCGCAGCTAGTATTTAAATAACAGTAAGTGTATGCAAAATGTACATAAATTGCACCGCCTATGTTGTCAGGTGCCGGAGCCTAATTAAGTTAAAAAACTTTCAAGGAGCTATTTGAGACTGGAAGCGTAATGTCGGTTTCGCCCGCGGGCAAAGTTTGCAATGAAATATTATTTAGTGGAACGGTGAGGCAATGCTGGCCACAGCGTGTTAAATACAGAAGGGAATCTATGCATTTGTATATCATAATATTGCTTTTATCAAGCTTTAGCCACTATAAAAAATATGCCCGTAATATTTTTTGATATTTGTCAGCAAGTTCCATTTTCCGGAAAAATATGTTTCAACATTATTATCGATTGTAAACAGAATATTCTACTTTTAACAATTAGGTACCTATTTGCCAAAGGGCTTGTTAGGTAATTAAGTTCAAGAGTTCCCCCAGATATGGTGATAGAGTCATGATTTTATGTTCATTTATGTTTGTTTGTGATGCCCAAATAAAGAATAAAATATGTTTAGGATTCAGTTTAGTCTTGGGTTTTACTCGCACACAAATAGATATTATTATTATAATTATATTATTATATCTTGCTCTTGTATGCGCGCCTCCTTGTTACAATATGTACAAACAAACCAGTCGACTAGAAAACGATAGTTGATATGCAATGCTTAGGTAATAGTTCCATTGTTGTTATGTTGCGTTTAAAAGTAATAGTTATATGGCGTTTAAAGGCAACAAATATTGTCAAATTTGATCATGTGCTCATTAATCACACTAGTAGTAAGATTACTCCCCGTTTAGTTTTTGCACTGTGTCATACTATGCTCCTGTATTCAACTACTTAATGGTACGTAATGCTATTATTTATACTGTGCTACTGGCTCGATAGCTCTTAACTTGTTGTGGCTTTAAACGAAATATTTTTAAAGAGGAAAATTCTGTACGAAGTTCAACACTCTTTTACCTCACTTCGACTTTTTCTTAGTTGAAGGCGGCAAAAGTCAGAGAGCCTGAATTAAGTTTTAAAAGGTTGAGTGGTTCAAAAGTCGATTAAAGTTTCAGGTGTTGAATTAGTTTATATTCCCCACTCTAAATATTTAAGTATATAAAGTTTTTCCGATTGGAAATCACTTGGTAAAAGCCATTATTAACTTTTTCAATCAGCATTAAAAAGTTATAAGTGACGCTGGATGTTATTTAAATATTTTCCTTTAAATAAAGTATAAGGAAAATATTTTTTTAAATTACTATTACTATATTAAGTAATCCATCAGCATTAAACTTGTTAAGTTTCGCTAAAAAGAACGTAGCAACACGAGTATCGTTTAAACGCAGTCTTTCACCAATTAACAACAAAGGTTCCTCCTGCAGTGATTTGCGAAAATAATTGGACAAGAGGCAGGTGGCATCGTACACCGGAATTTCCTCATTCATTGTCAAGCGTTTCCCATTAGTCGGAGCGCCGGCTCAGGTGAACAGGCCCGGTGTGACCCGTGACGGATCGGGAATCCACAAAGACCCGTTGGCGACCGAGCCGGCGGCGACCGATCTGCGACCCGAGCTGCCGGGCATCCGCACTGCTAGCCTCGCTCTTCGTGTTAATGACATTGGAAATCGACAGCGTGAATGCACGCTTTTTCGTAATCAAAGACTTTGACTCACTGGGTTGTCCGAAATATCGGACAAGTAATTAGTCCGAAAGTAAACAAGAGTCATCAGTTTATTCGAATTTTCGGTCTCTTTGTAGAGCGAAAATTCGAATAAGCTTTCAAAGGGATCAGAATTACTGAACATTATTTCCTGTTCTTTTTGAGAAGGTATAAAGGAATGAATGGAAAATAAGTCTTTTAGAAACAACAACAAATGTTCAGTGATGTGTATGATAAATATATTATATTCTAAAATGCTACACTTATTTAAGTATGAATAAAATGTCTTTGTGCGTATGTTAGTATGTTACTTTTCGCTTTTCGCCGAGATTATAAATTCGCTAAAACAACACTAAGAGTGTGTCAGTATATTATGATATTCAACCCTCCTCGTATTAAATTTGTGAGGCGTTTTCACAGAAAGTACGTTATTTTTGTTCCGTCGTGATGGGACTAAATAAATGCTTGACTACACGCGTTTTCCCACGCTCGTGTCTCCTTTTCACCGTAGGAATTATTATTAATGTAGACTCTTAACTCAGAATACTGAAGCAAACATTTTAAAAATTGCCCTGACTTTAAAGAAATTTTTCTTTATTTTAGGCATTGTTATAATTATGAATAATACGTTAAAATGTCTAAGATTTATTACAATAAGCTTTTGTACGATTATTTACGAGGGAATATTTTGACCTGTCTGAAAACCTTTGAAGTATTTTCATCGGCTATTGAGAGCTATATTTAAATTGATTGGAACTGAGAATTTAGGTTACAAAACAACCTGTGTTTTAAGTCCTATTTTATGCTTGTTTACGCGTTTTATTTTAATGGGCAGAGAGTGGTCGACAGCGGAACGAGCTTGTCTTTTAATGGGAAGATAAGACGAACGCTTTAAAGAAAATCGAGCGTATGTCTCATAACCTTTGTTCATGTTAATTACGTAAGGCTTTGTAGCATTCAAGTTGTCTTGTTCTACAACATTGTTTGATTACGAATGCTGACTTGTAAGCAATGCCGATTTTAAGCCAGTCTTAGCGCGCTTAGATCACGACTGGCCCAGTGCGGTATGTGACTGGCGAGGCGTGGTGGGCCGAGGTCGCCAACACGCAAAATTGAAAGTATGGTTGCTTATGACATGAGGTGCGCTTGCGCCGGCAACTGGTTCTTTTTATGCACGCTTTAATAACATATGTTGATTATTGCTGATATATGTGGTGTTTCGAGTTTTGCAGGTGAAATAACTTATTTTTCTTGAAAGTGGAATTTTACTTTTATGCAGCAACTGTAGGTTATGTCCTCGCCGCCGTTTCGGCACCAAATTATACCTACGCAGTATTTCGTAACAAAGCTTTATGTATCTTTCAATCTTACGTACTGATATCCACCGATATATGCTTAATCTAATTATATTCCAAGTCACGTGTGATTCTCAGTGCTTGTGCTTGCGGGAACATTCTCCACCACACGGCCAACGTGGTTAAACAAGTCTGGTGACTGTGAAGCACGGAAGCACTTACATAGAAGAAATTCTTGAAGTTGTCATGTCTATTCTCTGCTAAACAACTTTCAAGATTAGATCAAGTCTAATAAAAAGTGGCATATAGGTATTTATGTAAATGTCCATAGAATGTCCACGTGACCAAATCACTATCAGTGATACCATTACTTGTGCGTTACGTCATTATGATTAAAAATAATGTATTCCTTTCTAATGTTATAAACGCGAAAGTTTGTATGTATGGATGTATGGATGTTTGTTACTCTTTCACGCTGCAACGGCTAAACGGATTGGGATGAAATTTAGTATGGAGATAGCTGGTTAACCCTGGATTAACTCATAAGCTACTTTTTATCCCGGGAAACCGCAGGTGAAACCGCAGGTGCAGCTAGTCTGTACATAAATATGCTGAATATAAAGCGTGAAGTAGTAATCAAAAACTTTCATTTATATTTATTTCTAAACGCTTTCTAACAAAGCATATTTTTGCATAGTATACCATATACATGACAAATTCAAGACAAGTTGCCGGCCTATTTTGGTGTTTCGCATTTCCTTCTCGACAAATGGTGCGTAATTTTTCTGCCTCCATTAACCCTCCAATAAAACGGCAAACTTAGCAGTTTACCTTTACTTACGCAGGTATAATTTTGTTATTAGAGAACCGGCTGTTACCTATTTTATATCAAAGTTAGCAAGTTAAATGATTTTTGCCCGAACGAGCCCCAACGACTTGGCCAGAAATATTTCCTACGTTGTTACATAAATGGCAAAAGATTTATAACGATTTCGCCGACGACAGCAACTTAGTGAAGGCGGATGAAAAAGTTTTCTTATGCGGTGCTATAACTTTAAAACTTAGCTAATATTCTAGCTGCGATAAATTACTGAGATAATGTTCTTTACAGATTTCATTAGCCATCACGAGGGCTCCGGAATTCTGAAACTAAAAGGCACTAAAACGCAGACGGCCCTCAGTAAAACTGGGGATTATAGCATTAATTTTCACATAATTTATTTTTACATACGAGTTTAAATTCATCCTTTGAATAAAATACTCAAAGCAAATATTGTGCTAAGGCAGGAACGTGAATTAAGCAAACATAGTGCTCCCACTTTAATTACGTTAAGTAAAACGATAGTTAATTATATCCTCCACTGTATCGTAAACTAAGTAATTATTTTGAATTTCCAGCGTCAGGAGCTGTGGAATATTGTGGGGGAATCAGTGAATAGGTTTTACCTTTAATATTGGCGTGAATCCAATGAATGGGATCGCAGTAACGCGTGGTTGTTCTACTAATTGGAACCGCTCGGAAAACGTAAATTTGATAACCACCTCGCTAGCTTACATAATTTGCGGTTATAACAAATATTGTCACTAGACTGGAGTACAATTTTTGTACATTATTATGACCGGTATGTCTCCAGTTTGTTTTTATACCCCTTCTTTATCTGGAAGAACGTTGTTTATTTAGGTGGACTGGAGTGGAAAAATGTTATTATTTTCGACGTCGTTAAAAAAATAACGCGCTTTTCACTGTTGATATTGTTGCGGTGAAATACGACGACACTGGAGTAGAAGAATGTTTTTGTTTTTTTCTTTTAGGTATATCCGAACTCCAACATTCGCTCATTTTTACCCGTCTGCACTATCTAAAATCAAATGTTCCACTGTAACTCCTGGACTACTTATCACACTTTGACAAATAAGATGTCAAAAGATGCTGGTATATGACGTCACACTATGTAATACCACAGTATAAAGACTATTTGGCAATACGAAAGATTTTATAACCAATATTTCGACATCAAAAAATTAAAAAGAATAGGTATGTCGTGCTTGGTATCAATTGAAAGCACATTTTTCGCTATCCGCCCAAAAATCATTTCATTCCAAATTGTACAATTTGTAATTATTATTATTTTCCTAGCCTATATTGTCCTTCTGCTGGGCAAAGGCCTCCCAACCAATTTGTCAATTTTGTCAAAAATTGTCAACACTCTTTTTAATTTCGAAATAGAGTGTTTTCATTATTATTTTGATTATTACTAAAATAACAATAATTGTCTTTTTAAAAGTTGAGTTAAGTTTTCCTGTATAGTATATAAATACACTAAACAGTTGAAAAAACTAAAACCCGACTGACATAAAATGTCGTAGCCGACACCCCTCCTCCACCGCACCGAATAGCATGTCGGCATCCGACTACGACTTACTTTTGTTTCAAACTTTTTAATAAGCATTTTTATGTCGCAGGTTTTAGTTTTTAACTTGGTTTTTATCTAATATATTTTAATTTCACTCAACGTGATATGTTTTAATAAATATCACAAAAAAGTGAAGTAGGTAGTATTTTACAAGCTTTTATTTAACTTGTAATGTTTGTTTGTTTGGGTCAAATCTTGCAAGTTGAAGCAGAACCACTTCCTCTTATCGTACGGAGTTAAAATTTTGCATACTTGTCAAATTCCGAAAATGACAATGCAATGTTATGGTGACAGCCAGCTGATCTGAATGGAGATGGAAGGTGGGCAGTGGAACTCCTTGGCGGATAATCGTAATCTACTAGTGTTTGGGCTTATTTTAATCTGATCGCGGTTCCGATTACGAATTTGTTAAAATCTTGTCGTGATAATTATATTTTCAACAAAAATCTTGTTTGTTCTATTCCTAGACACAAATATTAAGTTGACCTTTAAAATACTTGTGTCCAAAACACATACATACGCCATAGGTAATCTAGTATTTATAGAACATGACAGAACTCGTAGATAGACGTTTGTGTTAACGAAGAAGGTTAACTAGTGACATTTAACATTGGCTTTTCCGCAGGTTGTATATTCGGTAGGTATGCCATTTGCATGAACCGGTCCCCACTTATGCAGCGCGGCCATTTTGAATTTTGAGACCCATCACATCCGCGGTCAAAAGCCTCCGTGGGACAATAAAATAACGACTATAAAAATAAATTATTATCAAAGCCGGACCTAGTAAACCCACCGCCCTCGTGTGCCTTATTTCAAATCTTCTTCAAGGATTCTAAACCTTATGAAAATTGTAGGAAAATAAACCCAACTTCAATTTTAGGAAATCATGTAACACAATAGAAATAAATAAAAATAACATACGTTTCGAATTACGAACCTCTTCCTTTTTAGAAGTCGGTAAATATATGTTTTTTTATAATTATTTTTGCCAATTAGTTAATATATATATCTAGAAATATATAATATACCTATGTTTTTAGTACGAATAAATTATTATCTGATTATTATTATTAAAACGGGGCTTTCACTATTTTTATAAAAAATATTAATTGTTCATTTCTAACAAGAAATAGACTATAAAATTCCCTCAAACGCGATGCAGTAAGCCATGATTAGAAAAACAGTGATGAAATATGAAAACCGAAAGCAACAAACATCAAGGTTGTGGGATCGAAACCACCATACAAATTCTGGTATATTGAAGCTATCATAATATCATAGTGATGCTGAAATCACAGGCTTCTTAAATTGTAAAAAAAATAAAATTTGACCTCTACTGACAGATTAAAATGTAGCAGCTATACAATCCACAATGCAATGATGTCATAAAAAACAGTCATTCAAAAGACATCAACGCGCGCATTAACGATCATGATTTTTATTTTTATTATTATTCTTTTATTTTATATGCAACATACGTACACTTTTGTGAATTAATCTATGAAACCAAAAACTGCATAACATGAGCTCTGGCTTTGAAACATTATGATCGTATCTAAAAGACATCAACGAGCACATCATGCTAGAAAAACATCACGGAATTAACAAGATACTTCTTATTTCCAGCCACTTCCTTATTCAATGTCCATTGTTTCTTATTTCATAATATTTCCCGTGTCGAATCGCTTGCATTCTTCCTTGACAAAATTGCAAGACGTAATGAGGTACTACTAACATTTAGTTATTTTTAATTCGATGTCTTCACAGTATTACCGGAGACGGCCGAGGAAGGCCGAGGCATGAGCCGAAGCTAGTGAAAGTGAATCGAGGGCGAGGGGCGGAGAGGTAGTGTGAGAGGGGCGGGGGGGCAAGGTTGCGAACCGGCTCTACCGGCCGGGGCCTCAGACGTGCCAAACAACGCATTGAGTAATAAGAAATACTGTTGCATTAGCTGCCTTAATGACGTGGTGATGTATGGTGCCATTGTCGAGGCGACACTTGATTGTCATCTTGTTAAGTTTAACTTGATGCTTGTTTGTAATTTGACTCGGAAATGATGTGGACTATCGTGCGCGAGAGCTTTTCGTGAACATTCAATTAAGACATGTGTTTTGGTCTTTTATGTCACATCAAAGGAGAGTTGCATAATCGCATGTCAGGTGGGTAATAGTTTACTGGTGAAACATATATAACCAACCTTGCAACATTGTTCCGGGTCGGGGGTGGCGCGGGCTCTGTTATATTGTTTGAATTTGTATGACAAAAAAACATGTTACACAGAAGGTGGGGCAGGAACGGACTAAGCTACGTCAGGCAGCGCATACAGCGTAGGGCCCCAGCCGGACTCCGGACGGGCCCCGATTTATGTGTGTTTTGCGCTTAAATAAATAGGATCATGTAGCACAGATACTTACTTGGTAATATACATATGAGATAGGGTTATATTTAGTGTAGCTTGGTGCCCAACGCTTTATTAGCAGTCAGTTAATTTTGCTAATTTCTAAGTGCAATGTATATTTAAGTTTTCAGAGTAAAATAAGTCAGTGTAACAAAGTTAGTTGTTTTAACCACTTGCTACTGTTTGCTGTTATTTGCGCTAAGTAGCGCAAATAATATGTAATTAGCACTTGCTAACATTTATAAGTAGGTCGCTAATTACTAATTAACATTAACTAAACGACCCATATTGCTTTTAACCTTGAAACAAAGTAATTTTCGTTCATACTTTATATGGAACTGAGTAATGGGACAAGCACGTCGTTCGCCTGATGGTAAGCGCCACGCATGCCTACAATTGCAGTGCCACCCATAACTTTTAATTTATTCCCGTAAAAAGTACTGCTTAGCACTTATTCACTCACAGTAGTCTGATATGCCCAGTAATTTCGCTAACCAGAATCCAGATCACAGTAATGCTTGCGTACTACTTCTTGGTGGCAAAATAACTGGAAAGCGGAGATACCTTAGAGTATATATGGTGATACCTACACAGATGGCCTCGAGAGACCTACCACAAGTTACTTTTCAGCATATTTTTCGGCAGATACAATATTGTATCTGTTACCGATATCATAAACCAGATGTTTGACCTCTCCGGACTTGGCTACCGTTTATGTATCCACTTGGAATCGAGAATCCATGCTTGCCAAATAAACTCTATTCAAAATAGTAATCGATCATCGAAATTGGCCCGATCATACTGGAAGCGTAGCGGTGGAAAATGAAGTTATAAGCGGAATTCAATCACAAAAATTCAAGGACATGTGACATCCCGCACTGAGCCGGCGTGGTGGCCGCAGTGGAAACGTAATGGGCTGATGATGATGATGATGATGCAGTGGAATTTTGTTAAAATAAAATGACTATTTGAGTTCTTTGATGCATCTGATTTGCAATCGATAATAAATAGAATAATTTGCGTAAACAGATTTAGTTTTCAAAGTGATGTTTATGCAGATAACTAAATGAATTTGTTACTAAGCACATGTTGAGTTTAAAGCTTTTTAATCTTTTGTAATATAGTTTTAAACTTAAGTTACGCTAAGATGTAGCAAGAGCTTACGAAGTCAAAACTTTAAGTTACCTGAGCGCGCGATAAACACAGCTTCATGAAGCTTGAAAAATACTCATGATCTGCCCATTACAAAGCAATCGTTAGTTTTACCTTCTCACTGCCGAGACACGGGCCTTCTTTCAAAGAGAGCCATAATCCACCAAGCTGGCCCAGTGCAGGTTGGTGTTTGTCACAAGACAAGTGCTTGAATTTCGTGATTCTTAAACAAGCTGGTTTCTTCACGATGTATTCTTTTACCGTTTTTGAGCGAGTGCTAAATCCGCAAATAACTTCGAGTCTTTAGTGCGTTGTTAAGAGGGATTCGTACTCCAGGTGCGTCGGGTCACAAGTCGCACAAAATACCCGTTTAGCCACACTTACTCTACCAAAAATACTTACCCAGCTAGACCTCTCAACTGCCAATAAACGCTCTACCTGAGCCGCAGTATCAGTGAAACAATACGATTGGCATTACCCGAAACGATCATAGAATTTATTACGCTCCAGTTGTGTGTGTCCGTGCGCGCTCAGTCGTAGGAAAATTGCGTTTTATTTTTGTATTAGGTCACAGAAAAAGTATGTAGTATTGCAGAATTTGTGGTAGTCATTGCACGAGTCGATGGATGCTTTTGAAATTACCGTTGCGCTTATTTCATTATTCTAATTTCAACGGATTGTGGTCGGGTCTGACCAATATTTTACTTCACTAAATTTTCTTTTATTTTAAATCTACCAACCGCATTACTATCATTATCAGGCACATTATTTATTATTTAATAAGATTATCATTAACACAATTAAGGACCATAAGATGTGTTTAAGGTAGATAGTTAAGTAGTTGAGTTTCCTCATCTCTATTTAGATATTTGCATCAAAGACTTAGACTTATTTATACCTTAGCACAAAACAATTTGTACTTTATGGACTTAATGCTACTCGTAGATAGCATTTTCTAGTAGACGTCCAGGACGTACAAAAAAAGGTAAAATAGGCTCCTGCAAAACAACCTGTATATGCGGCAAGTATTAGAATATACCTGACTCAATGGATGGATGGATGTTTGTTACTTAATCACGCAAAAAAACAGAACGGATTTCATGAAATTGGCATGTAGATACTTTAGGTCTTCGAAAAGGACATACGCTACTTTTATCCCGGGAAACCGCAGGTGAAACCGCGGAGCGCAGCTAGTACTCGATTTTCGAATTATAATAACGGAAAATACACTAAAACCTTTTGATTATTTAGCATTATTATCATAACAATATCAATGAAATTTTCAGTCGTATCAAGGTATCTAAGTATGTACCTACTTCTTGGTTAAGCGCCATTGAAACATCGATTGCTAACAGAATTCAAGGCAATACCGTTGAATCGTGACTCCAATTTATGTAAAGTGTCAAAAGAACCTTCATAGGGCAATTGACACATTGAAATCTGTCTGTTAATAAACAAATGTACTTAATGCTAACATGAATGCCATTTGTAATGTGTTAGTTAGACCATAGTGCACTATAAACATAATGGTTATAGCTAATAATTAAATTTGTTCTAACCGGGCCGGGAATTTTCTGTGCTCTATCCTAGTCCAAAAACTGAATATTTATTCAGTTATTTTTCATTCATTTGAATGAACTCTAATACAAAACAAATTACAAAATATTAAAAAAGAAAATAGTTTTAAAGTTTGACAATGGGCGGCCTTTTTGCTAAAAGCGATCTCTTCCTGGTAACCTATGAGTATATTATGTACCTATATTAAAGTATGCAGATTCCACAATTACAAATCTGCGTATATATATTGTGAGCAGATTTTATATACATATATATATAATTGTTTAGTATGGACCTGAGCGATGAGGCGAACAAGTCGTTCGCCTGATGTTAAGTGCCCATAACAATTGCAGTGCCACCCAAAACTTTTAATACCATAAAAAGCACTGCGTAGCACTGCATTGCGCTCATCACTCCGAGACATCAAATATTAAGTCTCATGTGCCCAGTAATAGGTATCTACGTTCCTTAACTAGGCGAAATAAAAATCTATTTGTACCTTAATGATCATTACAAGCCAATTTCGCAACCATGAAAATAAATAAGACGTTAAATATAAATTAGATGTAATATCATTCGCTTAAATATAAATAAGATGTTATATCATTGTAATGAACGAAGTCGTTAACAAAACGACGTCTAAACTCATCTATTAGCAAATGGGTATGTGTTAGACGGATAGACAAATCTGTACTGTGTATGTGTATTTGTATGGGTATGTACTTACACACAATACTCTTCGACCGTGAGAATGTGGCGTAACCTCTACAATAGAGGCAATTTAAATCTGCCTCAGACAGTCTTGGGCTTGTGGTTCAGGAGCCGGCTACGTTGAAACCGCAGTCAATTCTTGAGGTACGTGCCGTGGTTATAAAGTATTATTGCGTGTATTTCTGGAACATTTTACCTTCGAGTGTAGTTAGAAATTTCTGTCAATCAATGAACGTCTCAGTATACATGTACCTTGATATTTTAAATCAGATATCTATATTGTACCACCTACCTAATTAATATTACAATGTCAAAACACTGGCCAATAAATATATGTCAGAAATTAGGTAACATGTAAAAATTATTAAAATAATAATTAATTTTTACATATATATTGTACTATATTTTACATATACTTTGTAACAAAAGTTCTAAACAATATGCCCCTCAGTTTCTTGGCGTATCTTCTGAGTAGTGGTTCTTTTTTCGATACGGTGGTAGAGTCATTGTAATAATTGACGTTCATAAGTGCGTCTGTGACGGCTTTAGAACTTTTGAATTGAATTGAATTGAACATGTAGCTCATTAATTAAATTTAACAAAAAATAAAAATGTCAATCCATTCTACAAAACATCTAACGTATGTATTTTCATTTCACAAATATATCTAAAAAGTTACCAATCGCATTACATATAATCTGTATTAAGGTGTTATTTATATCAGATTTCTGATATAAATTATACCATTTCATTTTATTGTACTATTTATGGTACAATTAATATCAGAAACCTGTTATAAATTGTACTATTTTGTTAGTTTTGCCTAAATAACTACCCGTAAATAGTTCGCCACACATAAATCTACAATTCAGTGAACAAGTTAATAATAGCTGAATTTTGTATGAAAAACGTACCGTAATATAGGTACCACCTTAAGATATCGAAACAAGGGAGCTCCTGAATAAAAGGACCACTTCGGCAAGAGAGCGTGATACAGTCAGCTGAACTCCATTAGCATACTCGTAATGAGTTTATTATCCGCGTTGCCGGTTCTCCAACCAAATCAGCATGCAAGAGACCAGCTTGCTTTTGTTATACAATAACCATACAAAATGCAATTAGGTTCCGAGTATTCGTTACAGACCAACTTTATACTACTGCACGGATCTAACGCATTGTTCGGGACACAGAAAACATGCATAAGAACGACCAGTCAAGTTTTGGTAAAAACAACTCTATTGTGTCGTTAAGTAGAAGCATGGATAAATGTGGAAAGCTTGTGGTGCTGCAATTGTTCGCAGTGATTAAAGTTAGTTTTAGCTTGCTGGTTTTGTTCAAGAATTTGCAACGACTTTGTTATTGTTTTATTAATGCATGTCTTTCTTTATCTTTCTGTTTTTCTATTTTGCACTATGTATCCCACATTGTGGGCTCATCAAATATATTCTAGTTTCCGCCTGAAAATCGTCGAGTCGGGAACTTTTCCTGACATCGCGCAACGTTTAATTGTACCATAATTAGGTACATTATGTTTTATCTTTTTCTGTTATATAGTATAGCATTATTTGTTATGTGTAGTATAGTATTATAGTTGACTTTAATGTTGCGTGTGTCTCGAATAAATGTCCCGATCAATATAATTTTCAACTTCCTAATTATTTAAAATACAATACAATACAATAACACTTTATTGCATACCACAAACATAATTACATGAACAAAATAGAAATCTTAACTAGGGTAATACAATTGGCGGTCTTATCGCGTAATGCAATCTTAAGATCTTAAAATTTTCGCCTAGCATGCGTTAATGTATTCAATATCAAAAATTTCACATGTCTTTTTAACGTAATTTTTAACGCCCGATGAAAAAAGGGGGGTTGTTATAAGTTTGACTACTATGTGTGTCTGGTCTGTGTCTGTCTATGGCACCGTAGCTTTTAAACGGATGAATCGATTTGGATGCGGATTTTTATTTGAAAGCAAGTTTTCTATCAGTGGTTCTTAGACATGTTTTATCAAAATCGGTTCAGCGGTTTTTTTACTTTTTATAGGTTTTTTGTGTCAGGCGTTTCTTAAATTTTAGCTTACTGAAATTAGTTTGTTAAAACTTTTATTAGAAATAGAAGTATTATTGTACCTATTAGATCCGATTGAACATTTCTCACTTTAATCAAATCACTCTCATTCCTGAGGGTGATTTGATTTCTTCAACAACTTACTTAATACATTATGTATAAAAAAATCACTTAAGTATTCATGTACATACATTCATGATTATAACTAGCATTTATATTTACATGAAGTAAATCAGGTTAATATAAAAATTATGTATATATGTATTATGCACATAATTTTAACTTGTTCTAACAAAAAAGTTGCTTTTTTGGTCTGCTGGCTGTTGCCACTGAAGCGCTTTGTTACTAGTCTTTACTTTGTCGAATTGAGCCGGTTAATGACCTATTTGAACAATGAGAAAACTATTTATACATATCTTTTGTTCCACAAGCATTAAGATAGATAGATAGATAGATAGATAGATAAACACTTTATCATTCACCTTAAACATAGAGATAAAGTACAATTCAAATGTTTACAGTGGTGTAACAATGGGCGGTCTTATCGCTTAAAGCGATCTCTTGCAGACAACCTTTGGATGGAGAGGAATAACGAAACATACACAGACGGTGGTGATAGAAAATATAATAGACATACTAAGGGCTTACATATGATATACAATATATAATCTAATTACTTAAATATATATGACTATATAAATAAACTTATATACCTAATTAATATACATACATACATACAATATATAATTAACATACATATTATAAAATACAAAAGTGAATGGATTAAAAAAAAAATAGAATTCCATAGCAAAATATAATGATAAATATTATGAAGTGGATAAATATAATTTCCTAATACGATCTCTGAAAGTGGCCAGTGATGGGGAGCGTTTGATTAAGATACATCTTTATGCAACTGCGCAATGAGACGAGCAGGTCGTTCGCCTGATGGTAATCGCCACGCACGCCTATAACAATTGTAGTACCACCTAGAACGTCCAATACTGTTTAAAATACTGCGTAGCAATGCATTGCGCTCATCGCCCCAACATCCGATAACGTGAGTAATCCGCTGTCTACAACGCCTTTCAAACCGGAACACAGCAATGCTAGCGCACTACTGCTTGGCGGAAGAATAATTGGCGAATTGGTGGTACGAGTACTAACCCAGACAGTCTCTCTTACCACTTTACATAACTCATAATTATGAAATCATTCAAAGCAAATAAGACTATAACCTGTACAGTTTATTCCGTTATAAATTTTTGGGCAGGTACTTGTTTATTACGGTTTAAAAAATAATGATAATGTAATAGTAGTGTTGAATTACAAATTATAATTTGAATAATACTTTATTTGTACCATAATAACTAACAATAATTGTATTATTGATGCAAAATTAGACCGATGAACATGAACATGCCGGTTTCCTCACGATGTTTTCCTTCACCGTTTTTAGAGCGAGTGTTAATTCCGCACATAACTTAAGAAATACAGTGGTGCGGGGCCAGCGAGGTTCGAACTCGGGTGCGTCTGATCGAAAGTCGCACGTGCTCCCACTGAGCCACACTCGCTCCCCTTTCTTTCACCTAATGGTAACCAATACGCCTGCCCCTATCTGTACTACCCAAAACTTTACATTGAAAAATCTTACTCGTCTCTGCACTGCACTCGTCACCCTAATATATGCTCATAATGCCCAGTAATTTTGCTTGGAACAGTGCCTTTAAAACTGGAGCACTGTAATGTTTGCACACTACTGGTTGGCGGTTGAATATCTGGTAAAGGCGTGGTACGTCCTAAGGCGACCATAGGGTCGCCTTAGGACGTATATAATATAAAAATGCATTTACATATTTTGGAAATTACACGTGGGTTTAAAATAGGATAACCGCTAGGGTGGATGTGTTCTTGAGTGGAAACTGGGAATTGGCAAACGTAGTGTAGGACGCCCTCAAGGAGCGACAATATTCGCAGGGTGGCTGGCAGCAGCTGGATGAGAGTAGGGAGATCATGCTCAGTGGCGTGCAGCTCGAGAGGCGTATGTCCAGCAATGGACTGCAAATGGCTGATAATGATAATGAAATATAGGCATACATATATACATAATATTTTATCCAACAGAGATGAAACAGGTTTCATTGATCTGTAATATAAAGAAAACATTAAAAATATGTACTTGATCTCAGATACGAACCACGTGGCTTTAGAATATGGAGTACGCCCAAGGGTGCCCGGGCGTCTTAGTTCTCACATTTTTGATCACAAGCGATGTAAGTTTAGATACATCACTAGTGATCAGATCTGCGCTGGTTGTACCAAATCCGCACTCTCAATACTTTCAACATCAATGTGTAACAAACCGTGCACATCGCTGAATGCTGGGGCAGGTAGCGCAGTATCATAAAGGGAGAAGGTAATACTATGACATGGTCACAGCCCCCAGCATTGGGGAAACGACGCAAGGAGAACGTAGTGATCAGATAATTATATAAATCTGCTATAACTGCACTTTTACATAATATTTGGAGCACTACCAGTAATAATATAATATTTTTTGAAACACAAAATATCATAAAATTTTGAATAGTTAGGAAGAAGAAAAATGATATTGCTGGGGCAGGGATCAAACCTGCGTCTTCGGAATACCGTCCCTACGCCTTAACCACTAGGCCACCGACCCAACTGCTCGAGCAACCAAATTTCTTCTATCCTTCTTATATCGGCTTCTTCCTAATTATTCAAAATCTTAAGATTTTCATTCAATATCAGAAACAAAATATCGTATTATAATAATTCGAATAATAATGCAAAATACCATGTTGTTTACGAAAAATGCGAAAAGGAGAGTGCCAGACTTTTATTGCATCACTTCTATGATCGGAAGTAGTCATTTCGTTATCCGTCGTAGAGTGAAAGGTGATCCTAATTAAATAAACCTGTTGGACAGTGAACGGCAATGACCACATTAATACCGGAAGCGAAGCCGTCGCCTACGCGTGAGATTAATACATATATATACTATAATGTGCAATATTGACTTCTTACTTCCACTGTATTTTTAAATGAGACAAGCAGGTCGTTCCTGTCCATAACAGTTGCAGCAGCACCCAAAACATTAATAGGCATAATCCTCCGCGGTACTGCATTGCGCTCGTCACCCTGAAGTGATAAGTAATTAAATATACAACTACTACCTACTAACTTCTCGAGTATCCAAGGCTAATCTGTGAAAGAAGTATGTAAGTAGCTTGCTCTTGCGCTCTTTGTGACGATATACATACATATTTTATTATTCATAATCGACAGCCCAACACTAGCTTTCGTGGGACCTAACTCTTCCTTCTATTGATTGACAACCTCTGTGGTGTAGTGGCTGGGCAGATCGGCTCAAATCTCTTAGGACACCGAGTTTTAGGGTTCGATTCCCGCACGGGACGAATGTTTGTGCACAGAAAAAAATGCAAGCATTTTTTTCTATGTAACTGAATGACGAGACGAGTTGATCGTTTGCCTGATAGTAAGCAATACGCCAGCTCATAACATAAACAGCACCACCCAGAACTTTGTATTACAAAATCGCTGCACGCTGCACGTCGTCACCCTGAGACAATTACTGTTGAGTCTCATAATGCCCAGTAATTTCGCTGGCTACAATGCCCTTCAAACCGGAATTCTTTTAATTTTACAGGGTAATTTTATTGATACAGGGAATCCTAATTAGAGGCCAGGATCTACGTACTCGTATGTGATCGTTGGGCGTATTTGTATTTTGCATTTGTTCTCGTGCTAGCCCAGCAGTGACCTAACACCTAGGTTAGACCAGCAAGTATGTCTTTTATATTAGAGGGTGGTTATGAGGTAATGAGGTTTATTTTCGCATTCGCTTCTCGACGCCCGCCGCCGTCTTGGTCGTGCCTCTCGGTGACGTTAGAGTCGTGCTTCTGGTTGTTTATTATTTGGGAACTTTTCACCCAAATAAAAGAAGAAAGAGTTGTAAAAACGTAAATAGTGCAGGTGTATCACGATGCGTCGTCGGTAGAAACTGCCCGGCGGGCCGGAACGTCGCTTTCTCGTGCCGGCATGTTCTCGTGACGTCGGCGCGGCGTGACGTCAGGACACGTTTCACTACCTCCAATGTGCATGGAGCTAGGGGAAAATGGAAGTGCATAGGTGATTAATTATTTAAGAATCGTACACTCATTGTAATACGAGAATCACTTGCTCAAATTAAATGAAACTACTTATAATTAATTAGACAATGAGCTGTGAATTTAAGATAAATATAAAATATTTCTTTTGTTATGTCGTATCTCAAAATAACACTTCATTAACATTACTATCCTAATAAGACTAATAAGTCATTTGAAATTAACTTAAACTGCTAAGTAGAGTAAAACTATAAGAAAATGTCCATTAACACTTTCTTATTCTATACTAGCGACCCGCCCCGGCTTCGCACGGTTATTATACATATAAACCTTCCTCTTCAATCACTCTAACTATTAAAAAAAACCGCATCAAAATCCGTTGCGTAGTTTTAAAGATTTAAGCATACATAGGGATATAGGGACAGAGAAAGAGACTTTGTTTTATACTATGTAGTGATTAAAACGAATGGTTGTGGTTTTGCAAAAGTACCTAATAGTAAACACTTTAGAACGGACATAATGACAGGAATATTTACCAGATATTAATTGTAATGTATTTGTTTTGAGGCAAATTAGCAGAGCTAGTGGTCCGTGGCTAGTAATTAGTTCGATTATTATTAAGTAGGTAGGTATAGTAACTTAGATGTCATTAAAATAAGATAAAAGCAACATATAATACGGCTGCATTCAAAATTAAATCAAAATATGATGTCGTTCTATGAAGTTATTTGTAAATTCTTAACTGCTTTCAAAATCAGACAGACAGGCTTATTACCGTAAACCTTTATAACAACAGCTGCTATCAGGTTCAACATCCGCTCCGGATGAAGTTTCAAGCCTGTCGCATAAAGTTTGTATAGACCATGTCGGAACTTACCCGGGGACATTGTTAGAATAGAATACAATCTTGAACATCGCCCGCTCGATGGCCGCCCCAACTAATCAGTAAAGTTTTACCGCTACCTGACACCTCGTCTCGCCCAGCTCCTCGATTGGGCACACTCAATTTTGGGCTTATTGATTACCTTTAAGGAGCTTATCGACGGAGGAGCTAAATGGCCTATTTACGTTAACGAACTTGCTGACTAATCAAAGTTTGGCTGTTTTGAAAATAATCTCGTGGACCAGTGACAGAGTTAAGTGTGTTTGGCAAGTGAGTGACAGATTTATGAGTAGCGCTGTTTTTGACAAGTAATTTAATACTATGGAAATCTATGTCTTAATACACTATTCATACACGCGTCGCTATTTTTATATATGTAAATATTTAAATATATATTTTAGTTTATATTTCACTGGTGTTAGGTTTCTCGTATGCGAGAGGCCGTTTCGGTGGGTACCACCGCGCACCGCTTTGCCAGTTAATCAGCCGCCAAGCAGTAGTGCGCGTGCATTACTGTGTTCCGGTTTGAAGGGCATTGTATCCAATGAAACTACTGGGCATTATGAGACTCAATAGCTAATTGTTTCAGAGTGACAAGCGCAGTGCAGCGCCGTGCAAGATTTTGCAAAACAAAGTTCTGGGTGGTGCTGTTACTGTTATGGGCTGGCGTATTGCATATCATCAGGCAAGCGACCAGCTCGTCTCGTCACTCAGTAACATAAAAAAAAAAATAGGCATATTTTAGGTATATATTAAGTTTATGTGGTAATAATAGTAGGTATATATTATTACATACTATAGGTTTAGTTTTCTTTGCTATAGGTATGTAACTTTTTTGGCAATTATTAAGAATATATAAAACTTCCCATCACGCACTTTGCTGCACCGCTACCATTTTTTCTTGCACGCCCTGGATGATGAAAAAAAATGCTATCTAGCATTAAGTCTTCCTACAAACTGTTTTGTGCTAAAGTATAAATAAATGAATGTTCTCGTGTTCCGGATCCAAGTCGTTGAGACATAAGATCTTCACGTCTCATTAAGACGAACACGTTCTACAGCGTAAACTATTGAGAAATGTTCTCAACTACAATTGTAAAGGTCAAGGCTAGCCGGTATCAATGAAACATAAGTCAGTTTCACACATAGTACGTTTAAGTAATTTTAAAAAACAAATCGTACCTAGGTCTTGATTATGCAGTATTGATTTAATTGCAATGAAAAATGTGTGCCACATCCAGGTACACTGCATTCTTGCGCGTAATAAATAATAATTATGTTTTTTGCAACTATCGTTTCTGTATCTATTCGCTACATGTGCTTGTTAACCCACTTTTTCTGCCATTATTTCTCGCTGGCGAGCAAGAAAATTTACTGTTTTTTCTTCTTGTTACAGATGTGACAGTGCTGCCGCTATGGCGTAGTAATCGATGACTGTGCCATTTCTTCCGCTGCCAAAAATGGCGATCTGTACTCATGGGACTTTCGAATAGACTGTTTAAGTTCTTGATGACGTAGACGAATCGTATCCAATGATACGGTGAAAATAATTAATGATATAAAATGGGGCGGCGACGTTGGAGGATCGTCACGATAGCAGCGGTCCTGCTATTTATTATAAAGGACACGCAGAGTCAAGGTAAGATCATAAATAATTTTCTCATATTTTAAAAGGGTATGCTGAAATTTGTCATGGACTGTCAATATACCCCTTTTATATAGAGTTAGAAGATAAATCAGAATAGAAACTGATCTGTTTTCAGTATGCTCCTATTATTGTATTACATAATATGTTCGAATCATAGATATAGTATGTCGAGTTATATAATAGTTTTTATCCAAAACTATACAATTACAATCACAAAACTCTTTATTGCATACCAGTTACAAAACAATAAAAATAATAATAGCATACAATTCCTTACAATGGTAGTACAATGGGCGGTCTTATCGCTTAAAACGATCTCTTGCAGACAACCTTTGGATGGACAGTATCGAAAGAAGGAGTAGACGTCGGTGTGCAATTAAATAATAATAATAAATACCAGCTTAATTAAACATACATTCCAGTAGATACATACTTATACATATATAAACTAATATACTATAAGCTTCTAGAAATGGTATAAACGTATTACTCCGCGTTCTAGTTTTGCCCTTACTCATAAATAACGAGATTTATAGATTGCAAATATCAAAAGAAAAGATATTGTTGTGCAAACACTACCACACAGTCTCGTACAATAGCGAACGTTAAGGTACGAGTTGGTAGCCGACTGCAGACAGCTGCAGTAGACGACGTGTCGCTGCGACACGTCGCTGCTGTCATGATGAACCCAAACTGTAGATAGCTGCAGCAAATGGCAGGCAGCGCCGTATTCTTGTTAACAGTCTGACAGTCACAACAGTCCTTGTCGGTGGCACTACTGACCTGCGGTCGGGGGACACGTCGTCTGCGAAGGTGCGACGTGTAGTCAGGCGACGTGACGCTAACTGCGGAAGGTATTTCATAGAAATACATAGAAACCAGTAGCAGCAACACGTCGTCTGCTACTGTTGTCTGCAGTCGGCTACCAACACGTACCTTAAGCCGTGTTTTATTGCAATGTAAATAAAATAAATCTAGATCACAGCTCTAACCACGAAATAGTAATTAAATCATTATGAAAATATCTCGAGACGGGTACGTAATTAATTATGCCATAAGCTCCTCATTTCAATATTTTACACGTTCAACACAAACGCATATAGCAAGAGTGTAGCAATGTACATTAACCTTGGCATGTAAAGTAGGTACGCACGCTCATATAACATTCATATTTTCACTGTCATTAGGTTAAAATTTGTAGGGCATAAAAGTTTCCTCTCGCGTAACCACATTATTCGTGGATAATATTATACGCTGCCGTAAAACATTTCATTATTTTTAAGCGGAATAATTTAGGCACCACATGCTAACGCAGAATGTTTTTCGTCTCACCGTGCGAAGGTGTAGAGGCAAAATTAAGTTTGTGACATAATAACACACAGTTTTCACTTTATGATATTTATTTTTATACATTATGGATCTTATAATAGAAATTTTGATCTAGATAAGGAACATGCATCAGTCTATGGTGACTGTGTAGAATAGAATACAATACCAATGCCGACTCGACCGAGAATCGGCTGTGGAATGCGTTAGCAGGTAATATCCAAAAAAGTAATAGTAAAGACATTTTTAAGCGTCTCGTCCATGAACATTTTATTAAGCGAGTTTACCCTAATGACTAACATTATCTTCAATACTGCTGTTTTGAAAAGTTCAATCCGCTTTTTCTTACCTATACCTAAACCTACATGTGATCCTATCACTTTATAATTATATATATGTATATATATATATATATTGTTATATTATATAATTATATTTATTGTGATGTTGTATATATTTTTCTATTGTTATACAATTTATCATATTTATTTTGATGTCATTTATTTAGTATATCTCAACGTACTTTTGCTCAAAACGTAGCTGCACACCCACTATATTTCTTTCACGACCTGGAAGACTGGTAGATAATGCTAAATATTATAAAGTCATTCCTTGTACCATTTTTGTGCAAAACTATTACATAAATAAATAAATAAATAGAATACAATATAATAAGCAACAAATTATAAAAACTATATCTTATACTTATATAAAATTCTCGTGTCACAATGTTAGTTACCTCACTCCTCCGAAACGGCTTTACTGATTTTCACCAAATTTTATATGCATATTCAGTAGGTCTGAGAATCGGCTACTATCTATTTTTCATACCCCTAAGTGTCTTTTTTTTAATTTATATGGCAAAACAACGTTTGCCGGGTCAGCTAGTAGTATATATTTATATAAGTGTTGTACTAACTGTTCTTCTAGGTATCAAGATGTTTGTCTTTTCCCAGTCTGTTTTTTCAAAAATCCAATCTAGGGACCTCTATAAGAATTCAGAAAAAAGAACTGGGAACGACTAACAGAAGTCCGTAAGCAATTTGTACGCGTTTTTTTAAATAGGCAGTTAATATAAACAAAGCATCATAAATAACAATATAACAAACAAATATTAATTAGTTAATAAAAATAACATTATTTCAGAAGTAAAGTCCATAGAACACTTAATAAATGAGAGTTTTTACTTTACTAATAAAATAAAAATCTGTACCTACCTATATCCTAAACGAGTACAAGTTTTTTGGTCCGAAAAATAAAATCTGCGGGAATCGCAGAGCGTATCACTAGTTTACAAATAAAGATTTCGATACTAAAATATAAAGTTTACTCCGATACGTTATGATTTCCTTTGGGAGATTTTGTTTCTCTAATAAAACGAAGCGCTCTGATACATTTTGTATTATTGAAATAATCGCCATAAATGTTTATCTTCCAAAAATCTTTTGTAACATTTTTAGTTCCATTCGGAATTGGCTTCGCGTGAGGGGTCTTTTCTTTTTAATTAGGTATACCTACGCCTGTGAAATGCGTACTTTTGAACTCAAGCATTTCAGTGACAGACTCCATGGTGTAGTGTTTTGGCAGAATGGCGCAAATTACATACACCATCGAGGTTTACGGGTTCGATTCCCGTGATGAGAAACGATTGCGCACAAAAAAAAATTGCACAAGCGTTTGTTTTGTATAAGAGTGTTGTTGAACCATGGTCCTCGTAGTTCCTGGTTCCCTACTAGATCCAGGGAATCCTAGTTAGGGTCAAGATCTATGTTTGTGATCGTTGGGCGTATTAATTAAAACAAAAAAAGGTAGGCCCTCATTACGGCCGTCCTTCTAAATTATGGTAGTCCTTTCTGTTCAAAGGTTGTCTGGAAGAGATCGCTTTGAGCGATAAGGCCGCCTATTGTTATGTTGATTACTGTGAAATGTACTGGTTTTTCATGTACCTCATTTTAAGGTTTTTAACATATCTATTTATGAGACATGTCGAAGCGTCAAAACATCCACAAAACATATAACATACTAGCTGCGCCCTGCGGTTTCACCCGCGGTTTCCCGGGATAAAAGGTAGCCTATGTGTTAATCCAAAGTATAAGCTATCGCCATACCAAATTTCATCAAAATCCATTCAGTAGTTTTTGCGTGAAAGAGTAACAAAGGTACATCCATACATCCATTCTTATAAACCTTCGCGTTTATAATATTATTTAGTAGGATTTCATAAAAGAACCACGCCAACCTTGGAGCACAAGCGGTATCACAATAAAGATTAAAAAACCCATTTCTATTTGGCAAAAGAGTCAAATATGCACCGAGACCTTGTACCGAGTCCGGGCACAATGGCTAGACCGAGTGACAATAAAGACAAACCGTATCAAAATAATATAAAAGCCCGTACTAGGACAGAGTGTGGGTGGAGGCTCGCCCACGCTTGCAGTAACCAGCAATGGACTCTTACTAAGGTTCTAATGTAAAATATTCTCGAAACTAAATCACCAGACTTACTTGTAAAGAACAAAATTGTAGTTTTTTAACTGACTTCAAAAAAGAAGGAGGTTCTCAGTTCGACGGTATGTTTTTTTATGTTTGTTACGCGATTACTCCGCCAATTATGAATTGATTTTGATGATTCTTTTTTCGTTTGGTAGGTCATACTTCAGAGGTCCCATATACATTTTTATCGAAATAGATTTCGCACTTTTTGAAATAAATAACAACAAAAAATATAAGTTTAGTCTTGAAGTCGGTTCTTGTATTTTTCTAAAAATTTTTTTTTTTTTTATGTAACTGAATGACAAGACGAGCTGTTCGTTTGCCTTATGGCGTATTAAGCAATACGCCAGCCCATAACAATAACAGCACCACCCAGAACTTTGTTTTGCAAAATCCTGCGCGGCGCTGCACTGCGCTCGTCACTCTGAGACAATTAGCTGTTGATTCTCGTAATGCCCAGAAATTTCGCTGGTAATTATTATTTATATATGTAATATATTATACCGCTCGCAATATTTTAAAAATAAGGAAGATGAAAAATAATGTCAAACAACATCATTGTTCAGGGATCGAACCTGCGTCTTCGGAATTCTGCATGAATAATTAATGAGCTAGTATGATGTTAAAAAAAAAACTTTATTTCGTGGCAATTAAAGAATTATATTATATTATGCATATAATATACATCAATATCAGCTTTCGCATTTATAATCCTTCTAATAGGATAGGATTGCTAGCACATGGTAGGGGTGCAGTAGGTACTGCTCTATTTATAAGTATTTATTATTCAAGAGCGGCGCGAACGGCAACTGCCCGTGATCGTTTGAGCTTTATATTTCGCTCAGGTTCGCTCCATGCTGGCTTCTAAGTCAGTAACAAATGTTTTTACTCGTGGTAGGTCTCTCGTGTGGAAGGAAGGAAGGAAGATTGGGTAAGTAACTAGGTACCACAGCTTTGCCAGTTATTCTGCCGCCAAGCAGTAGTGCGCAGGCATTACTGTGTTCCGGTTTGAAGGGCGTTGTAGCCAGTGAAATTACTGGGCATTTGAGACTTAATATCTGATGTCTCACGGTGATGAGCGCAATGCAGTGCTATGTAGTAATATTTGTAGTATTAAAAGTTTTGGGTGGTATTGTTAAGGGGAGGGGTGGCGCTTACCATCAGGCGAACGACGTGCTCGTCTCACCACACAGTTGTATAAATAAGTGTACTTTTTATCAAACAAAAAATCCATCTACAATGTATATTCGAAGTCCAAGCTCAAATGTCGATGAAATTTATATGGGACCACTTCGTAGCTATACTGAACCCAACGCAAAAATAATTTTCTAAATCTGTTCATAAATGACGGAGTTCTACAGTAACAAACATAAAAAAAAAATACAATCGATTAGAGAACCTTCTCTTTTTTTGAAGTTAGTTAAAAAGAAGCCGTCAGCCACCCACTAGCAGACCCTATAAATAAACTAAGTTTCTTAGATAAATCTTTCTCGATGTAACACCCATATATCAAGTTAAAATGGACATAGCCTCACGTAGGTGTGTCATGTGCTCATAGCTTGCTCAGTTCAGGGACAAAACCATATTTCCATCCTAGATTTGTTGTCATCCTACTATCCTATCCATACTAATCCATCCTCTCCTATCCTACTAATCCTACTTATTAACCGACTTCAAAAAAAGGAGGAGGTTCTCTGTTCGATTGTATTTTATTTTTATTATTTTTTTACCTCAGAACTCCGTCATTTATGAACCGATTTGAAAAATTCTTTTTGCGTCGGGTTCAGTATAGCTACGAAGTGGTCCCATATAAATTTGATCGATATGTGACCTTGGACTTCGAAGATACATTGAAGTCGGTTTTTGTTTTTTTCTAAAAATAAATGCGAAAGTTTGTGAGGATGGATGAATAATAATATTAACAATAACCGCGGGTGAACCGCGGAGAGCAGCTAGTACTAATATAAAAAGGGTCTAAAAGTAACTTTATAGAGCAATTATATTTTCCAACTAGCTTTCCTATTACTATTATACTTCTATTGTTATAAGTAATGAAATTAGGTATGTAGATTCTTTACGTCCGGGAAAAGAACTACTACTTTTATCCCGGGAAAACGCAGGTAAAACCACGGGGCGTAGGTAGTAAACTGTGAAGGAGTCAAAAGCGTTACAGACTGTGGGTGTTCCAAAGTGTTCAGGGGGCTTACCACCGTCTCTTAAACCAGTATTACTTTAAGCTTACTTCCGTTTTCCGTACCACGAAGGTCTAAACAAAAGCTTACTTTGATATTGTATTGTTGAGAAGTTTTGGTGACGTCATCGTAAATCATTGATTCAGGTGTTTTTTGACAGCTGACACTTCGCTTATGAAGCTCATGGTACGAATCAGAGTAATATGATTGTAAGCTTCAAATAAAACGTTCCTGTAGCATGATTGTCTTGTACGAGTTGGTGCTGAACGACGCGTCGTGGTGCTTTGAGCAAAACTGCCGCTTTCTTACAACTCAAAATTAAAAAACGCAGCATAATCCCATCTCCTGTAACAGATAAAAACAGAACGTGAACATAATGGTAGGCGCTCACCAACATAATTCACCTGTCGTGCCCGTATTTTCAAATCGATTTGAAATCGAATGAATTTAAAATATACGAATAGGGAGTCCAACGCAAATATTTGCACACGTCCGTGATTAAAATTCACGATCCGCCCTCGTTATCGATGGCAACACATTTTCACAGTGAAGATTCTTATTAAAACATGATACAAATGGCTTTCTGTCCAAGTAAACCAAGGTATAAACACCCCTTTATACAATTAACTTTCGATGTGATTATAAAAACACACCTTACTCCAAAAATTCATCGAAAACATTCCGAAATAATAAGATATTTTGACGATCTAATAAAAATTCTTACAATCCAAAAAGCTATTGTGTTCACATAATATTTCTAATTAACCTGCTAGTACATCAACTAGCAATACAAACACTGATACTATAATTTAATTTTTAAATAATAGGGTAAGATAATTTGAAAAGAAGAAAACTATACTTATAGAAAATAAAATTTGTTTTCCAATTTTCCATAGATCGCCATTAAAGTTTCTGAAGTCTGTCAATAAATTTAAATAAGCGACCAAGTAAAAAAGCAATAACTAAGCCTAACAAAACAATTCAATGTTATTTCTATCAAGTTTCACTGAACACAATCTTGAGAAACAATTTATTATCGAGTGCAGAGTTGCTGAGTCGGAAAATATCAAGATGAAATAGGCAGTTGGCTCGATTGACTTTGAAGTCGTATTTTTCCGTTGTTGCAACAGTTAAGTAAGTCCTCCTAAATTTCATACTTAGGCTGTCGTTATTTGTACCGCGTATTTTCCCACAAATATTATATTTATTTGAGCGAGATGGCAAGGAAGCTTAGTAACGTGAAAAATGAGGAAAATGTTATGGAGGAACTTCCTTGAGTTTTTTGCTTTTTTGAGGATAAACCTCTATGAATCGTGCTTTTACTCTATGTTTTTAAGTAAACTTGGCAAAATATTTTGTTATGTTTGCTTTTACTAACTATTGTTAGCTATTTAGCATTTCGAGGCAACCTTTCCGTGTAGAAATCAACGTATTGAAATGTGTCTGTTCGAAACATTGTATCAAAACGGACAGGCGTATATACTAATTGAAACTTATGACCGTATACAATATTCGAGTCTCCATTATGCTTATGAACCTATTTGCATCATGAATATGCTCCCCGGAGTCCCCTGTCCAAACATTTGTAGAGGTGCCTACGTGAGGGTCCACTCTAATTAGGGATGAAGCAACTCAATGCCAACCCTCCCGTTCCCTAAACACCTAAACGTGCTATGTGAACTATAACGTTCTCCAATAACCCAATAAAAATGGCACGTAAGCCCTTTTCATATTTCCGCAAAGGAGAATTGACGTCAATTTCCTCCGATAAAGTACCTACAAAGTCGCGAACACCTACAGGTTTTATCAAAAATAGACGACCGCTCTTCAGCGTTCTACAAACTTTTACATTAGCAGGGATATTGAAAAGTTTTCGTCTCCCGGGAGCTATTTTAATAGCATTAACAAAAGAAAGCTTTAATGAAGCATTACGCTAAAACACGGGCACCTAATGTTACATTCGCTCAGCTCGCCCGTTCCCGGCTAATGGTGGTTACTCGCCTTTTTTATAAATTTCAGCCTCATTTACCCCTTTTACCCATTTCGTGTAACAAATGGTTATTTGAGCACCTTTGAGTCCTGTGCACCAGAAACAAACGACCATTTAATCCTATTAAAAGTATGTTTAATGAACTTTATTCTTTTGGCTACAGGGCAGGCGCCCTTCTTTATTTTATATTATAATTCTCATTATGTTTAGGACAAAAATAATGAGAAGTATAATATAAAAAAGAGATATGAAATAAGGTCGTGGTATTGTAAAAATTTCTTCGTTATCATTAGAGTCTACAATTCTTTGTTATCATAGGAGACAAAAATTAAAAAAAAACCATGTTCAAATTCATGTTTAGTACCCTCTAAATAGTCGATCCCAGTTCCAAAAATATCTTCAATGTACAGAGTTGGCTCAGTTTAGTTTTTATTATAGTAGTGTAAGTAGTTGTTAGTGTTCTTTGATAGTAGCTTCATTTAGTTGTTTTTAAAATATTTATATTCTTAAAAACTCATTTTAAATAGACTCTAAAAATATATATTTTATTAACCAACATTAGAAAACCTTTCTTTTTTTTAGATAGAAAATTGAGATTTTCTTTTATTATCGCCTGAGACTTGAACCGTTTTTATCTGGCCAAAGTAGTCTTTATTTATTGCACTTATTCCAAGAGCTTCTCGTATCGCAAAAAATGGGGATAAAGCTCACGTAGTAAATATATTTCAGGTTCTTTTACATAAAACGTAGGTACCTACATCCAATACCGCACTGGATAAGGGAACGCAGATAAATGCCATATAAAACGTGATCCTTTTCCAAATTTATATGGGTAGTGTTTATTAGGAGATGCTGGGTATGGACGTAGTCAGAGATAGGTTCCAAAAGGGGTAGTAGGGAGTACGTCTTAAAACGCGAGAGCCACCGTCCTGTCCAGGACCTGTGAAAGATTTGATTTCAGAGACAGCTTTATTGTTTTCGGCAAAAATTCAACGCGCCTTTGGGGTGTTTGGGCACAACCCCCTACCCTTAATACGTCTATAGTGGTGTGGTAAACGAGGCTTATTTTGCATTTACGGAATTCCGTTTATGGTATTCGTACATTACCTAAAGTAGGTCAATTGTTGTCGTAGGATGGATTCCGATGCGCTAGTTCAATAGCGTAGAATTTGATGCTGTGTCCGTCCGTTATATATTATTCTTACGTTAAATGGTGTTTCTGCTTTAACAAACGTAAGTTTTATCCTAATCCTAATAATATATATACCACTGAGTGACGAGACGAGCAAGTCATTTACCTGATGGTAAGCACCACGCCTGCTCACAAAAATATATATTAATTATTATCATTCAAATATTGTTATTTAATTAGAATTACGAGAGCGAGTGTGGCTCAGACAGCATGTGCGACTTTCGATCCGACGCACCCGAGTTGGAATCCCGCTGGCCCCGCACCACTGACTTTAAGTTATGTGCGGAATTAATACTTACTCTAAAAACGGTGAAGAATAACATCGTGAGGAAACCAGTGTGTCCAAGAATTAATTATATAAAATCAAAGACATGTGACCAGCACTGGGCCAGCGTGGTGGCCTCTCTCTATGACAAAAAGCCCGTGTCCCAGCAGTCGGAACGTGATGGGCTGGTAATGAATTAGAATTACATATGACTTAATAAATAGTTCGACACATTAAGTCCGAGTGCGATGTCCCATAGTCATAGCAAGTAATAGTAAGTTTTCTTTGGTCATAGTATCTGTAACAGGAAAATATGAATATGTTATATATAATTAGGTATACAGATACAGCAGGAGCTAGTGACTAGACCAGATCAGTCACCACAAGCAGCACCCGTTCACGAGTATGAGTTTGTAGATACACAAAAATAAATAATTAGCTAATATTTTTTTCCCGCTTACGCGCTTTGGAGTGGTAGGCTCTGGCCGTGGTTGTAATACCACCCACCGAACAAAGCCATGCCGTCAAGCGACCTAGTCGTGTTTCGGGATGACGTTCGGTGAACCATAGGGGAGACGGGTCTGAGCAGCCGCTCAACTGCCGTCTCTCTCTAGATCTATGTGCTCCATCTTAGGCCACATCATCGTTTCACATCAGGCGAGATAGTGGCCAAACATAGACCACTTAAGCGTAAAAAAAATGTTTTTTGTTTTGTGGGCAGGCGTGTTGCTCACCATCGGTTGAAAGACCTGCTCGTCTCGTCACTCAATTAAATACATTCATATTATTTATTTATTTATTTATACTTTAGCACAAAACAGTTATTACATACATTTTCTACCAGTCATCCAAGACGTGCAAGAAAAACAGGCCAAGTGTGAGTCGGACTCGCGCACAAAGGGTTCCGTACCATTATCTATAAAAACGGCAAAAAAACACGTTTGTTGTATGGGAGCCCCCTTAAATATTGATTTTATTCTGTTTTTTAGTATTTGTTGTTATAGCGGCAACAAAAATACATCATCTGTGAAAATTTAAACTGTCTAACTATCACGGTTCATGAGATACAGCCTGGTGACAGACGGACAGACAGACAGACGGACAGCGGAGTCTTAGTAATAGGGTCCCGTTTTACTCTTTGTTTACGGAACCCTAAATGGTATAGGTGCAGTAAAGTGCGTGATGGGAATTTTAAATGTTCTTAATTATTGCTTAAAAATATTACAATAGTAATATATTATTATATTAAGTTTCATAGACAAGGATTGATTTGAAAACAATTTCAGAACTTGTGTAACAATCAATAAAGTCGTTCGCAATCGGCCCTGTGTGGCGAAGAGATTACACTTCGCTGAAGATTGATCCCTTTCAGCACCCGCTGGGTAGAGCCTGTGCAAAGAATAGGAGAGACTAATCCATTTTTCCGATTACTTCTTACTTGATTTTGATTGAATAGTGTCTAGCGTCTCTAGAAGTCTATAAACTGGCACGCTAGATTGAATGATTTTTAACATTTTGTTAGTGATAATTAAAGGGAAAAAATATAATGACCATCAAAATAATCTTTGAGATCCCATACACTTCTATCCAAAAATTGTATCGGCAGATCAAATTTAGTAAATTATCACCAAATTTAGTTAATGAGCATTAAATCGAGTTGCCGCACCTCACTCTTCCGTGGTCCAACTCGTTCCTACGCCTAGAGTGTATATAAAAAGCGCGGAGCCAGAAGCTTGCGAAGGAGGTCCTGAATGAAGCGAGCATACGAGGCCGAGTGGCGCGAAGGGAGGTGGTGAGCAAACCGAGTCAGCGTGTAGGACTGCAATAATTATATCATCATCATCAGCCCATCACTTTTGCACTAGTGGGACACGGGCCTTCTCTCATAGAGAGAGTAGTAAGTTCCCATCGGGCTTACCTAAAGAACACGACGACTTGCTCGTTTAATATTGAATACAAACCTTAGTGGTTACGAATGACATGCTTAAGCGAGTGTGGCACAGTGGGAGAGCGTGCGACTTTCAATCCAACGCACCCGAGTTCGAATCCCGTTGGCCCCGCACCACTGTATTTCTGAAGTTATGTGCGGATTTAACACTCGCTCTAAAAACGGTGAAGGAAAACATCGTGAGGAAACCGGCATGTCCAAGAATTTATCACAAAAATTCAAGGACATGTGACATCCAACAACCCGCACTGGGCCAGCGTGGTAGATTATGGCCCCTATTCTCTCTCTCTATGAGGGAAGGCCCGAGTCCCAGCAGTGGGAACGTGAGGGGATGATGATGCTTAACTTAATTGTAAGCTTTTCTTTTTAAATGAAAAATAATTAAAAACAATGAAACGGATATTTCTAAACGTTTTACAATCCTTCAATATATACACATTTCACATTTCAGCCGTGAAAAAGAGTAGGTAATAGCCGTCTAAAGGAACAGTAAACCACAAAAACCTAATTTGTCTACTTACGGACCCTAAAATGAAACAAATTTGCACACGGCCCCGAAATACCTAAAGACAGTGAAATCACCCGTGCTAATAATCATACCGTAACCCGTATGATAATATTTAGCCCAAGGATCCTTTTTCCCTTTTTTCATCCGAGATAGGTAGTAAAAAAATCCTACCTTTTACGGTCGCAAAAAGTAAAATGTTTATCTCTATGCGGGTTGTAGACGTATTCTGGTGTAAAAGCATATACATATATTATGTATATTTGGGGTTCGGGATAAAACAAATATAATCGGCGCCACTATGCAGCTCAGGTAGAGTAGGTCCCAACGAATCCAACAAATCGAATCCCACTTAATACTTATCGCATTTAAACGTAGTTATCTACGTTAAATAATATTATAAAAGTCAGAATGTGGAAAATCTTGACACAAATCATATATAAGGCGGAAAACTAGAAAGTGTTGCCGAATTACTTTTAATAATTAGGAACAATTTTAACAGTTGGGTAGAGCCTCCTTGAACGTTGCTTTTTGATGTTTCCTGGTAACCCCTGACAGAAGTTAACTAAGTGACATCTGTTCTGTGACCAATTTTTTATAACATTGACTCAGCGTCATCTTATACTTACGGTTACATTCCAGTCCAAATTTTGTACAAAATTTGTAGACACTGACAATATTATTATTGATAGGAACACAAAATAATAGTGTGGTCTAAGTTAGAGTTACTTTCTCATCTTCATTTTTCTGATCCACCCATAGATTAGCAAATAATAACTCGCATATATGAAAAGGCATTTAAGCAGCACCCCTACCTTTAAACCACCCACACTCGTCAAAGGCAGGCGCGGGTAACGCGAGCGGGTAATTACCTGCGACTCACGTCACGCCAACCCTAATATTAATTACAAATTAATCATTGTTTTAATACGGATTTTTATGCTGGCTAAACGTTTTAATGAACCAAGCTTGTTTACATTGCGGTCGGTGCTTGCTTAATCCACGGATTTTGTTACCTCACCTTTTATAATATTCGCAGTCGGGGTAAAGCTGTAGCGCTGCAGGATATTTTAGAAATACAATTTAATTCAATTCCATTTATTTCAATCAACATAAAATCATATAAAATTATTATTATTATTCAAACAAATTATTAAAACGATTACAAAACAAATAAGAAACTAATAAATAATAATTATAATAAATGTCAAAAATTATAAAATGGAATATTATCATATAGTATTTATTATCATTATTACTATCACATTATTCCCTTAACAAAATGCAATACAAAATGCTTTATTGTACAAACAGAAATAAACAGCATGCCAAAACTTACAAACTAAAGTACCTACCATGGGCGGATGTATGGGTTATTCCCAAAGTACTCCATTCTTTTGTTCCAAGAAGATAAGAATCCCATACATTAATCCTCAAATTACTCCATAGAAATATAAGTATTGTAACACAACAAATGATAAAATGCATTCAATCGACCAGAGTCAAGATTAGTACACCTATTTGAAACTAGATGGCGTTGGCGATCGTTAAAACACGCAAACGTTTAGTTCGCGGAAATCAAGTGACCGCCAGATTTGAATTCGTAATGTGGAATAAAATCTCGTGGGTCCGGATCTCACTAGCTTTAGCGCTTTGCCTTAGCACTTCATCCAGCTCTCAAGCCTTTGCGACTGGAAGTTGTCTACTGCATTGCCTATTGTCCGGTAGATTAACGAATCCCCGCCCGTCCCTGCTCCTTATTTGAAATAATTTAAATACAATCCGTCTCCGTACATCCCCGTTTTCTATACTTCTGTGCAAAGCCTTGCTTGTACGGATTAGCGATTCGACACCCGTCTTAAAAATTGGCGGGCAACGTGGGGCATCAGGCCTCATCTACTCTTCCTGAACGCCGCATTGAAAATTGACGCTCCAACTCGTGGCATCTTCTCTTCGAGGACATCATCACGACGTGTGCGACGAACTCAAGTGAAGAATACCCCAAACCCAGAGGTTCTACGTAACGGGATGATATACGAGGAACGAATTAAAGAGCTCATTGCCTGTATTGGCTTTGAAAGATGCAGCACGTCCTGCCATCATTATTATAATGGCAAAAGACAATCTGAAACTTTAGAATCTTTATTCCCTGCGATAAAAATCTTCAAAGAGATAGAGAAGACTATTCATAGTAAGGCACTTGCTGGACTTGCGTTATGGCTACATTATGAAGCTGGCAAGTCGTGGCAAAGCATCAAACAGTTTGGAACGCGGATTGGAAACGTTTCTGAGTTGCTTCTCAAACAGCCTGCTAGTTGGCCAAGACATAGTGCCCGTTCAATCTTTTCGAAAGAGAGGAAGAACAATGACTGCTGTCACACCCGCAGAAGGTATCAACGTTCCTGCACGACGTGGGCGAGGACGCCCCAGTCAGAAGTTATTCAACCACGAATACCATCTTCCTCGTTGGGACAACGTCGGAACCTGAAAGGGGAGACTGTAACACAACAAATTTAATGATAAAATGCATTCAATCGACCAGAGTCAAGATTAGTACACCTATTTGAAACTAGATGGCGTTGGCGATCGTTAAAACACGCAAACGTTTAGTTCGCGGAAATCAAGTGACCGCCAGATTTGAATTCGTAATGTGGAATGGAATCTACTGGATTCGGATCTCACTAGCTTTAGCGCTTTGCCTTAGCACTTCATCCAGCTCTCAAGCCTTTGCGACTGGAAGTTGTCTACTGCATTGCCTATTGTCCGGTAGATTAACGAATTTCCCCCCCGCTCTGTAATTTGTATAACTTTGAATACAAGCCTGTACGTTTACACCCCCCTGTATTATTTACTTTCCCCTGCGACCTCGGCCTGCCTAAAGGACACCGATAGAACCCCTCCTACAGTATATATTTTTTATTTTTTTTAAAGTTGCATTTTACTCCACGTTTAGCTGGTTTTATTCTCAAAATACTCCATTGATTTTTCAGCATCAAATACCTAACTACTCCATCTAGATATTATAAAATTAACATTACATTTTCAGTTTCATTCTACTCCATGAGATGTTGAAAAGGTACAGTCAGTCACAGTATTTATAAGCACTGTACCAAAACAATGCAGACGAAAGTTTTTTTTTTATTGTGTTAGATGTTTACGTCTGTAGTAATTGGAGTAAACCTCGTCACACCACATATTTTTATTGCATTATATATTACTTATTTATTAAAACGAGTGTGAAAGAGATAGTTCCAAAGTCAAGCTGGAAAGCAGTGTCGCTATCACTAGTGCCGCCAGTATCGGTTCACACGCATAGCGCGATCAATGTGTTTAGAGAGAGAGGAGAGTAGAGTATTGTTTATCTATGTTTAAGTAAGGTGCAATACACTTGCCTTTTTTGTAATAAGCGGATTATGGTCATTATATACATCAAGGTTAATTGGTCAGTTGAATTCACGGGACAAACAGAGTGCTATAAAAAAAGAAGAATGTATGTATAAGGAGCATTCTGACGACATTGGGGCCACTGGACCAAGTATCGAAGTCCCGGGGGGCAGAAGAATTTTAAAACGAAGTCAAATCTGTTTCATGGACGGAATCTTTTGGAGTTGTCCCATGCCGTTTCATCAGATCTATTCGATATATGTGGACGTGGGTAGCAATGAGAGTCAAACTCTAACATGTCAAGTTGAGTTTATTCTTCTACCCAATAAAGAGCAACATACATACGAAGTTAAATAATTAAATAAATGCTCTGAGCAAAACATTTCCCAATGCCATAACCACAGGATGCAAATTTCCACTTCAAACAGGCAATATCATAGAACACACTCCTGCTGTAAACAGAACCCGACACTCTATAAACAGGGACCTGAAACTGGCTTTGATTTTATTTTGATTGGTACATTTCTAGAATATTATTTTAAAATTAGGGCTAGAAAGAGACTTATTGTTTTTATTATTCAAGTTTGATGTATTTTATTATTTTAGGTAAGTTCTTTTCTGTTTTTATTACTATCGTGTTAATTTAACTTTTAATCCAGATACACAATTATTTTTCAAAATATTGTGGTTGATTTATTCAAAATTATATTTAATCTAATATATATTATAATTTATATTAATAAATATAAACAATTACAAACCAGTTACTGTATTTTATTCCAACTTTTCCTCGTGGTTAAATATTTTTTTATAAACAGTTTTGCACCTGACTGTACGTCAACTATCTTTTGGAGTAGGATGCAGCATAAAACAGTTTTTTTTAAATTAATAATCATTAAACAGAAATGGTTGGAGTAGTTTGAGAACGAATATACGGTTTATGAACTCATTATACTACAACTTATTACCTAAACAACCCTTTTGAAACTAGTAGTGTGGAGTACTTTGAGAACATTTTTATATTCTCATGGAGAAGAATGAAACTTAAATTATAAAATATATTTTTGATACTTTTTACGTGGAGTAGTTTGAGAAAATTTCTTGGAGTACTTTGGGAATAACCCGGATGTATCGCTAAAAAGATATCTTCCAGTCAATCTTAGGATAGAGTAAACTAACGGAGTGACAGAGATAGACGCTGTAAGTAAATTAAAAATATGTGGGGGACCTTAAAGGTAGGCAACGCACCAGTAATGCCCCGAGTGTTGCAGGTTAGATATATAGTGACGGTAACCGCTTACCATCTAGGCAGACTGCTTGTTTCTCTATATATCATATAAAAAATAAACTATGTGTTCTTATCCTTCATTCAAATATAAATACATAAATAATACGATACACTAAATATACACTAATAAACTATATGCATATACAGTTAACTAAATATAAACTAAGAAGTACCTATTTAAAATATATAACTTTAAAAAGTTCAATAAACGAGCGTATTTCAAAGTCGAAGTCAAAATCTCTTTATTCATTTTTGGCATCACAGACGCACTACAATTTTATTAGTACCTAAAATATTGACTTAATTGCTTGTGGCCTATAACGAACTCAACATATGAAAAGCTAGTATTTAATAATTTAAAATTACGTACCTAGGTAAATGTCACTTCTAATCACATTAATATTATAAATGCGAAAGTTTGTATGTAAATGTGTTTGTTATTTCTTCACGCTGTAATCGCTCAACGAATTTGAGTGAACTTCAGAATAGAGATAGCTTATACCCTGGATATAGGCTACATTTTAAACTGCGGCGGTTGAAACTGCGGGGCGCAGCCAGTTTCTTTATAACACAAATAAAAGCAATTTATAACAAAAAAAAACCGACTTCAATTCTGATGTATCTTCAAAGTCCAAGGTCGAATATGGATAAAAATTGTATGGGACCACTTTAAAGCTATATTGAACCCAACGCAAAGAATTTTCCGAATCAAATGACGGAGTTCTGAGGTAACTAAGCCACAAGTTTTTTTTGTTGTAAAATGAAGTTTTCATGACAAGCTTTTAATAAATTCGTAATCGGAACCGCGAGCAGATTAAAATGAGCCCAAACAAGTAGTTTACGATTATCCGTCAAGGAGTTCCATTGCCCACCTTCCGTCTCCATCATCAGATCTCAGCTAGCTGTCACTATAGTATTACACTGTCATCGGACTTTGACAAGTATACAAATTCGTAGGACAAGAGGAAGTGGTTCTGATTCAGCTTGCAAGATTCCACCCGAACAAACATAGTTATACATTAATTTAAAATCTCCTCCTTTTTTGTTGAAATCGGTTAAAAACTATAATACTGTTTGGCTTACGTGGCATTGGCCAACACCCCATATTACCATCAAGGGCACTTAAAAGGGACTTCCTAACCACATAGGCCATTGCGGGTCTGCAGCTAAGATCAACATCGGGGACAAACATTGACACCGGGCGATAGAGCAGCGAAATTCGACCAAGCCCCAGGGGAAATTTCAGTTTCTTACAGAAACCAACTTAATCAGAAAAAGTATATTGAACCGAATGTGGCACGGAGCCGATTTCTGTAATCAGGTAAGTTCGGTTAATCAATAGTGCTCTTTCTAGTTGGTAAAATTGATGAGAAAACGTGATTGGTAGGTTTACGCAAAGCGAAGTGAACGGACTGCTTTACTTTTACATATACCTACTATAGTAGCTGCTTCCCGCGGATTCACCTGTGGTTTCTCGGGATAAAAAGTGGCTTATGTGTTAATCTAGAGTAAAAGCTATATTCGTTCCGAATTTCACTCAAATCCATTCAGCCGTTGTGGCGTGAATAGGGAGCAAACACCTAAGCACACATAGAAACTTTCGCATCTATATAAATAAAAATGAACCACCGAAATGTTTGTACGCGCATAACTTCCAAACGACTGCACCAAATTGAATAAATCTTTATTTTATGTTTTCCTTATAGACAGAAGAAGGTTTGTATATATATATATATAAAAAAAAATTGCAAATATTTAAAAACGGCGGTAGGAAGTTTGACGGGTCAGCTAGTTTATAATATTAGTGTGAGTGTAATAGTTATAAGCATCAAATAACAGGCTATTTACACCTTCCATCTGCTCTTTCGCGTCCCTTTCGAAACTGGGCCAGTGCATGAGCTTTTCTACACAAGATAGTCCTGCATACGCTCAACGCCCCGCAAAACGCACCGCGCTTGCCAAAATGAAACCTAACTCTCCACTAAATATATACGTATTTCACTTGCACTAGCACCATCACGTAAAAGCAATTTGCGTGGTATCTTGCATATGCTAGGTTTAATCGAATAGCAAATTTAAATAAAGAACAATGTCGAAAACCTTGAAGAATGTACATATATTTAGGTATAGTAAACATCTTTCTCTAGAGCTGTTCGATACGAAAGTATGTATTTTGCTTGTAGTGACTCAACGTCGTAAGGTTGCACAGAGATAGCTGAAGTTGTACAATGGCTGAAGGGACAGACATTTATGTTACTTTGTACCGGGAAGTTTTTATTCCTGCATCCGAAAAAAAAATAAGTGGGACGCCTCGAGATGAAAACCTTGTACTTTCTTTTTACGTTATCTTTTTTTACTCTCAACGATCACATACGTAGATCCCTGGCCCCTAAGTAGGATTCCCTGTATTAAGGGAACTAAGAACTATGAGGGCCCACAACAAAATACAACATAAGAAAGTAGCAAACGCTTGCGCTTTTTCTGTGCACAAACATTTGTATCATCGTGGGAATCGAACCCGCAACCTATTGGTGTATGGAGTTTGAGCCAACCTAACCCAACCACTATGATACAGAGGCTGTCTTATTTCGTCAATTTTTGGTACTCTATCCAGACTCTAAAAAAAACATTTCACAATTTTAAACGAATTACCACTGATTTATTTTATCCAAAATTAAATCACATAATCCACACTTAAATACACTCTACCTAATTTTAAGAGTCACTCCAATAAAGCACCTAGGTTGCCACAACAAAGTCAATTCCGCGCTAGCGGGGATACGAGGACACACCGCCCTAATATCGTTTTATCACCCGACGTCATATCCCCAGCCTCCATATCGTTCTAGAGATAATCTCGTGGAAATTACTTTCCTGCTTCATATCCCTAATTAAGAATGGCGGCTTCTCATCACTCGAGTGGAAACATCGAGGGTAATAGGAAATCGATAGATGGCCCGCCTCGTAAACTATGGGAATTCTTTAAAGGGAAAATCTTCAAAGTAAATATGGAATAATTCCGCGGCTAGGCGGGGTTAAGTGTGTGGCAATATGAGGTTTGATTTTCAGTTATGAAAGCTCTGATTTTGTTAATAATAAACAAACCGACTAGGTTTCACTAAAGAGGACTTTTGGCCTAAGGGTTTACTGTACGGAAAATTCAGAGGCAGGCTACGAGACACCACCAGTCTCCAGAGCGGCGCGACGGTATTACGTTCTCAATAACAGTGTTTCTTATTAATTTTATAAAATATTCTGTAAGGTTTTCACAATATGGGCTCTGATGCGTTTACCTAAGTACTTCTTCTAAGTACTATGTTATTATTGCCTGAATTTAATAAATTAAGCCCCGAGAGACGTCGAAATGACTCCGACATTCTGGACATACTCCATCGTAAACTGGATGGATGGATGGATGATTGTTACTCAATTTTGATTTAAATCAAATTCGGCATGTAGGTACTTTAGGTCCTGGAACAGGACATAGGCTACTTTTTATATCGGGAAACCGCGGGTGGACCCGCAGGTCGCAGCTAGTGTTATATAATTTAACTATGATGCAGTTTTAGTTGACAGTCATGTTTCGTTGCAAATAATTATGCTAATTAGGACATGTTCCGTACTAAATCCATTCCGAATCATATTTACATATAATTTTGCGTGGCATGATTTTAATCATGTTATTATCAAACTGTTTAAGCGTATACACGCTGCAGCATGGAGGATTGTGGCCTTTTCTCTACGAAGGCCCGATTCCCAGCTGTGGGAACGTAAAGGGCTGACGATGATGATATATCGATTAGGTACTAGCTTTTTCCCACGATTCCTGCGTGAACGACATAGGAACCCCATATTCGTATTTTTGCAAGATCTTAGCAAGACCTCCCCAGTATATGAGAGCCAACCTATTTTGATGTAACCCTATAATCTAAGTTGGGACTAATGCTACCAAACCCTAAAAACCGCATTAAAATCTGTTCACTACTTCGAGTCTATAGATAACAAACATACAAACAAACAAATAGAAAAGTTCTAATTTAGTGTTTCGTTGAAATAGTCGAATCCCAGTAGATTTTTCAAAAATATCTTTTATGTACACAGAATCAGCTCAGTTCCATTATTATAATGGTATAGATAGAAGAAGATAAGATGTAAATAAAGATTAAATGATGTTCCTTGGTAAGCGCATCACTTGAGAACAGCCGCATTATTGCTGCGATGGCTTTTTCTCTAATCTTCGTAAAACGGAATTAGAATTTAATGGAAAAAATATTTGGAAAAGTTGTCCAGAAAATTAGGAAATTCGGGAAAAACTGATGCCACAACAGCTGAACTCATTTGCATGAAATTTCATTAATTAACACATGGCTATTTTCTGTCCCGGAAAAACGCGGGTGAAACCGCGGGGCACAGCCAGACTCAGATTCAGATAATTTATTGCTTCCATAGGTGGTACAAGGTGTAATTTGATAAGCGTACAAAGTGTTATATGGACCCAGTCGGGCACAGTAACATTAGAAGAAAAGAGGACGCAATTATTGGCATTTCAAAGTCAATGAATGGTTCATTATTTGCAGCCAGTTGGTTATGTCCCTATAAATTTAAAATTTAAAATACGGGGTTTTATTTAAACACAATAAAATGTCTAAGAACCACCGCTAGAAAACCTCCTTTCAATTATAAAAAAACCGCATCCAAATCGGTTCACCCGTTTTAAAGCTACGGTGCCACAGACAGACACATATAGTGTTCAAACTTATAACACCCCTCCTTTTTGCGTCGGGGGTTAAAACACAAAAAACAGCGTAAATCAATTTATATCAAGTGATAACGTGCTCTGGCGATGGCGTACATTAATTAATTACCTGCCTATGATTTACAATTGACATTTGTAAAATTTTCACGCTCACGGATTTTACACCTCAGTTAAAATACATCCGCTTTGGCCGCCACTCTACGAGATTAATTAAAAAGTGTTGTGTATAAAACATTTTCCAATATACGATTAAATTTAATTTTGTTCATCACAAAAATTTTTGCTTATATTTTAAATAATAAATCATAAGGACTTTGTGTAAAGCTTTCTTTATTGAATTTCGAATACGAGTAGGTACTATTCGAAGCAAAAACTGGCGTAGTGGATTATGGCCCATACTCTCCCCCTATGAGAGAAGGGCCGGGGTCCCAGCAGTGGGAACGTGTTGGGCTGGATGATGATGGATGTTGACTGGTATGAAATTGTAAATGGTAACTAACTAACGCCCGCGATTTCGTTTGCGTCGACACAATAAAGACTATGTATAGTGGCAATTGTAGCTTTCAATCAGTGAAAAAAAATTTGAATTCATGTCAGTAGTTCCGGAGATTACTTCTTACAAACATACATACAACTTTACCTCTGTATAATTTTAGTATAGATATAAATGTCCAAGCGAAGTAATGTATTCCCGAGATTTGCATTCTCAACCTCCCTTCACCACATTTGTATTCTGCGGAAGTCTATAATCCAATGCATTCTTTACATTACTTTACCATTACACTAGCAATTCAGAGCTTTATTGCCATTATATCAATTTTTATATTCAAATGGGAATACCAGAAATGTGAGCAGTACAATTTAAATATATCGTGTTATTAACCTTAATGCGATACTTATGTCATTGGACTAATTCATAATTTTGTATTGTTTCAGATGACGATTTTTATTACACACCGGTAGAAAGAAATTTTGCTCAAGTTCAACCACCTGTCTATCCAAGTGGCAGACCAACATCATTTTATGAGAATGGAGACAGCTACAGAGTGGCGCAGACAGCACAACAACCACTCTACAATGAAGGGCACGTTCGATTCCCGAGCCCAAACTATAACCAAAATCCTTCACCATTTCAGTTGCCCACAGGCAGAAGTCAGTCTGGCACACAATATTACGTAAATCAACCCGAATTTACATCACAGCGGCAAAGGTTTAGACCGGCTCCGCCATACAACTACCAATTAGTTCATCCAGCCTCTACGAAAAGGCCAGATGTGTCACAAATACATTCTGTAGCGTACCAGAATGATCCATCTAAACCGGAAACATTTTTAGGTCAAATTACCCTTAACAACCCAGATATCGACTATTTGCAGAATACTAGGTTCAAAAATTTACCCTTTGATACAAACAGTCTAAAAAGCAATGGTCAAACGGGTCACATTCTACATGACGAGGATGGAATCGACAATGATAATCAAGATCTATTCGATCAGCATAGAGTAACCACGTATAATCCTAATAAACTTACGAGTAAACAAAGACTGAACATAAAACCTAGTGGTTCACAATTTTCTCATTTCAGTGCACCTGTAGAAGAGAAAACTGAATTCCGAATTACTCCAAGTAATAAGATATTTATGAAAAATAACCTTAAGGAACAAAAAACTAACTCCAATGTATATCAAAGTTCTTCCACTGAATATAAAGCATTATTAGATATAGAGCCATTACTTGAAGATGATATTAGTGATATAAGTTCATTTAGAGAACTAATGAAAAACAAACATGGCTCTGACGATGTTCAGGTTATTAAATCCAACAACTCAGGGGACTCTGAAGCAGCAGATGATAGTAAACCCGATGCTAGCTCAATGAATACTGACAATTATCTAAAAGAAATTCCAGTTGAAACTCCGAGTACGTCATCAACTACATCAACAACTACAACAACTTCTTCTCCTGGAGATGATGATTCGGGCGTAGAGGATATAGAAGAAGAAGGCGAGTATGTGGAGTACTATGATGACGCAGAGAGTGCTGAAGTAAAGCATACAACACAACAACCTCGCGAAACTCATTCTACAGAACACGAAGATATTTACGATGAGTATGATGCTACAGAAGAACCGGAACCGTCAACTGATGAAATTAAAACTAATTCCACCGAATCTTTTGATGTACTCGTTATGAAACAAGCAAACACTACGGTTCAAGATGATAATTTCAAACATTTTGTCGACACTACTGTAATAGATCAAATTGAAAAAGTAAGTAGAAAAGATAAAGATCTTTATACTCCCAATACAAATACGTCTTCTTCTGAGGAAGATTTCACATCTATCGAAACGCCTTCAATATTAGGAGAAGAAGTTGTCTCGGTTGTTACAACTAAAAGTGTCGTCAATGGAACAATATCGATTCCTGACGTAACCTATGCACCTAGTACTACTAAAATAGGTATAGACGCTGAAAATTCATCAGCGTCTAAGGCAATAGATAATACCAATGAAACTATTTCGGTGACTACAGAAAATTGGGTAGTTGCATCTGTTCAAACTAGCAGAAGTGTTTCCGGAGCGCGATTTTTACCGTTCCCAACTGTAGAACAAGAAGAAAAGAAACAAGTTTTAACTGACGAAGAAAATGAAGAAGAAGAAGATACTGATGAACCTGTAACAAAAGATCCTCTTCAAGATAACAGTAGTTTAATAGTATCTACCGAAAATATTAATGATAAACTAGATAGCATACAGTCTGAATTGTCAAGTGCAGTTTTATCTGGATCGTTAAATAATGAAAATAAAAACATTGAATTGATCACAGAATCAACCACTGAAAGTACAACGACTCGTACTACAACAACAACAACAACCACTACTACGGCTCTTCCAAATGTTTTCACTTTGAAGAGTACATTGCCTCCGACATTTACGGAAAGATCTGCTCCGGAACCTTTACCAGTTCAAATTAAAAAGTTTGCTCACCGTGTAACAACTTCATCAACTACGCCAAGGCCAAGAAAAAAACCATCTTTAGTTACTGTAATGGATGATCTGTCCCCGGGTCTTCTTCCTCCAAATTACAAACCAAAACTTTCATACAAAGATAAACGCACCAGCACAACAACTAGTACCACTACGACTACGACAACAACAAAGGCACCAAAAACTTCAAGTGAAATACCTATCATCAACGGAACTCAAGGACGATCTTCAGGCATAAGTTCTAAAAACAAAGTTATTGTTCTTGATGACAAATCATTACTTCCCAGAGAACACAGACCAAAAGAGCATAAACCTCAAGAAGATGTTATCAAAAAACTTAATAATGACAACCTAAGTAAATTTTTACCACCGGACTATAAACCTCCTGCAACTGAAACACCGGAATCTAAGGCATCCACTAACGCAAGCATTCTAGATAAAATTCCTAAAGTAGATATATCTGCATTCTTACCAAAAGGCTTTAATTTGACTACAGAAAAGCCGACAGAAAAAAGTAAATTACCTGCTAAAGCTATACCTGTACCAGATATAACTGCTATTTTACCTCCCGATTTTAAGCTGAACACTACTAAAACCAATGAAGACATTGGTGAAAGTATTATTAAAAAAATTATGGTAGCTGATGTGTCAAGTTTTCTACCGCCTGGTTTTACGCTCAATGAAACAGATGATGTCCCTGCACCTAGCCCGACTACCAAAACACCTGGTGGTATCAAGCTGGTATTCCCGTCAAGACCTGGTGGCAAAGTAAATAGAAAAACAACTACTCCCAAATCACTCGGTCCAGCACCAGTGACACCAAAGATTCAAAAGGGCTGGCCCACAAGGTAAAAAACTAAAACATTATGATAATTTTAATATTTTCATTACAATTAACGTGTGCATGCTGGCAACAAAAAATAGGCTAGTGGACTATACATTCAATTAATTATATATTTCATATGACATAAAGGTTTGTTTTTAGTTTGGTTTATTCTTATTAAGTTTTTTTTTTATTTCATTTTGTATGTAGTTAGTAGTTCAATTAAACTTGTAAGGAAATTACAATCTTATGTATAGTATAATATTTCTGACAGCAAAGTAACTGCTTTTAAGTTATCAAAAACTATAAAGATATGGCTTTACTCGTACAAGACTCAGACGTGGAATACATACTTTTTTCGTATACGTTTGCGCGATTATTGATCGTAACTTCTCATGTTCTTATTAATTAAACCTGTCACCACACAGAATATATTATGCAGTTGCTTAGATTAGATTTCATACAAAATGTATTTATTGTTTTTATTTTCAGAGCGTCGACGGAATTTACCGGCTGGCCGTCTCCATCTACAACTCCATTCTCGATAGAGAAACTTTTAGAAGCGCAACGGAATGCCACTGCCACGAGTCCTATGCCCGATTTTATCACTGAAGCGACGACGAGACGAACTACGACAACGACCACGACAACGGTTGCACCTCCTCCGCCGACCACACCTGGCGTGTGCAGGAAGGAGTGTGATATAGCTGCTACTATTAAGATTGTTTCAGGTGAGATATTTTTATACTTGACTTGTTGTTATTGCATATGGTTTTAGGCAATCTATCTATAGTACCTTGTAACAGCTATAAACGTTGGTTACGCTTCTTCGACACGGGCTTATAAGTCAAAGAAGTAGAAAAAAAAATAGCAATATCAGTAGAAAGACTTTACCCAATTCGTAAACTCTTCAATGACAATTCATTTATCAAGTCACAGAGACCTTAATCATAAGTAGCAGAACTAACATTAATAACAATTAACATGAAAGTACTTCGTGATCTTCTAATAATATTATTATAATTTTACAGGAGTCAAATGGATTCCTGAGTTGCTAGACCATCACACTGATGAGTGGCAACAATTGGCTGAGGATGTGAAACAAGAGGTATGTTAATTAGAGTAAATGGCATCGTCAAAAGTTAGAAAGACTTGTGTCAGTAATAATTCATATTTTATGCGTTATTTTGCAGCTTAATTCAGTATATTCTAAATCAGATCTCCTTAAAAAATGGTACAAGGGTATTCGTATCGATGCATTCAGCAAAGGGTCTGTACTCATCGACTATTTTATTGAATTGAATGAAGTTGAAGAACGGATTGACACCCTGGACTTGAAGAAAATGTTCCACAAGTCTCTTCACGAAGCCCAACCTGGGTCAGTCGTAGAGACGATAGAAGAGGAATCTAATAACGAAGGTTTCGATCCTGATGTCATGCTTGGAGACCAACCCGATGAGGAGAGAATGAGGAAAAGCAACGAGAAAATGCAGAAAACGATTGACAAGTCTTCTGGCAAACTAGAAATGGGAAAGTTTATTATGGATCCTGCGTACACGGAATTTATCGGTTAGTCCTATCGTACTAATCCTACTTCCTACTAATATTATAAATGCAAAAGTTTGTGAGGATGAATGGATGTTTGTTTTTTGCGGATTGTACTCAATCACGCAAAAAACAAACATCCATTCATCAAAGTACTGAACGGATTTTGATGAAATTTTGGTATGCAGGTATTTTTAATTTTTTTTTAATTTTATGTAACTGAATGACGAGACAAGCTGGTCGTTTGCCTGATGGTAAGCAATACGCTAGCCCATAACAATAGCAGCACCACCCAGAACTTTGTTTTGCAAAATCCTGCGCGGCACTACACTGCGCTCGTCACCCTGAGACAATTAGCTATTGAGTCTCATAATGCCCAGTAATTTCGCTGGCTACAATGCCCTTCAAACCGGAACACAGTAATGCTTGCGCACTACTGCTTGGTGGTTGAATAACTGGCAAAGCAGTGGTACCCACCCAGACGGCCTCTCGCATACGAGAAACCTACCACCAGTAAAACCTGAAAAAGGTACCTGAGGTCTTGGAAAAGAAACCGCGGGGAGCAGCTAAGACTCGTATTTATACAATTAAAAAAGTGTAACTGAGCCAATTCTATACATTGAAGATATTAGTGTAAAATCAGCAGGCATCGATATTTTTTTGTTATAAATCTAATCAACGTTTATAAACTGGTATTTAATTTGTCCTATATTTTGAGCTAGTGTGGCTCAGTGGGAGCACGTGCGACTTTAGATCCGACGCACCCAAGTTCGAACCCCGCTGGCCCCGCACCACTGACTTTCGTAAGTTATGTGCGGATTTAACATTCGCTCTAAAAACGGCGAAGGAAAACATCGTGAGGAAACCGCCATGTCCAAGAACTTATGACAAAAATTCAAGGACATGTGATATCCACCAACCCGCACTGGGCCAGCGTGGTGGATTATGGCCCATACTCTCTCTAATAGGGAAGGCCTGAGTCCCAGCAGTGGGAACGTAATGGGCTGATGATGATATTTTGTTGCAATTCCACTACATTGATGTATGTTTGCAGTTTTACCGAAACGCGAGGAACCAACTCTGATTGTGCCTGAAGAAGAATCGTTCTTGCCTCAATGGGGTATCGCTGTTATAGTCATAGCTTTAGCATCGCTACTCTTTGTCGTCATATTTGGTGTCACTGTGGTAAGAATTGAAGGTAAAAAATATATTTAGTTATAATAAACAATATTTTCTTCACATACCTTTTGAAATATTCCAGTTGGTGAACCGTCAGAAGAGTGCTAAGGCGAAACAGCCTATCCCGCTCAGTGAGGAGATGCTGCGGGACTTGGACAAGAGCCATATGGGAGGTTTCGATGACATTCATCAGATGAAAGAACGGGACTTACCGTATCTACCATCTGGAAAGGTACTTTACTATTGGCTTGATTTGTTTAATCAGAAACTTCTTCATATATATGAGGAGTATATTAAAGTTTGACTATGTTACATAATTGAAAGCCACCGTCCCTGTGCTTATATGTTACTCCTCTCCATACACAGCTGTTTGTAAGAGATCACTTTGAGCGAAAAGACCGCCCATTGTTACATTTTAGTGAAGTTTATTTTAGTTATTGTTATTGATTCTGTGTATTTGCGGTGTTTCAATAAAGTGTCAATCCATTATAATCTAATTATACACCCCTGAGGCTGTGGGTTCGATTCCCGAAACTAGACAGATGTTTGTGCACAGAAAAAAAAAACGCAAGCATTTGTTTCGTGTCTGGTTGTTGTGGGACCACGGTTCTCCTAGTTTCTGGTTCCCTAGATACAGGGAATCTTAGTTAGGGGTCAGGATCTATGTATGTGATCGTTGGGCGTTATTTATCTATGTATTAAACAATCATACGAAATCCATAAGCCATTTTAGTGGTCGGCCCTTTTACTCTTGTGTTGATACATCTGTGTTTCCAGCGCATGTCGACGGCGTTCATCGAACAGCTGGCGTACCCCAACCCCGGTGACTCCTGGAGGTCGGAGTGGACGCCGCAGCTGCAGAAGTACATGCAGCACTACACGCCCGACTCAGGCCGAGGGTCGCAGTACGGACCTGCTTATGGGTATGCTATTCGAGATATTTTAAGCCCTTCCGGCGTGTTTTTGGGAGTTCGTAACAATTATCAAAATCTTTCATTTTCTATTTAATTGTTATTTGCAGAGGCTTTTAATTGGCTTTTCTTATATTAATTTTGTCAAACTACTTTGTAACAAAAGCTGTTAGACCCCCAAAAGAAATAAAATAAAATTTATGAATTATAAGTCTTTGATAGCCTATTCATTCTGTAGAAGTGAATCGACTCGCTTAACCTTTCAATATTTGTTTTGTTTTCAAATATCTTTATTACTCAGAATATTTATAAAATTGTACATTACTAGTGTAGGTTTAACCTAGTAGTACAAATCAATATAAAATTACTGTTTTGCAAACAAAAAATCATGGGTGTTTAACTAATATAATGAATTTTTAGTAAAAAAACAAAAACCGACTTAAATGTATCTTCGAAGTCCATGGTCACATATCGATGAAATTATATATATGGGACCACTTCGTAGGTATACTGAACCCAACGCAAAAAGAATTTTCCAAATGGGTTCATAAATGACGGAGTTCTGAGGTAACAAACATTAAAAAAAAAAACAAAAAAAAAATACAATCGAACAGAGAACCTCCACCTTTTTTCAAGTCGGTTAAAAAATGAATAATACGTAATATTACTTTGACAGGAATTACAACAAATATAAGTTATATAAACTTTAGACAGAGCATTACATTTTAAACCTTTCACTGAGTTACGCTTAGTACCTACTATATGTTTAATTTCTCGAATTATTCAGACAAATTATTATCTGAGAAAATGAAGTATTTTCACAAGTAAGCCGGATATCTGCGGGTATCACCGATGAAAGGGACTGGTGTTTTATCAAACAACAGCATTTAATGCGATACGAAGGCTCAAAACGTCTTCTTTACATATCAATCTCGTTTTAATATCCATTACCTCATCTCTTCGCCAAACCCTTTTAGAAGTTTCAAACATAAAGGGGAAATTGTTTACGTAATCGCATGAAACGGAATAGGCGCGTCGGTATATTTTCCAAAACGAGGTTAATGAAGATTAACTCAAAAATAATATCGGTATTTTGTTGGAGCATTTCCAGAACTGTATATGGTATTACATATTTAACGTTCACCGCATCGTTTCGGGGAGATATACCGGTTCGTATGTAAAACTAGTTAGGCCCTACGCCACTGCCCGTAATTCCCTAATAATTGTGCCACATTTTCGTTAGATAAATCGAACCTATACAAAACAGACAGAATTTACGTAAAAGTATCGTAATAGCTTTATAAGAGTGATTCTGTAAAAAGCACTTTAGTAGTTAAAAGTTTTTTGTTTATAGAACTGAGTTATAAGAGGGCCAAGTCGTTCACCTGATAGTAAGCGCCATGCCTGCCTATAACAATTGTAGTGCCACCCAGATCTTTTAATACCATAAGCACTGCGTAGCACTGAATTGCGCTCGTCACCCCTAGACATCAGATGTCTCATATACCCAGTAATTTCACTGGCAACAATGCCCTTCATACCGGAACTCAATAATGCTTGCGCAATACTGCTTGGCGGTAGAATAACTGGCAAAGCGTACCTACCCAGACGGCCTCCCGCATATGAGAGACCTACCACAAATATTAGAAGAAACTCTCCCTTTGTTATTCGCATACGCCAAAAGAGTTCTGCGGTGTTTACCTGGCAGGTTTTATCTCATTTGTGACTTTGTCGACAGATACGGAGGGTCGCAGCTCTACGGGCAGACCGGAGGAGGGTCGCAAGTATACGGCTACACAGGAGAGTACCCAGCTCCACGCTCACACTACTCCCGCCGTAGATCCGAATACGACAGCAACTTCTAGAACTCTCGAGAACTTTCTAGAACCTATGAGTCTTCTAGAACTCTCGAGAACTACTTCGAGAATCTCCTAGGACCTTCTAGAATTCGAGACTTAAAACACCCTTGACAATATCTCCTTATAACCTCGATCTTAGAATACTCATTAAACTTATACGTTCGTTAGTGTTCCAATCGATAACCAAACATCAGTAACAGGTTGTGAAATTATTGTATCATTGTAAAATCGCGATTAGATTTCAGAACTTTTTACGATTTTACATTCGCATGATGTTTTTAGCAGCTTTTAGTCCGGCCTATTTAGGACTCTACAGTGCCAACCCGAGAGGTTATTTTGCGTTTTTTGTAACAATTTTTTCTGTAATTAAAATAGTTTATAATAAAAATTTGTCTGCCAAAATATAAAAACGTTTACGACTGATTGTGAGATGTACATATAAAAATAGTTTAAGTACTCACCAATATTGTAAGAGACGGTAAGTAGGTGAAGTTACGAAGTTTCTGTAGATATCTCTACCATACCTATATTTGCTCAGATGTAGTAGTGGATCGTCAGTGGCCTGCGTGTGTGCGTGAGACGCCTCTTTGTGCCAAATGTTCGTTCTCCTGTGTGTAAATATGAACGTACTTTTTCATATTCGTATTATTTGAAGTGATTGCCAATATTGTAACGGCCACATTGCATTGACACCTTTCTCTCGAAATTGCGTAAGACAGGGAGCGACGGGGTGAAGTTTTTACTCCCAATTTTAATTGATTCTTATTTTTTATGAGACAAAAAATGTCTCTTGATTTGAATCGCAATGTCCTGCGCTGCATTTCGCTGCACTTACAACCCCCTCTCTGACAAAAAAATTCTGAGAGTTATTATTAGGAATCAACATCAAAATCAATAAAACTTTTAACGAAATAGAACTTTTAGGATTTACAAAGATTGCAGCCTGACGTTTTAAAATTGTAGATCCTTAATGTAGAGGTAAATATCTCTTGCAGTCGCGCCCCGTTTATTTGAAGGGTTCCGGCCATGATCCGGCAGACAATTACCCAAGCTGTCGCTACGGAACCCTCGACTCGCGAGAATAACAATTTATACGATCTTTCTTTATTCCGCGGAATCGAACTCGCACCTTATTTACGGTGCGTTCCATTGAGGGTGGATTCTAATGGCACCCTTTCTTATGGCACCTTAGCTATAAGCTATTCCGCTGAGGGTGAGTACATTGATAGTAAAGTATGTTAATTAATAAAATATGATAAAATTTATGTAAAATTGATATCAAGTATTTTTTTATCTCGTTACCTATTATACACCTGATGGTAAGCGCCACGCCTGCCTATAACAATTACTGTGCTACCCAGAACTTTTTAAGCTCTGCAATGCGCTCATCATCCCGAGGCATCAGATATCAAGTCTCATATTATACTCAGTAATTTTAGGCCTAACTGAATTACTGGCAAGGTAATTCAGTTAGGCCAGTCAAGGCAAGGCAAGGCAAGTGGCAAGGTGCCCAGACGGCATCCCGTATACGAGAGATCTACTACTAAAATTCTTGTAAAATAATAATAATTATTATAAAAATCGAGTCTCCATGTTAGTTATTTCATACCTAAATTCCTATTGTAGTACTGTTCTAACGTAGTTACTCGCATTGGAATATCTCATGAGTCATTAGAGCTGAGATGCCATCAATGGAACGCGCCTTTACAGTGCTTATAAAACGAAAATGTTACTTCTTAAGAATTTAGGTACATAGATAATCGTCAATTTGAATTTAATGCGAAAATCGCCAACAGGTTCACAAACTTAATCTAATATTAATATAATAGCTGTTAGATATACATATTTATGATTAACAAGTTTATTAATGAAGTTTTAATATTATAAACGTTTCTTGATTGTCTCAAATGTACGATTTCACCATACATAATTATTAGATTATAATGTATTGTAAATTTTTATGTAACCTACCAATTAGGTGATAAGTATACTTAGCGATTGCATGATAGTTATTTTGTGTGTATATAAAACATTTTTGTACATTGTATGTAGTTTTTAATTTAATTATATTATTGAAGTTTTAGTTAGTTACAAATTAAAACCTATAAGATTCTAAATATAGAACTATATAATATTTCAGAGTTGTTATTTACCCTCATGTAAGCAAACAAGTTCAAAACTCATTTTAAATCCAGCGCCTACGCACTAAGCTAAATACCTACAAATTTTTTTATATTTAATTGCTAAAATCTTAAGATTTTAATAATGACATCGCTCGGGCATTAATGATCAATGTGAACATTGATGACAGATGACGTAAATTCGTGTCCGCAAGACGATATGGAAAGGATAGGAGAATTATGGTTGCTCAAGCAGTTGGTTCGGTGGCCCAGTTAAGGCGGCTGGACGGTATTCCGAAGACGCAGGTTCTATCCCTGCGCGAACAATGTCAGCTTTCTTCTTCCTAATTATTTAAAATACCTATATAACTAATATTTTATGTTTGATTAAGCTTGATTTGGTTAAAATATATGGTATACATTTAATATATGCGATGATACAGAGGCACGAAGACCTCCAATCTATGATTCGAACCTTATTGATGCCAGGATTTAATTAGAATCCCCACAAGACTTAATTCATATGCCTAAAAGCACATCTACTATGGAATACGTGTAAAGGCGTAGGCTGCGTGTATACGGTGTGAAACGTAGTCGTATAAATGCGCTTTATGATAAGGTCGATGTTCATATACTTACCTATCTATAGGTACATAGGCTCAGGTGAAGTTGATCAAGCGCTAATCGTAGGTATATCGTATTAAGCTCAATTTAAGGTAGGTATAGCTTCCCTACGACTAATGACATGCGGTCTAATTAATGTCATTTTGGGCGAGAAATCGAATCATCTCATTCATTCTTACTAAAACTAGCTGCGCCCTGCGGTTTCACCCGCGGTTTCCCGGGATAAAAAGTATCCTATGTGTTAATCCAGGGTATAAGCTATCTCCATACCAAATTTCATCAAAATCCGTTTAATAGTTTTTGCGGGAAAGAGTAACAAAGGTACATCCATACATCCATTCTTACAAACTTTTGCGTTTATAATATTAGCAGGATACGGTATCTACAAGTAGAGACAAAAACTTTCATGGGACAAAAATCAGCTGAACACGATATACGATTGGCAATTGAGGGACCAGTGGGTGAACCAGCCCCAGTACCCATATGCCCCTCAAGCGCCAATCGTATATCGTGTTGAGATCAGATTAAGGTGTAGATTCACTACGACAATATCTTATGATGCCATAAATTATCCCGTTAAGTTTGTCTCAACTTGTAGTTATCGTATTTTGGTTTAAATGAATGAGATTAATTCGATTTCTTGTCTGAATCGACAATAACTAGACCGTACCTCATTAGTCGCAGTGAAGCTATATTTTAATTTGAACTCAACACGATATACGATTGGCGCTTGAGGGACATATGGGTTGGGGGGCAGGGAAGTATGCGAATCACGGTTCCAAAACAATTAAATATAAAACCTATAGTAATAGGTGAAATACTGTTTAGACTAATCACATTTTAATAAAAATAACTAGGTTTGTACAATTACTTTTCGACCAAGACAAATAGCCGTTGTCAATTCAATTGTTTCTTAGTGACAAAACAATATGCATTTATTGCATATCATTTATTGTATGATATTTTTATTGCGGTGCCAATAAATGATAAGTAAAAATCAACATCTTTTTATCGTAGTATCCGCCTAAACACAAGTCAAGTTCAAGCTGAGACACCAATATATTGGGAATTTTCCTTATAATAGCTTTTAAAGTCGTCTCAGGCAACCGAAATAAGTATGCAGATTATTTACCCACCATGATGTTTGATGCCAGCATCATCTCCGAAGCTTTAACTCCGCGGTCCGACCGCATTAATATAAATTCCCTCGTTTCGATCTGTGCTACATTCCGCCCTGACTCTGAACATTCATATTCAGACGATGCGATTTCTCTACGTTTTTATTCAAGTCAACATTGAACAGTATTTTAACGATAGAAAACTTGTAAAAAACATACTCTCTCCCACTTTCATCTAAAGAGGGTTGCGGAAATAGAAAGAAGCGCTGAAAGAAAAAAAAAGACTTTTGAATCTCACCGGTGATCTAAAAATTCAAAATGACAAATAAATCACGGTGAATTATAATCGTTTTTGCAATATTTACAACTAGCTGTGCTCCGCGGTTTCACCCGCCGTTTCCCGGGATTAAAAGAAGCTTATGTGTTATCCAGGGTATAAGCTATTTTCCTATATATATAGGATATATATATAGGAAAATAGCTATAATTATATATAATTATATATAATAGTATATTTTCCTATATATATATCCGAATTATAACCACTAATACACTTACATACATACTTTCGCATTTATAGATACTCGTAATATTAGTGTGATGTCATTTGTTTGTATAAGTAGGTAGGTATATGCAGTTTGAGAATTTTCAGGGTCAAAATATTCACCGGTGATTTCAAGTACGAGCGGGAAGGATATGATATCACCAGTCATATATATATGATGATGGATAGTATTCATTGTCACTGGTTCAAGAATTGCACCTCTGATGATGAAAAAGATGACGACGATAGAATGTGTCACGCATAGCAGACAGTAACTTGCTCACCGCAATATTATCCGCAAGAATCAAATGTTTCGGTGTATGTTTTTCTCTTAATCTTGATAAACAGCTTAATACCCTCCAATTCCGCCATAACATGAACAAGCTATAAAGTGAAATTTATGAATATGCGTCGAAAGATATACTGGGGTTGTACGATATCGCATCGCGGCTTCTAAGTGCTCCCTTACGACCGCGACCCGGCATTACTCCCCAGTACATTACCATCGAAATAAAAACTGTGAGAGTTTGCTTATGGAAACCAGAGATACGGCTCAATGACATTATCAGAACAAGGGAACGAAGTTTGTCTTCCGCAGCTTTATGATTGGAACTTCTAATATTGTAAAAGTCCGGGTGGTCGGTGGGCTCAAACGTTCTTAATGCTAACTAGAAAGTCAAACCGAGATTCTGTGGCCCGTCGCTATTCTGTGATACACCAGGTGTTTGCTTTGGGGATTTCTTGAGACTGCTGCAACTTATCACTGTGACAAAACCTTGTCTGCTCTCTCAAGAGGTTCATCACTATTAAAGTTGTTTCTTAAGTAACCTGTTTTATTAATCTATTATGATGTAAAAAAATTAAATCTAATAATTCTGATTATTATAAAAAGATACAACGATAGTTTGAGTAAAATGTACTAACCTCTGGATGGCCTAGACGATAGACGCGTGGAAAAATGCTTCATGTGAATGCATGCCATGCGCTGCTGGTGAAGTATCCGGTTTTTAGTTCTTTTAAGTGAGATATTTCATTAAAATTATTTAACACCTTTGTTTGTATTTTATCAGACGGCAAACAAATACCGACAAAAGGATTTTTTGTCATACACAAGTGAACACAGCTGGGGGCACTACTTTGACATTACGCGTCATTATGCATGCATACAGAATATTGTAAACCTACTTGCCAAGAAAGAAATGCTTATATATTACTATCATTAAACGGGGACAAATTTAGTTCCTATTTATAATTACATACCCAAAGGGTAAAACGGGTATTACAAACCTCCACTGTCCGTCTTTCTGTCTGTCTGTCTGTCCGTCTGTCACCAGGCTGTATCTCGTGAACCGTGGTAGATAGACAGTTGAAATTTTTACAGATGATGTATTTCTTTTGCCGCTACATGTACTCGTTGTCATAACAACAAATACTATAAAACAGAATAAAATAAATATTTAAGGGGGCTCCCATACAACAAACGTGATTTTTTTTGCCGTTTTTATAGATATTAGTACGGAACCTTTCGTGCGCGAGTCCGACTCGCATTTGGCCGGTTTTTTAAGCTACTGAGCAATGAGACCGTCAAGATTTGCGCTCGATATTCAGCCACTCGCTTGCCTATAACAATTGCAGGGCCATCACCTAGAACTTTTAATATCATTAAAAGTAGTTCGTAGCACTAAGCTGCGCTTATCACCCCGAGACATTAGATGGCCTACCACGACTCGTAATTATGATTTTGGTTGCATCGAGTGCTATGCAATAATTATAGTAGCCTTTGAACCGAAACTTAGTCTAATTTAAATTGAACTGAGTGATTAGGCGAGCAAGTCGTTCGCCTGATGGTAAGCGCCACGTTTGCCCAATTAGTGCCATGAATATCGTTAAAACTTATATTACCATAAAACTTATACCATTAAAATATACCATAAAAGGCACTGCGTAGCACTGCATTGCGCTCAACATCCTGAGAATTCAGATATCCTATATGTTTAGTAATTGCACTGGCTACAATGCTATTCAAACCAGAACACAGTAATACTTACGCACTACTGCTTGGCGGCAAAAAAACTTGGCAAAGCGGTGGTACCAACCCAGACTTCCTCTCGCATACGGAGGCCTAGTTAAATGTAGTACATTGGTACTACGTGGCCGTGTTCATTAATATACTCGTCACACTACCTAATTTTGATAGTTCCTTTATGAAAGTATCGATTGAAATGATAGCCTGTGATATAAAAACTATTTTGTCCAAATATTTCCCTTTGAACCGCTACTCGATGTCAATGAAAGGACGATATGACTGATCTCACAAATAATAAATTATAGCTCTCTGACGATCACAAACACTACAGAGAATTCGTATGAATGTGATGTATTGAGTCCATTTTTATCTTATACTAGCTGATGCCCGCGACTTCGTCCGCGTAGTGGAGTATTCATCCTGCATTCGAACATTTTTCGTCCCATCATATTCACGTTCCAGTTCCCGTCCCGCTCCTATCTCGTTACCGTACCTCACCGCTTCTGTTCTGTTACCTTCCCACTCCCATCCTGTTATCTTCCCGCTCCTATAGCGTTACCGTAATGCTCTGGTCCTGATTCCGTCCCGCTCCTATATCATTATCGTCTTGCTCTGCTACCAATCATATTCCGATCCTAACCCTTTATCGTCCTCCCTAGCGAACCTCCTACCGTGTTATAGTTCCCTTCCTATACCATTATCATCCCCTTTTTGTCCCTTTGTCATCCCACTCCAGTCCCGATATAATTACTAAATTTTTTGGCCCTAACTTCATTTGTGAGTCATGTGTTTATAGTTTCTTTGACCAAGTATCAAACGTACAAAATGCTAGCGTAGTAGTTTGAAACATATTACAGACTACAGAAACCGGGTGGAAATGAAACGTCGTCGGGGGGAACCACCACTGACCCTTTACGATTTGTAATACCAGTAATACTTACAAACGGACGGACGGTGCGGCGCGCGTGGTCCCGGTCCGGGTTTGTAATCATTTACATGAGTTTGCGGTGCGGCGGCAGCGCCGGTCCGGCGCCATGTACATACATGAAGCCTGAGTTACAGAAATCTTTGAAACCTAAATCTCCTATTTACATATACATAGCTGTTGCCCGCGACTTTGTACGCTTAATAAAATAATTCATTTTGCTCCTGGCTATTTCCGGCTGCTCTCGCTTCTATGCCGATTTTGTCCTGCTTCTATCCCGAATTCATCGCGTTTCTATTCCGATCTCTTTCAGCTCTTATCTCGTTTTAAATAGACAGAATACTTATATTATAAACATATATTTTCTTTACAAATTTTACCATCCGTTTAAATCTATCAGGGGATGGTATTCAAAACAATCGTAATAATACATGTGTCAATAGTTTGTATGTCGCAGGGAAATGGGGATACCAGGAGATCTCTAATCAGGGAATCTCTCCAGGATCACGAAATCTCTAGGGATACGACGTACAGTTTTAATAAATAGGCTCTCGCCAGAACTCTCGCTTCGTCATCCCTTCGCTCCACTCGCGCACTCGACCATCACTCCACTCGGGAGGTCGCCGGCTCGCTACGCTCGCCACCTCTCCCCCTCGCTTCGTTCTGGCCTTGCGCACTCGTTCTGCTCAGGAACTCCTCGCGAGCTCCTGGCTCCGCGCTTTTTATATACACTCTAGGGGTAAATGCTAGTCGGACCGCGGAGAAGTGGTCCTTACCATACATGATTATACCATGATTTTGTCGTATCCCTAGGAACATCGCGAAATCCCAGATATCCTCATTTCCCTGCGACACGTACGGTCAATGACAAAAGTTTAGTATTCCTTATTTTTCTGAATGTTGCATTTTAAAAGTCTTTTAAAATCCTGTACGAATAAGGAAATTGCAAAAAATTGCATAACGTTAGAAATCATTTATTTTGCCTAGTCGTTTTCCACACAAATATTTGCCATCCCGTTTAGACCTTTTAAGATGTTTAAAAAGTAGTGAAACATGTGCGTATAGTATCTTCGATTAGTATATATGTACCGAATTTCATAGTGATACGTTTAGAAATAAAATTATTATCTACCTTGTTTAATGTTTTAGAGGTTAATTAATATAGCGAGTTTCGTTTTAATTTATTACCTTTGTTTGGTCTGTATACGAAATTTCATTGCTACAACTTCATAAACAAAAATCCTCCACACAAACTTTACCACTCTGTTAGGAGATGATTTAAAAACATGGTGGAATACGTGTTTAGAATTTTATTGGCTGAATATTTGTAACAAATTTCAACATCGTAGCATTGAAATATATTTGATATTTTCCACCCTGTTTAACCTTGTTAGAATTGTTGTCCTTGTTAGGTGAATTTCAAAAAATGCCGAATTACGTTTCATGATTTGGGATGATTTTCAAAAAATGAGAAGAAGAGATCAGAAAATGAGAGGGATGATTTTCAAAAAATGGTGAAATACACATCTATAATTTCATTAGCTTACCACGTACACCACATTTCATCGTTGTAGCTTAAAAATAATAATCTTCACTTTCCACCCTGCTTAACCCTTTTAAGGGATGATTTTCAAAAATGGTAAATCACATTCTAATAATGTTTTGATAGGTATGTACCAAGTTTCATCGCTATAAACAAAGATTTTTTTATGTAAACTTTACCACCTCGTTTAACCCAGTAAGGGGTTGATTTTTGAAAAATGCTAAAAACTTATTTTTTAACTTGATCAAAATTAATTTATTTACCCTGTTTCTTTACTGTAGCTACAGTGTCGCATTAATAAAAAATCCTACTCCATACAAACTTTGCGGCCCTAATTAATTACCTTAGGGGTTGATTTTTGAAAAGTTACTGAAATCATATTTTTATATGCTTATGTTTAGTCAATTAACTAAGTTTCATAACTTTACTAAAAAAACCTACACCATGAAAATTTTGCGACCCCTATAAATGACCTTGGGGGATGAATTTCGCAAAATGCCGAAAACAAGTTCCTATTATTTACATGCTTAATGCTCACACAAAATTTTATAATTACTGGTCAAGAAATAATCACTGTAGCATACATTATAGTTTCTGCATTCCAATCTAAAAAAACACATTAAACCCCCCTTAAGCGTTGATTTTCAAAAAACTGTGATACACGTGTTCTTTTATTTCTTTTGCATAGTATACTGCCAAAGTTTCGTAACCGTGCGACAAAAGAATTTTTTTTCCCCATACATCCTTTATGACCCCATTTGACCTACTTAAAGGTTAAATTTCGAAAAATCCGTTCTTAAATGACGCCTTCACTACTTGTAGAATACGTGGTCCAAATTTCAGGTTTCTATGTCAAGCGGTTTCGGCTGTGCGATGATTGTAGAAAAAAACCCTGTTCTTTTATTATATAGATTAGATTGTAAAGAATTTCTTGTACGGAATTATTTGCACTTGATTTCTCAAACTGCTTTAGCTACGATATAAAATATATGATTAGCAGTTTTTTTCAGGAATTAAAAAATAAATAGGTAAAGGCATTTAGGCACTACAGAGAATTTGTATGAATGTGATGTATTGAGTCCATTTTTATCTTATATTAGATTGTAAAGAATATCTTGTACGGAATTATTTGCACTTGATTTCTCAAACTGCTTTAGCTACGATATAAAATATATGATTAGCAGTTTTTTTCAGGAATTAAAAAATAAATAGGTAAAGGCATTTCTTTCTCTAAAAACAATGAAGGAAAACATCGTGAGGAAACCCACCGAAAAAAAAGAAATGCCGCCACATCGTATCAGCCCCCATACCCACTGGTCCCTTGCCAATCGTATATCGTGTTGAGCTCAGATTAAAGTGTAAATTCATTGCGACAATCTCTTATTATATTATATATAACACTACAGAGAATTCGTATGAATGTGATGTATTGAGTCCATTTTTATCTTATATTAGATTGTAAAGAATATCTTGTACGGAATTATTTGCACTTGATTTCTCAAACTGCTTTAGCTACGATATAAAATATATGATTAGCAGTTTTTTTCATGAATTAAAAAATAAATAGGTAAAGGCATTTCTTTCTCTAAAAACAATGAAGGAAAACATCGTGAGGAAACCCACCGAAAAAAAAGAAATGCCGCCACATCGTATCAGCCCCCATACCCACTGGTCCCTTGCCAATCGTATATCGTGTTGAGCTCAGATTAAAGTGTAAATTCATTGCGACAATCTCTTATTAATATAATATAAAACTGAAAGACCACTGACTGACTGACTGACTGACATATAATTGACAGAAATAGAAGTGGTACTTGCCGATATGGTGGGGGGGAGTGTTTGGTACCGTTGTATAGAGGGTGTTTTGAAACCAACCAGAAAAATCCGAAATCACCAGAAAGTGGTTTCCTCGATGGAACTGCTCAGGGGATCTCGGAAACTATAAATCGGATGGGGGTACCGCTTGAACTAAATATGCCCCAAACCTTGGGCCAATTTTGAAAATTTGAAAAAAAAGATGGCCGCCATACAAAAAAACATGGCCGCCATACAAAATAAAAATGTTAATAACTTTTGAATGGTTCGAGATAGGTATAGGGTGCTCGACCAAATGTCATAGAGGGCGATGGGGGAAATTTGAAAAAGTTGGAAAATTTAAAAAAAAAGAAAAAAAAATGGCGGCCATTTTGAAAGTTGCTCCGATCCGACTGAAATTTTGCATAGGGAGGTTTTCTGGGGCGTAGATTACGATTATGAAAAAAAAATTTAGATTCCGCCATTTTTCAAGATGGCTGCCATACAAATGTTTTTTTTCATGACAAAATAGGTGAAAATAATATGCAAATAACTTTTAAACGGTTACAGATAGGTATAGGGTGCTCGACCAAATATCATAGAGGACCATAGGGGAAATTTGGAAAAGTTGGAAAAATTAAAAAAAAAGCAAGAAAAATAGCGGCCATTTTGAAAAATGCTCCGATTCGACTGAAATTTTGCATCGGGGAGTTTTTTAGGTCGTAGATTACGATTATGAAAAAATAATTTGGATTCCGCCATTTTTCAAGATGGCCGCCATACAAAAGATTTTTTCTGAACAAAGAGAATAACTTTAAAACCGTAATCGATAGGGAGCTTCTATAAAAAAAAAACAACACCACCCCACGCGAGCTGCTTTAGCAGCTCGCGCACGCCACAAAATCACTTGGATTGCGCCATTTTCCAATATGGCTGCCATACAAAAGTTTGTTTTTAGAACATAAAGGCTTAGATAACTTTAGAACCGTAATCGATAGGAAGTTTCTATAAAAAAAAAATAACACCACCACCACGCGAGCTGCTTTAGCAGCTCGCGCACGCGGCGAAATACTAGTTATATTATATAAAAGTGAAAGACCATCACTGACTGACTGACTGACTGACTGACTGACTGACTGACTGACTGACTGACTGACTGACATATTGACAGAATTGTTCTCCCAGATGCCGTTATGGTGAGTGGAAGTTTTTGGTATGGTTGGATAGAGGATGTTTTGAAACCAACCAGAAAAATCCGAAATCACCAGAAAGTGGTTTCCGTGATGGAACTGCTCAGGGGATCTCGGAAACTATAAATCGGATGGGGGTACCGCTTGAACTAAATATGCCCCAAACCTTGGGCCAATTTTGAAAATTTGAAAAAAAAGATGGCCGCCATACAAAAAAACATGGCCGCCATACAAAATAAAAATGTAAATAACTTTTGAACGGTTAGAGATAGGTATAGGGTGCTCGACCAAATGTCATAGAGGGCGATGGGGGAAATTTGGAAAAGTTGGAAAAATTAAAAAAAAAGAAAAAAAAATGGCGGCCATTTTGAAAGTTGCTCCGATCCGACTGAAATTTTGCATAGGGGGGTTTTCTGGGTCGTAGATTACGATTATGAAAAAAAAATTTGAATTCCGCCATTTTTCAAGATGGCTGCCATACAAAGGTTTTTTTTCAGGACAAAATTGGGGAAAATAATATGCAAATAACTTTTGAATGGTTAGAGATAGGTATAGGGTGCTCGACCAAATGTCATAGAGGGCGATGGGGAAAATTTGGAAAAGTTGGAAAAATTAAAAAAAAGAAAAAAAAATGGCGGCCATTTTGAAAGTTGCTCCGATCCGACTGAAATTTTGCATAGGGGGATTTTCTGGGTCGTAGATGACGATTATGAAAAAAAATTTGGATTCCGCCATTTTTCAAGATGGCTGCCATACAAAGGTTTTTTTTCAGGACAAAATTGGGAAAAATAATATGCAAATAACTTTTGAATGGTTAGAGATAGGTATAGGGTGCTCGACCAAATGTCATAGAGGGCGATGGGGAAAATTTGGAAAAGTTGGAAAAATTAAAAAAAAAGAAAAATAAATGGCGGCCATTTTGAAAATTTCTCCGATCCGACTGAAATTTTGCATCGGGGGGTTTTCTGGGTCGTAGATTACGATTATGAAAAAAAATTTGGATTTCGCCATTTTTCAAGATGGCTGCCATACAAAATAAAATAGCAAATAACTTTTGAATGGTACGAGATAAGCAAGAGGTGCTCGACCAAATGTCATAAAAGGCGATGGGGGAAATTTGGAAAAGATGGAAAAATTAAAAAAAAAGAAAAAATATGGGGGCAAGTTTGAAAGTTGCTCCGATCCGACTGAAATTTTGCATTGGGGGGTTTTCTGGGTCGAAGATTACGATTGTGAAAAAAAAATTTGGATTTCGCCATTTTTCAAGATGGCTGCCATACAAAATATAATAGCAAATAACTTTTGAATGGTACGAGATAAGCAAGGGGTGCTCGAACAAATGTTATAGAAGGCGATGGGGAAAATTTGGAAAAGATGGAAAAATTAAAAAAAAAGAAAAAAAATGGCAGCCATTTTGAAAGTTGCTCCAATCCGACTGAAATTTTGCATCGGGGGGTTTTCTGGGTCGAAAAATACAATTATGAAAAAAAATTTTGGATTCCGCCATTTTTCAAGATGGCCGCCATACAAAAGTCTTTTTTTCAGAACAACTGAACTTAAATAACTTTAGAACCATAATCGATAGAGAGCTTTTATAAAAAAAGCAAAACCCCCCCACGCGAGCTGCTTCAGCAGCTCGCGCACGCCACAAAATCACTTGGATTTCGCCATTTTTCAAGATGCCCGCCATACAAAAGTCTTTTTTTCAGAACAACTGAACTTAAATAACTTTAGAACCGTAATCGATAGGGAGCTTTTATAAAAAAGCAAAACCCCCCACGCGAGCTGCTTAAGCAGCTCGCGCACGCCACACAATCACTTGAAATCCAGCTTTTTTTCAAGATGGCCGCCATACAAAAGTTTGATTTCAAAACAAAAAGGGTAAACAAAACTTTGGATCCGTAATCAATAGGAAGCTTTTAAAAAAAAACAGCAGCCACCCCCCCACGCGAGCTGCTTTAGCAGCTCGCGCACGCGGCGAAATACTAGTTTATATTATATAAAACTGAAAGACCATCACTGACTGACTGACTGACTGACTGACTGACTGACTGACTGACATATTGACAGAATTGATCTCCGACTTGCCGTTATGGTGGGGGGGAGTGTTTGGTACGGTTGTATAGAGGGTGTTTTGAAACCAACCAGAAAAATCCGAAATCACCAGAAAGTGGTTTCCGTGATGGAACTGCTCAGGGGATCTCGGAAACTATAAATCGGATGGGGGTACCGCTTGAACTAAATATGCCCCAAACCTTGGGCCAATTTTGAAAATTTGAAAAAAAAGATGGCCGCCATACAAAAAAACATGGCCGCCATACAAAATAAAAATGTTAATAACTTTTGAATGGTTAGAGATAGGTATAGGGTGTTCGACCAAATGTCATAGAGGGCGATGGGGGAAATTTGAAAAAGTTGGAAAAATTAAAAAAAAAGAAAAAAAAATGGCGGCCATTTTGAAAGTTGCTCCGATTCGACTGAAATTTTGCATAGGGAGGTTTTCTGAGGCGTAGATTACGATTATGAAAAAAAATTTAGATTCCGCCATTTTTCAAGATGGCTGCCATACAAATGTTTTTTTTCATGACAAAATAGGTGAAAATAATATGCAAATAACTTTTAAACGGTTACAGATAGGTATAGGGTGCTCGACCAAATATCATAGAGGACCATAGGGGAAATTTGGAAAAGTTGGAAAAAATTAAAAAAAAAGAAAGAAAAATGGCGGCCATTTTGAAAAATGCTCCGATTCGACTGAAATTTTGCATCGGGGGGTTTTTGGGGTCGTAGATTACGATTTTGAAAAAATAATTTGGATTCCGCCATTTTTCAAGATGGCCGCCATACTAAAGTTTTTTTTCCTTTATAACCGTAATATCGAATAACTTTAAAACCGTAATCGATAGGGAGCTTCTATAAAAAAAAAACAACACCACCCCACGCGAGCTGCTTTAGCAGCTCGCGCACGCCACAAAATCACTTGGATTGCGCCATTTTCCAATATGGCCGCCATACAAAAGTTTGTTTTTAGCAAACATAAAGGCTTAGATAACTTTAGAACCGTAATCGATAGGAAGTTTCTATAAAAAAAAAATAACACCACCACCACGCGAGCTGCTTTAGCAGCTCGCGCACGCGGCGAAATACTAGTTATATTATATAAAACTGAAAGGTCACTGACTGACAATTGACAGAAATAGAAGTGGTACTTGCCGATATGGTGGAGGGGAGTGTTTGGTACGGTTGTATAGAGGGTGTTTTGAAACCAACCAGAAAAATCCGAAATCACCAGAAAGTGGTTTCCTCGATGGAACTGCTCAGGGGATCTCGGAAACTATAAATCGGATGGGGGTACCGCTCGAACTAAATATGCCCCAAACCTTGGGCCAATTTTGAAAATTTGAAAAAAAAGATGGCCGCCATACAAAAAAACATGGCCGCCATACAAAATAAAAATGTTAATAACTTTTGAACGGTTAGAGATAGGTATAGGGTGCTCGACCAAATGTCATAGAGGGCGATGGGGGAAATTTGGAAAAGTTGGAAAAATTAAAAAAAAAGAAAAAAAAATGGCGGCCATTTTGAAAGTTGCTCCGATCCGACTGAAATTTTGCATCGGGGGGTTTTCTGGGTCAAAAATTACAATTATGAAAAAAAATTTTGGATTCCGCCATTTTTCAAGATGGCTGCCATACAAAAGTTTTTTTTCCGGAAAAATAAGCCAAACAAAACTTTTGAACCGTAGTCGATAGGAAGCGTCTATAAAAAAAAAGCAACACCCCCCCACGCGAGCTGCTTTAGCAGCTCGCGCACGCCACAAAATCACTTGGATTCCGCCATTTTTCAAGATGGCTGCCATACAAAAGTCTTTTTTTCAGAACAACTGAACTTAAATAACTTTAGAACCGTAATCGATAGGGAGCTTTTATAAAAAAAAGCAAAACCCCCCCACGCGAGCTGCTTTAGCAGCTCGCGCACGCCACACAATCACTTGAAATCCAGCTTTTTTTCAATATGGCCGCCGTACAAAAGTTTGATTTCAAAACAAAAAGGGTTAACAAAACTTTAGAACCGTAATCGATAGGAAGCTTTTAAAAAAAAAAAGCAGCCACCCCCCCACGCGAGCTGCTTTAGCAGCTCGCGCACGCGGCGAAATACTAGTTATTATATAAAACTTAAAGGTCACTGACTGACAATTGACAGAAATAGAAGTGGTACTTGCCGATATGGTGGGGGGGAGTGTTTGGTACGGTTGTATAGAGGGTGTTTTGAAACCAACCAGAAAAATCCGACATCACCAAAAACTGGTTTCCTCGATGGAACTGCTCAGGGGATCTCGGAAACTATAAATCGGATGGGGGTACCGCTTGAACTAAATATGCCCCGAACCTTGGGCCAATTTTGAAAATTTGAAAAAAAAGATGGCCGCCATACAAAAAAACATGGCAGCCATACAAAATAAAAATGTAAATAACTTTTAAAGGGTTAGAGATAGGTATAGGGTGCTCGACCAAATGTCATAGAGGGCGATGGGGGAAATTTGAAAAAGTTGGAAAAATTAAAAAAAAAGAAAAAAAAATGGCGACCATTTTGAAAGTTGCTCCGATCCGACTGAAATTTTGCATCGGGGGGTTTTCTGGGTCGAAGATTATTATTATGAAAAAAAATTTTGGATTCCGCCATTTTTCAAGATGGCCGCCATACAAATGTTTGTTTTCAGAACAAAAAGAGTAAACAAAACTTTACAACCGTAATCGATAGGAAGCTTTTAAAAAAAAAACAGCAGCCACCCCCCCACGCGAGCTGCTTTAGCAGCTCGCGCACGCGGCGAAATACTAGTTATATTATATAAAACTTAAAGACCATAACTGACAATTGACAGAAATAGAAGTGGTACTTGCCGATATGGTGGGGGGGAGTGTTTGGTACCGTTGGATAGAGGGTGTTTTGAAACCAACCAGAAAAATCCGAAATCACCAGAAAGTGGTTTCCGTGATGGAACTGCTCAGGGGATCTCGGAAACAATAAATCGGATGGGGGTACCGCTTGAACTAAATATGCCCCAAACCTTGGGCCAATTTTGAAAATTTGAAAAAAAAGATGGCCGCCATAGAAAAAAACATGGCCGCCATACAAAATGAAAATGTAAATAACTTTTGAATGGTCAGAGATAGGTATAGGGTGCTCGACCAAATGTCATAGAGGGCGATGGGGGAAATTTGGAAAAGTTGGAAAAATTAAAAAAAAAGAAAAAAAAATGGCGGCCATTTTGAAAGTTGCTCCGATCCGACTGAAATTTTGCATAGGGGGGTTTTTTGGGTCGTAGATTACGATTATGAAAAAAAAATTTGGATTCCGCCATTTTTCAAGATGGCTGCCATACAAACGTTTTTTTTCATGACAAAATAGGTGAAAATTATATGCAAATAACTTTTAAACGGTTAGAGATAGGGATAGAGAGCTCGAACAAATATCATAGAGGACGACGGGGGAAATTTGGAAAAGTAGGAAAAATTAAAAAAAAAAGAAAAAAAAATGGCGGCCATTTTGAAAGTTGCTCCGATCCGACTGAAATTTTGCATCGGGGGGTTTTCTAGGTCGTAGATTACGATTATGAAAAAATAATTTGGATTCCGCCATTTTTCAAGATGGCCGCCATACAAAAGATTTTTTTCCGAACAAAGAGAATAATTTTAAAACCGTAATCGATAGGGAGCTTCTATAAAAAAAAACAACACCACCCCACGCGAGCTGTTTTAGCAGCTCGCGCACGCCACAAAATCACTTGGATTGCGCCATTTTCCAATATGGCCGCCATACAAAAGTTTGTTTTTAGAACATAAAGGCTTAGATAACTTTAGAACCGTAATCGATAGGAAGTTTCTATAAAAAAAAATAACACCACCACCACGCGAGCTGCTTTAGCAGCTCGCGCACGCGGCGAAATACTAGTTAATATAATATAAAACTGAAAGACCACTGACTGACTGACTGACTGACATATAATTGACAGAAATAGAAGTGGTACTTGCCGATATGGTGGGGGGGAGTGTTTGGTACCGTTGGATAGAGGGTGTTTTGAAACCAACCAGAAAAATCCGAAATCACCAGAAAGTTGTTTCCTTGATGGAACTGCTCAGGGGATCTCGAAAACTATAAATCGGATGGGGGTACCGCTTGAACTAAATATGCCCCAAAACCTGGGCCATTTTTGAAAATTTGAAAAAAAAGATGGCCGCCATACAAAAAAACATGGCCGCCATACAAAATTAAAATGTTAATAACTTTTGAATGGTTAGAGATAGGTATAGGGTGCTCGACCAAATGTCATAGAGGACGATGGGGGAAATTTGGAAAAGTTGGAAAAATTAAAAAAAAAGAAAAAAAAATGGCGGCCATTTTGAAAGTTGCTCCGATCCGACTGAAATTTTGCATCGGGGGGTTTTCTGGATCGTAGATTACGATTATGAAAAAAAATTTTGGATTCCGCCATTTTTCAAGATGGCTGCCATACAAAAGATTTTTTTCCGGAACAATAAGCCAAACAAAACTTTTGAACCGTAGTCGATAGGAAGCGTCTATAAAAAAAAAGCAACACCCCTCCACGCGAGCTGCTTTAGCAGCTCGCGCACGCCACAAAATCACTTGGATTCCGCCATTTTTCAAGATGGCCGCCATACAAAAGTCTTTTTTTCAGAACAACTGAACTTAAATAACTTTAGAACCATAATCGATAGGGAGCTTTTATAAAAAAAAGCAAAACCCCCCCACGCGAGCTGCTTAAGCAGCTCGCGCACGCCACACAATCACTTAAAATCCAGCTTTTTTTCAAGATGGCCGCCATACAAGTTTGTTTTCAGAACAAAAAGGGTAAACAAAACTTTAGAACCGTAATCGATAGGAAGCTTTTAAAAAAAAACAGCAGCCACCCCCCCACGCGAGCTGCTTTAGCAGCTCGCGCACGCGGCGAAATACTAGTTCTATTATATAAAAGTGAAAGACCACTCACTGACTGACTGACTGACTGACTGACTGACTGACTGACTGACATATTGACAGAATTGATCTCCGACTTGCCGTTATGGTGGGGGGGAGTGTTTGGTACGGTTGTATAGAGGGTGTTTTGAAACCAACCAGAAAAATCCGAAATCACCAGAAAGTGGTTTCCTTGAAGGAACTGCTCAGGGGATCTCGGAAACTATAAATCGGATGGGGGTACCGCTTGAACTAAATATGCCCCAAACCTTGGGCCAATTTTGAAAATTTAAAAAAAAAGATGGCCGCCATACAAAAAAACATGGCCACCATACAAAATAAAAATGTAAATAACTTTTGAATGGTTAGAGATAGGTATAGGGTGCTCGACCAAATGTCATAGAGGGCGATAAGGGAAATTTGGAAAAGTTGGTAAAATTAAAAAAAAAGAAAAAAAATGGCGGCCATTTTGAAAGTTGCTCCGATCCGACTGAAATTTTGCATAGGGAGGTTTTCTGGGGAGTAGATTACGATTATGAAAAAAAAATTTAGATTCCGCCATTTTTCAAGATGGCTGCCATACAAATGGTTTTTTTCATGAAAAAATAGGTGAAAATAATATGCAAATAACTTTTAAACGGTTACAGATAGGTATAGGGTGCTCGACCAAATATCATAGAGGACCATAGGGAAAATTTGGAAAAGTTGGAAAAATTAAAAAAAAAAGAAAGAAAAATGGCGGCCATTTTGAAAAATGCTCCGATTCGACTGAAATTTTGCATCGGGGGATTGTTGGGGTCGTAGATTACGATTTTGAAAAAATAATTTGGATTCCGCCATTTTTCAAGATGGCCGCCATACAAAAGATTTTTTTCCGAACAAAGAGAATAACTTTAAAACCGTAATCGATAGGGAGCTTCTATAAAAAAAAAACAACACCACCCCACGCGAGCTGCTTTAGCAGCTCGCGCACGCCACAAAATCACTTGGATTGCGCCATTTTCCAATATGGCCGCCTTACAAAAGTTTGTTTTTAGAACATAAAGGCTTAGATAACTTTAGAACCGTAATCGATAGAAAGTTTCTATAAAAAAAAATAACACCACCACCACGCGAGCTGCTTTAGCAGCTCGCGCACGCGGCGAAATACTAGTTATTATATAAAACTGAAAGGTCACTGACTGACAATTGACAGAAATAGAAGTGGTACTTGCCGATATGGTGGGGGGGAGTGTTTAGTACGGTTGTATAGAGGGTGTTTTGAAACCAACCAGAAAAATCCGACATCACCAAAAACTGGTTTCCTCGATGGAACTGCTCAAGGGATCTCGGAAACTATAAATCGGATGGGGGTACCGCTTGAACTAAATATGCCCCAAACCTTGGGCCAATTTTGAAAATTTGAAAAAAAAGATGGCCGCCATACAAAAAAACATGGCCGCCATACAAAATAAAAATGTTAATAACTTTTGAATGGTTCGAGATAGGTATAGGGTGCTCGACCAAATGTCATAGAGGGCGATGGGGGAAATTTGAAAAAGTTGGAAAATTTAAAAAAAAAGAAAAAAAAATGGCGGCCATTTTGAAAGTTGCTCCGATCCGACTGAAATTTTGCATAGGGAGGTTTTCTGGGGCGTAGATTACGATTATGAAAAAAAAATTTAGATTATGGTGGGGGGTAGTGTTTGGTACGGTTGTATAGAGGATGTTTTGAAACCAACCAGAAAAATCCGAAATCCATGGAAAGGTGTCTCCGAGATGGAACTGCTCAGGGGATCTCGGAAACTATAAATCGGATGGGGGTACCGCTTGAACTAAATGTGCCCCAAAACCTGGGCCATTTTTGAAAATTTGAAAAAAAAGATGGCCGCCATACAAAAAAACATGGCCGCCATACAAAATAAAAATGTAAATAACTTTTGAATGGTTAGAGATAGGTATAGGGTGCTCGACCAAATGTCATAGAGGGCGATGGGGGAAATTTGGTAAAGTTGGAAAAATTAAAAAAAATGAAAAAAAAATGGCGGCCATTTTGAAAGTTGCTCCGATCCGACTGAAATTTTGCGTCCGGGGGTTTTCTGGGTCGTAGATTGCGATTATGAAAAAAAATTTTGGATTCCGCCATTTTTCAAGATGGCTGCCATACAAAAGTTTTTTTTCCGGAAAAATAAGCCAGACAAAACTTTTGAACCGTAGTCGATAGAAAGCGTCTATAAAAAAAAAGCAACACCCCTCCACGCGAGCTGCTTTAGCAGCTCGCGCACGCCACAAAATTACTTGGATCCGCCATCATTCAAGATGGCCGCCATACAAAAGTCTTTTTTTCAGAACAACTGAACTTAAATAACTTTAGAACCGTAATCGATAGGGAGCTTTTATAAAAAAAAGCAAAACCCCCCACGCGAGCTGCTTTAGCAGCTCGCGCACGCCACACAATCACTTGAAATCCAGCTTTTTTTCAAGATGGCCGCCATACAAAAGTTTGATTTCAAAACAAAAAGGGTAAACAAAACTTTAGAACCGTAATCGATAGGAAGCTTTTAAAAAAAAACAGCAGCCACCCCCCACGCGAGCTGCTTTAGCAGCTCGCGCACGCGGCGAAATACTAGTTATATTATATAAAAGTGAAAGACCATCACTGACTGACTGACTGACTGACTGACTGACTGACTGACTGACTGACTGACATATTGACAGAATTGTTCTCCCAGATGCCGTTATGGTGGGTGGAAGTTTTTGGTATGGTTGGATAGAGGATGTTTTGAAACCAACCAGAAAAATCCGAAATTACCAGAAAGTGGTTTCCGTGATGGAACTGCTCAGGGGATCTCGGAAACTATAAATCGGATGGGGGTACCGCTTGAACTAAATATGCCCCAAACCTTGGGCCAATTTTGAAAATTTGAAAAAAAAGATGGCCGCCATACAAAAAAACATGGCCGCCATACAAAATAAAAATGTAAATAACTTTTGAACGGTTAGAGATGGGTATAGGGTGCTCGACCAAATGTCATAGAGGGCGATGGGGGAAATTTGGAAAAGTTGGAAAAATTAAAAAAAAAGAAAAAAAAATGGCGGCCATTTTGAAAGTTGCTCCGATCCGACTGAAATTTTGCATAGGGGGGTTTTCTGGGTCGTAGATTACGATAATGAAAAAAAAAATTGAATTCCGCCATTTTTCAAGATGGCTGCCATACAAAGGTTTTTTTTCAGGACAAAATTGGGGAAAATAATATGCAAATAACTTTTGAATGGTTAGAGATAGGTATAGGGTGCTCGACCAAATGTCATAGAGGGCGATGGGGAAAATTTGGAAAAGTTGGAAATATTAAAAAAAAAGAAAAAAAAAATGGCGGCCATTTTGAAAGTTGCTCCGATCCGACTGAAATTTTGCATAGAGGGATTTTCTGGGTCGTAGATTACGATTATGAAAAAAAAAATTGGATTCCGCCATTTTTCAAGATGGCTGCCATACAAAGGTGTTTTTTCAGGACAAAATAGGTGAAAATAATATAGAAATAACTTTTAAACGGTTAGAGATAGGTTTAGGGTGCTCGAACAAATGTCATAGAGGACGATAAGAGAAATTTGGAAAAGTTGGAAAAATTAAAAAAAAAGAAAAACAAATGGCGGCCATTTTGAAAGTTGCACCGATCCGACTGAAATTTTGCATCGGGGGGTTTTCTGGGTCGTACATTATTATTATGAAAAAAAATTTTAGATTCCGCCATTTTTCAAGATGGCTGCGATACAAAGGTGTTTTTTCAGGACAAAATAGGTGAAAATAATATAGAAATAACTTTTAAACGGTTAGAGATAGGTTTAGGGTGCTCGAACAAATGTCATAGAGGACGATAAGAGAAATTTGGAAAAGTTGGAAAAATTAAAAAAAAAGAAAAACAAATGGCGGCCATTTTGAAAGTTAAACCGATCTGACTGAAATTTTGAATCGGGGGGTTTTCTGGGTCGTACATTATTATTATGAAAAAAAATTTTAGATTCCGCCATTTTTCAAGATGGCTCCCATACAAAAGTTTTTTTTCAGGACAAAATAGGTGAAAATAATATGCAAATAACATTTAAACGGTTAGAGATAGGTATAGGGTGCTCGAGCAAATGTCATAGAGGGCGACGGGAGAAATTTGGAAAAGTTGGAAAAATTAAAAAAAAAAAGAAAAAAAATGGCGGCCATATTGTAAGTTGCTCCGATCCGACTGAAATTTTGCATCGGGGGGTTTTCTGGGTCGGACATTTGGATTATGAAAAAAAAATTTGGATTCCGTCATATTTCAAGATGGCTGCCATTCAAAAGTTTCTTTTCGAACATTTTGCAATTTTACATTCAATTGAAATTCTTCGAAAAACACTCCATATGTGTATAGAATTATAAACGCGAAGTTTAAATCTGATTCGAAACTCTGAAAATGTGGTTTCCATGATGGAACTGCTCAGAGGATCACGGAAACTATAAATCGGATGGGGGTACCGTTTGAACTAAATATGCCGAAAACCTTGGGCCATTTTTGAAAATATGAAAAAAAAGATGGCCGCCATACAAAAAAACATGGCCGCCATACAAAATATAAATGCAAATAACTTTTAAACGGTAAGAGATAGATATAGAGTTCTCGACCAAATGTCATAGAGGGCGATGTGGAAAATTTGGAAAAGTTGGAAAAATTAAAAAAAAAAGAAAAAAAATGGCGACCATTTTGAAAGTTGCTCCGATCCGATTGAAATTTTGCATTGGGGGGTTTTCTGGGTCGTAGATTACGATTATAAAAAAAAAATTTGGATTCCGCCATTTTTCAAGATGGCTGCCATACAAAAGTTTTTTTTTACCGGAAAAATAAGCCAAACAAAACTTTTGAACCGTATTTGATAGGAAGCGTCTATTAAAAAAAAAGCAACACCCCCCCACGCGAGCTGCTTTAGCAGCTCGCGCACGCCACAAAATCACTTGGATTCCACCATTTTTCAAGATGGCCGCCATACAAAAGTCTTATTTTCAGCACAACTGAACTTAAATAACTTTAGAACCGTAATCGATAGGGAGCTTTTATAAAAAAAGCAACACCCCCCCCCACGCGAGCTGCTTTAGCAGCTCGCGCACGCCACACAATCACTTGAAATCCAGCTTTTTTTCAAGATGGCCGCCATACACAAGTTTGATTTCAAAACAAAAAGGGTAAACAAAACTTTAGAACCGTAATCAATAGGAAGCTTTTAAAAAAAAAACAGCAGCCACCCCCCCCACGCGAGCTGCTTTAGCAGCTCGCGCACGCGGCGAAATACTAGTTATATTATATATAATTATATTATAAATATTATATATATATATATAATAACTATATTAATATTATATTACATTATATATATATATATATATATATATAAATTGAATTGTATTGTATTGTATATTAAAGAACTTGCATGGTTATACTCATATATATTTATAATTCGGGCATTTATTGTTATCACCTGCCCCGTACCCATTGGTCGTATAATAATCGTGTTGGGCTCAAATTAAGGTATAGCTTCACTGCGACTAATGAGACGCGGTCTGATACGATAACTATATACAAGTTGAGATAACTTTCACGGGACAATATTTATATATCATATAATATAATTATATTATATATATATATATATATATAATATAAATATGTATATATATATATATATAATTAATATATAATTTATATTTATTTTGTATATATATATATATTTTTTTCATTTATTTATCATTTAAAAAATAACATATTAGCAAGTTGGCATTCGTAAACCACTGAGGCTTGTGTTCAATACCATATTTAGTCTACATCGATATTAAGTAACACAATCATCTAATAACTTTATCTATGTAGGTAGAAAATTGGTAAGTGCATTTTTTAGCAATCTTAACATTCAATGTGTTGCAAAAAGTGAGCCTTAAGTTTAACTTTAATGCTTAGTGGCGTGATATCATTAACCAAATCCGCAGGTAGATTATTAATTAGCCGAGGAACCAGGTAAGACGATGTCCGCTCGCCGTACGCATTGTTCGCACTTATTATACAAAGCCGGTTTCGAGCAATGGCCCGCGTGTATACAATATGTTGGATTTCTTTCTTTAACTCCTCTCTAAAAACATGTTTTTTAAGCAATGTATATTTAAACTGTGTATGAATAGGTAGGATTTTGCAATGATCAAACAACCGAGAGCCATTATTTCGAAATTGTTCTCTAATTTTATTGGATACAATATTTTTAAGTATTTTTAATTGGAGTTTATATATTTGATTGAGATAGGATTTATATGTGCGATTACACCTTATTGCATACCAATATCGTCTCGCTCTTGTCGCGTAAAGCAATCTCTTACAGACAACCTATGGATTGGACAAATGTAAAAAGAAGAGACGGTTGTGCACAGCAAATAATCAATATAAATTATAATAATAAAAAATAACAATCATACATAACTAAATAAGAAAAAAAGAATTACGTAAGCTTTAGTGACAGCATTATGTGTATCATAATGCCTATGCAATTACAACAATACGTAAGCTTTACTAGTTCAAAAATCTTTTCTTGGGTCGATTCTGAGCTTACCTCCCTTACATATTTGATCGAATTGTATTTACTATCGATGTCGTTACGAGGGACGAGAAAAATAAAGGAAAGGGCTGTTACCCTGAGGATACACGGACGGTAAATAATACATCTTATGTGAATCAAATAACAAAACTACAATGAGATAAAACATTCAAAGGTCGAAGTTGAAACAAAAGTCGCGTCTGTAATTTTCCGAGTGCTCTAGATGTCCGTAGGCGACGGTGATCACTGACCACTTACCATCCAGTACATCCAGCAAGCAGGCCGTCTGTTAGATTGCCTCACTTTTTATATAAATAAAACAGTGTAAGGCTGCCCGCCCACGTTTGACATTCAGTCACCGATTTTATTTTTCAAAAATGAAACATACTTTGTTTCATATTGCAACGCACACGTTCTACATAAAGTCAGTTACAAAATATGTGACAAGTGATGATGAAAAAGATCGGACCGACTGTCGGACCTACAAAAAGTCTGGCGTTGGCGGAGGCACTAAACCTATTTACAACGATCGTATCCTTATTTATACTTTGTTCAAAGGGTCAAAATCTTTCGTAGAGCATTTGATCTACTACTACTATATAACATAACTACAAAGGTTCATATATAACTTCTACCTCTAATATTTACTATCGAAGAAAGTAATAAAGTTCCCCGAGATTTAATATAAGAAAAGATTTTTCAGCACAAAAGATTTCTACTTTATGGTTATTGTACGGCTCATAAAAATGGAAAAAGTCGCGACCTAAAACTATTAAAAGTTAATTTTAGGGAGGTCGTTTATTTTTTAACTTTCGATCGTCGAATCAGTGACTTCTATATATCTCTGTAAAGCTAACTAATGAGCACTTTAGTCAGTTTAGTGCGCTTTTTGAAGTAATAATGGGACTTGATGAAGTTTTCTCCTTAAAAAGTGGTCGGAATGGGTTTTTTTTACGGAGGGCTGTCATCTCGGCATCGCGTGTTGGAGATTATTTTTTATTCCGACAGTAGGATTATAATCCGTTTTGTGTTTCTTTTGATAATTTACTTGTTCATTTTTTAAATCTATATGTTGATTTTACTCGTGGTATGCGGAAGGCCGCGGCCGTCTGGGTAGGTACTAAATCTTTGCCAGTTATTCTGCCGCCAAGCAGTAGTGCGCAAGCGTTACTGTGTTCCGGTTTGAAGGGCATTGTAGTGAGCTAAATTACTGGAGACTTAATATCTGATATCTCAGGGTGATGAGCGCAATGCAGTGCTACGCAGTGCTTTTTATGGTTTTAAAAGTTCTGGGTGGCACTGCAATTGTTATGGACAGGCATGGCGCTTACAATTAGGTGAACGACTTGCTAATCTCGTCACTCAGTTCCAAAAAAATGTCATGTTGTTTATACAATAGGCTGGTTGTATGTGGGTACTTGTACCTACTACTATTCAACTTGTAATGTGTGAGAGGTTAAACAGTGCGAGTAATGACTTTCTTATTTCTAAAACTAGTCATCAACCACTATAACCAAATTAAATAGGTATCTAGTTAAATTCATTGTTGTTCTTTGCATTACTATCAGGTAGTCAGATCGAAAATTACTATTTAAAGTTCAGTTTGGTATAGATACTCATATATATGTACTAAAGCAACTTGGTCTGTAGGTAATTAAAAATAACAAAAACAATGTTCCTAAGGAAAAAATTAAACAGATCAATGTCGATGGCTGTGTTTTCACAGAACCTACTAGAACTGCAGACGCATTCAACAAATACTTTATTGGTACAACCGATACAAATAATAGGACCAACATAAATATAAATAATAATTCTTGTACTCTCTTCATTAATCCTACAACTCCATATGATATATGCACAATAATTAAGTCACTAAAAATACAAATAGCTATGATGATATTAGTACTAAAATATTGAAAGAAGTATCTGATTAGATTTCACCTGTCTTGATCTACATTATGAATTTGTGCATAACATCCGGAGTATTTCCAAGTAAATTAAAAATTACGTTGATAAAACGTTTATTAAAAAAAAATGACAAAAGTATGAACTGCTATAGGCCCATAGTAGGTACTTATACCAGTATTATCTAAAGTATTTGAGAAGGTTATCTATAAATGTTTGTATCAATTTTTTTAAAAATATGGTGTTCTCGTTGACGAGCAGGTAGGTTTCAGACAGAACAAAACTATAAATTTGGTGGTGTATACGTTCTTACAGACAATAATGTTAGGCTTAGATAATAAAGATCTAGTTTCAGCTATATTTATGGACTTAACTAAAGCATTTGATTTTGTTAACCACAACATTTTATTAAGTAAGTTGGACGCCTATGGAGTTCGAGGTAATGTACTGACACTTTTAGAATCGTACCTTAAGAACCGAAAGCAATGCACTTAAATTACCCGTATTTGTCCTAAAATGAAAAAAGGAACTGAGTTCTCTTCTAATTAACGTGAAGTTACACAAGGCGTGCCTCAAGGTAGCGTCCTGGGTCCCTATTCATAACATACATCAATGATTTACCGAAACTTGTTGATCAAAAGATGGTTTTATTTGCTGACGACAGCACGGTCATGTTTATTAGTAAGGACAAATCCACCTTAGAACTACAGAAAAATAATACACTTGACTGCAATAATTTATTGATTCATTTGGATAAGACTAATATGATGACATATATGAATAGAAAAAAATATTTAACGGACATTAATGTAATTTATAATGGACAAAAGATTTATGAGGTTGAGAATGCAAGATTTTTAGGTCTTGAACTCGACTGCAGCTTAAATTGGAAAATCCAAGTTGAAAAAGTATGTGCCAGGTTAAACCAATATTCTTACGCACTCTATATGTTGGAAAAACTTGTGAACCAGTCTGCAGTGATCAACGCTTACCACGGTTATGTCGAATCGGTACTCAGGTATGGTGTCAACTTTTGGGGAAACTCAACAGAAAAAGACAGGGTATTCAAAGCTCAGAAAAAGTGTATGAGAGCAGTTTGCAAACTCAAACCAACAGAATCATGTAAACCTTTCTTTGTTAGCTTGAAACTTTTAACGTTGCCGTGCATTTATATTTATGAGGTCTCTGTATTTGTATATACATATAGAACGATGTTTGAGCAACACAAAAGCAAGCGACACAATTCAAAAATATCCTATCCGCCAAACACTACCGCGCAATTAAATAAGAGCATTTTCGCTTGGCTCCTCGAATATATAACCATTTGCCCAAAGACATTCGAAGTTCTTCAAACAGCGACACATTCAAATTTAAATTTAAAAAAATGTTGATTGGAAAATGTTATTATAATACTGATGAATTTTTAAATGACAAGTTTAATTGATTTATTACTTGATTCTATTTAATGATTTAACATTATATAATTATGACATTAATTAAAATCGACTTCTATAATCTGACAATTTGAATTTAAATTAATTAGGTATATTTTTTGAAATGTTAATATTGCACACCTTCGTTATGGAAGAATGTTAGGAATTATCTTTATTTGTCATCTTTGTATACAACATTCTAGCAATAAAAAAATTATTGATTTGATTGATTGAAACTATATGCTTAAAAAATGTTTATGCAGGTTTTCATAAAAATAAAGTGGATATGTTTAAATAATGCATACAGTCATAGTGCGAATATTTTTTTAATAAAATAATATATATACACCCAGAAAAGTCTACCGCAATCTTTTTCCTTTGTTTCTTCTGATCTTTACTCCACAGGCAGTTTAATCCTCGAAACTTTTCAACGTTTTTCTAAGAAACTTTTGTCCCCTCCCTTATAAATGACTGTCCGACGGTGAGTGGAATTCGCCCAATTTTAATAAAATGGGTGTTTTAAGGGTTGCCATCCTCGGAAGCGCGAAAGTACAAAGGTAGCGTGGGGTGGAATAATATGAATTAGAAAATGCATTATTTTTTTTCATGAACACTAAGTGCTAAGTAGATCTAAGAAAGAGAACGTTGAATGTGGATATTAAAATCTTGTCCCATAATATCTCCTTGGTGCGTGACTGCCCTAAATGAGCGCGGAGGTGCGAAGGATAATAAATTTTAATCCTTCCCCGCACCTACATTTTACGACGGGTGACACAGCCCTGCCCTGCGAGTGTTATTGAAAACGATGCCGTAAATTTGATTTATTTTCGTGAGAGTTACGTGGATATCAAAAAAATACGCGTCAATTTTTTTCGTGATTGAATGACGCTTTGTTCGATATTGTATTCTGACAATGTTACTCTTTCTAGCCTTGATTTGCTATTTTATTTTCTGATTTGAATAATTAAGCAACAAAGCCACTAGACGGTACGGCAGAAACCGGACGCATATCATCACCTTCATTACCACCATCATCTTCTCTACAATCAACTTTTACACTTGAGCAGCTATGCCAGCGCCCCACTCCGTTACTTCAAGGAGTTGGGAGGGCTTGGGTAGACGCTGGCAGGGGAAATGCACATTATACACCTTGCGGGACGTCACTGCAGGACTTATCGCCCCCTCATAGAATAAGAATAAGAATCATCTGCACATTTGATTAGTTAACAAAAATGTGCAGAAATTAATTTTATCACGGTAACATAATATTGTAAATACGAGATGTGACTTGCTCGTTTCAGTATTTTTTCCAAAGACTTTAAAGTCATACGTTTACACATGATCTATAAAAATTAATAGCTGGGTCCACATCGGCCGATCTACGACAAGAGAACGAGACGTTACGAATTAACTATTAAGTTCTCATCTTGCTAACGGCGAGTACTGGCACAGACATAACCTCGTAGCAAGGATCATCCACCAGCAACTTGCCCTTCAATACGGCCTTGCCGAGTCTGAGGTGCCATACTATAAGTACGCACCTGCGTCAGTTCTCGAAAATGGTCGTGCTTTGCTCTATTGGGACCGCTCTATCATCATGGACAGGACTATTGTAGCCAATAAGCCTGATGTAGTGGTGGTTGACCGTTCCCAATGCCGGGCAGTGCTCGTCGACATCACCATCCTACATGACGAGAACCTCGTGAAGGCCGAGAAGGACAAGCTCAGCAAGTACCTTGACTTCGCCCACGAGGTAACCGCCATGTGGAATGTTGACTCGACGATCATTGTCCCGATAGTTGTTTCGGCGAACGGCCTAATAGCGAAGAGCCTCGACCAACATCTCAAGAGGCTCTCGCTAGACCGTTGACTCTCCTTGACACGGCACGTATTGTCAGGGGGTTCCTCACTCTGCAGCCCTAACCACCGGTAGTTTGGACCCTACCCCGCTGCCGGCGGCACTCTAGGTTTAGGTTTTTTATAAAAAAATTGTATATCCTTTTATAGAAATACTGTAAAAAACTTAAATTTAAGAAAGAAAATAAATAATTTGAATAATAATAATAATAATGTCAATTAATAATAATGATTACAATTGGTGGAGATCATAAGCTTTGGCCGCTAAAGGTTTTTTTATAGACAGACAGACAGATAAGACAGAAGCTTAAAAAATATATTTTTTCTATTTTCTAATCTTCATATGTTCCACAAGCAAACTAAAGCGGAAGATTCCCGCGTGGGTTTTGTTATTTTGGTTAAACCATTTTGGCTAAGCCATCCGAGCCTGAGAGAGGATACTATAATGGAACGACAATACTACCTGGCCTTGATCTGGATTCTATCCTATAAGCATTTAGTACTTGAACTACTAATTTCTGCAGACACGATTTAATTTTAAGCCTATTTACACAGGGAGGTAAAACCGCTTAAAAATTTAGTTAGTATTGAAAAAAACACTCAACACTTTATTGCAAACATATGTACACAAAAGTTCTTATTATAGTGGTGAGATTACATATGACCCTGTTAGGGTAAAGCAAATTATAAAATACTAGCGACCCGCCCCGGCTTCGCACGGTTATTATACATATAAACCTTTCTCTTCAATCACTCTATCTATTTAAAAAAACCGCATCAAAATCCGTTGCGTAGTTTTAAAGATTTAAGCATACATAGGGATATAGGGACAGAGAAAGCGACTTTGTTTTATACTATGTAGTGATGATAATGGGAGCGGACCGGTTTATTCTACAACGTCTCTGTCAGTTACTTATCATTTTATCATTTCATTCTTATTTTCATTAAAAATGTCATTTAAATTATAATAACATTTTTCTATCAGGAATTGTTTAATTTGTTATTAAATTAAGTTTAACACATTCCATACGAAATGTATGAGGAAAGTTTTTGGAGATTTCTGTCATTTCTAGCAGGTACGCATACCATGGTCCCATAGAGTCTTTTGACCCTACAAGAAACATGATCGATTGGCATAAAAAAAATTCGAGTTGATTAATCGGTTTTCCGAACAACATGTATAGGAATAGTTTTTGGAGATTTCTGTCACTTCTAGTACTCATACCTTTAATGATCCCATAGTCTTTTGATCCCTACAAGAAACAGGATCGATAGGCATAAAAAAATAAATTTTGTATTTTGTAATACACTCGAGAGCAATGAATCCGGGTCACTTAAAGAATCCTAAAAATCTCGGAAACTAAAAATGCTAGGTTAATGCAATAAATTGTATTTAATAGACAATGTAATACTCCTTAAATGAAGGTATTAAAACTTCTTAGTTATTGTAAAGTTATATCATAAAAAAATCAAATTTGAAAAAGGGCCACTTTCGAAGATGGAACTACGAAATTACAGCATTTGGTTTTGCTTTTGTTTGTAATCTGTCATTTATGTGGGTACATAAACCATGTTGATAGTGCTCTATATTCATTATTCAAGCTGAAATTATGTCGCTTACGCCTGAAGAATGCACCAGAATACTTACAATGCTGGAAACCGGCCGGAGTCAGCGCGATACAGCCAGGACTGTCGGTGTGTCGCTGTCAACAGTACAAAGAGTTCTCCGACGTTACGAAGAAACTGGTTCTAACCTACGCAGACCAGGAACGGGCAGAACCAGGTGTACCACAGCACGAGAAGACCGATACTTGGTGAACACCATGCTTCGAAATCGCTTTCTCACAGGAACTGAACTCACCAATCAGTTTCGACGCCTCGGAGGAAGTAACCCAAGTGCATGGACAGTAAGACGTCGGCTTGCTGAATCTAACTTAAAACCCCTTAGACCTGCAAACGGCCCTAAACTGGAGCGTGGGCATCGTATTTCGAGACTAAGATATGCCCAGAGCCACGTAAATTGGAGTATTGAAGATTGGTCAAAAGTTATGTTCTCCGACGAATCAAAATGTATGCTCTACAAGCACGATGGAAGACACAGAGTGTATCGAAGACCAGGGGAAAGATTCAAGCAAGCATGCATCGAAGAAAAAGTAGCCTACGGTGGTGGGTCTGTACTTGTGTGGGCCGGAATTTCTTCTGAAAGTCGCACAGAGCTGGTGATCATAGAAAACGGCTCTTTAACTAGCGTAAGATATGTGGAAGAAATCCTCAATGATCACGTTGGTCCATTTATGGTCAATTTAGGTGAGGATGCTATATTTATGCATGACAATGCCCGACCTCATACAGGTAGGATTGTGAATGACTACCTTCAAGAGATGAACATTACTCGTATGGAGTGGCCAGCGCGCAGCCCGGATATCAACCCGATCGAGCATGCTTGGGACGAGCTAGGCAGATGCGTAAAACAACGAAACCCTCCCCCAATCACGCTTCGTGAGCTCAAAATTGCTCTCACAGAGGAATGGGAGAATATTCCCCAAAATCGTATAAGGAACTTGGTGTACAGCATGCCAAACCGCGTAAACGCAGTAATGGAAGCACGAGGAGGCAATACGAAGTATTAAAATTCAAGAAAATCGTAATAAAGTTCAAAAATTTCATGTTTCCTATTTTTGTTTTAAGGAGAGATCAGCAGTTTTTTTCTTTATGTAATTTTGTGTTAATAAAATGTATGGTGACTCATATTTTTTTTACTTTCATTTAAGGAGTATTACATTGTCTATTAAATACAATTTATTGCATTAACCTATCATTTTTAGTTTCCGAGATTTTTAACATTCTTTAAGTGACCCGGATTCATTGCTCTCGAGTGTATATTTGCAATCTTTTCCCTATTTTTTTAAATATTTTTTTTAAAGTCTGTAAAATAAATATGGTTCAGAATGTCTCAAAAAGTTACGGATTGTCTCCTAGGAACGTTTTCCTGTAACTATAACGGTTAAAGTAACTGCCCTTACTGTCCCGTCTCAAAAATCCAAAATAAGTAGTTAAGTAAAAATGATTGTCTCTAGCTAATATTTGTTTGCGTTGGGGTAACTCGTGGTAGGTCTCTCGTATGCGGGAGGCCACATACCACCAGTCCGCACAAAGCGCTTCGCTGTCTCTTTCATTATACGTGCCTACTGCTAAGGAGTGGAATTCTCTACCAGAATACTTATTTCCTTCCAATTACAACCTGGGTCTCTTTAAGACAAGAGTGAATAGGCACCTCATGGGCAAACGTGCTCCACCTTAGATCGCAACTACGCTAACCATCAGGTGAGTTGTTGTAGAACGTGAGCCCATTTAATCATAAAAAAATGAGACAAATGAAGTCGTGCCCCAGATAGCAAGGGCTTATATATATAATAGCTTGCTTGCTCAATACAAATTTGCAGTGCTATATAGCACTTTTACCACAATTTTGAACAGCAAAGTGCGGCGCAATAGCCTTGTCACCTTGAAACAACAGCTTTTAAATAATAATATGTTAAGCCTAGTGCATGGAAATCTGTATCTATAAGCTCCTTGGCCTAGTAAGAGCTTGTATACGCGTAGTTTGTCTGAAAAATTACGCAGTTTAGATGTTCATAATCTCGTCACTTGGGGCTATGTACATTTTTTCATAATATGCGTGTACGAAGTCGCGGTGGAACACGTTAACTTGTGGCAAAAAATCTGACTGAAATTTACCTATTAGATCCTGAAATAGATAGTTGACTTTAATTTTAAGTAATACGTACTTACCTTGTAATCTATACTTATAAATTTTCCATCTCATGTAGGTATGTTTCTTAGTATCTTAGCAAATATCCTTCTTCAGTATGTCTCAGTGTTCATATAATAGGGGATCCGACAGTAATCGAGAAAAAATTTAAAATTTAGTTAGAACGAATGTACGTTGAATCTGAAAGATCATTCAATCAATATTTTTGTGAAATAATAATGATTTTTATTTTTAAATCAATAAGTAATTCTGATATTTTTAATCTGTTCTTCATCTCAAACGAAACAACAATCACAGCGCATGACGTCATTTGTAGGCAAATGCCGTGAGTCAAGCTTGTGTTTATTTTACTTTTTTGCTTTTAAAAAAAAATATTTTTGCTAATTTTTTCGTTCTATTACTACAATATAGTCCCCAAACTTCACAAAACGTATTAGAATCTCTTTGCAAGTTTTATTTCGAAGAGTTTGTCGTCTTCTACCTACATATGACGTCACAATTTTTGAGACCGTTTGCGCGGCAATATTTGAAACATAATATTTAAACAAAGTTCTAGGTACTTTTAGAGCGTTATTTAATTAAAATAGTATTTTTCATGGCTATATATATTCATTGTAGTTAATTTAAAACACTTTCTGAAAAGTTGTCCGATCCCCTATTATGTTTATCTATTTAGTATCTAGTCGTGAGTACCTGTAATTATCTTTCTATCAATTATCTACCCTTCTGTAAATTCTTATTGTAAAACCTGTTGGTTGTTGTTGGTTCTCCAACAACATAGAATACTTTTCATACGCTTTTCATCCCGGAGAAACTAACCAGTTCCCTCGGTAGCAACTATAAACCTAATTCTGTAGCTATATATTCAGACGGAGTTGCGAGTATTGGCTAGTATTGAAATTTGAGTTCAATGTATACATAAGAGGACATCGTTTTAGAGTAAACAATACTTTATAAATTGAACGTCATTAAGCTCGTATTTCATTTTTAATAATTTGTCGAATAATCAAGGGTTTCTATTCAATTTTAACTTAAAAATATTTTTCAAAGGTTTAATTTGTACAAACAAACATCCAATTTCAATTACCGATACAAAATCAAGGCTCCCAAAATAAACAGGAGTGAAAGAGAATTTCTACTTTATTCAGCGAAATTGGTTTTTTTTACCTGAGTGTTTGTTCTTTCTAATACCAATAGAGTTGACTCTTTTTATTTCTTTAAAATCAGTCGTGATAGGTATCTAGCCTATAGATGACTTGACAATGTCTTCGGGATATTTTCTTGTAACATGATCCCTAATGTGAATTCTTCTTTCATACATAAAAAAACAGTTTCCTAACATTAATACAAGTTACAAAGATTTTGATCTAAAGTGACGAATTTAGGTAAGAGCAATGCAAAATTGAGTAATCAACATCAAATAAAATATCTTAAAAAAATGTTCCATCGTTCCCGAGTGATTTAAAAACTTTGCGAGACCCTAAACTTAGTACACAAAAATAGTGCTACATATAAGACTTTTATTCGCTGAAATCGGCTTGCAGCCGGCATACAGCAAAAAAGGCGTGAAGCGGCGCGGCGTGGCACCTTGACACGGGGAGAATGAAACATCAATTGAATGGAAATTCGACGACGTCGTTGCGTTGCATGTCGTTGTGAGAATGTGAGGTGTCCCAGCCAATATCTAGATCTTGGTCCCTAACCAGGGAATGGAAAACCGAGAACTACGAGCGCCATGCACAAAAGAGCTGCGTAACAATTACAAATAAACTGGCCAGTAGATTTTCGAAACTAATAGTAGAGCAACAGTAGCCGACCACAACATTCACGTAAAGGGATGTTTGCGAAGGACGTGCCCTCTGGGAACCACAATCAGCAGTAATAATAAGTGCACATTTTACTATCTCATATTCATTAATTTTATATTTTATAAGTGTTTTTTTTATTAGTGTTATAAAAAAATTATATGGTGTTAGTACTTAAAAGTACAATAAGTACTTAATAATATTTAATGCGAGAGTAGATAAAAAATCAATTGTTAAGTCGTTTGCGTCTTAGATAATATTTAACATATTATATATGATATATGATATTATATATATTTAACATATTAATTATGTTTGTGGTATGCAATAAAGTGTTATTGTATTGTATTGTATTGTATATACTTATTTTAATATGGTTGTATGGTTCGTATTTTAATAAATAATCTAACGAATATTAAAAGGTTTAAAGATAAAACAAAGCCAAAGGTAACATAAAGTGTAACTCAACTTGAACGAATAAAAATCCTTTTTTATTTGTTCAAGCATATCACGGATATTTTCTTAAAATGAATAATGTTCTCAATTTTGTTGTTGTTTATTTTACTATGAAAATAATTTAAAAACAATAAATTGTCTACAAAAAATTATCTTCCTACAAAATCGGACTGGCTTTTGGCGTCATCTTTAATAACTTTCGCCCAGTTAAGGACTTACTGCATTGCTTTAATGGAAACTCCTAGTTCAGCTTCTTGTAATACTCCTGTAACACAAATTGTTTTATAACTTTTTAAGAATAAACAATTTATTATGTCCTACCTACGTTAGCACGGGATAACATTAGAGATTAGAGCATTAAGATAAGTTAAATATGTACAACAATATAGACAACACTTGTTTGTCGACAACTGTCTATTTCTAAATAGTATCTAATAGAATAAAGTTGATAACCGCGTCCTCATTTCTTTTTCTCCGATTAGGTACTTCTTTTACACCACGCAACGGATTTTGATACGGTTTTAACCTTAATTTAGAGATTTTTCTACAAAAGGTTAACATGTGCTATCCAGACCACGTCTTAAGACATGAAAGATACCAACTAATCCAACTAATCATGACGGGCAAAGTAGAGGGAAAGCGACACGTTGGAAGAAGAAAGAAATCCTGGTTGCGCAACATCCGCGAATGGACGAGCATTGCCAGCGTAGAACATCTGTTTCGCTTGGCTAAAGATAGGAAAAAGTTCGCCGAGCTGACGGCCAACCTCCAGTAGTGCAGAGGCACCATAAGAAGAAGAACATGTTTTACATACTAATTAAGTTTTTGTATAGCAGAGAAAATTCAATGTTTTGTAATCAAGTCGGGAAAAAAATTACACCACATTAGTAAGTTGCGTCCGTGCGAACTGCGAAGCCGGGGCGGGTCGTAGTAATTATTATTACCTACTCTGACTGTACAAACTCTTTAGGTATACAGAGAGGCAATTATTTTACTTTCGAATACTAAATAGCTATTGTGTTGTGTGCTTTGTGCCGATGAAAAGGTACATTGTTGATTTTGTAACGATTGCGCTGCCAGGATCGTATTCTCGGGACCAAATTTATTAATATTACATTTGTAAGTAGGTATGTATTTGGTTAAAGGGGGATTTTCAAACCCCTTCCAGGAGTTGTTTGTTTCTTACCACACCGGTTTGAAAAGGTAAGGAAGAATGGAAATAGCAAAATTAATAGAAATACTTAGGCCGAGTTTAAATATTTTTTTATGAGTATCAATCAAGTTTCAATAGTTGACACAACTCAGACATTCGACGATAGTAGAATATTTAGTTTTCTTTGATAGTAGTACATTTCTATTCTGTGACGATAGTCTGCTGTTGCGTGGCCGAAACTTTAGGCATTTGTCTACTTGCCTAGCATTTAAATCAGCATCATTCGGATCATTCTAAAGTCAAAATATTAATATCTTAAGAAACATAATTTATTACCTTATTTAATTTATAACAGTACTCACCTAAATAAACAGAAATTAAATTAAATTGCGTTGTCTATCAAAATTAATCTAAACTAATCTAATAAACTACTACCAGTGTTAATATCTTATATATCTTGATTAATTAATTAATTATTTATTTTATATATTTATTTAATTCTTAATTGCACTATTACAAGTAATGTACAAAAGAAGAACTTAATGCTAAAGCATTTTCTACCAGTTATCCAGTGACGGTAAAAGAACCCTACAAAGCGTGCATCAAAAATTAAAAAGAAAATAAACTAACAGTAAAACAAAAGCATACATTATTAAAATATATAACAGTTATAAACACTACATATATAATCCAAAACTAAAATACATGTTAATATTAATATTATCTTTATTTATATTATTTATATTAATATTATCTACTTAAACCGGATCTATCTATCAGTGTCATAATTTAGTATAGTAAAATTCTATTGTGGTTTTGGTCTAAGGACCTTTGAAACTAGGGTGCAATTATAAATTAATACAATAAAATATCTTCTAGTGTTGGAAAAAAATATCATATGCAGGCGGTTAAGAACGCACATAATATAAAAAAGAAAGTCAAAAGAAAACAGTAATATATAAGTATATTGCTAGAACACTCTGTTTGCGGAAGAGTGGGGCAATGCGATCATAATTGTTACGTTTATCCGCAAAGTTCATAGCGACAAAAGGAACAAAAAGCTTATTTTCCGCACAAAACAACAAGTGACGTGCGCGAGACACCCGAGCGGAAAATTGCCCAGGAAAGCGATTAAAGCGTGAAAATTGTTTCTGAACAATTGTCCGTCTGCAGCGTACCGGCTAAGGATGCCATTAAATCTTTTATCTTGTTGGACAACGCAAACTGCGGATTTGTGGTTTCGAAAAACAAACATATAACACGACCGCATGGAAAATAGACCTTTTGTTTTGTTTACATCGTTTTCTGTTTTACTCTCGTTTGTTTTGAGATTATGAGTTAATAACTTTACTATAGATATTTATACTTTTCAGCGACCGTAACAAAATACAAGTATACGTTTTATCAAACAAAAAAATCGACTTCAATATAGCTTCGAAGACCAAGATCAAATATCGATGAAATTTATATGGAATCACTTCGTAGCTATACTGAACCCAACGCAAAAAGATTTTTTCAAATCGGTTTATGAATGACGGAGTTCTGAGGTAACAAACATAAAAAAGAAATACAATCGAATAGAGAACTTTCTCCTTTTTGAAGTCGGTTAAAAACTAAGAAAAAGCGACCGTCTTCTGGCTACGCACAGTACGACGTGACGCGTCGCTACGTGAAGATGTATTTTGTGACGTAACGCATTTAGTAGGTAGGTACGTACTGCGCGTAGGATGCGCACAGCAAGGGCTAGCATGCAGCAGTTCCATCACATAGGAATGACTGAATCATCATCATCAGCCCATTATGTTCCCACTGCTGGGACTAAGGCCTTCCCTCGTAAAGAAAGTGTGGGCCATAATCCACCACGCTGGCCCAGTGCGGGTTGGTGGATGTCACATGTCCTTGAATTTTTGTGATAAATTCTTGGACGTGCCGGTTTCCTCACGATGTTTTCCTTCACCGTTTTCAGAACGAGTCTTAAACCGCACATAACTTAAGAAAGTCCTTGATCGGTGCGGGGTCAGTGGGATTCGAACTCGGGTGCGTCGGAACGAAAGTCGCACGTGCTCCCACTGAGCCACACTCGCTCTAACTATACTATAGGAATGACTGAATAGCAGATTTCATTTCTAATAAATTTTTTTCTGGGGCTCATCTTTTCTATCTAGCTGAACGTCCCTCTTAGTCTTAGCGATTAGCCACCTTACACAATCTGCCTTTCGATAATTATCATTAAGAATTTACTTTCTACAAATCTGATTAAAACCTCAGCCATAAAAAAGGTATGTGACGTCATTAAAATGAAGGGATGAGCCATTAATCATGGGGGTTGAAGGATTCGGGGTGAAATGCGTTATAAATAACGCCTTATTCGGCGGTGGTAACTTCAGATCTCATTTAACTATAGCAGAGTTATACGGAGATAGTTACATCTAAATCTTTATAAAATATAGCTATTGAAGACAAACCAGTAGGTATACATTATATAAAAAAACCGACTTCAATGTATCTTTGAAGTCCAAGATCAAATATCGATGAAATGTATATGGGACCAATTCATAGCTATACTGAACCCTACGCAAAAATAATTTTCCTAATCGGTTTATAAATGACGGAGTTCTGAGGTAACAAACATAAAATAATACAATCGAATTGAGAACCACCTCCTTTTTTGTAGTCGGTTAAACGTACACAAGACTTAACAATTTTTTTTGTAAAGTTGTTATTGTGACTCAGCGGGAACTCTTGCGACTTTCAATCTAAAGCACACGAGTTCAAATCCCGCTTTGTCTACACCAATAACTTTTTTTAGTTATATGCAAAAACATTATAATAATGGTGAAGAAAAGCAACAGGAGGAAATTGAGATATACAAGAATCCACCAACCCAGCCCACGCTGGCCCAGTGGGGCCAGCGTGGTGAATTATGTATATTACCCCATCCTCTCTCTATGAGGGAAGGCCCGTGCCCGAGCAGTGGGAACGTGATGGGCTGATGATGATGATGAAGTTATTTTGCTTCGATGATGACACCTTTTGTAAAAAAAAACTATGCTCAATCAATCATGTTGCGTTTGCACATCAGTAACTTTTCACAAAATAGTGTATAGATGAATTTAAACATAGGGCGTGTTCAGAAACTTTTGGCGCTGAATGTACCCAAATTTGATAAAATATATAAATGTTTCGTGTCATATAAATTATATGCATTGCGTTCATTTTAAAAACTAAACTAAACGGAGTTATCCGTACCTACTTTAAAAAACAAATACACCCACCGATCACATACATAGATGGCTCCTAACTAGGATTTCCTGTTTCTAGGGTACCAGGAACTACGAGGACTTTCACCCCACAACACCCAGACACGAAACAAATGCTTGCGTTTTATTTGTATACAAACATTTGTCCCGTCTCGGGAGTCGAACCCGCAATCTCTGTGGTGCATGAGATTTGAGCCAACCTGCCCCACCACTACACCACAAAGTCTAACATTGGGTTGCCTTTTGCCTTCCTTTACTTTTAGTTGCATGTCTGGGGTAACTACAAAAGTTGATCAATCAATCTCTCCACAGAACCCAATACAAACATTTCCTATCGCATTTCTTTAATCTCGATAGGCAACGAAAAGGTCCATTAATCAGATGTCAAGGCACATTTGTATTGAAAGAATCGTTTTCCCTGTACCGATACCATCGCAAACCGTCTGAAAAGATGGAGAAATGTGTCGCGCCTTGGCGAAGAATCTTATGATTGTTCACTATTATACTCGCGAGATGAGCATTAGAACACTACATAATCTGTTTTCCTTTCGTGTTTTCTTTACAATACAATAATAGTTTATTGAACACCAAAACATGAAACAAGATTACAGTTACATATAATAGTGGTAGAACAATGGGCGGTCTTATCTCTATGTGCAATTTCTTACAGGCAACCTTTTTCTTTAAATTTGTTACTTACGTGAGTGACAAGATACAAGTAACGCAATCTTAGAAACTGTAATATTTTAAGGACATGGTGACATCTACCAACTCGCACTGAACCAGCGTGATGGGTTATGGCCCATAGTCTCTCTATGAGGGAAGGCCAGTACCCCAGCAGCGGAAACGTGAGGACTAATGATGATGAATATTTTAAGGCCTTATTTAGACTCCCATATTTCAGGGCTCCCTAGCTAAGACCTTAACGAGGGCGCCGGCGCCGGTCATTTCGTTCGCCATACTTGGTTAGGTTAGGGTCCATACTCACTGACTTTTACACCACTCTCAATGAGAGATATAGGGACTTTAAATAACGTGTAGTGAAATAAGCGCTCTATCGTTCTTTATAGAAGTTTATATTCTTTTTTATTATAATTTTAGATATAAATAAAAATTTTGCTTTTTTATGTAATTCAGTAACGAGACGAGAAGGTCGTTCGCCTGATGGTAAAGCAATGTGCCTATCTTTAACAGTTTTAGCACCAGAACTCTGTTTTGCTAAATCCGGCACTGCACTGCGCTCGTCGCTCTGAGACCAGATAGCCCTTAAGTCTCATAATGCCCATAACTTTTCTTGTTCAGCTTCAGAAAGCTTTTACGTTGGAAATTTTTATTCCGTCTAGTCAGATTTATATATAGGTAACCTACTCGTATTGAGAATATTCATATGAGGTGTATTTTGAATAACAGCTCCATCAAGTGTGAAAATACCTAGGTTGTTCCGAAAATTGTTAGCCACAGAATAAATACAATCCCTTTTTTTAATGACAACTAATTTCAATACAAATCTCTTTGGTGAAAATCATTAGCCACCTACATTGAGGAATCACACTATAGAGTCCTTGACAGCGTAACACTTTTGGAAAGCAATAGTTTTTTGACAGTATTTTTGGAGTGTTCACCATACCTATGAAAAATTCTCCCATTCGCTTGAATGAAAATGTAACGTGTTCTGCGTTGCATTGCAGCCACTATAACTTCAAAAGTTCGTAGTTGGTCTGTAAAAGGTAGGACATCTGTACTATCCTGTACCCCAGAGTGAAAGATAAGTACCACGATGATTTACGAATTACAGCATTAATAGGGAATATGCATGTGATGTCGATAGTGGCGGCGGCGCTACAACGCAGAACACGAACGAGATGCGATAGGTACCTACATTTTTTACGGCACGCTTCATAGTGAATGTATAAATACAATACTTAAAGCCTCATAGACAGTCTTCCGAGAAATTCCTTTGCAACAAAATCTATGAAATTCGTGCAATCATTTTAATATTTTGTTGGTAACTAGTTTTTTGTCTAGGATTAAACCAGTCAGATAATAAAAATAATTAAAGTAAATACATAGATGATACATTAATACAATAAACTTCATTATTTCCATTCAGATAGAATTTATAATTAAAGAACTATAATTATTTGACATAATTTACATGACCACAGCACAACTGAAACTTAGGATATAGGTAAATAAACACAATGTTGAAATAAAAATAAAATAAATAAACAAAAAGGCCCCTAACTAGGATTCCCTGTATCTAGGGAAAAACTATGAAGACCATGGTCTCACAATACCCAGACACAAAACAAATGTTTGCGCTTTATTTCTGTCACAAAAATTTGTCCCGTAGCGGGAATCAAACCCGCAACCTCAATGCTCATAAAAAACCATATTATAAAAACCTTAAAAGTACATGAAAAAAACAACTCGAAGTATTCTAAATAGCATAGTGTCTCAAAGTTCAAAAGTTCTTTATTCAGTTTTCGCATCACAGACGCACTTATGAACGTCAGTTATCACACTGACTCTAACTATCGGAAAAAGAACCACCACCATTCGGAAGATACGCCAAAAAAGTTAGGGGCATGTTTTTTAGAACTTTTGTAACAAATTACAATATTTTATGTTTTGTTTTTGACAATATGCTCAGTTAAATATCATACTGTCGAAGCAAATCACAGACGCACTTAAGAACGCCAATTATTACAATGACAATGCCATCGCATCGGAAAAAGAATCACTACCCAGAAGATACGGCAAGAAACTGAGGGAAAATACTTAGTAGCTTCTCCAAGTACATCAATTTTAACTACTGTCATTGGGAGAGGCCTATGTCCAGCAGTGGATTCGTATAGGCTGATGATGATGATAATGATGATGATGTGCAACTGCAAAATCACAGAGATAATTCAAATTAAATAAAAACAACTAAATAATAAATCTTACATGCACTGTCGGTACTGCATCACGAACTAGTCTTGTTCGTTTTTCTTTAATTTTTAGTTCATGGTCCTTAAAATGTATTGAACATATCTTCGAATTTTTTGTTGGCTCCCAATCTCTTCTTCCAGTAGCCGCTATCCAAATATTTTTATAAGCTTGGGGAAAGCTGTAGTTTCCAAAATAAAAGCCTTAGTCATTAACTACTTTTATCATATCTTAATTAAATGGTTTATGTGTGCACAATTTTACTACATTTAAAATTTTACACAAAGATGCAATTTTTTACCCGACGTAATGGGAACTCGAATGTTTATATGATGGCCACACTGACCACAAAACTGCTCAACATTATTTTAACGAAATAATACCAAAAACTGAATATATCAAGCCAAAATCAGGGTTCAAATAGTCGAACCCGATGTGTAGTTACATCCACATAAATTATAGTTACTGAAAAACATCAATAAACACAAGAAAAACACCTACCTGTGGAAACTTAAACCGTTAATACAATTTTCGCTTCAGTTCTTGCAACCAAGAATGGAACACCCGACCATACTTTAAAATTAAATTCAAAATTGTTTCTAGTACACAAGCACAAAGATTCATAAGAAAATAATAAGAAATAACACAACAAACATTAAAAAACCACAAGCCTGTTGTATAGCGCTACCCTTTTTTAGGTCGGAAAACTTCGTAATTATCCCTCTATAGTGTAAGACCTCAATGGCCACCTATGTGTAGTTCTTTTTTAAATATATTTAAAACTTTTTAAACAGTGAACGGATGTTTCTTTCCGTTCACTGTTTTTAAAGACTTCATTTCACACATTTTTTGGAACAGCCCACGTATATGAATTATAATACTTTGTCCGTGACTTGCAATAAGAAATAAAACTTTTTCCCAGGATTTACATTCGATATTCCTATATAGAGATGCAATGCATATAGAGAAGCAAGTAAAAACATACGAACCCGAATCAAACTGCATCAAACTTAATTTTGCGATTTTTAGATCGATATATTTTGAGATAAGTGTGGGTACTTTGATGGCTTAGTAACCGCATCACAACATCACGAACAAACTCTACCAAACTGTATCTATCTATCTAATCCGTATCTTTCGTGATTATTCCATATCCCGGGACAAAGATACACTTATTTATTACTCGGATAATCTTGCTTCTATCCCGTGATATTATTAACTTCTGTCCGGGTACCCGGCTTTATCCTTTACCGCAAGATAATTCAGTCGAGTGGCCTCGGAGGAAATGCCGTGCCCTGGAAAGAATCCGTAATTTTTCGACGCCCCAAATGATTTCCCCGCTGCATTCATGACTGAGCAACTAGAATAGATAAGAAAATCTTTTTATTAAATTTCGGGTTGGCTAAGTCGCTAACAGAACATTCTCCGTCGTACCTGCTATAATCCGTGTACTGCCCTAATTATTCTTACCTATGAATTATAAGGGAGATAAAACGTAAAAATGATTTTTTTTATATCATGCTGGTCGCACCGCAGGCTGTGCCGCAGCACAGTATTATATGGGACCTCAAAATCGGACAATCCACTTCATTTCATAATTGCACGAGCTATGCAGAATAAAGTGGTATGTCGTTGCCAACTTTTTTAAATTGCCTGTACAGCTCAGAGTTTCACATGCCTACAGTATAGCAGAAGTACACATTGAGCTGAGCATGCGAGCCTGCTCGCAGCTCCGATTCAAGTGTTTGGACCGTGATCTGACTGAGCTCATGAATTTTTGTTGAGTTACCCATGTCTAATTGCCTGGGCGGATTAGCCCAGAGTAAGACCTACTATCACCATTGAGGCTAAGAAAGTATTATTATACAGGACTCGTAATATTTAAAAAAAATAACAGGGAGTCGTCAGACTCCTAAAAAAAAATGGCGGAGTAATATCCGCCTATAGTAGGTAGTGCTTGCAATGACAACTGATGAAATCGAGAGATTTTGATTCGAAATCGATTTCCAATACTGTTTTTGTACTAATAATAAATAAATAATCTCTGGCAAATTAAGTCTCAGTAGGTACATACTTATTTGTTTAATTTAAGTCCTACTAATATTATAAATGCAAGAGTACACAAATGTTATTAAAAATCGATTACGAATCAAAATCTAGCAAGCACTATCATGGGCGGATATTACTCCGCCATTTTATTTTGTAGTGTCCAAACTGACCAATGAGGAGTCTGACGACTCGACAGTTCGTTTTTTAAATGTTATGAGCAAAAATTTACTTGTTACGATACTGTATAAAATACTTTCCTAGCGTCAATGGTTTACTCAATTCTGAGATTCAATTTTAATTAACTGTCAATGTTACTCATGAAATTGACACTGACATTATTTGACTTAGCCTCGCTCACGACATGAGCACAGAGTACAGGAACCTTTAATTATTTAGCCTAGCGCAAACGCAGGTAAATAAATGATCAACATTCTGCCAGGCTCTCGAGTTTTTTCGAAATAAGTATCTCCAAAACCATTGAATGAAAAAAATATCTTTCCATCTTTCAGCATGCGACATCCTGAAATTGTATTGAGATTATAGTACTTAGCGAACGCAGTGTAAAACGCTTTAGGGCTAGGTGTAGCGACAAAATTCGCGTGATGCTTATTATGGATAGAAAATTTGAGTTTGAGTTTCTCATTGACCCCTTCCACTACTCTGGCCCAGGCTGGATTCAACGATCCTTTTGAAGACCAGAAAGGATCTTTCTAGGTCTAAAATATGAAGGATGAAGGAAGTACTGGAAGCTCGTAAAAAGGTGTATAATAAAACAGCCGTAATAATTAATAAAGTAAAGAATTTATTTTTACTTAAATACATAATACATATGTTAACGAAAAAATACATTTTTATATATTTCTAAAATATTATGCATAAAAAATATTATTCAATAATAAATAATTACGTTTTAAAGTATCTTAAATTAAATATTAAATAATACTGTGTATAAAGCACTGTGGTGTTTCAATGTATAAGCTTTATAATATATTATTCTGAATAATTGAATATAATACATAAAAATAGTTAATCGCGCATATGAAAGAGCGTAATAAAATACTAAGCGTCTGTATATGCTTTTATGATTCTATTGGTACCACTACGCAAGACCGGGCTTCGTAGATTGAGTGTTTAAAGATTTATATAAATTTAAAGTTGTCGGACGGTATGCCGAACACAACACTGAACTCGTCTAAAGTACAGCAGTAAAGGAATTTGTCAACTTTGCCATCTGACGGTTCCATCATCGGCACGCAAGGCTTGGTGCATCGTTTGTCGCTGTCCACCGGCGACTCGTCATTCACGTATACCATCACACTAGATGTTCCTTCGTTATTCATTACCTGCACGGAAAAAGTTTTATAATTATTTCAAACTATCTGCACAGTGCGGTTTCACCCGCGGTTTCCCGCAATAAAAATTAGCCTTTGTGATAATCCAGGGTATTCCGAATATCACTCATAATCCTAGTACACACTATTTGACAAGTGGCGTAGTAAACCGGTGGAATAATCTACCAGAGTCAGTGAATAGTGCGCCGTCAGTTTTAAAAATAGGCTTGACAAACATTTAAAATAAATCACAAGTGCAACGAAATGCACGTATCAGCTCAACAAGCTGCTAGTGCATCATGAATAATAACAATTATAAATTCGTTGAGCCGTACAGCGTGAAGAAATGACAAACTCACACACAAACTTTAGCATTTACAATATTAAATTAGTGTAAAGTATGATGTGATATTGCTACCAGCTCGCATGCTTTATGATTTTCATAACTTTCATTAGTACTTGACTGTCTTTGTTATTAGTATTTGAATTCATTACATACTGAGTAGTTTAACTGAGTTATTTAAATTGGCTTTTAAAGTCTGTTGACGACCAATTTCAATTTCAACATATATATTTTTTTCAATTTCTTTTTATTTATTGCTATCATGTGGACGTATTAAGCACAGGTTATATGATCATGTGCGAACCCTGTGTCGAGTCCTAGGTCAACTAATTCGACCAACTACGTGATTATTAGCCGTTTTACTATATATGCATTTATGTCCATGTGATTGAAATAAATAAATTGAAATTGAGAAAAAGTTTAATGTGTAGTGATTTAAAGTAGATTCTAAACTTAAAAGTAATTTACACATGGGTAAGGGGGCTGTTTTGCGAAGATGTTCGGTGATCCCTCAGGGAGATGGATCTACCATGGGATTACCAGACGCTCAAGAGCCATCTTCCTCTAGATCTATGAACTCCATATAAAATATTTTTATAACTTCATTGAATACATAGCCTATTTCCCTGAAATCAGCGGTCCGTAAAATTAAATATACCTTTATAATTGAACATACCTTCCATACGTATCGAGGCACGAGCCCACCATTTTTGGGAACGTAGTCACTAGCCCCAGTCCAGGATGACCATATTCCGTATGACGAAGCAGACTTGTAGCTCTTTTCAAACTCCTGCCAGGATACCTGCGCGTGAAAATTATGGTTTAATTTGATGTTTGAAAACAAAAAGTAGTCTTTGTTAGTAGCTTTTAAAACAAAACCTTCTCTTATACGTCTCATATGTTTATAAATTTGTAATATTTTGTGATGTAATGTTATAATATAACCTTGTGTTGTTATTATAATAACATGTCAATTTGATGTTTGATCGGAAGAAATGAAGTGGTGAATTTTGTGAATATAGTTTTTTTCCATTTCGCTATATGCAATTGGCAAGATTTCAGCTTTAATAATACTAATTAATTTATCTACATAAATAGATGGAGACTCGAAACCAAGCCACAAATACCCATAATAAAAGCTAAAGCAAGAACTTTTTTTTATTTTTAATGTCGATAAACAAGTACACCGTCCGCCCGATGGTAAGTGGTTACCGTCGCCTATGGACACCTACAGCGCCAGAGACATTGCTGATGCGTTGCCGACCTTTAAATAATTTATTAATTCCACTGTTTTAAAGGATTCCATGTTGTAATTGGCTTAGAACTTACTCGGCCACTTCCATCACATGGGTTCCAAACAGGTATTGAATTCAAATTTTCTTTGAAAGTTGCAGCTTGCGCAGGACCAAATGCTAATTCATTCAAGTCCACGAGCTGAGTCTTCGAGTAGCAGCATTTTTTCGATTTCTCGCAAGTATAGCCACCAGACGGCTTTCCACCGCCTACTCCAGGAGCAAAGCCCCATAAAAACTGCGACGGGTCCACGTCTTTTGCGAGTTTCGATAGAGATGTCGAAACATTTGCAAACAAGGGCACGTTTTTGTTTGTATCGTAACAGACTTTGTAAGCATCCAAAAAGCCGTTCACTGCAAATCCGACTTGTAGCATTTCCGACTGCGGACCAGCGCATTGCTCGTGTGATCTGACGATTGACGGTTCCACCTTTGCCTTGCATTGAAGATCTTTGTATCTAAAGGTCTTCCCATTAACGTTGAATTTATCTTCTGTTAAACATTTAGCAACAATTTCATTGCTTGGGACTATGTTAAAAGCGTTTGCCGATTTTGGGTCGGCTGGACATGAAAGTTTTATTTCTTCATTCTCGTTCAATAGTATTTCACCGTTGCTAACTGTTTCCGGCCACGTTGGCGTTATGACATCGGAAGCCAATGGCATATTTTTCGAAGCATGGTATTTTGATATGTAACAACCTGAAAATATATGAAATGATGAGAATAAGCAAGGAAATCAAAATATATAAACAAACCTAGTTCCTCTGTACGTACCTACTTCTCGTAGACTACATTTAAAGACAATAACTACGAGTAAGTATAAAAGAAGCGCCTGGTCGATGCAACGCGAGACCAGCATGTTGGGAAGTCCCAGCATTTTAGTATAGTACCTCTAGCTGTAAAGAGTTGCTTTTGTTCACACTGTGTGTTTAGGGTTGCGTGCCCAAACGGTACTAGGATGACTTTCACTTCGTTATTGGAACTGATTAATATTTTTGTTTTTGTGTGTATTAGAATGTAAATATTAGCATGTATGTATGATTATGTAGGTATTTAGTTGTAATTAACAAATTTTGTTGTACACCGCCGTCTACTTCTTCTTCCGATACTGTCCATCTAAAGGTTGTCTGGAAGAGATCGCTTCAAGCGATAAGACCGCCCATTGTACTACCATAGTTAAGGACTGTGTTATTGTCTATTTTTTTAATTTGGTATACAATAAAGAGTTTTTTTATTCTATTCTATTCTGATTTAAGGTAAACAATTGTGTGAATTTCAAATGTAGTAGTAGAAATTAAGCCAATTCTTTGTCTGGTTAACTGAGAATACATAAAAAAATTATATTGTGTTATGGCCGCTTTCATGCTATGCTGGGGATAAAACAGGCCAGACCGAAGGCTAAGATAAAACTAATAAATGAATGTGTTCGCCCAACTAAAACATAAAATAGTTTATGTAGCACTATGTCACAATACCTGTTGTGATAACCTTGAAAGTTCTCTGAATGCTTCCATGCACGTTACTGAGTTTGCATATGAACTCGCCCCAATCGGTTACCGGGGTCTGTTCGATATCATTTAGACTCTCGATTTTCTTTCCATTGTGCAACCATTCCACCTGTTCAAACATAAACAGATAAGTATAAATTTAGCAAATTACTTTCTTAACGAGCACCTAGAAGCCAAATAGGATGTGGTCATAATATGCCAAAATTAATATGTTTCTCAAAAAATTTATATTGATGGGGTCGATTCTGTGTTGCTTTCTCTAAACCTAAATTTAACATTAAAATATCCAATATTAATGTATTTGGACTATTTGGTATTCTAGTTTCCGAGTTCTCTAAATTTAACGTTTGACAGCGCTATAATTAAGTATTTTTTTCATTGAGGTATTAGTGTCATTCCTCAATGATTTTTTCATACAAACTACGTCAAAAGTGACAGAAGGAAGTTAAAAGATTCTCTAAAAATACCTAAGTGAATTTTAGAGATGCGTGCGCGTCAGAATACATTGATATATATGATATATGTCAATGTCAGAATACGAAACTGTGTATGACAAATCTAACTTAGTGCAAATTAGGTGTAGAGAATGCAGCATAGAATTAAGGCCATTAGAGTGTTATTGTAATACCTTTGCTTTTGGATTACTATCCGAATTGCAATCTAAAACATCATCATCTGCCTTCCAATCAATAGTGTCAGACGATGGCAGGTCATTCATAAATTCCAGGAAACCAACGTTCAATATGTAAGTTTCTGATTTAGTCCCTTCGTTTGTATCCACACGGCAAGTATAGTTTCCATCGTCTAATACAGAAACATTTTCAATGATGTATGCGCTTCCCGTCTGCTTCATTTTCATTCCATTCTTAAAACAAGAAAAGCGAAATTATATTTAAGCGTTATCGAACAGAAGCGATATGAAATATTTGTATATCTTATTATAGTAGGTAATTATGTATGTAAGTAGAATTTCAACTGTTTTATCCATATCTAATGCAATAAAATTAGATTAGATAAGATAACTCTTTATTGTTACACAACCAGAAATTATAACAACATAAAAGTAAACATGACAAACTTAAAAACTAAAGTGAAAATTGTACTCGTACTAGGCCAACATGTGCATGGGGGATGTAGCTTAAGATATGTAATCTTTACAAGTATAACAAATCTATACAAATATAACAAATATTTATCGTACTTACCATGTACCATCTCACAGACTGTGTCTCTGAATTAACCAAATTACATTTGATGGTCGCCGTTTCCTTCTGTTTGACATTGACTTCATGGGTGTCTCCGTAATAATTTTCGTCATCCTCAAATGTATCTGAAATTTAAATCCTTATTATCCCAATTATCTTACATTTTTGTTTTAAGATATTGTCATAAAGAACAATTCTACACTCTACTACTTGTACTAAAACTAAACAAACTACTTACAAGCAGAAGCAATTGGACAATCTATTGACCATTAAAGACCTATACATAGCCCAATTGCTCCAGCCCACTACCAGTTGGCAAAGTACCCAAGATGCTGGCATTATTGCCCTATTAGATTACAATACTGATAGCCAAATAAGTCCCATAGCTAATAAATATATGTAATGTACACATACAAGAAACTGGATAAAAGTGCCGAAGACCGGGTTCAGTGGCGTTCACTAAGAGAAGCCTATGTCCAGAAGGCTGATGATGATGATGTCTATTGAAACCTTTAAAGCCAAATTGTAATTCTCTCTCTGCCTCTCTGTCAGAAAACCTGCCCTCTCATAACTCTTTTATTGAGTAGTGCTACGGTCATCCACCGCTTACTTGCACAATATAATTTTATGCGCAATTTCTACAAATTACTTTTTCTGTTCTTATACCTCGCTAACATACCTGTCACTTCTGTAGTAAATGTCTTTGTCGCAGTGCCTAGCTTGTTATTAGCTTCACATGTAAAGCTTTTAGTGTCCGCTATTACTGGATTTTTTATAAAGAGGACATTGCCTTTGATGTCATACTTGGAATCTGTAAAAATATTACTTTATAAAACTTGTTTTGTGGCATACAAGTAAAAGTTGTCGTGATATAAAAAAGTTAGACTAGGCTAATAGTCTATAATATGTGATTCGTCAACTTGTACAGGCTGATCATAATCTGACAATTCGATCTCACAACTAAAACTTATTTACCCGTTTCTATAGTTTTGCCTTCTACCTTCCAGACAAGGACTGGGTCTGGGAATCCAGTTACATTACACGGGATCGTTAGTAATGCGTCACCTTCAACCGCAAAATAGCTGTTTTTGTCGTTAGTTATTACTGGTGGTTCTGAAAAATATGAATGTGTTTATTAGGAAGGTATGTAAAATGTAGATAAAACACAGTGCTATAATTTTTAAAAGAGTTACCTTCTACAACAAGATTGAAATCACGTTGAACTTCGCCTAAACTATTTTTCGCCACACATTTGTAAACGCCTGAGTCACTAAGCTTCAGTTCTGGAATGTTCAGTTCTTCTTCCGATCCTGGTATTGTGTGGAATGTATCCAAGCCTTTTGGTTTGAATTGCCATGTTATAGTCGGCTTGGGAACACCTTTGACTCTGAAATACATATTATCATTAATTATGTATTATTAGTCAATATGTTAAAACGTTCAAACCTTAATTAGTCCTTATTAACATTTTTTTTGCCACGCTCGTTCTAATCATCTTGGTAATGACTGAAGCATATTATACACTTTTTATTTTTTTTTTTTTTTTTCTTTATAAAAACAAGAATCCGCTATGGATTAAAACCACGTTTTTATGGATTTAGAATGCGAAGTCATCGAGTTGTGAGCTAGTTTGAAAATTTCAGCCGGATAGCTAACGAAGAAGTGCTCAAAGTCGGACCCAGACCCAATAGACAAACAGATAAACAAAAAAGTGACAATAAAAACATGGTAAAAGTCTACTGTTATTCAAAACACAACACAGGTTACAGAAACAGGAATAAGTAGCAAGCATTACTGTGTTCCGGTTTGAAGGGCATTGTAGCCATCGAAATTACTGGGCATATGAGACTTAATATCTGATGTCTCGCGGTGATGAGCGCAACGCAGTGCTGCGCAGTACTTTTTAACTGACTTCAAAAAGGAGGAGGTTCTTAATTGGATTGTTATGGTAAGTATTAAAAGTTCCGGGTGGCACTGCAATTGTTATGGGCATGGCGTGGCGTTTACTATCAGGCGAACGAATAGCTCTTCACATTAATCAGTTCCATAAAAAAATATATTTTTATACACTGAGCATCAATGGGTACTAGATGGAAAGAAGATAATGTTTGGGTCACAAAACATTATAAAGCTGCTCAGTGCTAGTTCTATAAAGTTGCACGTCAATATCTTAAAAATAAACGTAAAATTATCTTACCTGCAGATGGCGGTATACTTTTTACCGTCGACTAAATGTGTCGAATAAGTAACTTCGGGACTGACTGCAAAAAAAGTGTATAAATAAATATGAATCCAAAAAAACACGGATGGCAGACTGCACCCGTTCACACATCATCCACAGTGGACACAAACAATCAGTTTTAAAATAAAATTGTAAATCTAAGTTAAAAACTAATAATAATCCATTTTATAACAAAAAAATTCCGACTTTAATTTATATGTATCTTTGAAGTTCAAGGTCGAATGTCGATGAAATTTATATGGGACCACATTGTAATTATAATGAACCCAACGCAAAGAATTTTTCAATCGGTTTATAAATGACGGACTTCCTAGGTAACAAACATATACAATACAATCGAATTGAGAACCTAATCCTTTTTTTGAAGTCCGTTAAAATATTTTTCCAGCACAAAATCAATTTATCCATTACAATAATAAATTAAATCATAATTATGCCACAAACAAATACGATTACATAGTCATTAACACGGTAGAACTATGGATTGTAAAACTGTGGTAGAACCTTAATGTGCGATCTACTCTTCTCAGACCAAATCGTCCGGTCGTGATATTCTCGCACTATAAAAGAAAGCAAACGACAACGTTCAGAACCTTTTTTTTTACTACAGACTGGGTCAGTTTTTAACCACAATCTCTCCTGATTGGAAGTGACGATGTGGTCGAATATGTAGCACGCTTGCCCAGTACATACTTGTTCACTCTTGATTTGAACACACCCAGATTATATTTATGCGGAAACACAGACGACGGCAAGGCATTCCAATCATTTGACTTTGATTTGTAGACTGCTAAGGAGAAGGTACTCACTGAGTCCAACGACTGTGACGTCTGTGCTAAACTTGATCTTTTCCTCGGGGTCGGATAAGAGAGACGCCTCACAAGTATACTTTCTGGCCATGTTTAAATCCATAAACCTGATCTTCAGCTTGGTTCCGTCACTAGATATGGTTTGTTTGTCGGATGAATGGATCACTGTTCTACTTGATTTCACTCCACTTGTTTCTCGATACCACTGTATCTTCATTGGAAGTATGGACTCAATGTTACATCGAAGAGTTTCTTCAGCTCCATAATGTATCCCGGTAGCATCTAAATAACGGAAAGTTATTAAGATATCTAAGGTCAAGCCTGAAGTATACTATTAAGATGAAATTCATTTCAAAATACAATAATACAATGCCTCTTCAGTAATCTCTTCATTGAGTATCACAGTGTAGAGGGTTAATAAAAAAATGTTTGCAATTATTTATAATCTTCAAAAGCTTTTACTAGGTGGCAGCTGGCAGGTCTCTCGTATGTGATTGCCAGTTACTCTACCGCCAAGCAGTCGTGCGCAAGCAATACTGTGTTCCGGTTTGCAGGGCATTGTAGTCAGCGAAATTCTTCGCATTACGAGACTTAAGAGCTTTTTAGGGTGGTGCAACTGTTAATTGCAGGGATGTTGCTTTCCATCAGGTGAAGGATCTGGTAGTCTCGTCACTTAATGTCATAAAGAAAAATACAAGGCTTACCGTTAATATGCCCTTTTACGACAAACGGATAGGGCACCGTCATATTAACTTGCTCGGTAGCTTGTCCTAAACTGTTGCTGACCGCGCAATAGTAAACTCCAGACCTCTTAACATGTTGTAGTTTCAAGCGGCTAGTAAATTTGAATTCATTAATCTTCATAACCTGTAATATCAGCAATGTTGTCACCTTTACGAAGAAACCAGCCCCCCGATTCAGAACCTCACGATAACGAATACCGATTCGATTCGACTATTTTTGATCTCGTTTTGTATGTTTCTTTTCGAACTATTCCGCCTCGAAAATTTAATACGGTTTCGGTTACAATATTGGTATCAATTACATGTTACATTTACTAATTTTGTTTTGTGTGCAATATTTTACATCATAAGTTATGAAACCGAATCGATCGACAACGAGTTATCGTGAGGTTCTGAATCGGGGGGCTGGACTAAAGAAGTTACAAATATCTAAATTCATTATTAGCGCCGATCTTTGTTTCGTAGAACGTAATATGTATCGGTAATAGTAACATTACTTTAAGTATCAGTTTAACAACACTTTTGTTTTTTTTATTGCCGACGAAAACATAAGTATACATTTTAACGGGTGTGTCTGTGTATATATATCTGTCTGTGGCATCGTAGCTCCCAAAAGGATGAACCGATTTTGATTTAGTTTTTTTTTGATTTGAAAGGTGACTTGAACGAGCATGTTCTTAGCTATGATTCAAAAAAATCAGTTCAGGCGTTTGAAGATCAGCTCATTTCTAGTTGATGAATATAAGCAACTTCCACGGGTCTGATGTTATTCTGTTTCATCAATGATATTGTTAACATGGTAAATTTGACCTGATAATGCATAATCTGGAATCTACAGGATACCGAACCTTTCACCAACTTACAGCAGAAGTGTCGAATTTTGAGTAGTGATTGTTTTGTATTGGGGTCTTTTAATTTTAATTTAAGTATCTTGTTATTCTATGAAACCATAAGGCCTGTTTAGTCACAATCTATCATTTTTTCTAACCTATTCTTGATACGCGGTCGCAGGGCGCAGCGATGGTAAAGCCGACTTCGGTCCTATTTTAGTAGACCGGATTGTTTGTGGAATTTTTGTGTAACAATTGTCTTGTGTTCTATTTTCGCAGATTGTTAAGAAACCGATGATTATCGGTCGTCTGCGACTCCTCTAAACAATTTAGGTAGGTACCTACCGTACCGCTACAAATCTTGCAGGTACTACATAAATAACTTACTTGCTGATCTCGCAGAACAGCTCCTGTCTCATCGCGCCATATTAAAGTCGGCGGAGGATTTGACTCAGCCTGGCAAGTGAACTCAACATTACTGCCGTAAGGGTAGTTCCTGTTAGTTTCAAGAATACTTATCTCGGGTACGCTGCTCACGGATACCACTAAAAATGAAATATAAATATTTTATATTAATTTGTAATATAATATTATTACTAGATGGATCGTCGACCTGTGAAAGGCGGCCGGAAGAAACTTGATAAAAGTATGGACGCCTGCACTTATTGCGAGAGCAAAAATTATTTCTATGCATACAAAGCAAATCTAATAGAAACGCGTTCTTTTGTCTACTACCAAGTGCGTCACATTTCCGTTGTTAAAATAATTCATAAAATTATATATTTCATAGTTAAACCGTCTTTTCTTTATATTAACAAAACTGAATGAAAAGAGAAACGAAAATGAGAAGAGCCGAAGATCGGGCTCAGTGGCGTTCATTAGGAGAGGTCTATATCCAACAGTGGATGACTGCATAACAGGCTGATGATCATTATTACGTTTTAAGATCTTAAAATCTTATTTGAAAAGCCACATGGTTTCTTACCGAATTCCGCCGAATCACTTCCCATTACATTTTCTGAGACACACTTGTATTGTCCGGCGTTCGTGAAGTCGGCACTCCGGACAGTCAGTACTTCGCTTGTTTCATGTGACAGTACCTTATAGTTGTTGCCATTCTTCTTGAACCATTTTACTTGTGGCTTCGGGTACGCTTTGTTCGTTCTGGTGGGAAATAACGACGACAAAATATATATAGGTATATGTTTTGTCAGGATAAGGCTTGCCACCCACGTCACACTATCGGTCACTGGTTTTTTTGTCAGTGAGTTGCAACGTTGCAACGCACACGTCTTACAAAAAGTCGGTCACAAAACAAGGTCAGTGACAAGTGTCTGTGAAAAATTTAGACCGATTGTCGGACCTACAAAAAGTCTGACGTCGGCGGAGACACTAAATAATTCCTGAAGCAGATAAAGCTTTCTCAAGTATATTTCTGTATGGTAACATAATAATACTTAATTGTATTTAGGTGGATTATGTTTGTACATTACCTGCAGCTTAACTCAATTTTGTCACGTTTCATTACATGTATATCCCTGTTGGTAGGTGCTATAACTGGGCGCGCTGAAATATAATATTTAATTCATATTTCAAACGTGTTTGTAAGATCCAAGCAATAACTGAAATGTTACATGCTTTACAGACAAGAAACGAGAACTATATGAAGGTACAAGAACAACAAGTTTCCCGAAAAGACGCAGAAGTTTTATGATATTATCGGGTCTCTTCGCGCACAATTTTATAATCAAAATAAAATTTTGACTAAACTAATTTTGTGCGCGAAGAGATCTGATAATATCATAAAATATGAATACAATTCACGAAAGTTAAAAAACTAAGACGCAGAAGGTTTACCATAATATACTATTATACGGTATTCAACTCCATCCAAAAGATGACCGGAAAAGATCGCTTTTAGCGATAAGTCCACCCAGTGAACCTCACTGGGTGGACCTATCGTCCACCCAGTGAACTTTAGTTTGTAAATTGTTTTTGTGTAATTTTTATTTGATATATAAAACACTATTGTACTACTAATAAATTGTATATCAATACCACAGAATCAATACTCAATAATGCAATCATATATATTATGTACATTTGGAGAGGTCTTAATGAAACGATTATACAATATATTAGTATTGTGTATTCCCTTTATATATTACGTACATTCGTTCGTTCTTACGTATATAGCATTGCTTGCTTACCCAATCCAGGAATTTTAACTTCTGTTTTGTGAGTTTGCTTCACAGACGGATCTGAGTTTAAGGATGCTTCGCAGGTATATTCTCCTTGCATGATTATGTCGATAGATTTGAGCGTCAAATACAACCCATCGGCCGAGATGGAATACACGCCGGAGTTTATAAGTTCCTTCCCAGATCGAAACCATTTTACTTTAATTGGTAGATTCGATTTAATGTTGCACGGAATTTTTACATCTTCGCCGTATTTTGCGGTTGTAATCGCTGAAAAATACAAGTTCTTAACACTCAAAAAGCAAAATTATGTTTATAAAGTGCATTAATATTGAACAATATATTTTTTTCAAATATTTTAACAGTACTTACGAGTAGGTGTGGATATTGTATTAAAAACGGGCCGCACAGCGACTTCAGTATTGCTGGCTCCTGTACCTTTTCTGTTCGTAGCTTTGCAAAAATATTGATCATTTTTCTTAATATTTGTCAGCTTCAAGTAACTAACGTACAATGCATCTTCAATAGCAGAATACTAGAATAGAGGCAATACACACATTATTATTCAATAACTAATTACAAGTTGCCAGCAAATGTCGGCGTCTACTCCATTTTAAGCGACTTAAAAAAGAAGTATTTTTAGTCGCTTTTGTGAACTGCCCCCCGATTAAGAACCTCACGATAACGAATACCGAATCGATTCGACTGGATATTATAGATCTCGTGATTTAGGTTCCTTTTCGAGCTATTCCGCCCGAGAATTCGAGACGGTATCGATTAGGTACATAGTTGCATTTACGGAATTTGTTTTGTGTGCAATATTTTGGATCGTAAGATATCAAACTGAATCGATCGACGAAATATCGTAGGGTTCTGAATCAGATAGCAGATTTTTTAAATCAAAATTGATCGACTTCAAAAAGTATCATTTTATCTTTTATAATGAAAGTATTTTTAAATGAGTGCTGTAGGTACTTACACTAGAGGGCATTAAAGTGCCTCCAGCTGTGAACCACTTTATCGTAGGCTCAGGGTAAGCAGTTACTTTGCACGTCAATGTAGCTCCGGCTCCGTATTCGACCTCTAACTTAACTCCCTCGTCGATCGTAACTTTAGGTACAGTGTCCGGAATAACAACTGCGAAATAATTGAAACAGATCTCTTAATATCCATTTTATTGTCAAATTGGCAGCATCTGTGATGTAGTGGTTGAGCAGGTTGGCTCAAATATTATACACCACCGAGGTTGCAGGTTCGATTCCCGTGACGGGACAAATGTTTGTGCACAGAAAAAAGCGCAAGTACTTGTATTTGTGTCGTGTCTGGATGTTGTGGAACCATTGTCCTCGTTCCCTAAATACAAAGAATCCTAGTTAGGGCCCAGGATCTGTGTATGTGATCGTTGGGCGTAATTAAATTATTATGACACCACATGATTGTACATTATCAAAGATATTTCAATAGGTACTGGTTGACAAAACGTAAAATATATGACCAATTAAATAGATAAATAAAAAAATATGTATACTAACTTGGAATTTGAGGTACAATAGGGGTTTTGGAAATCCTCTTGATAGGTTGCCGCGAAGATTTTATTATACCTTTGACCTAAAACAGCACAATTAGACATGTTTAAAACTTATCGCCTGTAGAAGGACAGACTTATACAATTTTCGTTGATGACATTATACTGCAGAAAATGTTTTTTTTTACATCTTTCTGGGTCAGCGTTTAACCACGATCTCACCTGATGGGAAGCGACGATGTGGTCGAAGATGTAGCACGCTTACCCAGTTAGTACTTGTTGTTATAAATTTATATGTGATACGTAGGTATATATAGGACGTAAGTGGTTAATTTATATATGGTGTAATATAAAAAAATTTAGTTTCTTTTTTTATAAAACTTTACGAAACAATGGCAAAGAAGCCTTCGCCTATGCATATCTGCAACATCAAGAGCATTGCTGACTGAGAGAAAAGCGATGGGTTGCTAACCAGGAAGGCCTATTTTTTAACAATTAGCATCGAGGAGCTAATTGTTGTTTTGCATTATGAAGATACTAGCTGCGTCACGCGTTTTCACTCGCGGATGAAAAGTGTCCTGTGTTATTCCAGGATCTAGAGTGTGTAAAGTTAATTCAGCCGGTGCGGCGTAAAGAAGGAACAAACACACTAACTCATACAAACTTTCGCATTTATAATGGAGTAGTGTGTATGGTTAATTACATTTTATGTTATAATGTGTGCAGTTAATCTGTAAGGTATATATTCTATGGGCCTCTGTTAATTTTATTTTCGCGCACTTTAATATTGCCTAAAATAAAGAGTTTAATAATAATAATAATATGAGGCCAGGGGCGACTTTGTGGAGGCCAGGGGTGTCTTTGTGGAGGCCAGGGGCGACTTTGTGGCGAGTCGTCGGTGCGTGGCGACACTGAGCCTTACCCCGAGATTCTCCCTGGGGCTAAATGAGACCCCTGACCCCCGGCTTGCCTTAACTGGCCGTCCGGGGGTGGAGATGCAAGAGCTAAGAACTAAGCTCCAAGGGTGGAAGTGTTAAAGGGCATAACGCCGGTAGTAGTGTTTAAGTGAAACTGCAGCACACCTCTCGACACCCTTTAGCCACACACACCAACGTTGCCCCTTTCGTCGCCAATGAACGGCGGCCCTTATAGGGGGCCCGTTTAGTGGGTGGCAAGTCACCACCTGCCAAAATATTTTCTTATGAGGCGGAACTGGCAGGTGCCGAGGTCTCATATCATATACCAGCTCTCATCCATTAAAAATTCACCTCAATGCCCAATCCTAAGTAACTTTCATATCTTCAATAATAGTCTTCGCACTTATCGTAGGCTGTCTTTGATTGCATCTTCTTAATGATGGACTTAGAGACAGTCCACGATGAGTGTTGCCCATTACATATCTAAATTAAATGCTCTAAGAGGCCTCTACGTGTTGGACTCATGTCCCCGCGCAAGCCTTCCAAAGGACCGGGTGTATAACCCGTGAGAAAGAGCAACATAATAATAATATAAGTAGGATTATAGTAGGATACTTTGTGGTATACATAACTATTTAGACACATACCGCAATTTTAAACATATTAGTGGGGGACACAAAAGTATCAGTGATGTAGAATTCTCCACTCGTTTTCCTCAAAGGCAATTCCTGGATGACATTATCCTCCATGTCCAATATTTGTACTGATTGAATATCAACCGATTCTTGTGGATCAGTAACATTTATGGACAGATGTTGTTGTTGCCCTGAAACAAAATGATTGTGCTTTAACGATTGGGGAAATATCAATTTTGTAGCTGTCCCGCTGTTCAAAAGTTATGAGCGTTTCTTAGTATTGTTAGCTCTTGATGTAATAATAAAAATTAACTTCAATAATTCATTTAAAAAAACCGACTTCAATTCTGATTATGTAGCTTCGAAGTCCAAGGTCATATATCGATGAAATTTATATGCAGCCACCTTGTAGCTATACTGAAATAAATGAAGAATTTTCCAAATCGGTTTATAAATGACAAAGCTCTTTGTTTTCTTTTTTTATAGGTCCCCTAAACTGGACGTAGCACGAGCAACAAGCTTTTGAGATACATGATTGAGTGTACGGCCTTCTAGTAGTGAACACAGTATGCATATATGTAATACGGTTAATGCATGATAATACCGTTATGATTGTTTTAAACTTAATTAAAGATTAAATTAAAAATGGACGGATTTCAGTACGGGTTTTTAATTGAAAGCTAATTTAATCGGGATGGTGCTTAGTGCATTTGATATAAATTTGTTCAGATGTTAAAAGGTAAAGGGTTATGATGTAAAGAGGTCATTGTTTGACACAAACTCGTGCGATGGTGCGATGTTCTCATTAACGATGTGACCACAGCACATGCTGAATTTACTCCATTTGCACTCTGACTGTAGGTACATTGCTTATGTATATTGTATAGTTATTAGGTAGATACTAAGTACTTGAAGAAGCTGTGTACCTGTTGTTTGTTGTTGCAATAAAGAATATCTTATCTTTTCTTATTTATGTTGGGATCACTCTCACTAGTATCACCGCATATTTGTTCTCACTTTCCTGACTTTCTTTCTCAGTAGTCCAATGGAAAAGCAATGTAACTAGTGAGATTGATATTGTTATTCTCAGTCCCACTACCCAAAAAATTATTATTTTAAAGCTACCTTTCTGTTCTGCTCACTACTATCAAACTTTAAGAAATGGAAGAATGCTACGTATCGGTAAACTGAATTAATACAACGTGCTGAACTTATATGGGATCAAAATCGCTGCGATTGTCATTCGAAAGTGCTGCACAGTGAAGCGTACAGTCACTGCACCTGGCTTCCGAAAAGCGATCGAATCGTCAACCGCGGTTGCTAAATGTAGCGTTTGTGGTGAGATTCTTATAAGTCATGCAGCTCCTTACCCGACAGAATAAAAAGTTGAATGAGTTAAGATAAGATATACAGGGTGAACTAAATTTTGGGTACCTTTTCCTTTGAAGTGAGGAAGTTTTGTTCTCAGGAAACATCGGGTGCATTTTTAAGAAAATAAAAATAGTTTGTTTGGACTTTTAAAAAAAGATAGGCAGAAAATGACATTTCAAAAAAAAAATCAGGGTCTTAATCGACCCCATTTTTCACCAGGAATGTTTCCCCCAAAGAACCCCATCACATCAAATCGTACGTTTTAAAGAAAGTTCAAAAAAACCTTTTTCGTGCCTATTGCATAACTCTGTAAGAATTGCCAGTAGAAATATGGACATTACCTGCTATGGGCTGCCTGGACGTGTCTTTCATTGATTTCGGGACGAGAGCAGAAAACCCATGGTCGAAAGTAAAGTCTGTTCGAGCGTAGACTACGACTGACACGGCACTATCTCCCTTTACCCAGGCGTAGTAAGTGCCAGGCTTGGGGTGAACGAGCTTTACAACCTAGAAACATTAATTGCATTATTGTATTTACTTTTGCTAAGAAACAAACAATCAAAAACAACTGATAACTTTATTTTTAGGATTCCGTACCCAAAGGGTAAAACGGGACCCTATTACTAAGACTCCGCTGTCTGTCTGTCTGTCTGTCTGTCTTTCTGTCTGTCTGTCTGTCTGTCTGTCTGTCTGTCTGTCACCAGGCGGTATCTTATGAACCGGGACAGTTAGACAGTTGACATTTTCACAGATGATGTATTTCTGTTGCCGCTATAACAACAAATACTAAAAAACAAAATAAAATAAATATTTAAGGGGGCTCTCATACAGCAGACATGATATTTTTGCCGTTTTTATAAATAATGGTACGGAGCCCTTCGTGCGCGGGTCTGACTCGCGCTTCGCTGGTTTTTTTTATTTTTTGTCGCCGTGGTTTGGTAGTACACTATCTGTGATTCACCACACCACACGGCCAGGGTAGCATAGGGCAGTCTGCAATGTGGGCATGCTACACGCAGAGATCGTACAGCGCCCTCAGATTTCATTTCAACAACGCCTTCGGGATGCTGAAAGGACGCCCCCGCTTTTGTAGAAATAAAGAAAGGAAAATAAATAAATATATAAACAGTATAAGGAGGTGCAGAGCCTCGTCAGTGTTTGCGGAAGCGCCCGTTGACTGCTTTTCAGCAACAGAGCACAAAAGTTGCGCCTCGTCGCTGGTGCGGCGAGTGCGGGGGATTGGTAACAGTACCTAGGTATACTAGTCGTTAATGACATAGTAATTTCATGTAATTTTAAATGAAATGTGAAAATAAAGTTACAATTAATAAAAAACAATTCACGGTGTATTGTAATTTATTAGTTGTAATTTCATTTGATAGGTTATGAGTATATGTCTATGTTACTTAAAATAATTATTATTTTTAGAAAAAATCATGAACCACTTCCTTTTGGGATCGAGACACTGGGACCGTGGGGACCGGGGCGCATAGAGTTTTCAAAGATACTGCAAAACTTCTTGTCGAAGCAACGCGTGACCAAAATGCTGGGCTATATTTTGGCCAAAGGATAAGCATTGCCATTCAACGTGGCAATGCTGCCAGCATTTTGGGAACGTTGCCCACTGGTTTTTCTTTTATGTTACTCAATGACGAGACTAGCTGGTCGTTTGCCTGATGGTAAACAATACGCCAGCCCATAACAATAACAGCACCACCCAGAACTTTGTTTTGCAAAATCCTGCGCGGCGCTGCACTGCGCTCATCACCCTTCAAACCAGTATACCAATAGGAAGACAGTAATGCTTGCGCACTACTGCTTGGCGGTAGTAGTGGTTTATTAGATTAGTTTAGTTTAATTTTAATATAATTTCTTTTTATATTGTTGTAAAATTTATGATAAATGAATAAACTCCAATAGTCAAATAAAAAAAAACCAACTTCAAGACTAAAGTTATATTTTTTGTTTTTCCAAATAGTGCTTAATCAATTTCGATAAAAGTAAATTAATTGTATGGGACCACTTCTGAAGTATTACCTACCAAATAAAAAAAGAATCATCAAAATCAATTCATAATATAATTGGCGGAGTATACTCGCGTAACAAACATACAAAAATAAAATAAAACATACCGTCGAATTAAGAACCTTCTCTTTTTTTCGAAGTCAGTTGAAAAAATAGGCAGGTGTCACCTCTGTCCTGGGACATACCTACCGACTTGTGAGAGTCTATAGTGCCTACGTTGATAGCTCTCTTTGGCCGAATTACAATTAGTCTTTTAACGTTTTAAGTATATAGAGTCTATAGTGCCTACGTTGATAGCTCTCTTTGGCCGAATTACAATTAGTCTTTTAAAGTTTTAAGTATATAGAGTCTATAGTGCCTACGTTGATAGCTCTCTTTGGCCGAATTACAATTAGTCTTTTAACGTTTTAAGTATATAGAGTCTATAGTGCCTACGTTGATAGCTCTCTTTGGCCGAATTACAATTAGTCTTTTAAAGTTTTAAGTATATAGAGTCTATAGTGCCTACGTTGATAGCTCTCTTTGGCCGAATTACAATTAGTCTTTTAACGTTTTAAGTATATAGAGTCTATAGTGCCTACGTTGATAGCTCTCTTTGGCCGAATTACAATTAGTCTTTTAAAGTTTTAAGTATATAGAGTCTATAGTGCCTACGTTGATAGCTCTCTTTGGCCGAATTACAATTAGTCTTTTAACGTTTTAAGTATATTATTAAGTATTAAGTATATTAATACTTGTAATATTACCTTGCCCTTGTCATTCCACATGATCCGTTCGCTTGATATTTCAGGTCCATATACATTTTTCGTTGAAGTTATGTGAAGATACACATTATTGCCAGACGTGGAAACAACCGCATAATCAGCCTTTTCGTCTATCGTAAACTAAAAATGAATAAAATCAACTGTTATCAACATGCATACTACATCTATATATCTTTACATATGTAGGTACAGTACATAAGCTAACTTATTCTAAAAACCGAAACATACCTCCACGGGTTGATACGTATATGAAGGTGGTATTAACTTCCATGTGGTGATGGAGTGTTTACCTTTCAGCAAGACTTTGATGGTTTGAAGTACCTTTAAACAAATAATAATATATCAATATTTTTTTAGGTATACATATACGCAAGGACATATACCAGACAATAATAAATAAAAAATAAATAAATAACGCCCAACGATCACATATATAGATCCTGGCCCCTAACTAGGATAATAAAAGGTATCTAAATATTTGTGCCGCGTTTAATGGCCGCCATTTTGAATTATTACAAAAAATTGCAGCTTGATCTCTAATGAATCGACCCAGAACAAAATAATGAGTACAAGTATACGTTTTATCAAACAAAAAAACCGACTTCAACGTACCTTCGAAGTCCAAGGTCAAATATCGATGAAATTTATATGGGACTACTTCGTGGTTATACTTAACCCAACGCAAAAATAATTTTCCAAATCGGTTCATGAATGACGGAGTTCTGGGGTAACGAACATAAAAAAAATAAAGAAATACAATTGAATAGAGAACCTGCTCCTTTTTTGAAGTCGGTTAAAAATGCGACTGGGTTTATTTGTTAAAAAGGTTTAGTCAGTGACTTTAGATATTTATTGATACTTGTCTTGATTATTTGTGTTGTCGAAGTATTTTCTGTCGAACTTGTCGAATTATGTATAGAAACAATGACTTGTCGAAATTGATTTTTTCGAAGTCAATTGTCGCATCGAAATAAAGAACTATCGAATTCAGAAGGACACCGCGTGAGAAAACAAGTTCAAGAATTAATCACAAAAATTCAAGGTCGTGTGACATCCACCAACCTCCACTGAGCCAGCGTGGTGGATTATGGCCCATTCTCTCTATGAGAGAAGGCCCGTGTCCCAGCAGTGGGAACGTGATGGGCTGATGATGATGATGATTATTATTATTCTTACCGAGTCAACTTGTTCTTTTCTAACGCGAAATACTTGACCGGAACTGGCTGCAGCTATTTCATGATACACTGTATACATTTTATGTGATGGATATCCGCAATCTCCTGTTAACACAAACACCACCTGAAACCAAACAAATTATGTAGGTAATAGATATAGTTACATTCAACGAAGACATTGATTGTATTTGTACACATTCAGTCCTCATTGTAATAAAAAATGCTCATGTCAATTTCAGATATTACGTACTCAACGATTTCTATGAGCGTAGTGCGGCATAACAATATGTACCTATAAGAATACCCCTTTTATTAATTACTTATTTAATTTAATAACTTTAATAATTACCCCTGTAATTGAGGAGTCAATAGGTATCTATGTTAAGAAATATCAGGCATATTTCATGCTTAGATCTACATATCGTCGGCTAGCAAACAACACCGCTCTAGTCGAAATTGGCAAATATGACTTTCAAATGCCATTGGATGCACTTCTTTCCTGTAAAGAAGTTGTTTGCTAGCCATCGATATATATATATATATATATATATATATATATATATTATATTATCTTTATCTCTATATATAAAAACATTTCCCTTGGTCACGGCATCACGCGTGAACGGCAGGACCGATTTCGCTAATTCTTTTTTTGTTGTGTTTGTTATTGTCAGGAAAAGGTGACTCTATGACATAATATCAATAAATAAGATAATAAGACCCGGTGAACCATCGGGGAGACGGGACTGAGCAGCCGCTAAACTGCCGTCTCTCTCTAGATCTATGTGCTTCATCTTAGGCCACATCATCGCTTCACATCAGGCGAGATAGTGGCCAAACATGGATCTATAAAAGGTAAAAAAAATATGTCATATTTACATATAATTGGAGTTTTATAATGTAAACCACACTGACCGCAATATTTCTATTAAAATTCCTGTTCGTCCAAAGATTGCCTGTAAAATTGCGCATAGCGATAAAGCCGACCATTGTACGTACCAACTGTTTATTGACTTTGTTGATTATTGTTTTCCCTGTGTGTTTGGTATTCAATTAAACATTATTGTATTGTAGTTACATAAAAACAATTTTACCTCTTTAAATTATTGTACATGTTTAGCTTAAACCAATATAAGGTATAGATATAACTCACCTGAATTTGTTTCTTTTGACACAAGCTCTTGATTGCTTCAACTTTGTAGTAATCCTTAGCAGATGCGTCAGTGAAGACATAGAGGTAGGATCCTACTCTGCTGGCCAGCAAGGCCTTTTCAATTCCGGTCAATGACATTTCTTCACAGTCATAGTTTGCCATATTGTGTACACGTATTTGATTCAAATGTGATTGAAAAACATCGGAGAAGGGAGTGTTCGTACGAAGTACCACATCTGAAAAAATAAGAGATGTGTTTACTTGCGTCACATAGTATGTGTAGTTGATAGCTCCCGTGGTGTAGCGGCTGGGCAGGTGGACTCATATCTCATACAACACCGAGGTTGCGCGTTCGATTCCCGCGACGGAACAAATGTTTATGCACAGAAAATATACATTTGTGTCGTGTTTGGGTATTGGTGAACCATCGTTCTTGTAGTTCTTAGTTCACTATATACAGGGAATAAATAAATAAAATAATTAAATAAATACACCCAACGATCACTTACATAGGGCCTGGCCCCTAACTAGGATTCCCTGTATCTAGGGAGACAGGAAGTATAAACAAATGCTTGCCCTTTTTTTCTTCTTTGCACAAACATTTGTCCCGTCGCGGGAATCGAACCCGCAATCGCAGTGGTGTATGAGATTTGAGCCAACCTGCCCAACCACTACACCAAAGAGGCTGTCAAAGTTAAATATCTTAAATTAAATTAAATATCTTATTTAATAATTTTAGCTAAAGACCAGGATCAATGCATGTGAGCGTTGGGCGTATATTGTATTATATTATATATTATTATAGGTAATTACTTATAACTTAGGGAGATAAAAACGAATGAGTGGCTCAAACGTAAAGGCAAGGTAACAGATATAGGTATAAGAACAGCCAAACTGAAATGGGAGTGGGCGGAACACACTGCCCGGAAACAAGATTCTAGTGTAAAACACAGCTGGAGTGGAGACCGTGGTGAAAAGGCTAGTAGGGACCGTAGTGAAAAGACCACACATGAGATGGAAATATTACATTAAAAAAGTGGTAAGCAGCGGCAGCAACTGGACTCTCACAGCCCAAACCCGGGAAAAATTTAGACGTTTAAAGGAGGCCTGCACCAGTCAATTGCTAGAAAATTGCTAATAAAGAAGGAAATAATAATTCGATGCCAGTGTTGAACCCAAAAACGAAAAAACATAACAGTCTCATCATGGAAAGGGTGCCTACTCTTTCCATGTACCAGGTACAGCGCACGTTTTGGAAAATCCTGAGTTTACGGATGCTACCCTTTTCTTTTTCCATACTTTCATTACTGTAGAGCTCTGATACAAGGTACAAGATGCTGACAAATACATACATACGGTACATATTTACAGCTCGTTGTATAAAAACGTACATAGGTACATAATTTATAATATAATTGTTATTTTATTTAAAGTGACCGCGCCGTTCTTTGTCGTAAACTAAATGGAGCTAAACAAAACCATCGATTCTTCTTAATATCTACCAATATTTTGACATATATATATATTTTACGCTTAATGATCTATGTTTGGCCACTATCTCGCCTGATGTGAAGCGATGATGTGGCTTAAGATGGAGCACTTAGACGTAGAGAGAGACGGCAGTTGAGCGGCTGCTCAGACCCGTCTCCCCGATGGTTCACCGAACATCATCCCGAAACACGACTAGGTCGCTTGACGGCATGGCTTTGTTCGGTGGGTGGTATTACAACCACGGCCAGAACCTACCACTTCAAAGCGCGAAAATATAACTGACTCCAAAGTGCAAATATATAACTATTTTACGAGTATTTTATTATCAATATCATTGATCAAAATTCAAAGGTTTAGTACAGTATCACTCGGTCCGTATAGTATTAATTTGTATAAATAATTTTGATGTTCATCATTCTGTTTTTGCTTGCGATCTTCGGATTCATTCTTCCCAAAGCTGATTTTTGGGGTGATTGATCAACTCGTCTCACTACCTACTCGGACCATTGGGACGACACGGCCAACGAAGAAAAAATATCATTTTGTATTGTCTCGTTTCACTTATATTTTTGCCTAAATACCTATGAAAATACATGCAAAAGTACTATGAGCACTAAAATACACTTCTCATCAGAAAAATCGAAACACTTCCCTTTTTATGGTTTCTGTCCTAATTTAACACAAAAGAGTTTACATTACATGAAAAAATCACATGATGCTGGCAGTTTGGCCATTACAGTGATAAGCGAAAATTCAAAATTCAAAATTAGGATTTCATTTGTTTATCCTGTAAATGAAATGATTCACTGTTTTGAGACAAATGTGTGTTAAGTAAGAGTTGGAGTACATTTCGGTTTAAAGAACATTTTATTCTCTTTAAGAAATTACAATTTCGCTTATAAAGAGAACTTATTTTAAACTTATAAATTTTAAACAGTGAGCATGCATTAACTAGGTACTTAAGTCTAAGGGAACTTAAAACATAGGATTCAAGCAGTGCATTAATCATTTGTTCTTAACTATTATTATTACATTTTCCTGTTTCTTTTTAAACAAGTAGGTTTAATTACTAGAATACTAATTTTAGCGGTTCGACCGCCCACAGCACTATTTAAGTTTTAAGTTATGTTTTTATTTACCTTTCGTTATATTATTTGTATACAACAAGGTATTATCAATCAGTCAATCATCAACACAATTAGCGGTTATTCGAAAATTCTGCGATTGCTGTAGCAACACCGCAGCCGCGTAAATATTTGTCCAGTTGTTTGTGTCAACGCTAAGTCGTTTTGCATTGTCACGATGCGGCCTGAGACAGGGTCGAACTTAACAAAGACTATCAACTTTTTATTTATGTAATATTTTCCATGACAAATGTCTTAGCTTGCTTTTTAAATACATTCATAGATTTTAGGTTCTTTATGGATTTTGATAAAATATTATATAATTTGGCTCCTTCGTACATTATATTTTTAGTTCCATAACGGGTTCTAGGAAAAGGTAGGTATATATTGTCAGAATTTCTTAGTGTTTTCGTCTGTATTTGATTATTTTTAGTAAATGATATTTCCGAGTGTATTTCACCATTTATAATTTTATGTATTAAGATATAAGTTTTATATGTATATATTTGTTTTAGATTCATTAACTTTGTGTCTGAGTATAGTTTTTTAGTTGGAGTTAAATAGTCATAGTGAAATAAGACTTTAATAATTTTGTTCTGTGCAATTTGGAGATCTTTTGTGTTAGAGATAGCTGCATTGCCCCATACTTCCACTAAGTAATCTAGGTGTGGCTTAACTAAAGAATTGTAGATATTAAGACGAACTTGCTTAGGTAGACATTTTACAATATTACGGATGACCCCTGTCAATGAAGTAATTTTTGGTTTAATGTGTTCTATATGAGCCTTCCATGTAAGGTTGTTATCAAGAATCAATCCCAGATACTTTTCCTGGGTTTTTTCCTGTAAAATCTCGCCATTAATGTGTAAATCTATGTTTCTTTGAATTTTTTTATTTATTGACGTGAAAATTATGTAGCAAGTTTTTGATGTGTTTACTGTTAGTAAATTATGTTGAAACCATTTAAAAAGTAAGTCTAAATCTTGTTGAGCCATTTGAAAGATGTCATGAAGTGAACGTCCAAAATAGAAAAGACATGTATCATCTGCATAAAGAGTTAAGTGTCCTTTAAGTCCTACTTCGTGAAGGTTATTAATATAAATCAAAAAGAGCAAAGGACCCAGGATTGATCCCTGAGGAACACCGCAAGTTATGGGTAAGGCGCTACTTTCATATATGCCAATTTTCACCAATTGATATCTGACATTTAAATATGATTCAAAAATTTTGTAAGCTGTTCCTGTAATTCCTATATTTTTAAGTTTATTCAATAGTAAGGGGTGACTGACCGTGTCGAATGCCTTTTTTAAATCGATAAATATTCCTAACGATATATTTTTGGAGTCAATATTATTTTTAATTTTAGTAACCAGGTCTACTGTGGCTGATAGGGTATTACTCTGAGAACGAAAACCGTATTGTCTCTCAAATAAGAAGTTAATAGAATTTAGATATGTAGAAAGTCTTTTATAAATTATTTTTTCGAAAATTTTGGATATGATAGGTAAGACTGATATTGGACGGTAATTTCCAGGATCTGATTTTGAGCCAGATTTATAAATAGGTGTAACTTTTGCAATCTTTAGGGACTCTGGAAATACACCCTTTTGCAAGCAGATATTGATACAAGCAGTTAACTCTTCGGCTATTAAGAGTTTCATACATTTAAGGCTTTTAGTATTTATGCCATCAACACCCGCACTTACGTTAGAATCTAGATTTTTAATAATTTCTAATACTTCATCGGTTGTGGCTGGAGCGAGGCTACATAAATAACTTGTAGAGCTATTTTGGCTAGAACTTTCATAAGCTGTTATATCGTGATACTTAGCGGGGATATTATTACACAGCTGTGTACCTATTGTTGTAAAAAATCTATTAAATAATTCACAAACTAGTTGTGGGTCTGTTACTATTCCTGATTCACTTTGAAGTTTTGAAGGTATAATATTTGACTTTGTTTTGTTTTTTGAGAGTGAATTTATGAGACTCCACATTTTTTTGGGATTTTTATCACACTTCTTAAAAGCTGCAAAATAATATTTTTTCTTTGTTTTGTTAATGTTTGCTGTTACTTTGTTTCTTTCACGTATAAAAGCCATCTGTATTTTCTCGTTTTTTTGGTTCCTTCTTTAATTTCCTCCATATTATATTTCTTGTGTTAATTCCCTGTAATATTTCTTTGTTGATCCAGTCCTCTTGAGGTTGATTCAATATTTTTGTTTTCGTGCATTTGCTTTTCTCAATACTGACTTTAATCTTTTGTTCTAAGTTTGCGTAAATATGATCTTCACTTATAAGTTCCAGTTCTTTCATATACATATAAAGTTTGTCGTAATCTACAGCGTCGTACTTTATTTTTGTTTTAACGTTTGGACTTCTTTTCAGCAACTCGATATATATTTGCTTGTGATCTGATAGCGCTGAGTCTGAGATGTAAAAATTAAAGTTATCCTCGAGTAAATTTGTATAGACATGGTCCAATATTGTTTTGGTTGTTGCTGTCTCCCTGGTGCAATAACTCTGTTCTATTTTATTCAGGATACAATAACCAGTTTCTTCAATAATGGTGTTATATTGCAATGTTGTTTTGTCATTTGACAGCAGATCGATATTGAAGTCACCGAAGACAATGGACCTTTTGTTATGTTCTAGTTGTTTCTCAAAGATTCTTGTAAATTCTTTAAAATTTGTCCATCCTGGTTTGTATACAATCCCGATATTCAAAGACATTTTTTCTAGAAATATCCAGAGGAAATTGTTGCCTCCGATATATTGCTTTTCAGTCAGGGTATGGTCAATACTATCGTGGACGAATATTGATACACCACCTCCTCTGCATTCAGGTCTAAAGTTGCAGTAGTGCGTATATCCAGTGAGTTGTAGAAGTTTGGCATCATTTTCTGACCTTATCCATGTTTCTGTTAGTAAAATCACATGTGTAGTTTTCGGTATAGTTTTTAAGATACATTGGAGTTCGTCGAATTTCCCAGGAGTTAGTATACTCCGTACGTTGGCGTAGAAAAAATTGAGGGAATGTAATCTTGATGGTATATGTTGGTAATTGTTTAGTATAGTATGTGTTATAATATTATCTTGTTTGCTTGAAATAACATTGGTAGTGGTCGTGGATAGGGCAGCCGAAGGTAAATTTAGTTTTTTGACAGCTGTTTAACTATTTTAGGGGTTCCTTTTATATACTTGATGACGAGATTTTCTTCGCCCCTCTGTTGCCGTTGTGATAACTCTTGTTTAAGGCGCTTTAAGTGATTTTGTTGATTGACAGTTTGGTCTGAAAATATTTTGTGTTCATTTTTTAGATTACGTCTGTTCCGAAGTAGTCATCTAAGCCTGTCGTCTGTTCATAGAGTCTACAGGCGCTATCGGGAGACTGGTTTGTTCACACGCCGTTCAGAATGTGGCAGGAATCGGGTCACTTCTGAGCGAGATGATCGATTTATTCTAACAACTTCTTTACGAAATTGACGCCTTAATGCTTTTCAACTCCAGCAGCAGCTTCATGTTGTACGTAGGGCGGCTGTAAGTGACTCTACAGTTAGAAAAAGGTTGAAGGAACGTCGACTGGTACCGCAAAAGCCAGCAAATGGGCCGAAATTAACTGCAGACCATCGAAGAGCGCGCCTTAACTTTGCACGTGAGCACCTAAATTGGTCATACCTCCAGTGGAACAAAGTCCTCTTTTCTGATGAGTGTAAACTTATGCTGTATGGTAACGACGGGAGGAACAAGGTCTACAGAAGAGATGTAAAATGCTTTGCACAATGCTGCATTGAAGAAAAGGTCAGCTATGGTGGCGGTTCGTGGACGGTTTGGGGAGGAATCAGCGCCGACGGTAAGACAGAGCTTGTCTTTGTGTCAGGGCCATGTCTGCCTGCACTAAACAGTCATCGGTACATCGAACAGTGTCTTGAGCCTCACGTGATGCCCTATGCTTGTTGCATGCATGTTTCATATTATGCACAACAATGCTAGGGCTCACACCGGGAGCGTCGTACGAGATTATGTTACCGAAGTCGGTATCTCCATTATGAATTGGCCAGCAAGAAGCCCGGACATGAATCCGATTGAACACCCATGGGATGAATTAAAGAGACGAATTCGTGCAAGAGATCCTGCCCCTGAAACACTTAGCCAGCTGTAAAATGCAATCCAAGAGGAATGGAATGGAATGCCACAACATTTGATCGTGACTCTCATCCGATCGATGAAGAACCGTATAGAAGCAGTAATTAAGAGCTCGGGGAGGGAATACTAGTTATTAAATAAACGTTTCTTAGCTTTTTTTTCATTTACGTCTGTTGTTTTATCAATTTCCTTCATACTCCATACAGGGTAAAAATGACTTGTTATACAAAATACGAAACCTATGAAAATTTAATTTGAATTTAGAACATTAACATTAGGATTTCAAAACCTCATATTATTAACTATTAAACGACATTTGACATATATTCCTAAATATACACATTTTTCTGATAATACTGGCAAAACATAAACGCAAGGTGTTTCGATTTTTATGATGAGAAGTGTTTATAGACTAATTAGTCTTAATAAGTACTAAGAAAGCGGAAACTTATGAGGTTAGATATATAGTTATTTACTTGTTTATACTACGTTCAAATGTCAAATAACATTATAATTTTATTATCTATCTGACATTATTGTTTTGTAAACGTGTTTATTACCTTTTCTGTTAAACGTAAATTGGTAAATAACTGTAGGTACTACATTTTCTGACCTCCTTTGGGTTTCTGCTCGCCTGGTACTTTTAGACTAAATATGTGATTTATGCTTGTTGCTGCTGTTTACTCATCATTTCAAATTTCTGACTGCTTTTCCATATGCTTTTAAAATAAAGGTATTCATTATTTTACCGATTACCGGACCCGAGAAGTTTTGTTGTCGACTGTAGATACTAAATTAGCGTCAGAAAAATAAGGCAATAGGACAATCGCCCAATGCAAAATAATATTTTTTCCACGTTGGCCGTCTCGGCCCAATGGCAATGGTCCGAGTAGGTAGTGGGACGAGTTGACCAATCAACTGATTTTTGCGGAAAAGGCCTACTACTACTTGGAGGCTAGGATTATGGTAATGCGCAAATATTTTTACCTGGATCGTTAATAGTGACCAGTACGAAATTTTTTACTTCACTTGACTTTTCGGTCAGCACTATGTCCATAATCGCTTTAGCTTCATGTTTGACTTGTGTGATATCATCCCACATAGAGCGGGTGTCGTCTATAGCAAAAGCTAAACTGATGCCTTCATCACATGATACTTTCACTGAATTTAAGTAAAATAAAACGAAGACGCACAAAAACTCTCGCAGCAACATCTTTTGTCAGTGTTGTCTGACAAATGTGTGCAAAAATTTCCTGTAAGTAAATTAATTTATATACTCTCCTTTATGACGAATGTTCATTATAAATAACAATGAATCAAGGCGAGTACATACTTCAGGAAAATATTTATCATACTAATATAATAAATGCCAAAGTTTGTATGCTAGTCTGTACTCGTGGTAGGTCTCTCGTATTCTGGAGGCCGTTTGGGTAGGTACCACAGCTTTGTCAGTTATTTTGGCGCCAAGCAGTAGTGTGCATGCATTACTGTATTCCGGTTTGAAGGGCACTGTAGCCAGCCAAATTACTGGGCATATATGAGACTAAATATCTGATGTCTCGGGGCGACGAGCGCAATGCAGTGCTTCGCAGTGCTTTTTATGGTATTAAAAGTTCTGGGTGGCACTGCAATTCTTATGGTCAGGCGTGGCGCTTACTATCAAGCGAACGACATGATCGTCTCATCTGTAAGTTCCATACAAAAAGTGTGTAAGTGTGTTTATTCCCTTTTCACGCCTACACGGCCACGCCTTTTAACGGATTTTCGTGAAATTCGCATTGGAGAAAGCTGTTACCGAGGATTAACAGATTGGCTACTTTTTATTCCGGGAAACCGCGGGTGAAACCGCGAGACTCAGTAATTGTTTAAATATATCCCTCCGTCCGCGACTTCGTTCGCGTTGACGCAATAAATTGCTTCGGAGATAGTGAAAGAATATTCAGAATCGGATCAATACTTTCAGTAGATAACTTCAACTCGTACATAAACAACTTTACCTATGTTTAATATTAGTAAGTAGATGTAGGTTGGCATAGACAGATTTGTGTAATAAACAGTAAGTAGGTATATGTTTTTTAATACCTGGTTTTTGATCGGAATTCCTTAATTTTGTAATATTTGTTTAGTACTTATTTTCTCATACTAAGGTTTAATTTTGTAAAGTTACTAAATATATAATTCTTAGTGAAAACTTCGCCTTCAAACATAAACACGGTTTTCCCTTGTTTATGTTTGAATTCCCAAATAGAAGAAATACGTAAGTAGAACTGATAAATAAAATTAATTACCGGTTACCGTTTACGTGAGTGTAGCCGGTTCTTAAATCAAATTATGGATAATTAATTTATTATCAAAAGTGATTCCAAACATAGTAGTAGTAGTAGCAAAGAAAACTAACTTTTACTTACGTAGTAGTGTAGGTTGTAGTGTCAAAGGTCAAAAATCAAAAGTTACCTAAATAGGCACAAAAAAACTTTTAAATTTATTTTATTTTATATTTTTATTTTATATTATATAATTATTATTAGATATTTAATGTGTAATAATTATAATGGATTTCAGTCTGGAAAATAAACAATTTCATTTCATTTTCATTTCATAAACGTCATATACACATAATACCTACAATCAATTAAGAATCAGCCTCGCAATTCTGCAAGACAACGCCGCCAGCATTTTGGGCACGTTGCCGGACGACGGGTATCGGTTGAATTATCTGTAGGCCATTCAGTTGGCTCAACCGATACCCGGCATGTACATAGTATTTAATATCTTTTAGTTTAGTTTTATTTAGTTTGTAATTAATAATTATTGGAATAATATAAATTAAATGTGTATTTAAAATATTAAAAATTGTATGATAACTTTGAAAAAAATGGTAAGCATGTCTAGAAAGTACTTAACCATTTCTTCGCCATACTCAAATTGAAGTCCGGGTCCAGAAAAGAAATGCGAAAACTGACTCTACCAGTGCTTTGAAAATATACCCGCTAGGGAAGATAGCACCAAGAAAATTGGCGGAGATGTCTCTTTTTTTTAAATCTTTTAAATGCCTAAAAACTGTTATGTAACAATGAACAGTGGCATCTCTACATTGGTTATCATGTGCGTAAGAAAATGCGGTATGATCACTATATGACAATACAAATATGTCTGGAAGAGATCGCTGCTTAGCAAAAAGATCGCCTATTGTATTTATAGGAAATTATGTATTCCCAACTGTAATTCTATTTTTAAGTGCAATAAAGTGTTTTCTATCTATCTATCTACAAGAGTCGGAGAATGTAGGTAAGATTTAGGTGAAAGCGACACCGTCAACGTCAAGTGTCATCGAGACTTACAAGTGTCATTATACTGACTTCCAAACAAAGAAAAAGTATACTATATTAAATCTTTGCTTCCAAATACTTTATGTAGGATTGAGGTCTAGTGTCATTCCTCAATGCTATGTAGCGCTCGTAGCGTAGGTCACAACTTCGATGGGTGACCGTTCGTTTGTGTGGTCTTTGAAAAAACGCAAAAAATAATTATAATGGTTTGCTTTCTTTCTTTTTTTTATCATTATCGTAAAAAAATTATGACGTTAAATAATTAATTTATATAATTTCGCAAAAATCCAAGTTGATGATAATGTAACGCGACATAGATACACCTTGACCTCTCAGTAGTCGGTGCTTACATATACTAGGGAGACCTTCCTAAAATTGTTCTTTAAAAAAAGGACGACGTTTTGCTATAGTCCTCTGGGACAGAGTCGTGGAAAAAAGCTAGACATATTATAATAAACTAGCTGCGCCCCGCGGCTTCCTGGGATAAAAAGTAGCCTATGTGTTAATAATAATAGTTGCCCAGGGTATAAGCTATCTCCATACCAAATTTCATCCCAATCCGTCCAGCCGTTGCAGTGTGAAAGAGTAACAAACATACATCCATACATGCTAACAAACTATCGCGTTTATAACATTAATAGGATGTAGGCACAAATAAGACACATTCGGACTTATTATTTTAATTTGATTAAAAATATATATTACTAGCTGATGCCCGCGACTTTGTACGCGTAGTGAAGTATTCATCCTGCTTCCAACCATTTTCCGTCCCAATATATTTCCGTTCCAGTTCCCGTCCCGCACCTATCTTGTTACCGTACCGTACCGCTTCTGTTCCGTTATCTTCCCAGTCCTATCCTGTTACAGTCCCTTTCTTATTCCGTTATCGTCCCACTCTGCTCCCGATCCTAACCAGTTCCGGTTTTTGATCATTTACATGACTTTGCGGTGCAGCGACATGGCAAAGTCATGTAAATGATCAAAACCGCGGTCCGGCTCCGGTATGTGTCCGGCGCCATTTACAATTGTACATACATGAAGTATTACTCAGGCTTCATGTATGTACAATTGTAAATAAAATAAAAAAGAAATCTTTGGAACCCAAATCTCCTATTTACATTTACATAGCTGTTGCCCGCGACTTTGTACGCTTAGTGAAATAATTAATTTTGCTCCCAGCAATTTCCGGCACCTCTCGCTTCTATGCCGATTTTGTCCTGCTTCTATCCCAATCCTATCCCGAATTCGTCTCATTATAGTTTCCGTATTCCAATCTAAAAAAAACACACTAAACCCCCTTTAAGGGGTGATTTTCAAAGAACTATTATACGCGTGTTCTTTTATTTCTTTTGCATAGTATACTGCCAAAGTTTTGTGACCGTGCGACAAAAGATTTTTTTTTCCCTATACATCCTTTATGACCCCAATTGACCCACATATAGGTCAAACTTCGTAACATTCGTTCTTAAATGACGCCTTCACTACTTGTATAATACGTGGTCCAAATTTCAGGTTTCTACGTTAAGCGGTTTTGGCTGTGCGATGATTGTAGAAAAAGACCCCGTTCTTTTATTATATAGATAACCCCGCGGTCTTTTATATCTAAACGTATACATTGAACTTTGAACAGTGATTACAACTGACAATGTGGGTTTTTTTATTGTTTTATTTAGCAACTAGCAGCCCGCCCCGGCTTTGCACGGGTATTTAACAAAAAAATAAAAATTAAAAATTATAATACACACACATCTCCCCTCCTGTGCAGCCCGTACCCCAGTGACGCCTACACTGCATAAGGTGCTGCCTAGCTAGCCGAGCAGGGTGAGCGGCTACCACGCAACTTTTTTGTAATACTTACCTACATTTTTAAACTCGTGATATCTTTCGAATGGAATGTCCGAATTGAATAATTCAAAAAGTTATATAAAGATTGCATATGAAGTAATTTTTTTCGATAAGGATTAATACCAAGGTACAAATAAAAAGCATTTTCTAGCGGTGGCATTTTAATTAAAATTTTAAAATAAAAGAACACTTATTGTGGCATAACTATAATAGTTAGACATATGCTGTCGCGACAATTTTTGTAAATAATGATGTGTTCTACAAAGTCGTAGTACATTATTTTATTCTATCATCAATAGTTTTCGCAGCGCACGCGATGTAAAGAATATTTTAGGTATTTTTTTACACCTTGGGTTACATTATTGGAGTTTTAGTAAGGATCTTAATTTTTTTGATGTCACCCGGGGATAGTGTCGCTTCCTAACAGTGAAAGAATTTTTCAAATCGATTCAGCAGTTACGGAGCCTATTCAATGCAAACAAACAATCAAATCTTTCCTCTTTTGGTTGGAATACAATTCCAGTCCATTCCACCTTAGTGAAAACATTTAGGTAAGTGGTGAATTGAGGGCCGCCTTCATTGGAGACGTGTTGGTGTGAATTCCTAAAGGATGATAAGGAGCTGCGGTTTTACAAGCGCTACTCCCGGGTTCTTAGCTCTTACGTCTCCACCCCAAACGGCTAAATTAAGGCAAGACGTGGGTCAAAGGTCTCATTAAATGTAGCCCTAGAGAGAATCTTTGTGGATTATTGGAGGTATTATTACCGAAAACCTGGACGTGCAGTTGCATGTAATAATCTATTTATTACACTAATTATAAATTACTAGCCGATATCGGTGACGTCCGCGTAGAATTAGGCTTATAGTTGTTCCTCAAAGAACTGTTCGCTTTTTTCGGGATGAGAAGTATTCTAATGTCCTGAATTTCAGGACCCAAAAAAACTTTTTCAAGGCGAGTTCGGAACGCTCGCGAACGGTTCGCGCCTCGCACTGCACTCGCGTTCGCGAGCGTTCCCACGAAAAGACCACCGGGTGTGGTTAAAAGTTAAAACTAGGGATGTTACGTAGCTTCGACTCCGACTCCGATTAATCATAACTTCCGATTGATATTACACCTCCGGTTCCGACTTCGGCTCCGAAACTTTTTAATCGGAGGTTTTAATCGGAGGTAGAAGCATATTGAATAGCGTTGGTGGAGCACGGCAGCCGAGGTCAACATGTACGAACAGGTTTATGCATGTCGCGCGGAGAATCAACCCCACGTGCTTTCTGTCGTCGATTACTCTTTACTTGTTGTTACGCAATCTTGATGGGTGATTTGATTTGTTTTGTGCGGCGAATTCCAATCCCTATAATCGATTACCTGCTATTATTTGTCGTGTCCACCAGGCTCAGTAGCAAGCGAACAACTTTTTAGTGGTGCTGGCCTAATCCTTTTAGAAATAGATTGGACGGAGAAAAAACTGCGAAGCTTTTGTTCATTAAATATAATTTGCCACTTATGGAGCCAATTAATTTGATTTAATTTGCTAGCTGTTATTATAAACATGATTATTTTTATTTACATACACTTATGATGTAGGTTTATTATTTTTTTATTGAAATTAAAGAGACTGAAAAATTTTTGTACTATTTTATTAGGCCTGCCCTTCTTAATGCATATATATCTCTTCTGCCACCACCTCCGGCTCCACCTCCGACTCCGACTCCGATTCCGGTTTCGACTCCGATAAACCAAATTTAAAACCTCCGACTCCGACTTCGGTTCCGAAAAAACCACCTCCGTAACATCCCTAGTTAAAACTATAATTGGACTACTCCAACTTAAATGTGAATATCACCCGTAAATTATTATTAATAATTAGTAAATATGATTATAATAAATAGATCTAATGTTAAAGTTACAGTTAAAGTTGTTATTTAAATATTTATTATATTCAGCTTGAAATTTAATCATTCATAGATTGAATTTTCACATCAATTAATTATTTCTAGATAGTGAAAGGTAAACAATATATATATATATATATATATATATATATATATATATATATATTGTTATATATAATATATATATATATATATATATATATATATAAATTTATATATTTATATATATATATTTTATTTATGAATTCAATTCATATATTACTCGTGATAGATCTCTCGCACTCTCCTTTATGACGAATGTTCATTATAAATAACAATGAATCAAGGCGAGTACATACTTCAGGAAAATATTTATCACACTAATATAATAAATGCCAAAGTTTGTATGCTAGTCTGTACTCGTGGTAGGTCTCTCGTATTCTGGAGGCCGTCTGGGTAGGTACCACAGCTTTGCCAATTATTCTGCCGGCAAGCAGTAGTGCGCAAGCATTGCTGTGTTCCGGTTTGAAGGGCATTGTAGGCAGCGAAAGTATTGAGCATATGAGACTTAATATCTGATATCTCCGTTTTATGAGCCCAATGCAGTGATACGCAGTACTTTTATGGTTTTTAAAGTTTGGGTGGAACTGCAATTGTTATGGGCAAACGTGGCGCTTACCATCAGGTGAACTATTGGCTCGTCTCATTACTCAGTTCCATTTATTATATTCAATCTCGAAAATAACACTTATTATTAAGTATTTAAAACATCTAAAAAATAAGTAATAAGTTTAGTAAAAAGTTTTTAAAAAGTCTCATGTCTCCACTTTCTGTCGCCACTCTCCATAGAGACACTGAGTTATTAATTTTTGATGGAGCTCTGAAACAGCGTATTCATTAAACATGTATCAACAGAGAAGTTTCCGTAAGTTGAGTGACAGTTGTGAAAATAAACTTCGCGTAGAGCGTCTCGTGAAGAACACGAAATTATTTCGTGTGAACCTGGCACAGCAATTAATAAATTATTGTTGCTTAAATTTTCAATAATTTTGTAAGAACAACATCGTTATTTATTTAGAGTACATTTTCAACGTTGACCTACTTGTGCATGTTGTTCAGCTATAAGTGTTAGTTAACCTAACAGTCCCTAAATATTCTTCAACTAAGCGAGTAGGTAACGTTCCCTGAATGTAATTTGTGTTGTTCACAGTGTCTATTTTGAGTGTTATTATTTGACTCTAAGCTATTATGTTATTTTTGAAAATTATGAAAGTAAATTATGAAAGTAAAGCTACTATTTGTAAGGTCGAAGTTTGAAGGAACAATAAAGATTTATTTAAAATGTTGTATGGTAAAATATCGTGTGTGTGATATTCACTTTTTCTTCTTCTTCAGCCTTCATCATCCTACTATCCAATGTTGAATTTAGTCCTCCTCTCCATCATGTCATTCTTTTATTTACCTTACATTATATATATATCTGTATATCTGCTCGATATACAGGGGTGTGGGAAAAATATTGGGACAAATTTAGCCTCACTCTTATCTGCCTTGCTTTAAATCCAGACCGGCTCGTCCGTAAGAGGTAAATCTTAGCGGCACACATGCATTACAGGGTCTATGTTTTCCGAGCCGGCCTCAAGCTCATAAATAAAAATGAGGAACGGAAAACGAATAATGCTCTTGCAAGTGGTTTCCGAAGATTTTAAAACGTTGTCGAGATGTGACTGATAAATTACCTATAGCTATGGGTACATTAATATTATAAATGAGAAAGTGTGTTTGTTAGTGTGTAAGTGTCTCACAGCAGTGTTAAAATCGATTAGACATAGTGCAGAGTGGGATGTGATGCAACTTCTCTATAAGAGCCCAAAGAGGATTGCTAAAATGTAGCACAAACCGCCCTTTCAGGTACCCTACAACCGAGTTGTACAAAGAATGTCAAGTCCTCACTGTTCGTCAACTTTTTATTCAACAAGCAGTAATAAACCAACACACACAATCCAAATTCGATCCCACATCTACAATAAAACGTGATTCTCACAACGTATGCCCTGTAACTGTTGTAAATACAGAATTTGCTGGCAAATTTATAAATTTCATTGGTCCATTCCTCTATAATAATATACATAAAGAAAAAAAAATCCACTCAGTGTTTGAAATTAAAAAAATAATTCTTACTAAACTAATAAAATTAAATTACAGTGAAACTGAACAATTTATAATACCAATAAACTAAATAAATAATAAAATAACTAAAATTAAATTAAATAATAGATACATACTGGCTTGACAGCCTTCTATTTTTAAGCATAATCTGATAACATTTATTATGTACTTTTTCTATATTTAATGTATATATTCACATATATATCAGTTTATTTATACATAATATTGTCTAATTCACATATATTTTTAATGATATATTATATGTAATTTTATTTATATGTCTCACTTACACAACAACACAACACAAAACAACATAATATTTTGTACTCGGACGAAAGAGGCCTGGAAGCTATATCGCGATATAACCGCGGCTGAAACTGCGAGGCGCAGCTAGTATACTACACAATATAAATTAATATAAACATTATTATTATTCAAGATTGAGTTTAAACTGTTTAAGTATATTAGACTTTGCCTGTCTTTAAACAGTCTAAACTCAATGTTGCAAGAATTGCCAGACTCTACCAAGCTTTCTCTATGTAAGCTTCCTTAGTTACTGCAGCAAAGAGATCCCGTCTTACTGAATTCCTTTAAGAAATAGAGCTTAATGACCCTTTGTATAACGAGACGACTAAGTAGGGCAATCTGGACAGGAATCTTACAAATAACAACTTGTTTTGCGAGCAAACGTAAATCTTTTATAGTTTGCGGAATGCGCGACGAAGATTCCGACTAATAAAGTTTTTGCACGGCACTGTTTCATTGTAATTAAAATAAACTATTATTTTGATACACCATAAACAAATAGGTGCAAATGTCAAAAATAATGAAATATTTATGCCCATAGAATAGAACATCTAATATCTAATATCATAGAACATCTAATAAAAACAAAATATCTCAAAATATAGATCTAATACGATTAGATGTTCTATATTTTGAGCATAAGGCGTGGTCTTACATCAATCTTAAAAACCAATATTTAGTGAAAGATTTGGAATAAATTTTAATGAAATTATCTGTAGGCCATTCAATTGGTTCAACCGATTCCCGGCATGTACATAGTATTTAATATCTTTTAGTTTAGCTTAATTTAGGTTTTAAATTATTAAGACTTTTGTTTAGTTTGTTTTTCTATTGCCAATATAAATATTAAATATATTTAGTAATGCGTTGTATTATAAATCTTGCTAATAGCAGAAGTAGAACTAATATCCTGATAAATATGTTTACAGGGCATATGAGACTTGATAACTAATGTATCCAGTTGATGGGCGCAATGCAGTGCTATGCAGTACTTTTGTAGTGTAGTGCCGTAGGATTAATTTCCGTGTAAGTAGGTACGCCTCCTACTGAGTAATAAACAGGCACGTAATAAGTATGCACACGAACTTACTCCGAACATTACCTTAATCTTATCGTCATCACCGCCGCGCCGTGTAATAAACTTTAAATGCTTCATCACTCGCAATAAAGCGAATACAATAACAGCGACGATATTCGCAGCCGGCAAATCTCCTAAATCTCCGAGTAAGTGAGCTCGTGTTCTAACAGGAACAGGATTAGCCTAAGCTCTGGGAACTGTTTTTCTCTCCACGATTCATTCTGTAGAAGTGTGCCGGAAATAAATAAAACGAAGCGGGAATGCGAGACTAGAATGAAGCCTTAGTGGAGGAGAAATAATTTGCCAGAGATACCCTTGAGCCGGCCCTAAGCTCATATAACAACCTAAAAGCACCGACACTCGGAAATTTTTAGTAACCCGCAAGCTCGTGAGGTAAACAGACCTAGAAGAGTTAGGTATATGTATAGAGGACGCTGACGTGTCGATTGCCAAAAAAAAAGAGACTAGCTTCTAATAGTGTAACAACTTGTTTTAACAAGCTTTTATTAATGTCATTTGTGGAGGCTTTAAATGATGTTAATTAGTCGATTACTAATATAAAAACTATTTGTTTTGTTGTGGGCCAGAAAGCAGCCAATTAAAATGAGATTAGGTGGGACACGTCGCACGAATGCATTCCGGCCAGTTGGCTCAGATTGCCACTCGGTGGGTGCCAGAAGATGGGTGACGGCACTGAGGGAGGCTGAGAAAACGCCTGCGAGATGATCTCGATGCGTTCCAAGAGGAATGGCTCGACAGCGGGAGATCGGGATGCGTGGAAAGAGATGGACAGACCCAGCAGTGAGATTTTGTTGCATACTTGTTATATATATATTTTAGAGATTGTTTTATTTTAAATTGATAATCGATATCTGTATGACTTTTTTAACATATTTTCATCATACTCGCTCGTAATAGGGACTTTATTACATCTGTTTTAGGTTCGTCCAGATGTATCCTCCTATCGGCTTCCCTCTCAAAGTACTATTGCAGTACCAGTTAAAAAACACTACATCACACCGAGATAAACTGGAAGTTAATGTTCTCTTGCATTAAGTTCGTCTATGTACCTTATCTATAAAATTGATTGTGCAATAAATAATTTGTAAATCTATCTTATAAACCTACCTATATTAAAATATATAAGTACCTGTAGATAATATTCTATACAATAACAATTAAGCCTATTATTTGTCATAAAATTATACATAATAAGACATATAAATAATGAGACAATGTGGGAAAATACACATTGTCTCATTATTTATAGGGGTTACAGAATTGTAGGTAAACAGGATAATTCTGGATAGTTGCTTTGGTACAGTCAGCGACATAAGTAGCTGTACTTTTACAATCTTTCAATCTTACTAATATTATAAACGCAAAAGTTTGTAAGAATGTATATGTAAAGTTTGTAATGTATGTATAGATGTATGTTTGTTACTCTTTCACGCTGCAACGGCTTGGGATGAAATTTAGTGTGGAGATAGCGTATACCCTAGATTAACACATAGGCTACTTTTTATCCCGGGAAACCGCGGGTGAACAGGGTGCAGCTAATTATCAATAACACTGAAAATATACAAGTTACATGCAATTTTTTGCAATTCCAAATCCGCATAGGATATAAACAGACATTTTAAATGCAACGTTCAGAGAAATAAGACAAATATTGAAGGTACAACAAACACGTACAGTCAATGAAAGATTCACAAATGTTTAGCAACTTTTCTCGATGACCGCACCAAATTGCAAATGTTATTATTCTAATAAATGCCGTCAACTAAAAGCATACCACAAATTTAATTAGATATTACAATTTATACGATTATACGATGTTTTCCATTAAAATTATTTTGTTTTTCCTTTTGAGTCAGACTCGGTAGTGATTTGCGCATTTAATTGAGTCAGTAATAATGTTAGAATTTGATTTAGAAACGGGATATTTACCATCGAGAACTCAAAACAAACACTTGGTAAATATCCCGTTTCTAAATCAAATTCTAGTGTCAGTGACCATAATATGTTAGTATAAAAAAGTAATCATGTTATACATATATATTTTGTTCGAAATGTATAATAAACTAGATTAGAGAAACCACTGGCACTCAAAACACAGTTTTTATCTAGTTTCTATGGATTAAAAAAAATCTGTAAACCTTTTTATGCAAATAAACTCATATTGTAGGTTTATATTAGTACTAACCATGAACAATGGAGGACAGAAATAAACAATATATAAAAACCGGCTAAGTGCGAGTCGGACTCGCGCACGAAGAGTCACGTTTGTTTTATGGGAGCCCCCTTAAATATTTATTTTATACTCTTTTTTTAAGGTTTATAAGGTTTTGCGGTCCAAGCTTCTCAGCAAACGCACGAAAATCCACATTTATAAAATAGTCATAAGACCAATTCTAATGTATGGCTGTGAAGCTTGGACGCTGACCCTGAAAGAAGAAAAGAAACTGCAAGTGACTGAAAGTAAGGTTTTAAGAAAAATCCTAGGGCCTGTGAAGAGAGAGGATGGAACGTGGAGGCTAAGGAAAAACAGAGAAATCGAAGATCTAGTGGCCGAGCCAAATATCATCGGCGAAATAAAAGCACACACACTTCGCTGGCTCGGCCACCTCGAAAGAATGGGTGAGGATCGGGCTGTGAAGCGAGCGTATTTGGGGCGGCCGAGTGGCCGACGACCGGTCGGCCGTCCCAAGTACCGCTGGAAAGACGAAGTGGAGAAGGACTTGCGTGAGCTCCAGGTCGAAGAATGCCAGGAGTTGGCGCAAGACAGACTAAAGTGGCGTCTTCTATTGTCGGAGGCCAAGACTCACTTTGGGTCACTGCGCTACGCAAGTTAGTTAGTTTTCTTTTTTAGTATTTGTTGTAGCGGCGTCAGAAATACATCATCTGTGAAAATTTCAACTGTCTAACTATCACGGTTCGTGAGGTACAGCCCGGTGACAGACAGACAGATAGACAGACAGACGGACGGACAGCGGAGTCCTAGTTCTAGGGTCCCGTTTTACCCTATGGGTACGGAACCCTAAAAAGCAAATAAGGATATATTTGCCAGTTATTCTGCCGCCAAGCAGTAGTGCGCAAGTAATATAGTGTTCCGGTTTGAAAGGCATTGTAGCCAGTGAAATGACAGGGCATATGAGACTTAATATCTTATCTATCTAGGGGCAATGACCGCAATGCAGTGCTAGGCAGTACTTTTTAGTTCTGTGTCGCACTGCAATTGTTATGGGCAGGCGACTAGTTCGTTCCATAACTCAGTTCCATAAAAAATCAAATTATGTACCAGAAACTCGTTAGGCCATGTCGGAGGCATTTTGGGTAGACTCCGAGACCAGGATTGGCCACACACCCACACGGAATAAGAAGATCAAAAACTCCGGTTTTTAATCAGGCGACATAGTTACCTATTTGGTTTCTATTGAATATGTTTAGTAATTACTTTTTAACCGACTTCAGAAAAGGAGCTTTTTATATTTGTTACCTCAGAACTCCGTCAATTATAAAACTTGTAGTAAGAATTAATATTAGCTGTGTAAAATATGTATCCATTCTTTACTATATGTAGGTGCTTGTAAATAACGTTTTGGTAATCTACCTTCAAGTAAATAATAAAGTCAGTGTTCATCCTACTTGCTTGTTTTACTACATGGTGACAGCGGCTTTCCGTAATAATTAAAGTTATCGCATAGTTTTTGGCAGTATTTTAGTTTGTTTACGTTATATATTAGTGAGTAAGCGGTGATAATTATGGAACACGCTCGTCCGCCGCCAGAACTGCAGATCGAAGGCAGTCCTGTTGCGCGAGCTGACGCGTGGCGAAAATGGTGGAAACAGTTCGAGGTATTTCTAAAAGCATCCGGCGTAAACAAGGAGCCGACGGATGTGCAAGCAAGCTTATTGGTGAACCTCGTAGGAGCGGAAGGTTACGAGATATATTCGACGTTTACTTTCACGAAGGAAGAGAATGCCGACAGTTTGACGACTTTAAAGACGAAATTCGATGAACATTTTGGAACAAAATGCAATGTGACTATGTTACGTTTTAAGTTTTTTACTCGTAACCAATTACCAGGAGAGACAATTAGCCAATATGTCACAGCATTGAAACTACTCAGTCAGAATTGTGAGTTTGAGCATTTGACGGATGGGCTGATAAGAGATCGCATTGTCTGTGGTGTGTTGAGCAATGTAGTCAGGGATCGTATGCTACGAACGGAGGAGTTAACTCTAGCGAAAGCTGTACAAATCGGCGAGGCCGAAGAGTTGTCAAGAGAAGAGAGTCGCCAAATCGAGGAGGCAAATAATACGAGTACGTCTAGTGGACAAATAGACGCTCTGGTAGACCGGAACATGGGCGCAGGCCGAGGCAGAGGCGCGCCAGGTGGCGGAAACAAGCGACGCGGTGGCGGCGCTGGCGCCGGAGGTCGAGACAGGGGACGCCGCGACGGCGGGTGGCCGACGGCGCAACGGAGTCAACGGGATCAGTGTTCGCGTTGTGGAAGTGTGTTTTGTGCGGATAGTCAAAAGTGTCCGGCTATAAATGCTATATGTTTCGTATGCAATAATCGTGGGCATTTTGCGCGAAAGTGTCTTAATAAAGTAGGTAAAAAGGTGCATGACTTGAACATGTCTCAGCTCACGGAAGAATCGGAGGACGATGACATGTTGTATGTGAACGTGGTGAAAGCAAAGGACAGATGATCACAAGGACAGTGGATGGAAAACCTCGAGATAAATGGTATGCAACTTACCTTTAAACTAGACTGCGGGGCAGACTTAAATGTTATGTGTAAATCTGATTTCTATAGCTTAGGATTGAATGAAGCTTGTTTAAGGCCGCACAAAGACAATGTATTTTCATACACAAAAAATAAATTACCTATAATAGGGGAATGTCAATTAACTACTATTCGTAACAAGCAGCAATATCAACTTAATTGTGCGGTCGTAGATATGAAAGTCCAAAATATTTTAGGACGTGAGGATTGTGTGAAGCTAGGTTTTATAAAAAGAGTTGATTCGTTAGGCCAAGACTTTGTACATGAATTTTCGGATCTGTTTCATGGCGTCGGAATGGTATCAGGTGTGCATAAAATTAGTATTGATAACTCCGTGCAGCCTGTTATCTGCCCGGCAAGGAAAATACCGTTAGGACTACGTGAAAAGTTGTATACTGAGTTACAGAGGATGGAAAAAATAGGTGTTGTGCGTAAAGTGAACCATCCAACAGATTGGGTGAATCCCATTGTTATAGCGGCCAAGAAAAATGGTGATATACGCGTATGTTTAGATGCACGTGTGTTAAATGGCGCTGTGAGGCGTTCGCATTATTCTTTGCCTACAGTGAGCGAGATAGCCGCGCGGTTGCGCGACGCGCGTTTCTTCAGCGTTTTAGACGCGCGTTGCGGGTTTTGGATGCTGCAGCTAGACGACGCCAGTGCTGACCTTTGTACCTTTAGCACTCCGTTTGGAAGGTATCAGTTTACGAGGTTGCCATATGGTGTGAGTTGCGCACCAGAAATGTTCCATGCAAAGGTAAGACAACTTCTTGAGGATTTAGAGGGCACCGATTCGTTTTCTGATGATATAATTGTGTGGGGGTCTTCAAAACAGGAGCATGATAGGCGTCTGAAGTTGCTAATGATAAGAGCTAGAGAGGTTGGAATAAGATTTAATAAGGAGAAGTGCAGGTTTGGGGTCAATGAGATAACATATTTGGGTCATGTGTTTAATGTAAATGGAATGAGGCCTGACAGTAAGAAAGTGCAAGCTATTGTAGACATGCCTGATCCAGCAGACAAAAAATCGCTGGAAAGATTTCTAGGTATGGTCAATTACCTATCCAAGTTTATACCTAATTATTCACAATCGGTGTCAGTGTTGAGAGGTCTATTAAAAAAGAATTCTGAATGGATTTGGGAGTGTCAGCATGCAGAGGCAGTTAGAATGTTAAAACAAAAAATTTCGTCTGCACCTGTACTATCGTTATATTCGCATAGCTTACCTATAGTAGTGTCAGTTGACGCGAGTGCGTGCGCGCTGGGTGCAGTGTTGATGCAAGGGGGTCGGCCCGTCGAGTTCGCTTCATTGACTCTCACGGAGACACAGTGCCGCTATGCTCAAATCGAGAAAGAATTACTGGCCATAGTTTATGCGTGTGAACGATTCCATCAATATATTTTTGGACGGTCGGATGTGACAGTACAGTCGGACCACAAACCGCTAGAATCAATTTTTTAAAAATCTTTAGCGTGCGTTCCGGCGAGATTACAGCGAATGATGTTGCGCATCCAGGCTTATGATATAAAGGTGACGTACACGCCGGGTAAGTACATGTACATATCAGACACACTTTCGCGTGCTGCTTTGCCTGAGTTGATGCATGAACGTATGAATGAGGAGGTCGAAGCGCAAACTTGTTTTATGATAGAACAGGTACAGTTTAGTGACGCGAAATTAGATTTAGTGAAAGAGTGTACGATGAAGGACGAAGAGGCTAAATTGTTAATTAAGTACATTGTACAGGGATGGCCGAGAAGTAAATATGAGATTGAAGAAAATGTTCGTTTGTATTGGTCGTACCGGGAATGTCTGCAGTATGTGGAGGGCGTTATTTTTAAAGATAGCTCAGTTTTCATTCCGCAATCGTTACGCGGTGAAATGCTGAACCGCATCCATGAGGGCCACCTCGGGATCGATAAGTGCAAGCGGAGGGCCCGCGGCGTACTGTTCTGGCCGGGGATGACGCGCGACATCGAGCGCTGCGTGCGCGGCTGCCGCACGTGCGCACTGCACGCCCCCGCTCCGCATCGCGAGCCCCTGTTGCCACATTATGTACCGGAGGTACCGTGGTCGAAAGTAGGTTCAGATATTTTCGAGTATAGAAAGAAATATTATTTAATGTTGGTTGATTATTTTTCAAATTTTGTTGAGGTAAACGAATTAACTTCCATAAATAGTAGATCGATCATTGTGGCTATGAAGGAGCAATTTGCGAGACATGGTATTCCCAATCAATTAGTTACTGATAATGGGCCGGCGTATCATTCTAAGGAATATAAAAAATTCCTGCAGGAATGGGAGATATCACATTTTACATCGTCTCCAATGTATCCTCAGTCGAACGGAAAAAGTGAACGGGCTATCCGAACGGTAAAACATTTATTAAAAAAATGTATAGATTCCGGTCATGATTATTATCTCAGCTTGTTAAATTTTCGTTCCACGTCTAGAGATAAAATAGATTCACCGGCGCAGATACTAATGGGTAGGCGACTAAGTACCCGTTTACCTATTCACAAACAGTTACTATTGGAAAAGGTCGATGTAAAAAAGAATCACGATGAGATTTTAAATCAACAAAATAGACAAAAGAGGATGTATGATAGTTCAGCGAGAAACCTCCCTACATTACGGGAAAATGAAGAAGTAGTGATAGTGGATGGTCATAAGAGGAAGTTCATGAAGGTGGTTAAAAAATTGAGCGAACCACGGTCTTATCTATTGCAGGACGCAGTAGGTAGAAAGTACCGTAGGAATCGCCGACACATAATAAGTCGACAGAGAGTTTCAGTCGAGCAGGAGTCAGATAGAGGTGAGACTGAGTTAGAGAGCTATAAAGATGCGAGTGATGGTTCGGAAGTGCTTTCTGGTACTTCTCTCGCCATGCGCAGTTCTGGGCAACCGCAAACTAAGTCGGGGGGACAGGAAGACGCAAGTCAAAATCAGTTACTTACCTCTGCTAGGTCTAAACTGTATAATAAAATAGGTCCTATAACTAGAAGGAAAGCTCGTGATTTGGCTGGTTCACATGCGCAGACTGATAAGAATGTCATACCTTAGTTTTAAGTTCGTATATAATTAATAGTCTGCGATTATGTATTTACCTACCTAGATATTAAGTTAGTTTATGATTGTTATACCTAATCTCTATGTGTTAATTTGTCAGTAGTTAAGTGAGGCGAGGTTATACGTAAATACATACTTAAAATGTTTGTGTGTTTTTTTTTGTAAGAGAAAAACGGTATAGTTATAAATAAATATCAGTTTTTATTAAGAGTAAAAAATATATAATTTCATAGTTTCACGTTTGATTACAAAATGTTAAATAAATATATACCTAAGTGTAATAGGTTGTTACCTACTTATCTATATCATCTACCTATTAAGTCTACAGGTTTTAAGTTTGTCTCTGTTGATTGTTTTAGAAGGGGAAAGATGTAGTAAGAATTAATATTAGCTGTGTAAAATATGTATCCATTCTTTACTATATGTAGGTGCTTGTAAATAACGTTTTGGTAATCTACCTTCAAGTAAATAATAAAGTCAGTGTTCATCCTACTTGCTTGTTTTACTACAAAACTGATTTGGAAAATTCTTGACGTTGGGTTCAGTATAGCTTCAAGGTGGTCCCATAAAATTTTAATCGATATTCGGACTTCGAAGGTACATCAGAATTGAGGACGATTTTTTAGTTAGAACTTATATTATTTAAATGAACTGGACTCCATATGCACTTTTTGCCTAAGTCTTAACGGTAAAAACATTGCATTTGGTGTTCTGAAATAAACTGTGTATCTGTGTAAAAAGGGGTAGGGGCGCACTAAAATGTAATTACTAAAGCATACTTAACCTTACACGACTATCTGTTTTAGTCCCTTTGTTGTAAAGACAAAAGCGCTCTTCTGACGATGCTTTTGCATTAAGTCCCAGGTTTTACATGGAGAACACGTCTGACTCTTATTGTTTTATCTAAAATGCGTCTTTCTATCATATTTTGCACTTATCCTGATCATGAAATACACTGGAATAAGTATAAATACAATAAATACGACCAACGATCACATACATATATCCTGGCCCCTAACTAAGATTCCCTGTATCTAGGGAACCAGAAACTATGAGGACCATGGTCCCAGAACACCAACAAATGAAACGCGAGTGAATAGGCACTATCTCGGCAAGCGTGCTAAATCGTCGAACACAACGTCGCTTACCATCAGGTGAGATAGTGGTCAAACCCAAGCCAATAATAAATAAAAAAAAGCGGTGTTTTTTTCTTTGCACAAACATTTGTCCCGTCGCGGGAAATAAACCCGCAACCTCAGTGGTGTATGAGATTTGAGCCAACCTGCCCAATCACTACACCACAGAGGCTGTCTTTTTGTAATTGTGTTGTTAGGTATGGCATAAATATCCTATTCTAATAATTACGAACTTGTACCTGATCGTAACCCCTTGATACAGACTTGGCATAGTCTGTCAAACTGCATAAATGCGTATCTTATTATGTGGCGCCGTGGAGTATGAATTCGCTTTTATAGGTGATGTAACATGTCAGTGTCACCGTCTATGAATAATTATTTTAATTTGCTTTATGTATATTTTGTTTACTCTTGTTATATATTTGTTTATATATTTATGTTGTATTCGTCTCTTATCTTACTGTTCGTGATGTCACGGTCATAGGTTCCGGCTGAAAATCAGTACTAAGGTATTTATTACCTTAGTTTTTATGCTGAGTCGGAACCTTTTCCTGACATCGCGCAACATTCCATTATACTATAATTATATTATGTATTTATTATATAGGTTATGTATTTATTATGTGTTATTTTTTCCTGTTGTATGTATAGTATAATATTATTTGTTATATGTAGTATAGTATTATAGCTTAATGTAATGTTGCGTGTATCTGTCTTGAATAAATGTATTTTCTTTCTTTCTTTTCTTTTCTTTATTATATAAAGAGTCTATGAGCTATATCACAGGAAAACCGTCCCGTTGTCTATGTTTTATAGTGCTCCGAGTATATCTTAATATATCTTTGTATGTATAAATAATAACCAAATGATGTTCTTTAATAAACGCATCACTTGAGAACGTCTGGGTCGATTTGGCAATATTTTATTACATGTTCATAATTATCCCAATTAAGTTTTTATAAAAAAAACAATTGGAAAAGTTACCCGTGAAATTAAATATTTGGGAAAAACTGAAAGTGCTTTCCCACGCGTGTGAAACCGCGGGGCGCAGCTACTTTAAAATAATTAGCTATAGGAATTACATTAGTAAGTGCTTGGAGCAATTACTTGTTTTCGGGTCGTTAGTTCTTAGGTTAATTACTCTATTCAGAAAAATAAGGTTAGAGTTTCATAAATATTCTTCTGAAACACTAAAGAAATACTTAAGCTTAGACCACACCACCGCTTCACATCAAAAGGCTTACTCAAGGGTTTTACTCTAAACCGCCAGAAGGAAAATGTATAGGAACTTCCATAAGAGTGACGTTACTTTAGAAAACAAATGATAAGTTTAATTGTTTTAAATTAAGTTTTTACATACTACAAACATTTTATTTACTCACACAATTACTATATTTCTGTAGTTGGTAGGTAGATGTGGTACGTCACCACAAAGTTTCTTCGTAAGACACCTCGAAACATTACGATCTAGCTTAGTAAGGCTAACAAGTAATTTGATTTGTGTGACACTATGATATTGTGTTCTTTACGGGTAGCACCTACTATAGTAGGTGTTACAATACACTTGTCACTTCACTACACTAACTCAAAGGTTTTGTCTGTTAGAGTTCTCACTATATCTGTGCTGTCAAGGAGCTGGATAGCCTCAACGTTCACATGATGATGAAGTCTACGTTCATGAGCTTACTGGTATACTTTACTGGTGGTAGGTTTCTCGTATGCGAGAGGCCGTCTGGGTGGGTACCACCGCTTTGCCAGTTATTCAGCCGCCAAGCAGTAGTGCGCAAGCATTACTGTGTTCCGGTTTGAAGGGCATTGTAGCCAGCGAAATTACTAGGCATTATGAGACTCAACAGCTAATTGTCTCAGGGTGACGAGCGCAGTGCAGTGCCGCGCAGGATTTTGCAAAACAAAATTCTGGGTGGTGCTGTTATTGTTATGGGCTGGCGTGTTGCTTACCATCAGGCAAACGACCAGCACGTCTCGTCATTAAGTTCCACAAAAAAAAAGGGCTTCGGCTAACATTTTGTTTACATTAGTGACGAGGACCACTTTAAGGTCCCGATGGATGTCGTCATTTCTAATGTACCACGGAGCGTTAACAATACCGCTGAGTAGTTTTTGGGCATCGATGGATGATTGCTATGATAAATGGTAAGATTGAGTTCAATAGTTTAAATACCTTGTTAGGTACTATAAAGTCTTCTATGATTAAAGCTACATAAGAAAAGAAAAATAAATAAATAGGTACATTATTAGCTAATACATGATACTTAGGTTGAGCCTACGTAGGTTAGAAATTTTTTATGTAACTTAATGACGAGACGAGCTGGTCGTTTGCCTGATGGTAAGCAATACGCCAGCCCATAACAATAACAGCACCACCCATAACTTTGTTTTAAATAAAGAATAACATGGTACAGCACTGCATAAATCTCTGTGGTGTAGTTGGGTAGGTTGGCTCAAATCTCATACACCACCGAGGTTGCGGGTTCGATTCCCGAACGTGACGGGACAAATGTTTGTGCACAGAAAAAAAAGCCCAAGTATTATTTCGTGTCTGGTTGTTGTGGGATCACGGTCCTCGTAGTTCCTGGTTCCCTAGATACAGGTAACCCTAGTTAGGGCCCAGGATCTATGTATGTGATCGTTCGGCGTTATTGTTATAATTCGGTAACGGTAATCTAATTCTGCAATTCATCTTAATGATTTTTTTAATGTTTCTTTTATATTGCTTTCTTGCAGCGCCCCGTTATTTCACCCGCGGTTTTCCGTGGTTCCGATAAAAAGTAGCGTATGTGTTATTCCAGGTTACCTATAAGCCATCTCTATTTTGAATTTAGATAGATAGATAGAAAATTCTTTATTGCACTAACAAATTTGTAAGTACAGAGGCGAACTTAATGCTAGTAAGCATTATTTAATTTGATTTATAATTTTAATTTGATTTTTAATTATTGATTTCAATTTGGTATTTTAAATTGTGATTTTGATTTTTTTGATTTTAAGTTTTAATTTTAATATCTTATTGTAATTTATAACTATGGATGTGTATTATCTGAAATAAACAATTTTTTTATTTTTATTTTTATTATTATTTATTTATTATTATCTCAAATCCGTTGAGAAGTGTACCGATACTTCACGCGTTCCAGCGTGAAAAGGTATCAAACACACTAACATACAAACTTTCACATTTTTATTATTAGTGTGATTGATATGATTATTGAAACTAACCGCTTCGAAATATAGATAGGTTGTTTAATTTGGACGGTTACGTAAAGGTTGAAGGTAGTAGAATCAAGTGAGCTCATTGTTTTCCATGTATGTACCAGTCTACCCGACACATAAGCCACTGCAAAAAAATTTCCTTATAAAGTATTCCAAAAGCATTTACCTATAAAGTATTTTAAAAACATTGACCTAAATATTACACAAAGTATACCTATAAGTATATATATATTTACATAAAGTATACCTATTTATTTATTTATTTATTATTAGATGATCAACAGCTTATATAAGAATTTCAGTTATAAATATAGGCTAATGAAAGATCATCCTAATTATTACAATTATTATGCATTTTGCGCTCTCTAGCAGAGGATTCGAGTATGTATAAAGGGTGTATGTGTGTGAGTCTATGTATGTGGTGGTGTGTGCGTGTGTGTGCGTGCGCGTTTGCATGTAAAGTTGACTTTGTAGAGAAGTGTATGTTTGTAGTAAATTTATATATTAACATTATTGGTTATTTGTTTTGGAGAGTTTTGAAGACTTGGTATTTGAAAGAGGTTTTTAGACAGGTGTAGGGGTCAATATCCATGAATAAATGATTGTACGTTTTTGATAGCTTGTTAATAACATAGTTACAACCGTAGTTTGTTTTGCAAGGCGCCTCATTTAAAAATTTGGTATGTCTGGTTCTGTATCGAGGAGTATTGTATGAGATCGCGTTGATAAGATAAGGACTATCAATGTTACTCAAGAGAACATCATGGAGAAAATCCATGTCTATCTTCCAAATTCATTAACCTATGATGTTGCAAACTATCTTGGTAAGTGCCTTTAGGGGTTTTAGTTTTAAAGTTAAGATATCGGATAAATTCGTTCTGGATATTCTTAATTCCTACCTATAAAGTAATCACTATTTTACGTCACTGCAAAAATATTTATCAATAAAGTACTCCAAAAACATTTACCTATAGTACTTTATACCGTAGTTTATAGTACCTAGGTACTGTTTTAGTCGTGGTAGGTCACTCGTATGCGGGAGGCCGTCTGGGTAGCTTTGCCAGTCATTCTGCCGCCAAGCAGTAGTGCGCAAGCATTGCTGTGTTCTGGTTTGAAGGGTATTGTAGCCACCGAAATGACTGGGCATGATAGGAACGAAATGAATAGGACTTGATATCTGATGTATCGGGGTGATGAGCGCAATGCAGTGCTTTTTATGATATTAAGAGTTCCGGGTGACACTGCAATTACCATCAGGCGAACGACTTGCTCGTCTCATCTCTCAGTTTCATAAAAAATAAAAAGTATGTTATTCCACAAGAACATTGTTATTTTTGCCTTTGTATGTAATGGTTTCGAAAACAACAATTTTTCATCATTCTTCCTTGTTTCCTAAAGGCAAAATTTATTTGACCCAATAAGTCACTATCAAGGAAGAAACAGCCTACCACCGCTAGTCATTTATCGTGTGCATTTATCATACAGGTTGGTATGGTAAACTCGATCTTGTTATTTTATAGAGCTTCTTCGGTCATAGTACACGTCATTCATAAAAAAAAAATTACTAGTTGAAAATATTTTTTGTTATGAAACATAGGCAATTGGCATACCATTATACTGTTTACCTCATAGTGTTAATACTACCGATAAAAACGATGATAGCTCTCGAGATAACCAGGGTCGGCTACCTGCCTACTCGACGTCGCCATCGCCTAACGAACCGTGTTTAAAGCCTCGTTAGCACTACTTGTCTGCTGATGATGTGGCTGCTTTGCATACCGTCGGAACTGCACAGCTCAGCACTGAGACAACAGTGCTGAGCTGTGCAGTTCCGTACCTACACAGTACAGTACCCACTTAAAGGGGCTCAATTAATACCAAATATAACGATACTTTGCCTGTTTTTACAGGTAAATTAATAAAACACCCGGTATATATATCGATACCACAGACTTGCAATGTGTTGACTTTAACGTCCAGACTGGACGCTAATGGGACTGTCCAGTTAGTTAAATAATGAAAACCTATTGTATGATGTAGGTACCTTTGAACACACGGGGTTAAACAGAATAAGACAAGTATACAAAAATAAAAATATCAGAAACATTTCTGACCTCGTGAGAAAAGTACACTTTCTTTTGAATATGACTTTTTTAATGTATCCCAGTGGCAAGACGAGCACGACGTTTACCTGATGGTAAGCAACACGAGTAGAGCGAGTGTGGCTCAGTGGGAGAACATGCGACTTTCGATCCAAGGTACCTGAGTTCGAATCCCGTAAGCCTCGCACCACTGACTTTCTTAAGTTATGTGCGGATTTAACACTCGCTTTAAAAACGGTGAAGGAAAACATCGTGAGGAAACCGGCATGTCCACGAATTGATTACAAAAATTCAAAGACATGTGACATCCATCAAACCGCACTGGGCCACTGGGCACTGGGCCAGCGTGGCGGATTATGGCTCATACTCTCTCTATGAGAGAAGGCCCGTGTCCCAGCAGTGGGAACGTGATGGGCTGATGATGATGATGATGAAGCAACACGCCTCCCCATAACAGTTGCAGCGCCACCCAGAACCTTATCTTATAAAATCCTGCGCAGCACCGGTACCTTCTTGTAGTAAGCTCATTTGCAACTACTCGTCACGAAAAGGGGCATAACTGAAAATCAGCGCGCTGTCATGGCGCTTTATGCTGAGTTGTGTCCTTTTATCACCATCTAATTTCATGTACCTTTATTACCTCTCTTTTTTAGTATGAGCTAATAAAGTTATTTTCTTTCTTTTCACAACACTGCGCTCGTCACACTGAGAACAAATAAAAAAAATATGCCTACTAATATCGCTGGCTACAATGGCCTTCAAACCGGAACACGGTGATGTACGAGTATGTATCTATGGATAATAATTCTATTGAACCAAGCAACGGGACGACACGTAGATTCATGCCCCGACGGTAGGACCATGTCATTCTTAGAACATACAATTATTTTGTGCAACGGATATTGTGCGATTGATCGAACTATGCGAGATGGAACCATGTGGCCAGAACCATGCAGCAGTGCGCACTTCTGATTGGTGATAGAATAACTGGCAAAGCGGTGGTACCAACCTTGTCTCTCACATAGGTGTTATTGTATGAAATGGGCTTATGTTTGACTAGAATTTTCCTGATGGTAAGCGTAGTTGCGGTAAGTACGGTCCGCTTGCGCCATCATTATTAAGATCCCGGAATACAACATACAATACCTACTTCTTAGCCCGGAAAAATGACCATAGATTACATATCATAAATACGAAAGTATGTATGTTTGTTCCTAAATAACAACTGAATAAACGTGTTTGGATGAAATTTGGTACTAGTAACAATTATGGTCTGGTACTTAGATTAAGATATTATTAACATAGGACACTTTTCATCCCGATAAACCAACAGTGTCTTATGGAACATATAAACCTCATTCTACGCGGACAGAGTTGCAGCCGTCCTAATCCTAATATATATATATATATATAACACTGTTTCCCCATAACATCACACCGTATCTCATGAATACGCATATGCATAGTATGCTGATACTGCGGTTTCTGTATTTGTGCTGTTTAATATATTTTTTTTTAAAGTTCTCCCTTTTATGCAGGCTAAAGTCTCTAGGACCATACCGCCATGTCTTACGTAGTTTTTATTTGTTAGTTTATATTTCATTTATTTTACTTTTGTTGAGAATGAGTTTTAACTTTATTCAAGCTTTACATGGACTTTTTGGGAGAACATAAAAAGCGATGTTTTCTCTATTTTATTTCATTTGCCTACACTCGTGCACGTTTACGAACACATAATACATAGTTAATATTCAACCGATATTACACATGATCACTCGAAATAACACTTGTTTGGAAAATAAAACAAAATCGAACTGTATCACTTTTCACTTCCCGCCAAAAAGTCCTTGTGCTGTTTAATTTCGAACAGGGCATATGTCAATTTGAATATTTTCGATAGTATGTGATCCAAAGATAAAATATAATAATTTTTCTTTGATGTGATTTACCAAAGACAAATTATCTACGATATATATTTATCTATGACTACGTTTCTTTTTTTTTACTTTCCTGAATACGATTTCTTATTTTGGACTCTGTGATTCAAACAATGAAATTCAAACGCTTTCATTTAAGTCCGAGTTCAACGTATAAAATTTTCTTTATCACATCCTTCGAGTAAAAAGCCAAATACTTTATCTGAGATCAAATCAAATTTTCAAATATATTATCTATGCTTAAAGATGTAAGGAAGCATTGAGGTCTCACTAAGGAAGCTAAAGGAAGTAAACGCTAGTGTCAAAGTCAATGACCTATCATTACTCTGAGATGACCATTGAGGGCCTAGATAAAAATTGTATGGGTGTGAGACCTCAATGGAGATGACCTAGATAAAAATTGGTAAATGATGGAAGCAAAACATTTAATGTTATATACAGAGTAACATTTTGAATCGTTATCATAATGTGTTTTTGTAATATGGCTGTATTTATGATACTATTTTTAGTGGTGTTTTGTAAGAGCTATTTGTAATTTATTGTTTAATCATTATTTATAGTGCGCTAACTTTAAGCACCTAAAAATATTAAGCAACTTGGACCGGTCGCGGTCCCACTGATAAGATTGCTACGCACGAGCATGCTATGCACGTTGACTTGCTTTGTTTTGCATGTAAATGTGTGTGGAACCGTCCACTGCAACCAACGAACATGGTACGCTCAAAATCGTAGTCTGTGGCATTAAAACACGCGTGGCTTGCCCGGATACCTATATCAAACACGTGGCTCAACGCTTTCTGCACACGTTTTAAAAGTGGCACACGGAAGTGTAGCTTCATGGCAGAAGCTGGGCCGGGAGGGGAGCCAGGGGCCGTGGGTCAATATTCGTTTGCAGCATGGAAACTGGAAACTTGCTCGTGCAGCCTGATAAACTGAACGATGTCGTTAAAATGCGCTGCGTGTCCGTGAACAGCATACGCAACAATGAAACAAAGGAATATCTGTCAAAGGTGTTACTTTCCAAGGCGATAATATATGGCATAAGATTGTCACCTTGGATAGTTTTAAGCTTCACAACTGGGCATTCCAAGACTCAAGAGCGTTGGGCGTTAAGCAGCAGTGCAGCGCTATACAAATTTAGCAAAACAATGTGCATGTGGCATAGCGCTGTCCCTTTCATCCGAAGGATCCAATATTCGTAATTACAAATCACAATAAAGGCACACTAAATCTAGTTTCAGTCCGGTCCGGTGCAGATGCAGTTTGTGAGGACCAGTAAAGTATGAAATTCTATGAAAGACGTCACACCGTATGCAGTCCGTCTGCAGTACGTTACAGAAGCTGCGCGACGCACGGTCTGCGTGTAAGAGACGACTTACGAACTCCGCACGCAGTTGCGCGACGGGTGCGTGCAGTGCAGTTACAGCGCGAGTGACGTAGTATTCAACGGGCTTCCTTATTGGAAGTCCCATCAGGAGCCCGCGGAGGTGAGCAGTGCGCTGCGGAACTTGTCCAGTTCTTTGTGCAACCTTACGGACTACACCCGCTCTGTAAATGAACTGCACTGCACCGGACCGGACTGCAACCGGATTTGGTGTGCTCCAGCCTTAAGGCCCCAGGATCCGTGCCACAAGAACTTAATTTTTTGTTCAAAAGTATAACATGCTTCCTACATACAATACTTAGGTATTCCAATAGAGTGCAAAAATGCGCATACACATTTCATAATGTGTATGCCCGAATGGATATTCGGGCCATTACAGCGTATCCTATTCACCAATCACAATAATTGTAGAATTTCATCATAACGAAATAGGCGAGAAATATGATGAAATATCAAACATGCCATATACCGCATGGAGTATTTGCCTTGATAGGGTGAAAGTAAATGTACTTTTAGCCATTAAGTTCTAACTGTTTATAATATGTACGAATATGTTAATGAACAAATAATGTCAATGATTTCAGATACTTCTTATTACGAGGAGGAAGTTCAAAGGAAGGAAGTTGAAGAAATTGATATTGAGAATCAGACCATTTCTGTTGTTAGAGGAAAACGGGTGGCTCTTCATTGCCAATTAGCTAAATCAGAGACGCAAAAAGTAGAATGGTATAAGGTAAGAACAGTATCTATACTAATATTATAAAGACGTACAATTGTAAGTATGTTTGTAGAAAGTACCTCTGAAACTACGAATCCGATTAAAAAAATTATTTCACTGATAGAAAGCTACACAATCTCTGAGTAACATAAACTACTTAGTTGTTGAGGGAGCAGTCTTCCGCAACTAATCCATTAGTCGGTCCTTTTTGCGTGATGGTGGCAGCTAATCTGTCCACCCGATATCGTTTAGGAATGCCAGCAGTTCTCCAATTCCGTCGCAGGTTTACTGAAACGATCCCAGAGCTCCCAGGAACTCCATTTGCTGGGTCGCCACGCTGTTGCACTCCAAGACCACATGCGGCGCTGTTTCGTCTGCCTCCAGGCGTCCTCTGCACAGGGAGCTGTCTGTAACACCTAGTGTAAGCAGGTGTTTGTTTAGTGCGCAATGGCCGGTGGTAATTCCAATAATTTTTCGGAGTTTATCACGGTTAAGATTGTGAAATTTCCTGGAGTATCTCGGGTTTAATACTTTAATTGCGTCTTTGGATTGTCTGTAATCTTTAATAAACTATGGACTTCAATTATATGAAATAAAATCTTTTTATTTCATTTAATATTTACCCAGTAGTACCTTTTTCTTTGCAGTGAGGATTTTTTGTGGAACTGAGTAATGAGACGACCAAGTCGTTCGCCTGATGGTAAGCGCCACGCCTGCCTATAACAATTTTGTTTTGTTTCTAGGAAACATCGGTTGAATTTGAGAGCAAACAAACACCGCATTTTTGGATTTTTGAAAAGCGGTACAATCAACCTGAAAAATTTAATTTCTCAAATAAATTAACATGGGCTTAGTTGACCCTATTTGCCATCAGGAATGTTTACCCAAAGAAACCCATCAAAACTACCCTCAAAGTCCCAAAGTTTTGCCACACCCTGTTTTAATATGTACCTATAAATATACCTAATCTTCATACTTCATTACTTATATTTGTAGTTAGGAAAACTAACATATAGACTTCAATTTCAAGGACGGAAACCTAGCACCACAGACGGGAATCACATATGTCATCGAGAAAGTCGAAGTTTCTGATGAAGAACACAAATACACGTGCCGTGTAGAAAAAGGAATGAAAAGCCAAACCTTTCAGTTGGATGTCGACATTCTACCAAAGTTTGTAGATGACGTAAAGTCGACAATAATTATTGACTGGAAATCATATGATCAGGAAATGAATTGCACTGTGGCCGAATCTAAGCCACCGGCAACGGTAATTAAATTTTTTTTACTATCTTGGCCCGCGATTTCACCTGCGGTTTTCCGGGATAAAAAGTAGCCTATGTGTTTATCCAGGGTATAAGTTATCTCCATTCAGAATATATACGATTGGCGCTTGAGGGACATATGGGTACGGCGGCTGGCATGTTGTGGCATAGTGGGGACGTGACGGTAATCAGCTGATAACATAATTTATACAACTTAAAAATTAAAAGAGCTAGAGTTAGAGTCTCTTTGAGTGATTTGTGGGCCTTTTAGGTTTTAAAACCAATTAAAAAAAAACATCTTATTGTTCTTGGTTTTGGTCAGCAAACAAAAAAACTAAAAATTCATGCAATTTTTTGACAAATTTTGACTACGTGGGCTATTTTTCATTTATCGTGATATACCTAACCTTCGTTGGTAGACAATGTTTACTTTGAGAAAAAACTACTTCTAGACAAATCCATAACTTTTTTAATCCGTATAAAATCCAACAAACGAATTATTTGGCACAATCTTTAAATGCCTTAATAAAAAAAAACACATAATCCCGTCTCCTCTAAAGTTTTTTGTCGCTCAATTTTGACCTCGTATCCAAGGTTTTTTTTGTTCAAGGTTAGCTAAGATACATTATATTATATTTTTATGTTGTATCAGATTCAATGGTTCTTTAATAATAACCTAATTGAAGGAGAACAAGGATCAACATATCTTTTTGCCGATTGGGGAGAGTTCGTTTGTAAAGTCAGTAACACTCACAATACTATACAGAAAACTTTTAAAGTTATAAGTACAGGTAAGTTTTTTTTTATTATTATTTATAGGCTTGCGTTTGACCGCTATCTCACCTGTTGTATAAGTACCTACTTATAGAGTATTTTAAAAAGCATTTTCACTTCTCATGCCCTTAGAGTGCGTTTTCGGGGTACCTCGTTCTTCACTTCTCATGCTCGTAGATAGATCGAAACTGCGTCTTCGGAATATTGTCTCGACGCTTTAACCGCTGGGCCACTGAGCCAACTGCTCGAACAATTTATTTTATCCTTTTTATATGTGTTAGGTCTCAGGTTATATCAGGTAGGACATTGACGACAGATGACGTAGAATCATCCCCGTGTCCGAAGACCCGAAGATTCAAGTTTGATCTCTGCCCAAGCAATTTCATTTTCTCCGCTATCAAGTTCATGCATGCGAATAGCATTAAAATTTGATAGGGCTTGCAAAGAGCTTGGACTATCATTAAAACATGTTGCGATTGAAATATTATTAGACTTGTTCAGTTTTTTTTTCTTTTTTAATGTAATGACGACTCAAATAGAGACCCGCCATTAGAATTACAATCTAGCCTAATAAGACTAATAAGTAATTTGAATTTGACTTTAACTGCTAAGTAGAGTAAAACTAAGAATATGTCCATCAACACTTTTCTTATTGTCTCTATTAAGGCGAAGACACTATGTTCTTGTGTTCTTTACAAATAGCACTAACTGTTTATGCTACGGTTCACTGACACTTCTAACTCAAAAGGTTTTGTCCTTTTTAATCTTCTCACTAGGTCTGTGTTGTCGCGGAGCTGGATAGTCTCGACGTTGACGTGATGGTGAAGCCTAAGTTCATGAGCTTCGGCATACTTATTAATTACACTAGTGACGAGTTCCACTTTCAGGTCCCGATGGAGGTCGTCATTTCTAATATACCACAGAGCGTTTACAATACCCCTGAGTACTTTATTTCGGAATCGTTGAATTATTGCTACGTTGTTTTGATTGGTACATCCCCACAATTGGATTCCATAAGTCCATATTGGCATGAGGATTTGTTTGTACAATAGTAATTTATTGTGCACTGACAACGTAGAATGTCTTCCAAGTAGCCAATACATCTTTCTATAGCGAAGCTTTAGCTCGTCGCGTTTCTTTTTGACGTGTGCCTTCCAGCGAAGTTTTGCATCTAGTGTCATGCCAAAGTACTTGGCTGTATTTTCGTACGGTATCGCTTTATTGTTTATTAACACCGGATGATAGTTTGGTCTTTTGTTCGTAAAATTTATGTGAATAGATTTTCCATTGCATTGAATAGATTTTGATTTATTCAGTTTGATTTTCCATTTTTTCGTCCAATCAAAGATGGTGTTGATTTCCCTTACCGGCCTTTCGGCAAATGGCTCACGATCGATCGTGTCTGGAGATCTTGCTTCCCCCCCCCCCCTCACGCCTCAGTGCTATCGCGTCTGCGAATGAGCACGCGCAAGGAACCTTTCCGCCCGCTTCCCCGAATCTTATTTGACGTAACTGAAACTTTGCCCTATCGCATAGCGATCCGAAGGATCACACTAAACGACGTATGTCACTTACGTCTCCAATAGATCTTACAAGTACTGCAAACAACGTCTTACTAAACGTCGTAAGTGACATAAGTCTTTTAGTGAGCTCTAAAATTCAAGAAAGTGTAGATACACCTGCCCCAACCTTTGTTATATCTCAGAACTGGTAACACATACAGATACGTCGATTAGACAGATCGATTCGTCTTGCGAAATTTATTAAGATGGTGTAGATAACTCAGTTTCGAAAAAAATGTCAGATACGTCAGTTAGAGAGGCAAGCGACGATATGTAAGTATTTTGGCCAAAAGTCAATCGTCGTAGCTCCAGAAAAAATATTGTAAGTCGCAGGGAAATGAGGATACCAGAGATTTCATGAAATCCCTAGGGATACGACGTACAGTTCATTGTCACAATTCTTAATAAATAGGCTCTCGCCAGAATTCTCGCTTTGTCATCCCTTCGCACCACTCGCGCACTCGACCATCACTCCACTCGGGAGGTCGCCGGCTCGCTACGCTCGCCACCTCTCCCCCTCGCTTCATTCTGGCCTTGCGCACTCGTTTTGCTCAGGAACTCCTTGCGAGCTTCTGGCTCCGCGCTTTTTATATACACTCTAGGGGTAAAAGCTAGTCGGACCGCGGAGAAGTGGTCCTTCCTATACATGATTATACCATCCCTAGGAATTTTGCGAAATCCCAGATATCCTCATTTCCCGATTTGCGACACGTACGGTCAACGACAAAAGTTGCTGAATATTTGAAAATCTTCGATTGACACCTTGAGTATTTCTTACTTTTCTGAGTGTTGCATTTTAAAAGTCTATTAAAGTCTTGTACGAATAAAGAAATTGCAAAAAATTGCATTACGTTAGAAATCATTTCTTTTGCCTAGTCTATATACCAAATTTTGCTTTCACCTTATAAACAAAGGTTTTTCACTTAAATATTTGCCATCCCATTTAGACCTTTTCAGATGTTTAAATAGTGGTAAAACATGTGTGTATAGTATCTTCGATTAGTATATGTACCAAATTTCACCGTCGTAGGTTTAGAAAAAATGTTAAATTCCACCTTGTTTAACGTTTTTAGAAGTTCATTAATATAGTGAGTTTCATTTTAATTTATTACTTTTGTTTGGTCTGTATACGAAATTTCATTGCTTCAACTTCATAAACAAAAATTCTCCATACAAACTTTACCAACCTGTATAACCCTGTTATGGGGATGATTTCAAAATATGGTTTAGTGGTGTAGAATTTTATTGGCTGAATACTTGTAACAAATTTCAAAATCGTAGCATTGAAATATATTTGATACTTTCCACCCTAATTAACTTTGTTAGAGGGTGAATTTCAAAAAATGCCGAATTACGTTTCAATTAATTTCTTTTGTTTACTATGTGTGCCAAATTTAATTGCCATAACTTCATGAACAAAGATTATCCATATACACTTAACCACCCCGTTTGAACCAGTTTAGGGATGATTCCAGCAAAATGGTGAAACAGGTGCTTAAAGTTTATCTGTCTGAGTAATTGAACCGAATTTCATCGTCGTAGCTTCAAAAAATGTAACTTCATTTCACCCTTATTAAACCTGGTTATGGGTAGATTTAAAAAAATGTAAATCTCGTTTTAACTATCTCCTTTTTCTTAGTTTGTGTACCAAGTTTCATCATAACCACAAACTTCATAAATAAAAAAGATTTTCTATATAAACTTTACCACCCCGCTTGTTGGGGGATGATTTAAAAAAATGTGAAATATATATCTATAATTTCATTGGCTAAGCACATATACCACATTTCATCGCTGTAGCTTAAAAATAATAATCTTTACTTTCCACCCTGTTTAACCCTGTTAAGGGATGATTTTCAAAAATTATAAATTACGTTTTAATTATCTTCTTTTACCAAGTTTTATGATAGCCACGAAACTTCATAAACAAAGATTTTCTATACAAATTTTACCACCCCGCTTAGGCTTGTTAGGGGATGATTTTCAAAAAATGGTGAAATACACATCTATAATTTCATTAGCTTACCACGTACACAACATTCCATCGGTGTAGCTGAAAAAAAATAATCTTCACTTTTCACCTTGTTTAACCCTTTTAAGGGATGATTTTCAAAAATGGTCGATCACATTCTAATAATGTTTTGTCAGGTATGTACCAAGTTTCATCGCTATAAACAAAGATTTTTTATGTAAACTTTACCACCTCGTTTAACCTAGTAAAGGGTTGATTTTTGAAAAATGCTGAAAACTTATTTATAAACTTGATCAAAAATAATTTATTTACCCTGTTTCTTTACTGTAGCTACAGTGTCGCATTAATAAAAAATCCTACTCCATACAAACTTTACGGCCCTATTTAATTACCTTAAGGGTTGATTTTCAAAAAACTGTGATACACGTATTCTTTTATTTCTTTTGCATAGTATACTGCCAAAGTTTCGTGACCGTGCGACAAAAGATTTTTTTTCCCCATACATCCTTTATGACCCCATTTGACCCACTTAAAGGTCAAATTTTGAAAAATCCGTTCTTAAATGACGCCTTCACTACTTGTAAAATACGTGGTCCAAATTTCAGGTTTCTATGTTAAGCGGTTTCGGCTGTGCGATGATTGTAGAAAAAAACTCTGTTCTTTTATTATATAGATTTTACTAGCTGTTGCCCGCGACTTCGTACGCGTAGTGTAGTAGTAATTCATCATGCTTCCGACCATTTTCTGTCCCAAAATACTCCCGTTCCAGCTCCCATCCTGCTCCTTTCTCATTACCATACCACTTCTATTCTGTTACCTTCCCACTCGTATCCTGTTATCGTCCTGGTTGCATTCCGTAACCTCTGCGTTCTGGACTGATCCTGTCCTTCTCCTATACCGTTACCGCTCCCTACTATCCCGTTACCGTACCGCTCCGCTCCTGCTCCAGTCCCGCTCCTATATCGTTACCATTACGCTCCTATCCTGTAACTCTCACGCTTATCCCATTTCCATGCCCATCTTATCCCGTTATCATCCCGTTCCGCTCCCAATCCTAATTACCAAAGTTGATAGCCCTATCTTTAAAAACATAAACTCTCATTCCTTTTGCCCGCTCTCGTAATGATCCCCTTATAGAACTTACATACCAAACAGCTTCATAGGTTTTTGGTTTTCGAGGTGTGATGTGTGTGTGTATGTCTGTGTATGAGGGAGTGGATTATTTTTATATTTAGATATATACATTTTAGCAAGTTCTTTTAGGGATGTTTAAAAATTGGTGAAAAATGTGTTATAGTTTCTTTGACCGAGTATACGTATCAAATGTCATCGTTTAGTTTAAAAAACCATATTACGGGACCACGGAGGCCGGGTGGAAATAACACAGGTGGGATTGCCATCGGGGGGAAACGCCATGGACCCTTTACGATTCGTACGCAAAACTGACGGTGACGGTGCGCCGCGGTGCCACGCTAGCCGCCGCGGCCGTTCCGGGCCCGGTACGGTGTTGCTATGCTTTTTGTTCGTCTATACCAGCAGTTACTAATAGTTGTTCCACGGCACCCTAGGGTTCCGAGAATTGCCGACGCTGGCCAGCATTTTTATCGATATACTGACCCGCGCAAAAGTGCTGAATCAATTTCGATAAAATTTATATGGGACCACCTCTGAAGTATGACATACCAAACAAAAAAAGAATCATCAAAATCAAATTATAATTGGCGTAGTAATCGCGTAACAAACATAGAAAAAAAACAGAACCTCCTCCTTTTTTAAAGTCGGTTACAAATATGAGTTGGGGTTCCACCAAAATTAGGTACATAATTTAGTGTTCCATGGCTAAAAAAAATTGGGAACCGCTAGGTAAAATTCCTCTACTACTTTCCAAGGCGACATAAAAACAAAACAAAGCAAAAAAGCGTTTTCCAAACTGATCAAAAAAAAGCTCCAGAGCAGGTCCAGCGCCATGTCCATAAAACCCGTCACCGCGAGTCAGAAAAACGCCCCTTGATAAGACCTGCTATCTATGGGTGGCTCGATTTAAACAGCTAATTTGCCTTGCAACGGTACTCAACGTTATACCACTCCACCAGCCACCGCCACCGGCACCGCCAATAGTCGCCGCGATCTCGCAGTGTAAACTCGGCCCTGATGAAGAGCATCGGACATGCTCGAAACCTAGGTCGACTAATTTGACAAACTACGTGAGTCCTAGCCGTTTTATTAAATATTTATAATTATAATTATAATTATAATGAATCAAACTCACGAAAACTTTCATACTAAAATTGCTAATCGGTAGGTACTCAACGTTGTTAAATTGCGTAATAATTCCAGTTTTCGTAAACCGATATTTATAAAACAAAGTTTGTTATGTAGCCTAGGACTCCACAAAACATTTTTTAGAATACCATCATGTGAACCAATACCTTAGTTCTACAAACTCTGAAGGTAAGTAATAAACCAGTATAAGCTGAGCCATGTGCACAAAGGGTCCGGTATGTTCCGTGGTTCAACTTATAGTGGACACTTATATTTTTTCCTAAATTCCGTCATAACTTCAATATTACTGGACCGATTTTGATGAAACAAAGCCTATGTGTAGCGCCGGACTCCACAGAATATATTTCAAAAAACTGCATTCAAATTCGTGCCCTAGTTTCTGAGTTTATCCCGGACAGACAGACAGACAGACAGACAGACAGACAAAAATTTAAAAAATTGTATTTTTGGGTTCTGTTGCTACCATATACTACTAAAAAAATTGATTTTCAAAAATATCTTCAATGTACAGTAACCGCTTCGTTACAGTTTTATTATTAGTATAGATATAGATTATATAGATTTCTAATGAATCACACTCACGAAAACTTTCATACTAAAATTGCTAATCGGTTGGTACTCAACGTTGTTAAATTGCGTAATAACTCCAGTTTTCGTAAACGGATATTTATAAAACAAAGTTTGTATGTAGTCTAGGACTCCACGAAAAATTTTTTAGAATACTATCATGTCAAACCATCCCTTATTTCTACAAACTCTCAAGGTAAGTAATAAACCATGTGCACAAAGGGTCCGTAGTATGTTCCGTGGTTCAACTTATAGTGGACATGTATATGTTTTCCTAAATTCGGTCATAACTTCAATATTACTGGACCGATTTTGATGAAACAAAGCCTATGTGTAGCGCCGGACTCCACAAAACATATTACAAAAAACTGCATTCAAATACGTGCCCTAGTTTTTGTGTTATTATCGGACAGACAGACAGACAAAAAATTTAAAAACTGTATTTTTAGGTTCTGTTGCTACCATATACTCCTAAAAAAATTGATTTTCAAAAATATCTTCAATGTACAGTAACCGCTTCGTTATAGTTTTATTATAAGTATAGATATAGATTAGTCTTAATAGGCTAGATTATAATGTTAATGGGATGTATTTCTGAGACAGACCTTTATATTAAAAAAATCAAGGCCAATTTTATCATAAATGCTACTCCATTATGATTGAGAAGGTACAAAAAAGATTTCTCCGTTTTCTGTACCAAAAAATGTTTGGCTACTATGCTTTTGTGTATCTTACGAAGTTTTTACAAGGGACTCCGGGTGTAAATTCGATGGAGACTCGTAGGTTGTGTGATCAAACTATTAACAATGGTTCGCATACTACGTGATAGGCTAGATAGTCCTAAATTGGTGTGCGAGGCCAACAGTCTCTGTGTTCTGGAGCTACGCGCCAGATTTCGTGGTCGAGCTCCAGTGTTTTCACCGACGCTAGCATCAAGCACGGTGGCACGCCAGTATTCCTCCGTTTAGGGCGCACAACGCCATCTTAATAGGCTTACAATATCTTTTCCCCTAGATATACCTATATATGCAGATGGGCCCATTTGCATTGAGGCAATTTGTTTGCAGCATTGTGAAAATTTATAATTTTATTTTATTTTCTAAATTTATATCTTAAGTAAATAATTAGTGTTAATGGCTCATGTTGCCGTTCTGATTATAATTTGTAAATAAATAAATAAAATCAATCCACTAGAAAGCTCCATAATTTTGTACTTTGCCGTAGCTTATGATAATAAAATATTTATTATAATTATTTCTAGGTTGCTACATAAATCAATACAAGGTCACAAAAAACATGCCACTGGTAACGAACGTAAACAATGAGTGGTCAAATTTTGTGAGCAACGCTGATATATTAATGCAAGTGGGCGACGTAGTCAACTTTTGGTGCGCGAACGATACAAAAAAACCGTATAACGCTTTCAAATTGTTTCCAAATAAAAATAAAATTACTGTTGCATGTGTAATTGAAGATAAATTCATTATTAATGAGAAGACTTATAAATTCAAGGAGCTAGAATGTATAAGAAAGGTGGAATCGATATCCTATCTCGATCAGATTCGATGCGCTGGTCCCAAATCGGAAAGGATACTAGCAGGGTATTTACTGGACAGCTTTTTGGAATTGTACAAAGTCTGTTTCAATCAAACTAGACACTCATGCGTGTTCGCAAGTATGGCATCACCTCGGGCGAAATTTGTACATAAATTGGACCCAACGCAGTTCCAATGGATATTATTACCTGGCAACAAGCTGGTTGTTGGAGTAACCTGCGAAGGGATCGGTCAGGAACACGAATCATGCTGTTATTCAAAAGGGCAGCTGATACCCGCGGAAAATGTACAGTTTGGTCCTCCACAGACAGAAACGTTTCAAGATATTGTGAATTCAATGTCTGTTTGGCACCCATGTACTGAAGCTAGAGTAAGTAGACATTGTAATTCACTTTTTGTTCCAAACCCAAAGAGTCGAAACATAGCTGGAACTCTATTGCTGTCGAATATCTTTCTGTTTGTCTATCAGGTATCAGGTCTTAAATACCATAACCAAAAAGTTTCTTATTTATGGAGGCTGCGGCAGTAAGCCAAGCTCCTTGAGGCCAAGTCTCGAGTTTTAATGTGTCCCATCTCACTTAGGGACTTTTCAACCGACTTCTAAATAAGAAGGAGGTTCACAATTCGATTGTTATTTTATTTTTATATTTGATAACTCAGAACTCCGTCATTCACTAACTGATTTAGATAATTCTTTTTGCTTTGGGTTCAATATAGATACAATGTGGTCCACTATACGTTTCATCGATATTAAACCATGGTCTTCGAAGATAACATCAGAACTGAAGTCTGTTTAATCTCGTTATAAAATGAATTATTACTATTTTTTTACCATTACGAAGGAGACGGCAAACAACAATGTCATTTTATATTTAAACAAGTGGGATATACGACCCCTCTGCCTGATGGAAAGAGGTCACTATCGCTTGGACATCTGTAACACCAGAACCATTGACGATGCTTTTTTTACGCTTAATAGATCTATGTTTGGCCACTATCTCGCCTGATGTGAAGCGATGATATGGCCTATGATGGAGCACATAGATCTAGAGAGAGATGGCACTTGAGCGGCTTCTCAAACCCGTCTCCCCTTCCCCTTCATGTTGGAAGAGGAGGAAGATGATGAATGAAAGAGAAGAAGAAGAAAATGACTAACCACGGTAGAAGAGAAAAGACCTCACGTTCACCCGTTCAGCCGTTCTTGTGACCAAGTAATCACCGCTGGCCTCCCTATAACTACCGCCATGAGAAAATCGGGCAAAATGGAAGCAGTTGACACAAAAAACTATGAAGGACTTTCATAGACACGACCTTCAGCAATGAAGAACACGACCAAGAAGACCGTATAACAAAGACTAATAATTCTTTTTCTTTTATTACCTACTATATGTTGTAATTTGAGCTGATCTAACTGATCAGCAGACCTACCGTGACCTTTTGACAAGCCAGTCAAACGCGATGCAGTTGACTTTTGATACCTAATCTGCTAGATTTCGTACCGTGAGCTCCTTAAATCTTTGTCGTATTTGACTCGCTTTCTTTCAAAAGAATGAACAAAAGTAGTCTCTGCCTCCGCTTATATCTCAAAGTTGGAAAAAGACAACGCAATACAAACGGATAGTTTGGTCTCTTTCTTGAGATCGCAATTTTTTTCCATTTTATAAGCGTAAGAGAATTGCGCTCTCAAACTTAAAAAGTTTTACCTCAAGTTTCGGTTTTTAATATTTCTTAATAATAATGTATTTAATAGGAATATTGTGCTAAGAAAAACTATAAAATCATTTTATATATGCAAAAATATGTAGGTAAGTTCTGTTCTTTGGCTAAAAATCATAGTCAAATCTGTAGGTTTTACAGGCGTTTTAATGAAGGTCTTATTTCTTCACAAGACCAAGACCAATTTTTTAATCTCTTCATACTTAAATTCTTTACTATCTAGCACGACAAAAGGGTCACATTGATGTCTTATATCGTTTCGGCATTGCTTCTTTGAAGCACTTTGTGCATTATCGTGTTCAAGTAACTCAAAGTATCATTCGACATCTAAAAAATAAAGTCAAAGTAAAGTCTATCACATTTTGTAGTACCTTGGCTAAATAGGATTACTATCTTCGATACCTAGGTATCGAAGATAGTAATCACAATCACATTAGAATGTTGTTAGAATAATTTTCACCACATATATCTGTAATTAGATATTATTGGGCACTTTCAACAATAAAGGATTTACTAAGTTTTAATCTTTTCAATGTTTTACGTGAATAGGGCGAATTCTGTGTGTTTATCGCAATATTTCTTGTTTACGATAGTTAAAAAGGCCAAGAAATATGAACTTTTACTGACTGGGTATTTTTGTCAACTTAGCGAAGCAGTTTATGCAAAATGGGAGGTCACGGTACGAATTGAATGAAAGTAATCTCGCTTTGCGGTGATTTTTAGGTTGTCACCGGAAGAAAATGGCGGCAACCAAAACTGACTGGCTTAACTGACCTCACGGTACGAATTTAGCGAGCCAGTCAGTCTAGGGCCTATTTTAAATCGCATTAAGAGCTCACGGTATGCCTACTGGTCCTTGTTCTACAATTAACCTTGTGTTCTAAATGTAATTTGTCTATTTTATAAATTATACCTATATCTGCAGTTGCCTTGGAAGCAAGTCGTTGAGACAGTAGATGCGAATAACTACAAATCAGTTTTTACTGGAGTAAGTTATGGGACAGTTAATGAGACAGCATTGATTCCTCATTATTTATGGAAGGTAAAATTTTAATACAAATTTTAACTAATTTGTTTATTTTTTACTTGTCATAGGTTTGCGTTTGACCACTGTCTCACCTGATGGCAAGCGATGATGTGGTCTAAGCTGTCACGATCGCCTAGAAGATACCTGTTCACTCTCGATTCATTCATATTTCAGTCATAGCGAAGCTGTTAGCTTTCCGCCTTCCCGTGTCTTTGCTTGGTTTGTGGTTTGTTTAGCCAGTGTCAAGTTATTATTTCAAATACCTATGCTTCAAGTGTTATCAAATACATGCCAGACCTCTTTCCATTCGTTGCAACTGTGCCGCGCATTAAAGCTAGTATAATAGTAAAATATACTTGTAGACAGACGTTAATATTTCTTTTCTATTTTATGGACAGGCGGTGCTGCTAAACCCAGGCACTTCTTTTGTGGTGATATACATAAACGACATTTTGCTCCATACTAATAGTGACTACCTATGTTACACGCCATGCGAAAATTTTATTCCAGAGCTGAAAAATGGTAAACGCATTTTTTGTTGTAAACTAGCACAGTTCCTATCGGCTTTTTCCTTACCTGCAAATGCATTTAAAGGCTTTTAAACTATCTTGGTTACTAAAGTAAAACTTTAGAAATGAAATATTTATCATGTCTCTTTATTAATATTAACCACGTTTGTAATAGACATGTTTTGAGAACAAGATATGCAAATGCAAAATAAATCAAAAGATGTTGTGAATTTGTGTATGCATAGTGCAAAGATAACCTTTTTTGTTATGAAATCAGCTTACAATTGACAACTCACCTGATGGTAAGCATAATTGCGGTCTAAGGTGGAGCAAGTTTGCCGGTGAGGTGCCGTAACTCTTGTCTTAAACCTACACGAAAACGGCTAAAATGGTAACTAACGCTTTCCTTTCACCTTGTAATGATAGCCTGATGTATGACTAATCTTAAAGCAGCACCCCCAATACTTGTTCATGCTTAGACCCTTGCGTCACTTAGGCATCTTGGGTCGATAGGGTTCATAAGGGCTCGCGCACGTATTTTTGCTGTAGGCGTTCCGATGCGGCCTACCTCAATGTGCGTTGGCAGGCGCAGTTAACTTGTCACGACACTTGTTTTGCAACACAAAAAAAATATAGACGAGGTTGGATGATGGCAGTTTTTTTTATGTACCTGACTGACGAGACGAGCTGATCGTTTGACTGATGGTAAGCAATACGCCAGCCCATAACAATAACAGCACCACCCAGAACTTTGTTTTGCAAAATCCTGCGCGGCGCTGCACTGTGCTCGTCACCCTGAGACAATTAGCTGGCGAGTCTCATAATGCTGGCTACAATGCCCTTCAAACCGGAACACAGTAATGCTTGCGCACTGCTGCTTGGTGGCTGAACCTCGCATACGAAAAACCTACTACCAGATATACATAGACATAAATTATTGTTGACCAGATCAAATATTCATTACAGTCATTATGTAAGTAAGCCTCGAAAAAATAAACAGTTCTAACTAGGCGGCGAAAGAGTCACGGGTATCGGCTAGGCTAAAGCAATTATGTAGGTGCACTATGGACATTTCAGAAGATACCGGTTCATGAAACCGGTGTAGATATAGAAGATATGTTTTTTAATAACTTGGAACTGCATCATGCACAGATTTTGTAAAAATGACATTAAAAAAATTGGTAATCCTTACGTTTTCTTTTTATGATCCTCTTTTATGGCACAGAGATGACTAAACTTATAAAACTCTACTTGTTATTTGTTAAAGAGCCTGGCAGTTCTTGGAGCTGACCCTTGTCAAATAGGTTCGATCTATCACACCGTCCGTTGTGGCTATCCGTAACGATTAATGATATCTTCTCTGCAAGCATTTATTTAACTTATTTCGGTGGCCTAGTTGGTTGCACCCGCCGACCATATCACGGGTTTGATCCACGTTCGTTCATAATTTGGTTACCCTAAAATTTATGATTTTCATTTGCAAGTTTGCTAACCTTCTCTGGTCGCCTAATAAACAATAAAGCGAAAAAGTATTTATTTAACTAAATACGAGCTGCGCCCCGCCGTTTCACCCGCAATAAAAAGTTTCCCGGGATAAAAAAGTACCTAAAGAACCTACATACTGAATTTCATCAAAATCCGTTTTCTAGTTTTTGCGTGATTGCGTAACAAACATCCATCCATCCATCCTCACAAACTTTCGCTTTTATAATATTAGTAAGATTCTACTTAAAATGCTTCAAATCAAAATACAAATCGAGTTCATTTAACTTTGTTTTTATTCATAAACAGTCGTCTCTTTTTGTTTGTGAAACATAATTTAATTTCAGCGGTGACACGTGTCTGCGATCTCACGATCTCGAACACCCTCTAAATAAATATGAGAATTGTCACATAATATTGGATACCAAATATGAAGGGAATGTCAGGCGTTATGTTTGGATGCGAATATTGTTATTACTAGGGCATTGTAGCCAGCGAAATTGCAGCGCTACGAAGTGCTTTTTATGGTATTAAAAGTCTTGGGTAGCACTGCAATTGTTATGGGTAGGCGTGGCGTTTACCATCAGGCGCAGGACTTGCTCGTCTCAATTGCACGAACTGATTTCTTCTTCTCCTTTCCACCTAAGGACTTCCGTTTGAAGGGGAGAGTCGTTTGAAGGGGAGAGTCGTTTCACCCGTACGTCGTTAAAATCACTATCCGTACTTAGCGTTTCGCAGATTCCTTTATCATGCGAACTGCTAAGGAGTGTAACGCTCTGCCAGCGTCTTTGCTACAACTTGTCTCTTTAAGTCTCGAATGAATAGGCATCTCATGGGCACGCGTGCTCCATTTTCGCTTTCCATCAGGTGAAATGTCGTCAAACGCATAGCCAACCAATAAAAAAACACTTCGAGAAAAGTAAAAACATTTTATCCAAAACTACTTCTGCAGGGCACGGCATTATGAAGTCGCAATAAAAATCCAGTTTAAAATTTTAAATTAACAAATGCTTTCCTATTATACATATACCATTTCTGATTCTGATGAAACCCGCTTACGCGCTTTGAAGTGGTAGGCTCTGGCCTTGGTTGTAATACCACCCACCGAACAAAGCCATGCCGTCAAGCGACCTAGTCGTGTTTCGGGATGATGTTCGGTGAGACCATCGGGACCATCGAAGAGGGTTTGAGCAGCCACTCAACTGCCGTCTCTTTCTAGATCTATGAGCTCCATCTTAGGCCACATCATCACTTCACATCAGGTGAGATAGTGGCCAAAGATAGATCTATAAAAGTGTAAAAAAAGAGGTCTAGCAAAAGAGCCATAAATATCTAATTTGGAAAAGCGTTCTATTCTAATGTTGGAAAGTATTTAAGTTATAATAATAAGATAGTATATTTAACACGATAATATTATATTGCTCGCGTATATACAAATACTGGCGTAAAAAGTGATGTCTCGGGACTTTGAGTCTTAATATCTGATGTCTCGGGGTGATCAGCGCAATGCAGTGCTACGCAGTAATTAAAAGTTCTAGGTGGCACTGCAATTGTTATGGCAGACGTGGCACTTGCCATCAGGCGAACGACTTGCTCGTCTAATTACTCAATACAAAAAAAACTTCATTGTAAAACGCTCATAGTAAAACATTTTTGAGTTGCGGAAAATGAAAACCTATTTTTCCGTAATACAGATTGATGATATCGGATGACCCTTAAGGGAGGTTATTTAATCTAAATAAGCAGGATCGGTTTTAATCCAATATCAGTTTCCAATTGAAAAATAACATTATTTCGATGTGGATTCTAGTTACAGTTTCAATTGAACTTCTGCTCTGATAACAGTAATGGCTCGGAAAACTTGCTCCAAGTTTCTGAAAATTTGATCAATGTTCAATCTTTGATTGACTCTATTGCCATCCCGAATGTAGGTCAAGTCAGAATCCTAAGTTCTCGTAAAACGTTAAAGTATCAAACATCTAAGTCAAATAATGTCAAGGAAACACAATAATCGTTGCTTTTAACTGTAGCGACGCTCGGCGAAATGCACAGAACGCAACGTTGGAAACGGCTCACTGCACTGCGCAAGCAATTTGCATGCTCATTAAAATATTAGCTTTATCGCAATCCACCCAGGACTTGGAACTTAGAACTAGTGATAGGAGCCTAAAGTCCTTCCTGTTGCTTCTTTTCTGTTGCTTATTAAATAACTATATATATATAATCGACAACCACAGGGCAATATTCATAATTTCTAGGCAATGTGATAAATAAGGAAGTTCAAATTAAGGTTTTTTTAGCTCACCGAAGTTGTGACAAAAATCTGAGCTACGCAAAACCAATGTTGGCGGCGGCTAGCCTCAGGCCAAAGCTATGTTAATATTAATAAAAAAACTACGAGGAACAAAATTCTACAGCTTTCGGCTTCAAAGGTCTTGGGTCAGCACACAAAGGTTTCGAGAATCCTTAATTAAATCACCCAGCGGTAGTAGATAGTAGATAGATAAGACTTTGTTCAGCGAGAATAACTTTTTAGTGATTTCAATTTGTGTCCCGTGAATGTACACTAGTCCGAGAGACAACGCTGATTGTCGTCCAACTTTTCGTTCTAACGGAGAACAATTAAACTTTCAGTTCTTATTCTGTTTGGGTGGTAAATTAGTGATGTTTCTTCGCAAACAAAGTACGACACAAATTCAAACTAAATGGCTTTGCGAATTTTTTATTTAAAAGAATATAAACTACCTATTAGTTATAGATATATCTACATATATGTAGGTTGTACTATTTTTCTGTGATATTATAGGTATATTAGTGTAAACTTACAGTATGCCACTTAACGTGTTCTCCGAAGCACGGTAGCGCTCAGATGTACATACCACACAAACGGTCACCCATCCAAGTTGTGACCGCTGCGAACGTTGCTGAACCTAGAATGATGACGACGAACCTTGTATGATGACGATACACGTGCAGCTCGGTAGGATACCGCATTAGATAATAAGTTGCCACTTACCTGCTCTCACCAACACGAGCACTCAACAAGCCCGAGACCGGAACACAAAGGAAAAAGGACGGACTGATAAAAGCAATATTTGTCTACGCCCAATCCAACATCTACGGATCAAAGGGACAAGAGCTCTTAGTTTAAACACTTACAAATTGCCACGTTAATAGTAGTTATAGCCCCATTAGATTGAGTGAGTACGCTTCTGCGGCTAAAGCAGCGGAGATGGAAGAATACATCTAACAAACTATGTAAAGAGCATGCACTGCGTCCGGGATACCGCAAAGAGTATGTGCCTTCATATTTCCCGAAGTTGAGCTTTTAGTTTAAACGATTTTGATAAAATTATACGGTGTTCCACGGTTTTATTCCATACAGTTTTACGTATTTGCCACACATAACTCGGGATCTTTAAACAAACGTTATACTAATAACACTGGTCAACAAAAAAACAATTTTTGCATGTAACATGAAAACTTTTGTCGAGTCAAGTTTAGGACAAGGATAAGGATACTAGAAATAAAATTAAAATTCTTCAAATACGAATAGATTTTTTGTAATACCATTTTTAACATTTCAGAAATTTTGAATTTTTATGAACAAAAAGAAGTTATTTGGATTTATTGCTACATTAATATGAATTTACTCTCATGATTTTCGTTTGTATTTTGCTTCAGGAACATCTCGTTTTAATGTCCAACAGTAATCTGCTAACATACGTGGGCTCCACTTGCCCTGATATCGTTTTTCTATGGTAGAAATGTCTTGATGGAATCTTTCACCGTGTTCATCGCTGACGGCGCCCAAATTTTCAGGAAAGAAGTCCAAATGTGAATGGAGAAAATGTATTTTCAATGACATATTACAGCCCAAAGCCTTATAAGTGGATAAAAGCTCCACGATAATACATTTATAGTCACTTGATCGGTAATTTCCTAGAAAATTGGTAGTTACTTTCATGAAAGATTCCCAAGCTAACTTTTCTAAATTACTAAGCTTTCCTTTGAATATATCATCTTTCATCAATTGCCTGATTTGGGGGCCAACAAATATGCCTTCTTTAATTTTTGCTTCACTCAGCTTAGGAAATTTTTCTTTTAAATATAAAAAGCCGTCACCACTCCTGTCCATAGCTTTTACGAAGTTCTTCATAAGCCCAAGCTTGATGTGTAAAGGTGGTAAAAATACATTCTCAGGCTGCACCAATGGAAGGTTTTTGATATTTTTTTGTCCTGGAGTAAGAGATTGTCTTTTGGGCCAGTCTTGCCTAACATAATGATTTTTTCGGTCTCTACTATCCCACTCACAAATAAAACAACAGTATTTTGTATACCCAAGTTGTAATCCTAAAATTAGGGCAATCACCTTCAAATCTCCACAAATTTTCCAGTTGTGTTCATTATACTGAATTTTTTCCAAGATAAATTTAATCGTTTCATAAGACTCTTTCATGTTAGAAGCCTCACCTAATGGGATAGAGGGAAGTTTATTGCCGATATGTAAAAGAACAGCCTTTAGACTTACTTTTGAGCCATCAATAAATAAACGCCACTCTTCTGCTTTATATTCTATACCCAAGACAGTCATTACACCATAGACATTATTACAAAATACAAGCTGATCATCTTGTGAAAAGAAACCTTTTAGCTCTCCATCTCGATTGCGAAAGTAACATACTTTTGTTCTAGGTTGTAATAAATTCCATCCCTTTAATCGAGAGCCCAAAAGTTCTGCCTGTTGTTTGGACAAATTTAAGTCACGTACCAAGTCATTGAGATCTCCTTGTGATAGAAGATGTGGCTCATTAGATGTGAATGAGGAAGCTTCTTGGAAGTCAGGATCCAATGTCTCTTTTTCGACTTCTGGCGTAAGGGACAGATCGCTAGTTTGAGGTGGTTCTGGTACCGGTAGATCTTCACTATGAGAAATCGGTCTTTTAGCTGATGGCAGGTCAGGATACTTGATTTTACTTTTTGTTTTAATTGTAATACCTTTTGTATCAGTAAGACAAAAATAACAATCAGATGAGTGGTTCGTTGGTTCTGTCCAAATCATAGGGATTGCAAAAGGCATAGATCGAGATCTTTTCGCCCATCCAGTGAGAAGACCCACACATGTAACACAACAGATGTGTGGAACCCACGCTTTGTCTTGTTGGCCGATGGCAAAACCAAAATACTGTTCATATAACTTAGTTACTAATGGTGTCAAATTCCTTCGCTGAGTTTTGAAAGTAATGTCACCACAAATGTAACAGAACTTGTTAGAATCATTTTTACACTTTCTTGACATTGTTTAAGAATCACTTCACTCTAAAAACAGAACAAACCACTGCGCTCTTCAAATAAACAAATTCTCTAAATGCGAAAGTCGAACAAAAACGGTTAATTTTTAATTTTGTGGGTAGTAGCTGTAACACGAAAACTAGATCTGATGGAATCGAAATAAATACGATTATAAAATGAGGGTATGTGGGAAATTTAGAATTAGCCAGCACCTTTCTTGTTACAAAACTTTGTTGACCAGTGTAATTTGTCTCGCTCCCATTATTTCTATCGACATCACATTCATTGTTCATTGAGCAAAAATTTTTGGATGGATTAATTAAGTGACCCTTTAAAGGCCTGGTATGCGATTATCACAGAGCATAGACATTGATAGACAAAAGGGAGAAGAGACTCAGTAGCGCGTCGATAAAGTGAAAGACGTATAAACAGTAAATAGTTTTACTGGTCACAGTTAAACTAAATTGTATAAATAATCTAACCATATATTTAATTAATTAAATTAGTTAAACTCTAACGGCCTTTACATATACGTAATATTATTTGTTTGTCGATGTTGGAGCTACGGTCGCTGCTGTTTTTGGCAAAGCGCCAGAATCTATCCTACAGCCTCAATAAGAGTTTCAGTAGATTTATGTTTGTTTAGAAACAAAAGGTCCAAAGTGCCTAAACGATATTTTAGAAACCAAATGATAATAATAAGTCCATACCTATAGTGCGACAAGGATTTTAATGAACACGACCAACTTATTCCTTAGGGATAATCTGCTGGCCGATTCAGAACCTTACGATAACTCGTTGTCGTTTTCATTTCGTAAAACGAATTCCGTTAATGCAACATGTACTTACTCGATACCGATATTGTAGCCGAAACCGTATCGAATAGGGGATTGGACAAATATGCAGAAAGTGTTTGAAATTAACCAAAATGTAATTTATATAGCCATGAAAAATTGTATTTTAATTAAATAAAGCCCTAAAAGTACCTAAACTTTGTTTAAATGTTATGTTTCAAGTACCGCCGCGCAAAAGGTTACTTCAGCAGTGTGACGTCACAAAAAAGCAAAGGAAACGACAAGCTCTACAAAAGCATACTTGCAAAGTAATTTATACGTTTTTGTGAAAAATATTTCATTTTGATTTATATAAAAAGCAAAAATATAAATAAACACAGGCTTCGCACACGGTATTTACTTTCAAATGACGTCATGCACTGAGTTGGAATTTCGGAACAGATAAAAATTACAGAATTATTCGGATTTATTTATTGATTTAAAAATATAAATCACTAGCGGCCCGCCCTGGCTTCGCACGGGTATTGACCAAAAATTTAAAAATAATAATTAAAAATTCTAGCGGCGGCAATTAAATTAAAATTTTAAAACAAAAGTACACTAATTGTGGCATAACTATAATAGTTAGACATATGCTGACGCGACACTTTTTTGTAAATAATGATGTGTTCTGCAAAGTCGTAGTACATTATTTTATTCTATCATCAATAGTTTTCGCAGCGCACGCGATGTAAAGAATATTTTAGGTAATTTTTTTACACTTTGGGTTACATTATTGGAGTTTTAGTAAAGATCCCTAATTTAAAAAAAAAAATATAATATAGCCTTTGTCACTCGGGGATAGTGTAGCTTCCCAACAGTGAAAGAATTTTTCAAATCGGTTCAGTAGTTTCGGAGCCTATTCAATGCAAACAAACAAACAAACGATCAAATCTTTCCTCTTTATTATATTAGTTTAAATTACTATTTCAAAAAAAATGTATTGAATGATCTTTCGGTTTCGACAAACATTCGTTCTAACTACATTTTAGATTCGATTACTGTCCAATCCCCTATTCTTGGAGCGCAATAGGTCGAAAAGCAACTTACGAATATGAGATCGATATCCAGTCGAATCGATTCGGTATTTACTATAGTGAGGTTAGTGTAGAATAGAATAACTCGTCATTATAACACCAAAATACAGAAACGAAGAAGAAGATTAAAAGGTTCTGAATCGGGGGGCTGGTAGGAATAGGTGGATCAGCCGAAAATTGAATCTTACTAACAACGTCAACTTGCCTTTTTTATGTTTGGCCACTATCTCGCCTGATGTGAAGCGATGATGTGGCCTAAGATGGAACACATAGATCTAGAAAGAGACGGCAGTTGAGCGGCTGCTCAGACCCGTCTCCCCGATGGTTCACCGAACATCATCCCGAAACACGACTAGGTCGCTTGACGGCACGGCTTTGTTCGGTGGGTGGTATTACAGCCACGGCCAGAGCCTACCACTCCAAAAATGATGATAACTTGATAACTATATAATTAAATGTAACAGTAGCGCCTCCTCCCCATATTCATGCAGACCCTTGTACCTTCCAACACCTACCCCTGTATATCTACTTAATGTGATATAATGCAAACACATCAAATTACAAACGGCATTATTAAAGTAAAGGGCGTGACGTGACCGGAGCGTTGGCGTTTTGTTTTCAGTTGTAATGTACTGAACTATATTGGGCAAAAAACGAAAATCATAATTAATTATGGTAGATATTTGCAGTAACACTAATAGGCATCTGACTACATTTATCTGTGGTTACGAACCACCAGCACCAGTAGATACACAAACATTCGATTGATCCGAACCGCAAACATCTCGTAAACAAATTAATCAATTCATTTAATTATATTCTATTATTACTCATTGGTATACCTACGCTTATAAGTAATGTTTCAGTTGGGTACCTAATATACACACAGTATGTAAATTCTCATTAGTATTATATATTATTATTATCATTTATTTATTAATTATGTAGGCTACAGGCAGGAGGATGCAAAGGAAAACCAAAATGCTTAGGTTCTACATTTTGTTAAATATAAAAATTACATGTTAAGTTCCTACATGCTAATTATCCTAATGGGTGACAACGGTTCGATGTGAGAACCAGAAGTGGCGGTGTGGGGGAAAGCTATACAAGGTTAAACATTAGAAAGAGAGGGCATGATGTGCTGCGTCAGCGCCTCGTGACTCGCTCCTGCGGGCAGTTGGTATGCACCACGACGTCATACGTAACATATTTAATTTCTTAGATTTATGATTTCTATAAAAATATATATACAAAAACACTATAAAAATCCTAAACCTAGAGTGCCGCCGGCAGCGGGGCAGGGCCCAAACTACCGGTGGTTAGGGCTGCAGAGTGAGGAACCTCTTGACAATACATGACGTGTCAAGAAGTACTGCCTTCTGAATCTGACCCTTAATCCAACCGTCTGGCGAGAGCCTCTTGAGTCTTGGTCGAGGCTCTTCGCCATTAGGCCGTTCGCCAAAACAACTATCGGCACAATGATGGTCGAGTCAACATTCCACATGGCGGTTACCTCGTAGGCCAGGTCAAGGTACTTGCTGAGCTTGTCCTTCTCGGCATTCACGAGGTTCTCGTCATGTGGAATGGTGATGTCGACGAGCATCACTGCCCGGCGTTGGGAACGGTCAACCACCACGATATCAGGCTTATTGGCTACAATAGTCCTGTCCGTGATAATAGAGCGGTCCCAATAGAGCAAAGCACGACCATTTTGAGCGCAGGTGCGTACTTATAGTACCTCAGACTCATTGTTATTATTATTTTGTTGGAGGTACATATTAACAGTTAATTGCACGAGCCGAAGCCAAATGCTATGAAAGCAAAAAGAACTTTCTAACCACTCGGCATGTGTTCAATATTACTGCCTTTTGGAGAAGTTTGTAAGTAGTTGAATTTTTTTCAAGGATCTCCAGGTTTGTGAGTAGGGTTTTTGATATGACTCCAGTGGTAAATACTATGATAGGGATGGTTTATTATTATTATTATTTAAAGCCTAACGTGTCCCACTGCAGGGCAAAGGCCTCTCTTTTTAGCCGACTTCAAAAAGGAGAAGGTTCTTTTTGCGTTGGGTTCAGTATAGCTACGAAGTGGTCCCATATAAATTTTATCGATTTGACCTTGGACTTCGAAGATACATTGAAGTCGGTTTTATTGTTTGATAAAACGCATACTTGTTCGTTTTACGGTTATTCTTCCTCGTTTTACGGTTTTTAGTTTTACAGTCTACTATTTTTATACAGTCTTTCAAAAAGGAGTCCAGGTCATCCCGCCATATCCATCGAGGTTTGCCGCGGGGCCGTCGACCGTTCTAAAGGGACCATTCTGTTATTTTGGCATTAATTTCTCATTGCTCAAAAATAACTTGCAGTCCTTAAGTAGGTAGGTACATAGATAAAATAATCACTTCTCTTTAGGTAACTAAGTATACTAGGAATTAATGATTCATAGTATTTTATTGAATTGTTAATGGCTTGGCATGTTTTGCATTTTATTTTTAAATGCGTGATGAATGGATATTATTATTGTCTACCTTAACAAGTCCTACTAATATTATAACTGCGAAAGTTTGTGAGGATAGATGGATGGATGGATGGATGCTTCTTACTCAATCAGACAAAAACTACTGAACGGATTTTGATGAAATTTGGTATGTAGGTAATTTAGGCCCCGGAAAAGGACATGAATTCTTTAAATCCCGGAAAGCTCCGGGTGAAACCGCGGGGCGCAGCTAGCCTTATATACCAATATTTCATCTTCAAAAGAACGCAAAAACTCCGCTGCAAAACAACATCACAAACTTTATTTACCGCTGCAAAATTAGGTAAAAGCATCTCGAATAATTTCGAATAAAATGGAATAAAGTTATTTATCATCATTTGAAATATTCGAAAAGGCGCGCGTTCCACCGGAACGGATTCGCCAATTTATAGCCCTCCTGGGGTGATTCTAGTCTTCATGTATCACTGAGCAGATAATTACGACGATCTGCGGGGAATCAACTTCACCGAGTCGCTGTCTGGTTGTGCTAAATGACAAATCGGTGAGAAATTATCGTCTAAATTCGCGTTGAACGTTGACACCTTAGAGTATACATAACTAGGTATAGAGCGCGTGTTCCTAAGTGGGAACAGTAAGCACGTGTGAGAACACAGCATCGTCCTGTCCACAAGCGCTAGTAGTCTTACGAGTACTAGCAGTGTGAGCGCCCGTTGCGAGTTCTTAGCAGATATTTTTCTATTTATCTTAAGAAAATGGTTAAGAGTGCAATAAAAACGATACTCGGAAACACACTAAACAGAATTCTAACATCACATTTCACCGATAAGCCAATTTTTAATACTTTTAAGTTCAAAGTTCGTTTCGTTTCGTGGGGGTGAATAAGACGTGGGACGCAGGGCTACAGGTACCGCCCGCACTGCCCCGCAACCCCGATTCGATTGCCGACTCAAATAGTGATGTGACGCGTTCGGCCTATTCGATAATGATGTTTGTTATGAGGATGGCGAGTAATAGTTTACACCGGCACATTAAATTTGAAATTCTACAAAAGTAAAAAAAGTTGTAGTAATCTATATAAATAAAAATTAAATGCTGCGCTTTGGTAAACGCATCACTCAAGAACGGCTGGACTGATCCGGGAATTTATTTAATAATATTGCAAGGCCTTTATTATGATAATGTAAATAAATAGAGATATATAAATATAAAAAATAATTCCTGAAATTTTGATTTCTGACTTTCTAATTTCATATCCCATACTTATTTTACATAGGTACTACACATGCAGCATATACATTCATACATTAAAATAAATAATGTTCACTTACTAAAATTACACTTATAGGTACACAAGACATAACATACATACACAACAATAGGTACCGTCTGTCCGTGTCCCGGCGCACAATTATTACCCATAACTATTTGCCACATATCTATTAAGATAGCTAGCTATAGTTTACTTGCCTACGCTGCGTATTGGGCGTCAAGTACGCTACGCGCGCTCTATACCTGGTTATATATACTCTAAGGTTGACACCTTGAACGTGATGGGTAACTGCGTACGTTTTTATAATAAAATTCCAAAATGTATAACGGAGCTTACAGAAAGTAAATCCAAATTACGCGTTAAGAATGTTCTAATGAGAAAAGCATACTATACTGTTCGTAATTACATACTCGTAGAAGACAAAGATGCGTGGAATATTCCACTTCCGCAAAGTAGCCAACTGGTACATAAGAAACATAACATAGTAAAACCCAAAAAAATTGTAACAGCCTTTAAAAAATATGCCCCTTAGTTTCTTGTGGTGGTGGAGTCATTGTGATAATTTGACGTCCATAGGTACGTTTGTGATGCCAAAATGATTAAAGAGATTTTGATTTGATTTGTCCCTGAATATCATCGTTCCAACGAATTCTGGGCAATATTTGTATTTAATCAACCGACGAGCCATCTGGTAGAAGTGCATTGTAATCGAACACACACATACATCACAGGAAAATCTATACAATCCTTATTTAATAATAATAATTAATAAATAAATGCGAAACTTTGTGAGGACGTATGAATGTTTGTTATTCAATCACGTCGTAACTACTTAACACAGGACATGAACTGAAATTTGGCACAGAAGGAGATACCTTTAGTCAAACTTAGAACATGTAACAAAGCGTTTCGCTTCAACTTTCATAATGCAAATAGCTAAGGAATGGAACACCTTACCAGCAGCGTCTCTGTTCCGATTCTTATAATCTAGGTGTCTTCAAGTCCAGAGTGAATCGGTATCTTCTAGGCAAGCATTATCCATCGTTGACCGCGTCAAAACTTTCCATCAGGTGAGACTGCGCTCAAATGCTTACCTATCAGGTAATTTAAAAAAATAACTTTTCATTCTATAAAAACTAACAGTTCCTTAAGGAATAATTTTACTAAACATAATTCATAGGATGGCAGATGGCATAACCTTTAGGTGGAGCTGAAAAACAGCAATCTCTACCCTTTCGTTGGCAAATCTGTAATTAAAACATTTTTTTTGTTTATACAATAAAACCTTCTTGGAAAAAGATTTAAAAGTTTGTTACACTATATAACCCGATCACCAAGACTCCGACATGGACTGTTATATAGATTTAGTTCTTCTTCTTCATTTTGGATGGCTTTTTATCATTGTTTTGTCGACTGCCAGCGGGAATGTGACACGTGTATGGAATTGTTGAGGTTTAGCCGGTATGTGTGAATAGTTGCGGAGGTTTAGAAACCTGTACGAGGAAATTACAAAATACAAATAAATAATGGAAATTGTTAATTTATTAAGAGTTAAAATATCAAAAAGACTGAGGAGGATAATAGAGGAACAAGACAAACAGGATAAGTTTGAATTTAGTTGACACCTGTATGTGCCTGGCTCCTCCATCTCCCGTAATTGTTTCTGACTGAAATGTTAAACCGACTGACAACCTGCCACTGTACGCTCCGCGGCGTGCGATCAGCGGTTCCTAATAGGTGTTCCGCGGAACCCTAGCGTTCCGTGAACAGGTCATAGGGGTTCCGAGAATCGCCAACGCTGGTCGGCATTTTTATCGATATACTGACCCGCGCAAAAGTGATGAATCAATTTTGATAAAATTTATATGGGACCACCTCTGAAGTATGACCTACCAGACAAAAAAGAATAATTAAAATCAATTCATTATTGGCGGAGTAATCGCGTAACAAACATACAAAAAATTAAAAAAACATACCACAACAACCTCCTCCTTTTTAGAAGCCAGTTATAAATATGAGTTGGGGTTCCGCCAAAATTAGGTAGATAATTTAGTGTTCCATAGCTAAAAATTGGGAACCGCTGCCCTAGATAGATAGATAGATAAATAGATAGATAGAGACATAGATAGATAAACACTTTATTGTTAGAAACCTTAAAAAAAAGGTACATTTAAAACTATATCCCTAGATACAGGTAATCCTAGGTAAGAGAAAAGAAAAAAAAGAGAAGAAAAGAGAGAGAGAGAGAAGAGAAGAGAGCGGATTATTATCCTAATATTATTTTTAAGAACATATATCGTGTGTGCGAAAATAGTATAAAATTCTGCAAACACTGCACGATTGCTATATCCATCGGCTTTTTAATAAAAATTCATTTTTATAGATAATTAGTAAAAAAGGAATACCTTTCTACCGGGTTGCCAATTGAAACATATTTTTATGTTTTGGACATTATTCCTAGATACAGGGAATCCTAGTTAGGGGCCAGGATCTACGTATGTGATCGTCGGCCGTATTATTATCTACTATTATGTTAATATTGCTAACCCGGTTTTGAAGACTAAAAATACTAGTTTCTAAAATCATTATAATACTGGAATTCTTATTTGCCTTATAACAGTATTATTTGAAAATAACTTCACCTGAAAAGCTTCTCATAATCGCATATAAATTTTTGTTTTTGACTTTAATAATCTTTAAATTGATATCTTTTGTCTAATTGTTCTTCTTAACATATTTTTGTTTAACATAAAAGAGAAAGGATTATTATCAAGAAGAAGAGAAAAGAGAAAAGAAAAAAAAAGAGAAGAAAAGAGAGAGAGAGAGAAGAGAAGTGAGCGGATTATTATCCTAATATTATTTTTAAGAACATATATCGTGTGTGCGAAAATAGTAAAAATTTCTGCAAACACTGCACGATTGCTATATCCATCGGCTTTTTAATTAAAATTCAATTTTTATAGAAAATTAGTAAAAAAGGAATACTTTTCTACCGGGTTGCCAATTGAAACATATTTTTATGCTTTGGACATTATTCCTAGATACAGGGAATCCTAGTTAGGGGCCTGGAGCTATGTGTGTGATCGTTGGGCATATTTATTTATATATCTATGGAACCTCATAATTATAATTACTGGTTTTAGGTTTTTTAATCATTATAGTGACTTCGATATTTGTACATTATTAGAACTTTATAGCAAACCAAATTATGATAATGAACATTACAAGACACGAGACAAAAAACAGAACCAATAATACTGTTTGGCCAATGCACTGTGGGTCACAGTAGTTGTAGTAGTTACAATCGCGCCGAAAAAAATACAATTCCAATTTTGGGAGCGGAAATGGTTTGTGTCATACTGTCATACTGATTCCATACTATGTACCTACAGTTTACATATCTAGGTCGTACCTAGGTAATAGTTAGGTGGTATATATTCCTTATACGATTGATTATATTATTATATGTCTATTGTATATGTGCTAGTAGGCACTTTACGAATAATATGTAAAGATTGGATTTTTTGAAGCTATAAGTAATATATACTTATAGTATTAATATAAGTACTACGGGATGAAATACCCAAAAAATATACTTACTAAAGAAATAAATTAAACCTTTTTGCCACTTAAGATATTCTCGCTTTATTCTGCAATTACGTAAATTGAAGCCAAACAATGAATAATGATAAAAGAGCAAAGAAATGATATTGTCGAGTTAGGGTTCGTTCTTTTGTTTGTTTTGTGCCTGACTTGGGCAAAAGTAGCCCGTTTCTGGAACTCTCATTTTTAACGTAGATCTTATCAATTCGCCGCGAGCCTTCCATTAGGGTCACGAAGATCAATCGAACTTTACCTTTCTCAAGTTATAAGAGAAATTGTTTTTAATATAGCTCACCAAATTCAATAGTTTTGAATTGAATATTGCCAAAGCCGTTTTGTGTTTTACAATATAATATACTATAATAATTGTGAAAATCGCGGGCCGACCCTGGACACGATTGGCGCAGAGTCGAGGCGAATGGCATGACATGAGAAAGGCCTATACCCAGCAGTGGGATGTAAAGGGCTGTGGATGATGATGATGATGGAAGCCGTTTTGTAAAGTTATATAGAATGTGGTATAGCGTATAATCTTAAAGTTATACCGAACAGGAAAGAATAACTTTCAAACGTTCGAACTGAACAAAATTGGCGATAAGTTACATCTAGGCATCTTTGTAATAGGGAATTTAGTACTTATTACTTGGAAATTCCATACTGTACCATATCATAATTCATTTTGTAACAAAAAAAAACGACATCAATTCTGATGTACCTTTGAAGTACAAGGTCGAATACTCGTATCGATGAAATTTATATTATATATACATTATAGCTATATATACATATATTATACATTATATTTATATATACATTATAGCTATACTAAGCCCAACGCAAGTTTTTTAATTTGGTTTGTTAATGACGGAATTCTGAGGTAAAAAAAACATGAAATTGAGAACCTCCTCCTTTTTTAAAGTCGGTTAGAAAGGTAACAAATACCATCAACCGAAATACCTTCCGTGTTCATAAAGCAAGTAATTTTCATACATTTTCCTTTTGTTAGCTACATGATCACGAAATAATGGCGCGCGTTGTCGAAATAGCAGATACAAGTATCTACCGGATAATGTCCGGACTACCGGACTACTTTCCGGAATACCAGAGGGTTTTCCACGTATTTCGGTGAACGCATCCCAATTAGGGATTACGGTCGACACTGCTACATATAATTATGTGGCCAGCGGTACAAAGTTATAATAAATGCCTGTAGTTATTATACACCTGATGAGATGACCAAACAAAAGACATAACACAATCAGAAACCAACCGTAACCGTATGTACGTAAGTCAAGTTTCGCTTTTTCCATTATACTGAATTGCCCTCTGTACGGCGCCCCAATTCATCGGAGCATTAACTGGAAACCAGGCAGTATTGTTCACTGCCACTCTTGACGAAATCAGGGCCTTGCTTGATATGAACCTCAAATATTGAATGAAAAAATAGCTGGGAGCCGTCTGCCGGTGACAGCGTCGGTGTCTTTTAGTGGGGTGTCAAAATAATGTGGAGAAGGTTTATTAACTTATTTAAGGGAAGAGAGTTCTTTGACTAAACCTTTGACCCGGCCTACTAACCGGTCCCTCAAGCGCCAACCATATATCGCGTTGAGCTCAGATTTAAGTGTGGATTCACTGAGACAATGTCATCTAGTTCCATCTTCTCCCGTGGAAGTTTCTCTCAACTTGTAGCTATTGTATTTTGGTGTAAATTAATGATATTAATTTGATTTCTTGTCTGAATCGACAATAATTGGACCGTATCTCATTAGACGCAGTGAAGCTATACCTTAATTTGAGCTCATCACGATATACGATTGGCGCTTGAGGGACCAGTGGTTAGGCTGATTAGAAGCATGCTAAGATTCAGTCAAGCAATGTGTTGAATATTCTCAAGTTCACAGTGTAGCTTCGACTTAAAAAACTAGCAAATTCGCAACAAAAAAGCTTGTATTCAGTCAACCATGACGGAAGTGACTTCGTGCGTCGCAACTACCCGAAGCTATACGACAGCACCACCCTCGTGTATCGATATACGTTCCGCTATCAGTAGTGTTTTCGCGCTCCGCTGGCCACAGTGAAAAGCGTGCACTGCAATCTCTGGCCACGGTCGAACACTTCGCTCTACCACTACTACATATATATACTCTGACGTGCTCTGCAGTGCGTGTATTGTCTTTTTCATTGGCGATCGTCATTGTCAGCTTTCAGAAGTAAACAGGAAAAATCACAAAGGGACAAGCGAGTTTTGGAGTGGTAGGCTCGGGCCGTGGTTGTAATACCAACCACCGAGCAAAGCCATGTCTAGCGACCTAGTCGTGTTTCGGAATGATGTCCGTTGAACCATCGGGGAGACGGGTCTGAGCAGCCGCTCAACTGCCGTCTCTCTGTAGATCACCATCCATCGCTTCAAATCAGGCGAGATGGTGGCCAAACATAGATCTAAGGGCGTAAAAAAAAGATGATCACTCGCCTGTAGTCCCACGCCAATCAATAAACATATTATCTTTCTAAAAGCTGCTGATGAAGTACTCTTGAACCGAAAATATCCTTTAGCAATATAATATTTTCCAATGCTCTTCATTGAGACTCAAAGATGGAAATACGAAGGGAGAAACTTCAGAAAAAACACGGCAAAATTTCCTTAACAAGGACATAACAAACGACGCAATCAATAGCACAATTATTCAAAACAAACCCCTCATTTCGTTTATTGGTTGTTACCAAAGAAATATTACTCTAATTGTGGGTGACGACTGCGTTTCCCCTCGCATCAATCCTTCGAAATTAGTTTCAGCACCGCACATAGCTGACTTACGATTCCGAATTTAGTTCTATATGAAAACAGATATTTCAAGTCAACTTGGCACTTAAGCCGCCCGTAGAAAAAACTTGAATAATGACTGTTTCTGAATAAAAGGTACGTCTACGGAAGTCCCTCGTAGAATACAAAGCAATTTTGTTGAACACGTGGAGAGCATAGGTAATATTGTGTAATTCTTTGTTTTCGTAAGCACTGCTACTGAACTGCTGCACTGCTACTGCACTGCTGCACTGCTACTGCACCGCTGCACTGCTACAACGTAATTCGCTCAAAAACTTTCAAACAAAACAATATTATAATTCTATGTACACTTTTTTTTTGGTACTGAGTGAGAGACGATCAAGTCGTTCGCCTGAGGGTATTCGCCACGCCTGCCCATAACAATTGCAGTGCCACCCATAACGTCTTATACCATACAAAGCACTACGTAGCACTGCATTGCGCTCATCACCCCGACACATCAGATATTAAGTCCCATATGCCCACTAATTTCACTGGCTACAATGCCCTTCAAACGGGAACACATTAATGCTTGCGCACTACCTGCCCTACGCAGACCGCCTCCCGCATACAAGAGACCTACCACTTATTTAATACTTTATTAATATATATTATATTATACTATATATATCAATATTTTATTTATGTATATTTCTACATATTTATATATACACATACATGTATATTTATTTTTATTTGCATGTTTCTTTTTCGTATGCACTTATTATTTATATAAGTTACTTGTGACTATTATATATGTTTATTATGTTCACCACCAAACCGCATTAGATCTTATACTTGTTCTATCCATCCAAAGGTTGCATAGAAGAAATCGCTCTAAGCGATAAGACCGCCCATTGTACGTCAAAACTGCGATGTATTTTGTGACTTATTTTATTTTTCATAATTATGTATATGTTATTTGGTGTGCAATAAAGTGTTATTGTATTGTATTGTATTGCACCACGAGTAAACTTGGTTTATTTTAGCCACTTCTATAGTAAATTTGTGTAGGTACATCCATAAATTCTCTAAGCTAAGATGCTCTGAAATATATTTCAAGCTGCGACCTATAAACCAGTTGCCGGGTGGCTCGTTCATTTTAACGCCAATATAGCTTCGGTACGTTAAAGCAGGGTGCTATAACGATAAGCTTTTGGTGAATACTTAATAACAATTATTAGATACCCAACTGCTTCATATTATAATAATCTATACTAGAATTTAATAAATATATATTAAGATACGACTTATAAGTTGACAGCCATTGTTTATACCGATTACTTAATGAACAACAAAAATTTTAAATAAATAAATACAAATAACACGCTGACCTTTAACATTTTGTACTATTACTTATTCTGTGAACAATTACATTAATTTAATTATAAATACACCCAACGATCGCATATATAGATGCTGGCCCCTAACTAGGATTCCCTGTATTTAGGGAACCAGGAACTACGAACAAATACGAATAAGTTACAATTTCCAGAACAACAAAGTTTATAATAATATTTTTTTATGTCACTGAATGACGAGACGAGCTCGTTCGACGAGTCGTTTGTCTGATGGTAAGCAATACGCCACCACCCAGAACTTTGCTTAGCAAAATCCTGCGCGGCGCTGCACTGCACTCGTCACCCTGAGACATTAGCTGTTGAGTCTCATAATGCCCAGTAATTTCGCTGGCTACAATGCCCTTCAAACCGGAACACAGTAATGCTAGCGCACTACTGCTTGGCGGCTGAATAACTGGCAAAGCGGTAGTACCCACCCAGATGTCCTCTCGCATACGAGAAGCCTACCACCAGTAAATATATATTATGTTCTGTTCTACTCTATTCTATCTAGTAACTTTTTTTATTGCTAATTGGCCTCACCTGAAGGTAAGCGACGATGCGGTCGACGATCTAGCACGCTTACCAAGATAGTACCTGTTCACTCGAGATTTGAAGATTCCTAGATTGTAGCTACAGCTTTGTAACTGTGCTGACGTAGGAAATAAAGAACTGCGAGTACGATAGCGATGGTCCCGCAACATCAGAACAGAACAACATTTTGATACGAAGCGGTTCAGTAGTTAACCTACCCAACGACAACATCACAGAGGTTGTCAACAACTAGAAAGTACAAAAATGTTTAATTTTGGACCGACTTCAAAGGAGGAGGTTCTCAATTCAACTGTACATTTTTTTTGTTTGTTACGCGAATACTCCGCCAATCATGATTGATTTTGATGATTCTTTGTTTCGTAGGTCATACTACTTCGGAGGCGATCCCATATAAATTTTATCGAAATTGATTCAGCGCTTTTTGATAAAATCGGAAGGGAAAAAATATAAAAATATACCTATAATAGGGGATCGGACAGTAATCGAAAAAAAATCTAAAATGTAGGTAGAACGAATGTTTGTCGAATTCGAAAGATCATTCAATCAATATTTTTGTAAAATAATAATAATTTATATTTTTAAATCAATAAATAAAATCTAATAACTCTAGCATTTTTTATCTGTTCCGAAACACCAACACAGTGCATGACGTCATTTCAAAGTAAATACCGAGTGCGAAGCTTGTGTTTATTTTATATTTTTGCTTCTTATCTATATCAAAACAATATGTTTTTCATGCCATGATGACCCTAAAGTCTTTAAATTTCACAAAAATGTATAAATCACTGCATGTTTGCTTTCGTAGAGCTAGTCGTTTCGTTAGCCAGCGTGTGACGTCATACGCCTGAGCTGACCTTTTGCGCGGCAATATTTGAAACATAACATTTAAACATAATTTTAGGTGCTTTTAGGACTTTTTTTAATTAAAACATTACTTTTCATGCCTATATATATTATGGTTAATTTAAACACTTTCTGAAAAGTTGTCCGGTCCCATATTTTATATTTTTTGTTTTTGTTGATTATTTTTTGTTTTCGTTATTTTTTTATTTACATGCTTGTTTGGCAAGGGGTTAGAACTATCAAAAATATCTGGCTTATGAGGAAACATCATCTAATTATTACCTAAGTATTATATATAAAAATCAGCTTTTATACTATAACTTACGTAGAAGTACTTATAATTTCATGAACATTAAGGGTGTCTGGCAAGGGGTTGCCACGATGTTAAGTGTCTGGCAATGAATGACGTGATTTTTATCATATTATATTCTGAAGGTAATACCAAAAAATCACACTTTATTATATGACTAAAATAGATCGGTATTTTACACACTTTTAGTACCGTTTACCTGCCACGGTAACCCAAACTTCATAAATGGTCCATCGTTCTTATCTGTGTTGGAAGCATGCGCTGACGAACTTTCAGCCATTATAAAATAACGAAGGAGTGGGGTTCACGGGCTCTTGTTCTATTAGCAATGTTTTGTAAGAGACTTCTTGTTATTATGCTGGAGCCTGGAGACAGCTATTCAATTGTTTAAAAGTCAATGGTATTGCTTCTACAAAATATGTTTATTCATTTTTGATATTGAATGCATTAGCGCATGCTAGGCGAAAATCGTAAGATTTTAAATAACTAGGAAGAAAAATATTATTGCTCGGGCAGGGATCGAACCTGCGTCTTCGGAATACCGCCCCGACGCCTTAACCACTGGGCCACCGAGCCTACTGCTCGAGCAACCAGGCGTCGGGACGGCATTCCGAAGACGCAGGTTCGATCCCTGCCCGAGCAATATCATTTTTCTTCTACCTAATTATTTAAAATCTTATGTTTATAAATATCTCAAAATCTAGAATACAACCTACCTACATTGCCATGCTGAGACATATTTGGAGATATTTACTTAAATATGAGCATTGATGGACCATATCATGAGTATCTATCTCGCTTGCGTTTAGGTTTGTACTGTGACAATATTCCTTTAGACGAATTTAGCTAAGTATACCAATATAAATATACAAAATATATAATCAAAAAGATAACAGTGTAAGTATAGTATACCTATTATAATCTAGGTACTAATAACTTTATAATTAATGTTATTAATGTACAAAATTTTTGGAGTCATTAAATTTATTACCTCTTCATATAAAGATGCAAATTAAACTATCTATTTTATAAATTTAAATGAGTGAAGAGAGCTAGTGCGCATGAGCAGTCCAATGAATGGAATGGAACTCATTGCCGTCTTCTCTGTTTCCTGATAACTACAATTTTCAAGGTCATTCAGGTATCTTCAAGGCCAGAGTGAATAAGTATCTTCTAGATCTACGTGCTCCATCTTCGGCCACATCGTCGCTTAACATCAGGCGAGATGGGGGTCAAACGTAGGCCTATCTTTTGTAAAAAAAAAACAGTTACCCACCAGACTTCGACTAATAAAAACAACCTACAAATCCAAGACAATACAACAATACATCGCATCTGTTTTGTATATAAATAATAAAAATTGCACTTACTCAAATTTCGAGTACCTATGTATTCTTTCAAATAAAAAAATAATAATAACGAAATCAGCCTTTGAAGGAGTTTTTATCCCTGTCTTCCTAGAGTAACCGAATTTTTATGGGAACATGGTGAGGCGGGTATACTCTTTCAACCACGCACATTCATAGTATATAGACATAAAAAAACACGTGCTTCTTTTATTGGTTCAGTTCGGTTGAGTATAAAGTACCTCGGTAATCAGTGTACATACATATCATACTACATATCAAAATTAAAAAAATAAACATATACACGGTGACTCGAGAACCTGCTCCTTTTTGCAGGAGTTACAACTGCCAAATCGCATGAAGATCTAGGCTTAGATAATTATGCATACCTACGTAGTGGGTTGAATATGATGAGAGAAGGCTTGTGTCCCAGCACTGGACATTTAAAGCTAATAATAAAATGTGTGAATACCATACAATAACAAGAATATGTCTACAACAACTATTATTATAAATTAAATATTTATTATTCTTCTTAATTATAGGTTTTTTACATAATCTATAAAAAGTTAATATATATACAAAAATGCTATAAAAAGCGTTAACCTCGAGTGCCGCCGGCAACGGAGCAGTGCCCAAACTACCGGTGGTATTATAATTATAATTAATTTATTAAGCTGCCAATAATACCAGCTACAAAAACAACCGTCCTAACTAAATATGTCGTCTTCTTCCGGACATACACAGACATCTTGAAAATACTCCATTCCGTCTGGACAACCTGGACGGGTATTTGACAGTATACCACCAACATTCAGTTGCCGACCTTGGTTTTCTTCCTCCGTCAGCTGCATAGATGACAGCACTGTGTCCAGTAGGAACCAGAGCGTGTCGCTCTCAGATGTATCGACGTTCACGGGAAGAGATGACTTCATATTTGACTCAATGATACTTCTAGCTGTACTTGTGGTAGAGTTTTTGTCGACGGCGCTTGCTAGCGCTACGACAGAGCAGAGAAGAAGCGTGGTTATAGCTCTCATTGTAATCTGAAACACATAGGGACAAAGGAACATTATTTTCATGTCAAAAAATACCACTATTTAGTTATATGAGAGATTCAGCTTTGATTGACGTTTTGCACCATTGTTGTTAGGTATTTGAAATCAGTTTATCTTAGACAGATACACACGTAAATCTTATAATACCCCTCTATTTGCGTCAAGGGTTAAAAATATGTTATAAATTGTTACTTAAGTTAACGTAACTAAAAAATGTAAGCATGTCTATCCATTTCTTTCCCCTACTCAAACTGTAGTCCAGGTTCAGGAAAAAAATGCAAAACTGACTCTACCAGTGCTTCAGAAATACGACCGCGAGAAAAGATAGCACCAAGAAACAGTGCGAGGATGACTCTTTTTCAAAACTTTTAAATATGTCTAAAAATATAACAATGAACAATGAGTGTGTAAATAAACTTTGCATATGTAGTAGTAGGTATGGCATATTACCAAGTACATAATTACTTGGTAATATGCCATACCTACTACTACACCTTTATAGTATTAATAAAAAGGAATATTAAATAAATAAGTATTAAAATTACCCGACAGACGGTAATGTTGGTACTAAATAATCGAATAACATATCAATTATTAGAAGCAGATTACTTATTGTTTAAATAATATCTATCCTGCTGATATACACTACTGAAATAGTATAATATATTATTTATAAAACAAACACATACAGCTTTTTAGGCATGGGCGTGGGCTATGAATAGTTCAAAGAACGAAAGAACATTTATCAGCTATGTATAAGCAGGTGGTCACAAGTTGGAGTAGGTAGTATTTGGAATTATTTGATTTGGTGTTTGCGCCATCTATGAGCTTCTGGACGTAGCTTTGATCACGATTCGATATTTACATTTCAACAATGTATTGAGGTAGCCCTGGTAGTTGAGGTCGCCACTGGTGACATGACTGATTATTTTTTAGGTTAGATAATTTTATAGAATTTACAAACAAATAGAAGTAACTAGTATTTATATAGGAACTTATCAACTCAAACAAGAATTATTTAGCGCGGGTTTAGACTAGAAACAAGCTATGTAGCTAGCTTTATTCTTGAATATTCTTCATTCATAATTTTATGTTAGGAAAAACAAAACAAAATCATTAAATATCTAAATTAACCACCCAGGTAGCTTAAAGTAACGATTTAAGCCATATATAAGTAGGTACAAATAAATAAACGTCAACTAGAAACTAAAAAAATACAAGAATTTCTTTAAAACATCAAGGACAAACGGTTCTTTTAATAAACAATTTAGGAACATCTGTGATACCAACGTTACATTTCTTACAATAGAAGTCTAATTTCGCAGTCACAGAAGACAAGCCAATTTATATTTAGAACTCACCTTTTTAATGAGTAACACTTTTTAACACAACACAACCTTCGCCTGCCTAAGATGAGTGAAGACTCGTTTGAGAACAGGAGACCGTAAAGAATATTATAAGAACATAATATTTGCTAACAGTGCTACGTAGGTACTATTATTTATTCTGTGAGCCAACCAACACGCGCTCTACGTAAGCATGAGGGTTTTCCAACGCGCATTTCTTTATTAGGTTATCCTGAGTGTGTCTTTACTAGGCATCAAACCTAAGTACTAATTTAATATTACATTGTGTTAGCGAATTACATCCATCCATCCATTAGCCTGTCGAAGTTTATAGAAGTGGCTCGATTTTTTGTTGAAAATAATTATTTATATTAAAACTGAATATTAGGTAAGGTACTTAAATATTATATAATAGCATCGTATTGGCATTTTTTAGCTGTAAGGATGTTTATTTATTGTGATAAAAATAAAATAAAATAAAAATAAAATCCATAGCCTACGTCACACTCCGACCATAGACAATAACATGACTAATTATTGAATTAAATAGATAACACTGAATTAGTTGATTAGAATAGTTGTTTAAATGTTGTTTAATTATTGTAACGTGGTTTTATCAATTATATAAATTTTAACAGTTGTTTCATGATTACAAACTACTGATTGTACATTTTGGCGCCAGCAGCAGTGGCGCCACTAGTAGTTTATTAACTTGATTATCAAATCATCAATTAAATAATGTAACTAACTCATCATAATTCTTAACTAAATATTTAAGCTGTTTACGTTTCTTTAGTCGATTAATTTATTGTAAAATAACATTCTTGATATAATAGGGGATCGGACAACTTTTCCGTGTTTTAAATTAACTACAATGAATATAAATAGCCATGAAAAATACTATTTTAATTAAATAACGCTCTAAAATTACCTAAAACTATGTTTAAATATTATGTTTCAAATATTGCCGCGCAAAAGGTCACCTCAAAACTTGTGACGTCATATGTAGGTAGAAAACGACAAACTCTTCGAAATAAAACTTGCAAAGAGATTCTAATACGTTTTGTGAAGTTTGGGGACTATATTGTAGTAATGGAACGAAAAAATTAGCAAAAATACATTTTATGAAAAGCAAAAACGTAAAATATACACAAGCTTGAACCACGGTATTTGCCTACAAATGACGTCATGCGCTGTGATTGTTGTTTCGTTTGAGATGAAGAACAGATTAAAAATGACAGAATTATTTATTGATTTAAAAATATAAATCATTATTATTTCACAAAAATATTGATTGAATTATCTTTCTGGTTCGACGAACATTCGTTCTATCTACGTTTTATATTTTTTCTCGATTACTGTCCGATCCCCTATTTAATGAACATGGTTTGTAAACTCGTTGTTCGTATAAAAATAACAAGCTGTGCTTGACAACATTCATTGTAAATTAATAAGTGCTTTAAGGCGGAAGTTCTTCCCAAAATATAAATGTTACCTAAACGACGTTTTGTTTAAAACCAAATCGCAGGAACCTTCACTATTGTGTAATTACAAAGGGCTCTTAACTTTATGCTTATAAAAAATTTGGTTTAGGGTTTTTCCCTAGGGAAATGTTAGTTTTTCCGGGGGGAAAATCCTATGTCCCATTCCAGGACCTAAAGTACTTTCATACCAAATTTTATCAAAATGAGCATTCATTCGTCATGAAGCAATTATACACACACACACTTTCGCATTTATTTATTTTTTATTGACATTAATTTTTATTTTTATTTCATTTCATTTTTTTATATTATTATTATTTTATTTTTACTCTTTGGTTTTGTTGATTTAAATTTAGTTTTACTAATTACTGTATTTAATTGATAATTAATTATTCTTTGTTTCATAATTGTATGTATGGGTCTCAAGAAACTCGATTTAAATGCATTTTTTTATATAAAATTAGTGGGAAGTAGAATACCTAAAAATCCACCAAAGTACGAGTTTAGACGTTAATCTGCACAGTCATCCGTACCATTCCCTAAAAAGTGTCATCAGCGACCGCGGTGCGATTAAATCAAACTTTTTCATCCCCATTTCCTGGCGGAAAACGATTAAAATCCGGAAAAGGTGCGGAAGTGCGATTTGATTAGATTGATATGAATGATTAATAAGCGCTGGTGAGATAGCAAGGGCCACATTTTTATTTAATTATATATTGGAGGAAACAACAATTTTTCCCTTAAACAAGTTTCGAGCACTTTCTGTAACTGTGGAGTGGCTGGGATAAAGTAGGGTGAATATTGGACATGGGTTTGGATGGCGCGATCCGAAACCAAAGAAAACTAAATATTACTACGTACCGAAACTATGAGAAATAGAAGCATTCATTATTCTGAAAGTTTTTAGGTCTACGAATATACGAACCGTGAAACTTGTAGAACTTCAAATGATATAAACTTAGAACCAGCGCACAAGTACTTTTGTAATTTTGCTGATTAGGCAACAAAACATACCTACCACATATTTTAGCACCTAATACGTAGTAATAGCACATAATAGTAATATGTAGTTAGTATTCTTTGCTAATACTACAAATTTTAAGACTTTAATACATTGTTTTTTTTTTAACGATTATGGTAGAATGGCTTTGTCGCTGTGCGACCACATCGCCCAATCGGTACATAATAGTGATTAATAACGAATACAAAAACTAACATTATCTTGTAGCAAAAAACATCTACAAGTTTATATAGGTTCACAGCTTTGTCAGACAGCGGCGATCCATTACTTACTGTTGCACTGACCTACACAAGAAATTGACCGAATACGTTCGTTCTATAGCTAGCGTTCCGAACACATTCCATCAACACATGTTGTACCTACATCTTCTATTGTCCCGCAAACTTCACAATTGGGCGATGCTACTTTTTCATTAAATACATTGTTATTATTGTACCCATGTTTTATCATTAATGAGTAGTTATAGCTAAACGCAGACTAATTAATTTAGTTTAAGGACTATATACTTCTACAATTAATTATATAGGTATATATACGGTACGGCTGATCCACAAATTTAAAGTCGCTCAGTGGGCTATGGAAAGGGCTATGCTTGGAGTTTCTCTGAAGGATCGTATCCGGAACGAAGTAATTCGACAGAGAACTAAAGTCACCGACATAGCTCACAGGATTAGCCAGCTGAAGTGGCAATGGGCCGGCCATATTAGCCGTAGAACCGATAACCGTTGGGGTAGATGCGTTCTAGAGTGGAGACCACGAATTGGCAAACGTAGTGTAGGACGCCCTCAGGCTAGGTGGAGCGACGATCTTCGCAGAGTGGCTGGTAGCAGCTGGATGAGAGTAGCCGGGGACCGTGCTCAATGGCGTGCAATTGGAGCGGCCTATGTCCAGCAGTGGACTGCGATAGGCTGATGATGATGATGATGAGATATATATATATATATATACATAATATGAGAATATGTAGTAAAAAATTTCAGGTAATTTTTTTTTTACAAGTTATTGGCATAAGTTTGACCACTATCTTATAAGTTTCAATTTTTAAAAGCCCCCGATGCATAAAACATGTCTAAGAATCAATCGAAATCGGTTCACCCGTTTAAAAGCTACGGTCCACAGACCGACACACAGTATTCACACTTATAACACCCCTCATTTTTGCGTCGGGGGTTAAAAATAGATATTACATAGATACCTCCATACCCTCCATAGATCTTAACAAGTGCCCAGCACTACCGCTAATTATATTCTAGCCAGTGTCAATTCGGCTTCGGCTGCGAATCGATGACGAGGATTTATGGGCGGGTATCGGCAGTAAATGATTTGCCGCCCGAAGGTTAGACGAGTGATTAATGCCCTATCGATATTGTAGCCTGTCAGTATTTTTGCTACCGCACTATTGGAATATATTAGCATTTGAACCTTATTTGTTTCAAAGGGCAAACGAGAGCTAAAAACAAAAACATTTTCTCAAATATAAATCCATGTAATAAATCGCTTGAAATTCAACGTGTATCAAAATGTGCAACCCTTCCTTTGCAGTTACCAAGTTTTGTTGTTAAGAAATTTCAGTAGAATTTTGAAGAAAATTAAAACCATTCCTATAATATGTATAGATTATAGAGCCGGAAGATTATGTAGTATATTGTATCCTACTTAATATAGATGGATTGTGTTTGTTACTCAATCACGCGAAAACTACTAAATAAAAGGTCCTGGAAACGGACAAAGGCCACTTTTTATCCCAGGAAACGGCGGCTGGAACTGTGGGCAGCAGATAGTGTAATGACAGCCTCTGTGGTGTAGTGGTTGGCTCAAATCTCATACACCACTGAGGTTGTGGGTTCGATTCCCGCGTCGGGACAAATGTTTGTGCACAGAAAAAAAAAGCACAAGCATTTGCTTCGTGTCTGTGTGTTGTGGGACCATGGTCCTCATAGTTCCTGGTTCCCTAGATACAGGGAATCCTAGTTAGGGGTCAGGATCTATGTAAGTGATCGTTGGGCGTTTTATTATTATAGTTAAATGATAAAAGGGTGACAAATTGGTTTAAAAAGCATTGCATTTACAATGGCAGCAATTTACAAGGTAGGTACGGAAATACAGACTAATTAAATACATGATACAGATACAGATCGTGGTCAAACGCTGAAACAGTCAGAGGTAAAAAATAATAATCGTGAAATCAAATAATTAAATATTGTATGTATCACTAAGCTCATTAAAATGACTAGGTACCAAAGTTGCGCATTGACACAGAATTATATAGCAAATTTAATATCACCGCAAGTATCTATCCACCTTGTGAAGAAAGTGGGCGGTTCGCAGTGGATATTAAAATTTTAATTTCGGCTCATAATATCCTTAAGTAGGCAGACATCACGACAACACCAGCATTTTATTACTTGCTGTAAAATACCTATTTCATATAACGCTGTGATCGTTAAACGTAATTTATATTGGGGACACGTAACTATCTTTTCAATTAATATTCCGGAATATTACTTAATGGCAGGAATGGTTATATTACACGGGCGTTTTATGTGGCTTAGAAATACAATAGGTAGGTACCTAACATATATAACAAAATCAATCTTATATATAAAATTCTCGTGTCACAATGTTAGTTACCTTACTCCTCCGAAACGGCTTTACTGATTTTTACCAAATTTTATATGCATATTCAGTAGGTCTGAGAATCGGCTACTATCTATTTTTCATACCCCTAAGTGATAAGGGTTGTTCACCCTTAACATTTTTTTTAATTCATATGGCAAAACAACGTTTGCCGGGTCAGCTAGTATTTTATAACAATAAGGACGTCGGCTTTACTCAAAGTGTAAGGAATTAAGAATGAATATAATTTATTTATTTCTTTCTTTCTTATTAATAAGATCACTTAAACTTACAAGTCAGGAAATTGTATATAATATATTAACAATCAATATCATTTTTAATTAAATTTGGATCATTAATCATTTCGTCAGTAAAGAATTCGTCAACTGTATAGCATGCCCGGTTAAGCAGTAGGGTTTTAAGTCTGCGCATAAAAGAACTTAGACTAGGCGCGTTGGTTATAGTCTCGGGAAGAGTGTATATTTTACCCCTATATACTCCAGCTGTTTCTGCGACTTACTAAGTCTTTTAGCAGGCAGCCTGAGGCGATGCCTTCTTCGGGTGAGGTGTTCATGGGAATCAGCCCACGTGGAGAACTGTTCAAGGTTTTGCTTTATAAACCTTGCCGCCTGCAGGATGAACTGACAGGGTAAGGTTAGTATTCGTAATTCCTTGAACAGTACTCGTGCCGGGTGGTCCCAATCCACTCCACAAATTATTCTGATGGCACGTTTTTGCATTCTGAATGCTCTGTCCCGTTCTGCGGCTAGTCCCTACAGGTCTATACCATACGCCATAATTGAGTGGAAATAGCCGAAGTAAGCCTTTTTGGTGCTATCACGCTGGAGACTGTTACCCAGGCGAGACAAGGCAAAGCACGCAGAAGACAATCGGCCACAGGTGCTGTCAATGTGGGCACCCCACGTAATATATATAACATAACAGAAGATTTAATACTGTTTTATTTAACTACTTCATATTTTCATATACCTACTAGCTGACCCGGCAAACATTGTTTTGCCATATAAATTAAAAAAAATGTTAAGGGTGAACAACCCTTATCACTTAGGGGTATGAAAAGTAGATAGTAGCCGATTCTCAGACCTACTGAATATGCATATAAAATTTGGTAAAAATCAGTAAAGCCGTTTCGGAGGAGTAAGGTAACTAACATTGTGACACGAGAATTTTATATATAAGATTATTTATATTTTTATGTTACTGATGCTATGATTATGGGACATCTCACTCGCACTTCTTGTTTGAAATGTTGTTAATTTTAATTTATACATAAGAACTAATACATAAGGAAAAGTAAGGATAATTGTTCATTGTTATATTTCGTAACATTTTAAAAGAGTTGAAACTCAAAGACATCCCCGCAGAGTTTCTTGGTTGGAGTTATCTTCTCTAGCGGGCGTATTTCCGAAGCAATGGTAGTCTTTTCGCATTTCTTGTCTGAGCCCGGACTTCAATCTCAGAGTATGGGAAAGAAATGCATACCTTTTTGTTCAAAATCACGATATCTGAAGTTACAGTTTTAACGCATTTTAATTGATTTGTATTATATGTATTTGACGTTTAAAAGTTTTTTTTTTTTTGTGCCTATTTAATAAATATCTTTTGAATGTACTTGACTACTTGCATATTTAAATAAATATTCTGTCTCATTAAAGCCGAGCTCACAAATGCTGAAACCTCAAAAGCCGTGTCCGGGTATGGCCGTCAACTGAGTGCGACATGGTAATCACCCGGCTTTCCGTGTCACACGTTCAAATGTCACGCTCCTGCTAGCACACAGTGCATAGCAAAGTAAATCAAGTAGCTCAAGCACTAAACATTAACTAAGACTATGTTTCAAAATACATACCTATAATGACTAAAAAACCTATAATGACTAAAAAACCTATAATGACTAATAAACGGCTGAACCGATTTTGATAAAACATGTCTAAGAACCACCGCTAGAAAACCTGCTTTCAAATAAAATACCGCATCTAAATCGGTTCATCCGATTAAGAGCTACGGTGCCACAGACATACACATAGACAGTCATAGTGGTCAAACTTGTAACACCTTATATTTTTGCGTCGGGGGTTAACAATCAAAATGTATGCTTAACCCCTATGATGGATATTACAGAAAGAATTACGAAACTGCTTTTACCGAAGCGATACCGTCGGTCGCTTCGGTCATTACCTTTTATGAGTGTAGCTGCTAAGTGCTAAGGTAACTTCTTGCCGTAAAAGGAAAGAGTACGGGAAAAATAAGGGGACAGGGAAGAAAAAGGGTTTTTTCTTGCACGTCCTGGATGACTGGTAGAAAATGCTATCTAGCATTAAGTCCTCCATGTACAAACTGTTTTGTGCTAAAGTATAAATAAATAAATAAATAAATAAATAAATAAAAAGGAAGAGGAACTAATTTCTGTAATCCTTAAGCTAATGTCGTTAGTGAGTAAGCAACAATAGGTATGAAATAATGAATTTAATAAAAATCCTGATGATATTGTTTTACTCATACATACATTAACAGATACCCTATAAACAATTAACTTAACTTATTAGGCCAACTTGCTTAGTTAGGTAAAACTCAAACAAGAAATTACGTTTTTAGGTCGTTAGGTCGATATTGCATGCTAAAAAATGGATTTAGAATGCATTGTCATTGAGTTTTGAGCTACCCTGAAAGTTTCAGCTGGATAGCTAAGCGGAAAGTGTTCGAAATTTGAGTTGCAAGATTCCACTCGGAACGACAGACAGACAAACAAAAACCTGACTTAATAAAATAATACCTACTTATTGTCTCGTCTTCATTTTCTTATAATTGCTTACAAAATGTCAACTATAAGTAGAGTTCACTTACTGCTGTTAGGTATAAAACGAAGCGGCTGGTGCTATTATCACAGGGCTGCAATGACAGTGCGGGCAGTGTTGCCGCGCGCCGGGAGACAAGCTAATTAGTCCCTCGACGGGAACCAAGGTCCGGCGACCAGCGACCGGCGACCGGCGACCGGCGTCAAAAGCGAACTATACAAATTCATATTTATCAACTGGCGACAGCTTCGCAGTAAACGGGGAACTTCGCGACTTGTTATCAATTGCAGCCGACTAACTAACTTGGCTTGAGGACCTTCAAGTTGCAGACCGTTGTATTAATAAGGGCTCTAGTACAACTTCTATAAACTTAAAGTTTACCTGATGTCAGATTGTGGAACGTCATGGTCAGTTTTAGCAAAGAAAACTAAATATTACTATTAGTTCCTAATAGATAAATTTTAATCAATAAAGAGCATAATCTTTACCAGTCAATATATAACATCTGATGCGCTTTCCCCCTCTGCTCACCACCCTCACCAACAAAGTTAGGACTTGTTTTAAGAAAAATGGGTACAATATCTCTCAGCAGCGGACCATGAGACGGAAACTACATCCTTCATGGCTGCATTGAATGTTTCCAAGTGTAATTTTAGAGCCATAAAAATACCTCCCTTTATCTTACTTTTGTATTATCTATATCATGATGTATGATAGTTTTGCCACATTATTAATAATAATTTACGGGTGATACTGTAGTCCAACTATAGTTTCAATCACATCCGGTGGTCTTTTATATAGCTTACGCGAACGATTCGCCACTTACGACACGGTCACGTCCGCACTTGCCTTAAAAAGACCACCGCATGTGGTTGAAACTATAGTTGGAATAGGTACTCCAAATGAAACGGAAGTGTCACCCGTAAATTATTATTAATTAGTGATTTGATTTATTTTATTTGACGGGTTATTTCGTTTGTTGATTATTTATTTTATTACTTACTAGCGACCCGCCCCGGCTTCGCACGGTTATTATACATATAAACCTTCCTCTTCAATCACTCTATCTATTAAAAAAACCGCATCAAAATCCGTTGCGTAGTTTTAAAGATTTAAGCATACATAGGAATATAGGGACATAGGGACAGAGAAAGCGACTTTGTTTTATACTATGTAGTGATAGTGATTTGATTGATTTTATTATGAGCTTGTGATTTTGTATTTTGTTTTTTGACTGACTTTGTAATGTAATTATATTTTATTGGGTTTCTTAATTACCTGATAATAAATTAATTTAATTAATGAAACTTACAAGTACCTACTACATAGTTTATAGTCAAAACAAACACATCGGTAAATACCTAAATTAGATCACTACCTAATTAGATTCCTCTGGTAGGGAACCACAAAGAAATAGGAAACACAAAAAGAGTTACGACGTCTCTCGAGCTTAACCCGAAAAACTATTCAAAGTTCTCAGTCGCCGGAGCAAGCAGCAATGAGATACTTGAAACGAATAACGAAATGAACTACTGTTCTCCAACAAGTAAAAGTCTTTTCAATTTAAAGTAAAACTAGCTATTCCGCGCGACTTCGTCTGCGTGAACGACAAAGAACGCCCATAATACGCGTATTTTTCAAACACCACTTAGCAAGACCTCCCCAGTATATGAGAGCGCGAACCACGGAGAGGTCAAGCTGTATCATTGTAGTCATCCAACCGATTTTGATGTAACATACCCTATAATCTAAATTGGGACTAACGCTCGGTACCAAACCCTGAAAACCGCATTGAAATCCCTTTAGCAGTTTCCGAGGCTATAGATACGTAAGAAATAGTATTCTTTGCTATATAACAAACATACAAACAAACAGACAAAACTCTAAAAACCGTGGATTCGTGTTCCCGTTCGTCATTCGTGTACCCTCTAAATTAGGTACAGATAAGCTTAGAAAAGATACAATAGACACGTTCGTTCCTATAGATCTAAATAGTCGATTTCAGTTGGTTTTTTCTAAAATATGTTCAATGTACAGAATGATATGTACAGAATCAATGTTCTATTTTTATAATAAATAGTTAAATAAAATAAAGATCCGGCATCCAATTTTGAAAAATTTAAAGCTCCGCTCGCTGGTTCACAGAGTGCGGAGCTTCGGCACAGATTAAAAAAGTTTCAAAGTGTTTTGTCTATCGTCAGCTATAGTCGGTCTAACATTTTCCAGCAGCAAAGTTAACACCTACAATGTTTTGTTTATTGCACCTCCTGGCTTTGCCCTTGGATTTCCTGTTATCCTGTGTGAATTTCAAAAACTTTCAGAGTTAAACTGATACGGTGGTAAAGGTATCATGCTTGGATATGTCTTCAGTAATTCGGTATGGAATGGTTGCCTGGTGAAACTCTACTAAAACTATTATATCGCAAAAAAATGCATTCATGCCTTCGATATTCTTGCAATATACGTGATGAATTGGATGGAATCATGAAAGCCAGTACTTAAGTGCCTATCTTTCTTAACCTTCTGACAGTACCAAATACCAAGCACTCATGATTTAAGTACTACAGAAACGTCAAACCCGAATAACTATTCAAAGTTTCAAGTGGTCAAATGTAGATCAAATATATGTAAAAAAATAAATAAAAAAAATATGAGATAATGGCTACACACGTTTGTCTAAAAATGCCTATGCCCAAATTGGATCTATTTAGAAAAAGCTGTAGGTTTTTCTATTGGTTTTTCCACGACGATACTTAACCTACCCTTACATAAAATTAAATATCACTGAAGACTTTCTCAGAAAATATTCTCGACGCTTTCACATTCACGCAAATGCAAATTGAATTATATTCAATTTGAATTATGTAATTATTATCATTACAATTTTTTAATAACTAAATAATAAATAACTAAATACATTATAAGGTAAGGAAGTATTGAAAAATAAATTCGAGAAGTAATATTCATTATTTAATAATGTACCTAATCTTAATATTATGTTTAAAATTTGATCACCAAAATAGATGATAGTTGCTAACGAATAATTCAATGACCTGGATGTATTTACATTTTCTAACAAATGAATAAAATTAAATGCAAGAGAGATCAGTTAAAAGCAAGAGAAACATATACGCCCAAGTTTGTATAATTTACAGTACTGAGTTATGCGAGTTATACCAGGCCTAGCGCACTCCGCACTGTAGGTACGAAGGTAAAAGTACATAGCCGGACACCGGCGGCGGGTCGCGAGTCGTTACACGTGCCGCGTCAGAAGAGATAAGAGCTATGCGATAGAAAGAGAGGCGCTCTGTAGGTTAATATGACTGGTAGGTATGCAGCGCTACGCGAGCTGAATTGAATTTTATTGCGTTATAGCAAGAGTCGCTATTTGCTTAAATTTCTTTGCGGAGTGATGCTTCTGTCCCTTAGTATTCTGTGGTTATACCCATTACTCTTTCTACCAAAATACAAATTCTCCCGAAGCAATTTGCCTATTCAATATGTGGTGAGCAGCGTAATTGCATCATTTAAAAATTTCATAAGGCAGTTTAAATGCATGTTGGGGCCTTAAACGTAATATCTCACGCTCAGGCCCGCCGTCGTTTCAGCTCCACTGCACAGTTAGTGGCCGTTAAAATGCAAATTTATATTAGGAGCGATGTAGCAGATCCTCTCTTGACTCGCCCTCGACTCGAACTCGATGGGGATAATTAATACGGACAGAGAGTAGTCCGAGGCAAGCGTTAACCTCCACCGCGTAATATAGCTTCGCTTAAAAATGTCTCGAGATTTAAAAAATGTGCATGAGTATACCTAACGACCATGAGGTCGCGCTTCTAATAGTAAGAACAAGCCTGCACGTAACATTTGCAGTGTTTAGATATAGAATAATAATCATTAAGTATTCCGGGCACGAACGCTCTATGTTTGGTGTAGATACTTAGATACAGACCCGTATCCTATTATAGATAGACTATGTATATCTATTATTCATCGCTACCATTTGATGGATATTGGTATGGCCGTAGATTATATGGTCATTTCCATAACCGTTTTCAAGTGGTGAGCCATACTCCTGCAAGTTTGCCTGATGGTAAACGCCACACCTGCTCATAACAATTGCAGTGCCATCCAGAGCTTTTAATATCGTAGTAAACACTGCGTAGCACTGCATTGCGCTCATCACCACAATACATCAGATATCAAGTCTCATATGCCCAGTAATTTCACAAAAATTCAAGGACCTGTGCCATCCACCAACCCGCACTGGGCCAGCGTAGTGGATAATGGCCCATACCTCTCTCTACGAGGGAAGGCCCGAGTCTCAGCAGTGTGAACGTTATGGGTTGATGATGATAACAACATGAAACGTGAAAAAAAACATAATCTCAAAATGTTTGATACATTTCAAGACACTTACTTTTTTATTCAATGTCATAGTTTAGTCACCGACACATATTCTACAGCATACTATACGGTTATTCCCGGAATACTAAACTGAGTGTGCAAACACAGTGCGCACACAATGCAAACACAAGCAGAAATCGGCAAGGCAGCCCCGTAACTACGAATTAGTTTATTAGTTACACAAACTGCTTTGGTTATGGAAGTTAGCTCGTTTCATAACCATGGAACGGCTAACCAAACACTGTGTGCCGGTCATTTTAATTGAACAGAACAGAATTGTTTCTTAATGCTATACCTACCTACCTATGAGCGAAGGCGTGTAGAAGGTTAGCGTGGGCGAGCGATCGTCATTCCAGGAATATCTTAGTAATCATAAAAGTTTATCAACTAAGCGAAATTACTAGAAATAAAACGTAAAAAAATATATTTATTATACAGACACAAACGCGTAAAAACAAATACATAATACAAATGTAATTAAAAATACTTTAAAAATGGTACTTAAGGCAACATGCCTTTAGAAAAACGGTAAGTTTCTTTTCCATACTCAAATTGAAGTCCAGGCTCAAAAAGTCAAGTAGTAGTGCGCGAGTATTACTGTGTTCCGGTTTGAAGGGCAGTTGTAGCCAGCGAAATTACTGGGCATTATGAGACTCAACAACTAATTGTCTCAGGGTGACGAGCGCAGTGCAGCGCCACGCAGGATTTTGCAAAACTAAGTTCTGGGTGGTGTTGTTATTATTATGTGCTGGAGTATTGCTTACCATCAGGCAAACGACCAGCTCATCTCGTCGTTCAGTTACATAAAAAAAATGATCTCAGTAAGTCCTACACCATCTTTCTACTATCATTGTTCTGAAGAAAATGTGCAAGAAATCGATGCTCCAAAGTCTCCATTAGTGTCAGATAGTTATTGTTCTGTGTCACCGCTAAATTGTGTTAGATCGCCTTTATGTGCAAAGTTGCTCGGAGCAGCTACCATATGGCTCCGAATACACAGCCACGATTGATTAGGTTGCGGGTTCGATTCCAGCGACCGACGGGATAAATGTTTGTGCACAGAAAAAAAAGCGCAAGCATTGGTTTCGACCAACTGAGTGTGCCTGGGCGTTGTGGGACCGTGGTCCTCGTAGTTCTTGGGTTCCCTAGACACAGGGAATCTTAGGGGCCAGAATTGAAGCAAGTGATCGTCGTATTGAAAAAAAAATAGGTTATGTCTAGATTTCATTACGGCGCGGCGTGGTTTCTTTGCGTTCAAAGGAAGATATTTTGATAATAGATATTTTGATATTTTAATAATATACAGTCTTACTTAAAAAACGTAGTTATTTATGTAAAGAGGAAACTGCACGCTGAAATTGTCATACAAAAAGAGAAAACGTTTTTCTACCCCCAAACATTAACCAAATTCGATGAAATTTGGACATGTAAGAGATGTTATCATTATTGAGGTTTGTAAGTTTTTATTTTTTCGATAATTCTTATAGAATTTGAATAAATGGATCCAAAAAACTCGATATTTACTCGAAAATTTATTTTGAAGTTTGGAAGCTGTTAACTTTAAAAATAGACATAAACTTAGAAAAAGGAAAACCCACAAACCTAGTTTTTTTTCCATAAAAAAATTGAGACCAAAATTACTAAGTTTGGTTGAGATTTAGTGTGGTAGAAACGTTTTCTCCCGAAACGCTAATTTTAACAAAAGACGTGTGGCACTCGGAGACTGCCGCGGTAAAGCTATTGCATAGCATTCGGAGTGGGGGGTGTTAGGTTATTTTCGTTACGGAATTTCTGGATTCGGTCTCCACGCTCAAGGCCCGCGATAGAAGCTATGCAATAGCTTAAAAATCTGAAGTTGATACGAATTTAGTTAAATTATTATTATTTAGTTAATTTATTTAATTTAATTTACGCATTTTCTGCGAGACCGTAAACCATTATTCAAAGACCTAGTGTTCGCTGGCCGCGGCTGTGCCATATCCTCTTAACTTGAAACTGTAGTATGTACTTTTTAAACTTTCGCGTATTGTATTCACATTCAGAGAGTATCGGGTCTATTCGCGTATACGTATTTATCAAGATAACATATTCATAATTTTTTTTTTTTACCTACTTGTAAATAATTGGTATAAATAACATTTTGATATTCTTGTTTGTTTGTAGAGCGAGTGTGGCTCAGTGGGAGTATGTGCGACTTTCGATCCGACGCACCCGAGTTCGAATCCCACTGGCCCCGCACCACTGACTTTCTTAAGTTATGTGCGGATTCAACATTCGCTCTAAAAACGGTGAAGGAAAACATCGTGAGGAAACAGGCATGTCCAAGAATTTATCACAAAAATTCAAAGACATGTAACATTCACAAACCCGCACTGGGCCAGCGTGGTAGATTATGGCTCATACTCTCTCTACGAGGGAAGGCCTCCCAGCAGTGGGAACGTAATGGGATGATGATGATGATTCTTGTTTTGTATTTTTAAAATGTTATTTTGTTTTTTTTTATTTACTGAGTCATGAGACGAGCATGCCTGACGGTAAGCGCCAAGCCTGACCATAATAATTGCAATGCCTCCCAGAAGCTTTAATACCATAAAAAGCACTGCGTAGCACTGGATTGCGCTCATCTCCCCGAGACATCAGATATTAAGTCTCATATGCCCAGTTATTTCGCTGGCTACAATGCTCTTCAAACCGGAACACAGTAATGCTTACGCACTACTGCTTGGCGGCAGAATAACTGGAGAAACTGTGGTACCTACCCAGACGGCCTCCCGCATACGACAGACCTACCACGAGTATGCGCGAATAGACCCGATACATTCTAAACATGAATTCGAAACTGTTTCCGTCACATAGGCATTTGATTAACTTTTATTCAACAAGACTGTGGTTGTAGATCAGCTAACCAGGACATTGTTGTAGAAATGTCATCCATCAACAGACTCCTTGACTTAAACTAAAACCGACGTTGGTTACGTCACAGAATACTAAGGAACAGAAGCATCACTCCGCAAAGATATTTAAACAAATAGCGACTCTTGCTATGACGCAATAAAATTCAATTCAGCTCGCGTAGCGCTGCATACCTACCAGTCATATTAACCTACAGAGCGCCTCTCTTTCTATCGCATAGCTCTTATCTCTTCAGACGCGGCACGTGTAACGACGCGCGACCCGCCGTCGGTGTTCTGCTATGTACTTGTACCTTCGTATACCTACAGTGCGGAGTGCGCTAGGCCTGTTAAGGCTGCAAATGAGTTTGACCGGTAGGAGTGGTACGCCCTGCCATCGACTCTGTTTCCCAGTTAAATACAACTTGGGTGTATTCAAATCAAGAGTGAATAGATACTTACTAGGCAAGCGTGCTTCATCTCCGACCGCACCATCACTTCCCATCAGGTGAGATCGTGGTCAAGCGGTTGCCAAGTCAGATGTAATAAAAAAAGTTGTTGATTATTTTATAATTTTACATTTGTTATGTACTTGAAAATACTTCTTGCCTAATGGCGTCGCCCGGTTTGTTTGTTACTGTCAACTAGAATCAGGAGTAGGTATACCCACATCACATAGACATCTGTGTCCTACATTATTAACATTTAGAGAAAAAGATTTGGGAAAACTTTTTGGCGGGAAGTAATGGAGTTCGATTTTGTTTCATTTTTCAAAACAAGAGTTTCTTTGAGTGATAATATGTAGGTACGTAATATTGATAGAATATTAACCATTAGTTATGTGTTACCTAAATTAGTAATAATACTTACCTACAACACCGAAGACTTAGTACCTACAAGACTTCATTTAAACGTTTACGACACGAGTGTAGGAATATGAAACAAGATAGTGTAACTGTGATTTAACAGTTCTTCACGTTCTCTCAAGAAGTTCATAGAAAGCTTCATGTAACATTCCACCACTTTACTGAAGTGTTAGGGTATCTATGGTCTGGACTTCTAGAGGGTCCGGCATGCAACCAATAAACCTCAATGCGACTTGAATCATATTTGAAACTTGTTAATAATTACTTGACGGTTACATGCATATATACAAACCGTCCGATGTCAGCATTACTAAAAAAAAATATTGTGGATTTATAATTTTCCGCTGAAACACGTTTGCAATGGTTACCTGTTAATACAATACAATACAATACAATAATACTTTATTGATCACCAAAAACAGGAAACAGAAGTTTATAGTTACAAATAATAGTGGTAGAACAATGGGCGGCCTTATCGCTATGTGCAATTTCTTACAGGCAACCTTTGGATGGACAGGAATAAAATGGTAAAAATTAATGAATAATGAATGTTAATGAATATTTTAAATAACTACGTAATACCTACTCCTTTATTTCAACGTATTTTTCGTGATTTAAGTATTATTTGTTTTAGTATAAAGTTATTAGATTGGTAGAAACTAAAGTGTTTTAAGATAACCTCCTTCGATCGTCGGGCGTGCAAAGCTACATACCTATTATCATTTGGTTTGTTTTCCAACAACAAGAATAAAAACAACACATGCCTGACTCACCTGTGTGCCACGAACAAGTCGAAAACACAGTTTTGGATGTGTTAGATGACTTCCAAATAGTTCGGGTCGTAGTTGTCTTTACGCCCTGCCGCCCCACTGGCGGTGAAATGCGGGCCGTCTAGGCAGGCCCGGAGCCAGGTGCACTAGGTGGTGGGGGTAAGTTATTAAAATAAGATATTTGATGTGTCTTTTGTTCGTATTATTATGTTAATATTAGTATTTCGTATTTTCTTGTTTTGTTATATTCTTTCTCTGTCTTTGTATGTTTGTCTTACTTGTGTCTTTTTTCATTTATTTCTTTGTGGTTGTCGAATAAATGTTTTCTTTTGTTCTTTCCTTCTTTCTTTTTTTCTAATAAGAGGCTTATGATTTAACAAACCTAGATAATTTGTCATGAGGCAACCCAGAGAAATGGAAAATAAGTATTGTCCATTTTTCTGATGCAATGCAATCACTGTTTAGAGTTGCACAAAACAAGCAGTACATATGCCACCTCTTTCAATAAAACAGAGTAAAGCCAAGTAAATATTTTCAATACCTAGTATTTAATATGGAATCCACTCAGACATTTTTTGTTTAAAGTAATTATATACCCCGTCACGGGTATGTCTGCTTATAACATTGATACTCACTAATTATATAGGCCATAAAAATATATCAACGAAATTTATAGGTTCTAATTACAGCTGTCAAACCCCTTCAATCTTCAGCCTGAGTTCAGTTCTGCATCTCGACATCTCTAACCTAGCGTCTGCCCGCATTCTCGCTCGAATTCATTCAGCCAGCACTTCGGGAAAAAGTTATACTGGGTTCCGTAGATATCAGTGAAATGTAGATAGTACGGTTACGGAGACGCAGTGCCTACTAAGTCTGATAAGAAAGTTTCGACTACCCGCACAGGTAACTTATGCTTGCTCTATGGCTTGACGTATTATAGGTAGGGTTATATTTTCATTTTTGTTTTATCACCTTTTGTTTCGTGAAAAATTGGTAAACAACAAGACCATGCCTGATAGTGGTCGCCATCGTCTATGAACATCTGCAGAAACAGGCATTACCGTACCTATGTACGACTCTGAGATAAAATTTCCTTTAAAAAGAGGGTCTACCATATTATAAACGTGAAAGTTTATGAGGTTGGATGGATGTTTGCTACTCAATCACGCCAAACCAATGTAGGTACGGATTTTGATGAAATTTGGAATGTTTTTCTATGTTTTAGATCCTGGAAACGACCATGGGTTAGTTTTTACCTTTTTACGAATAAAAGGCTCAACCGATCTTCATGAAGTTTGGCACAGAGATATCCTGTAACTCGGAGAAGGGCATATAGATATAATAATTTTCATCCCAATATTACACGTGTTTCCCAAGGGATCGCCCCGCCATGTAATCAAATCCCACGCGAAGCAACAAGCTAGTTGGATACTTATATGTATAAAATTTGTCCAATAACAAAACTATTCTAAAATTATCTATTCATTAAAAATTAAGATTTTTCAATGGGTTATATCTCACTCACTTTCACCGGCCATTCGGGCATTAAATCTATCCCGTGCCTTTGCTACGGCGGCGGGCGGCTATCTCACCGGGAGAAATATCGAATTCTTGCCCATAAAATCACCTCTTTGCTCTCCATTTTAGAAATTTCTACTTTCACCCCGGATTCCCGATTAATAGCTATTGCCATTCATACGTGCAGGGAGAGCTTTGGTATTCCGTTGTTAGAAGAATACCTACGTATATTTTATCTCAAACCTACTCGCTTGATCTGTGACCTTTGAAAAAAGCTTTTCAGGCCTGAGGATAGTTATTTGCTTAAGTACTTATTTTCTTTGATATTTCAGAAAGTATTTACCAACTTGTGTAATAAAAACAAATATCATTAGCTTTGAAGATAACTCTAAAAATGTTTTACGCAACATTCTCGTACCTTTTGTGAAATCTGGGTGTCTTTAAGACAAGAGTGAACAGGTTTCTTCTAGGCGAGCGTGCTACATCTTCGACCGCATCGTCACTTAACAACAGGTGAGATAGCGGTCAAACGCAAGCCTATAAACAGTAAAAAAAAAATAATTAAAAATGATGAAATGTTAACCGCTTGGGACCAGTTTATTATAACAAAAGATTTTTTATAGAACAGTGTCACCCTGGCTACAGCCCCAGGGTGGGATTTTTTAACAAAGCTACATAAATATTTGTGATGTACCTACCGACTGATATTAATATAAATTACTTCTTGTCAGCTACCTTGTCACAACAGTCCGCTGTGGAGTAGGATTCTAATTCACAGAAAACATAGTTTCGTCTGTGATATTTTATATTTTAAAATAGACTTTATTTTCTCCATAAAATACCTAACATTTTTTATGAGTAGCCACAAAGCTTTAACTTTTTCTAAATGTTATTTTAGAACGAAGAAATTTTTAATTAAAACACTGAATTGGCTGGCAGCTCCAACCGGAGCTAACTCAATTATGAAATTACCATTGAGCTTTCAGATTATAAAATGCTTTTCTAAAAATAAACCAAGAAGGAAACTTCATAGATATTATCAGTCTCATAAAAAATCTCTAATCAATGTCTAAGTACATCAATTTAAATATCGTTTTTTTTTTCTCCTTTATATTTAATGAAATTAACAATAATTATACACACCTACGTAGGTATAATATAATTATTATTGAATAATAATCATAACCCAGTCTAATAATGGTAAATGGAAATCCAATAAAAACCATCGCTAGGTTTAGTCGCTGGCATTTTTTTTTTTTTATTGTAGCATAATTATGTCCATCTCGTCCTATCTGCTCTATCCATATATCGCCAAAATGTAACTGCATCCAATACATTCCAAACGCTGTATTGCAATCTATTACACCCGGCGTTAAAACTTAACAAATTTAGGAGGCACGATTGGCAAATTTACGAGCAGCGATGGCTAATTTGGCCCTGAAACCGCGGGCTGTAAATCCAAACGGGCATTAATCACGTGAGGCTGAAAATAGGCCTACGGAAGCGCAGGGGTCGCCATAATCCGGCTTGGTTTATACAAGAATCTAAATAACTCAGCTGCACCTGAAGCAAGGCTAGAAAATCTTTATTTTAAGCTCCTTCGCGTACGTATCGCGTATACCTGGACGGTATATACATACGCTTCGCTTATACCCTAGGTATGAGTACACTTATACAACTACCCAGGGCTAACGAAGAGATAATAATTGAATTAAAAATGTATAATTAAATTAAATATTTCAAATATTGTAATATAAATTGTATGTATGTTAGTTCTAAGTTATATGTTTATATGGGCCGTAGAATAAGTAAATAACGTCTGTAACTTATTTTAATATTGCCTGAAATAAATATTAAATAAATAAATTCTAATGTAGGTATTTCGAGAGGCCTTCTGGGTGGGTACCACCGCTTTGCCAGTTATTTAGCCGCCAAGCAGTAATGCGCGAGCATTACTGTGTTCCGGTTTGGAGGGCATTGTAGCCAGCGAAATTACTGGGCATAATGAGACTCAAGAGCTAATTGTCTCAGGGTGACGAGCGCAGTGCAGCACCGCGCAGGATTTTGGCAAAACAAAGTTCTGGGTAGTGCTGTTACTGTTATGGGCTGGCGTATTGCTTACCATCAGGCAAACGACCAGCTCGTCTCGTCATTCAGTCACATAAAAAAAAGGTATATTGTATAATAAAGTGAGTACAAAGTATACCTAAGTGAGTTACTCGGGAAAATTATTCAAGGCCTATTGGACTTTTCTATAATATGGTAACCCTGATACGGCCACTGAGTGATTTTACGCAGGTCTTCCTGCAAATGATACCTGCTAATGGCTGCATTGATTTAGGGGTTAGAAACATCATGATGTTACCTGTAATATTTTTTTAATGCTACCACTAACTAACACTGGACAAAAAAACTTATTTTCCCCACCCACGTTCCGCTTCCGACTTACATTTCCGGGACGTTGTCAGAATCTGTCAGGGGTCTAGTCAGGGGTTCGGGGTGTTTAAGACAAAATATAGTGGTTTTGGTGTCTGTCAGGTCGCTTCCGCCTCCCGGATTGCCTCATGAAGGAATTACGTACAACTATAAGAAGAAAAACATGATATTAAGTAGTTTAGGTAACTCTGTATTCACTGGTAAAAGACATCCAAAGGCACAAGTCATATACAAGTCATATCTAACCCAGACGTCGATTGCATGAGTTGTGTTCAGGAAGACTGCGTAGTAAATGACCCTGACGGCCGTCACTGGTCATCATCTATCCGACAATGTTTACCCACACACCAAAACTATCGTGGCGCCAATGATAATGTGAAAAATGCATCTACATAGTGGTAATACTGATAATTCTCTTAACATAATACCAAACAATTTTTACGTATATTAAATTAATATTTGTATTTGTCAACATTGTTATAAGGTTATCACGTATCACATTATTTTCACTACTGTTTCTTTCAATACTACGTTAGTCGCTTTAACAGACTACGTTCAAGCAAACGTCTCAATATGTGGTTTACTTCCCACCTCGTATTATCTAAATCTACAAGGTCAGAATGATCGGATCCGTCCAATTCAATATAGGAGCGTCGGCCTTGGTTGTCGAGGAATCCCATGGAATTTAAGCCCGCCATGTGGGTCATGAACATAAGGGCCGCTCCGTTGTTGAAACAGAAAGGTAGGGCCTTGATGGTCACGTCTGAAAATATAAAGTTCTTATAAGTTTCAAATTTTCCGTAGTACAGACATTCATTCAAGATACGTTTCAACAATTGACAAGATTGCACCATCTGCCCTGCTGATTAAATGATCTGGCCTGCCATCCGCGCCTCACTGTGAGTCGCCACTTCATATCAATGGTGTGAGAATACTTTCATTATCAGCCCATTACGTTCCCACTGCTGGGACACGGGTATTCTCTTATAGAGAGAGTAGATATGGGCTCTAATCCATCGCTTTTAATGAATACTCTTACTGAATGGTGAAAGGGAGAATACTTTATCTAATAACTTTTACCACAGTGTAACAATCCTTAGGTACCTACACTGTATTACTACCGTTTGATAATTATAGTATATTTGTATATATATATATATATATATATATATATATGCATGTAGTCTTCGCCGATAATAGGGGATCGGACAGTAATCGAGAAAAAATCTAAAATATAGTTAGAACGAATGTTTGTCGAAAGAGAAAGATCATTCAATCAATATTTTTGTGAAATAACAATGATTTATAATTTTAAATCAATAAATAAAATCTAATAATTCTGACATTTTTAATCTTGAACACAGCGCATGACGTCATTTAAAGGCAAATGTCGTGAGTCAAGCTTGTGTTTATTTTACTTTTTTGCTTTTCATAAAATGTATTTTTGCTCATTTTTTCGTTCCATGACTACAATATAGTCCCCAAACTTCACAAAACGTATATAAATCTCTTTGCAAGTTTTATTTCGACGAGTTTGTCGTTTTCTACCTTCATATATAAAGTGTTGTATGTAACTTGGTAGGTAATGTTAATAGATACATTGATTAATTTAATTTAATCACCAGGTTCTGGATAGGTATAACAATAAACAATTTTGTATTTCCCTCAATTTGGTTGTCATTTAATTTTCAATTTAATTCATCTTCAATGATGTGGATTGGTACATATCAAACTTAATATCTCAGCTTAAATAAAATTTTAACTTAAAACATTTTAATTATAATGGTTGTAGTGATGATGCTTATATTAGCATTTAGGTATTGGTTCACTTATGTATGTATAACATCATTTACGTCGAATAAAGTTATGTTTTAATTATGGTAATCTATAATTTGCCTTATTTGTAGAACATGTACATGTATTTTTGATGCTATTTTTATAACGCTGTTGATTGCCACAATAAATAAATAAATATGACGTCACAAGTTTTGAGGTAAACTTTTGCGCGGCAGTATTTGAAACATAATATTTAAACATAGTTTTAGGTACTTTTAGAGCGTTATTTAATTAAAATAGTATTTTTCATGGCTATATATATTCATTGTAGTTAATTTATAACACTTTCTGAAAAGTTGTCTGATCCCCAATTATAATGGCATTAAGCCCAGATTCAATTTGAATGAATTTATATTTTATAGTGACGATGTACATTGTGTTGGCGTTCAATAAATAAATAAATATATATATATATATATATATATATAACAGTCTTTTTGCATAGTCTGTAAAATAGGTTTTGAAAACGTAAACTTTTTCCAATGAACGTTTCAATTCAACATGCATCTGTAAATGGTTTACTGGACGTAAACCGATTACAGCGGGAGTCCTAAAAATACACGCATCCCGGCAAACCTTTCTAACTGAACTTTCAAACAAAAAGAAAAATTGCACAAACAAAATGGCTTTATTTTTATTGCACTCATTCTAATCTAAACAATTCTAGACTAGTTGATTTAAAAAAAACGGCTAAGACTTACGGCAAACGTCGAAATCTAACTCTAGACTAGATTTGTCAAACAAACTAAATTCTTAAAGCAATGCGGCAAATTAATGAATGAATTGATCTTAAAAATATTATGAAGTACTTACTGACGCCGACGGAGCAAGAGAACAAGTCAACGTGGCAATGGTTGACCATAGTCCTGGTGATAGATAGGTTTCTTATCAAAATCAAAAACTTCATAACCCTTTATATCCCATCACAAGCACATAATTATGACATCACAATAAAAAAATATCAAATCGAATAATATCTTTCATAATGCGTCTCTGTTTCCCGATACTTATAATCCAGGTGTCTTCAAGTCCAGAGTGAATCTGTATCTTCTAGGCAAGCAAGATCCATCGTCGACCGCGGTTTCACTTTCCATCAGCTGGCCAATTCAGAACCCCACGACAACATACCGAATCGATTCGATTGGATAACGATCTCGTGTCGTAGGTTTCTTTTCGAGCTATTCAGAACATCCGCCCCGAGGATTCGACACGGTTTCGGTTACGATATCGAAATCGATACGACAACGTGTTGCATTTACGGAGTTCGTTTTGTGTGCAATACTCGCAGAAAATTTTATTATTATCTAGACGATATAAAAATGTTTTCAAGTTATCAAAATTTATTATAACAACGTTTATCACGAATTAAATTATAATCAACAATTATAAGCGCCAGATATTGGTAGAAATATAAAAAAAACAAGAGCTTCGTAAACACCCACCTGCTGATATCCACTTGACATTAATGTTTAATCTATGCTTTTGACATTGACAAACCGCCAAATTTAAATGTCTATCGCAAATTGTTTACTTTATCATGTTTTGAAATTATTAAAAGAAGATCGAGCGAGAAGACGAGCCTCATCAAGATTCGTTAGAAATGTTAAGTAAATGGGTCATTCTACTTTTTAGTGCAGGTTTTTGTGTCCCCCAGACAAAAAAATGTCGATCTGCCATTTTCTTAAAGAAATAAAAAAAAATTGCGCAACACATGAAACTTCCGTAATATTTCCTTAACTTCTGTTAACATTTATATTTGAATATTTTGCCTATTTTAAGATAATTAAGGGTAACATAGTGGAATTTTATGGTAACATAGTTGTTTTCCATAGTATTGCAAAGTGTCCCCGACCCAATACGCGGACTAACTTAACCAAAAAAAGTATTCTTCTTACAGTGTAGTCCTATGCTTCAAAAATTTATTAAGTTTATTTAATATGTTTGCGTTTTTTATGTAGGCCTCATATATTTTTAAAAGCTTTATTTTTTTTCAAAATAATTACTTTAGTTTTGTCCCTAAGGAAGAAGCGCAATACGGTACTACTATGTTACTGGTATTTTCTCAAAAAATCGTTAGATGTCACTGTACCGTCACTGGTCGGCTCGATTGGGTAGGTTGGGCATTACAAGAGCGGGGTCGAGGGGAATGGCAGTAAGCCGCGTGCCGCCACTCAGTCGCCGCCATGTTGTGAATCAAGACGCGTGTGTTTATTTGGTGTGCACTTTGTTACCCGGCGAAAAGGTAAGTTTCAGAACTTTTACGTTATGTTTTAACTATCGATACGTGGCATTTATGTCACTGAATTGTATTCTATTGTTGGATTTGCAAATTATATGGTAATTTCGTAAATATCAGGTAGCATTATGTTATTTTACAACTGTGTTACCGGCCCACTTTGTTACTCCGCTGTGGTAACGCAGTTGTAAAAATGGTAACGCGGTTGTAAGTATACTCTGTCACTGACTCTTTCTAATTTTATTTTAGTTGATTTGTTCGTATCAACCCACAGGTTTATATTTTAACAATTTCACATTTATTTGCTGACTTACTTTAATTACTGACTGTAAAATTAGTACTGTAATGCCATGTTTTTATCTTTTACAGAAGATCATGCCGCTAACACCAGCCGAAAAACAACGTCGGTACCGAAACAAGCGAAAATTAGACCCTGTTAAAGATGAGAAAGCAAGAAAAATGGCGGGTCGCTAACAGCAAAAGAAGAGCCTGCATTCATGCCCTGCAATCTATTACAAGAAACACTCCAGAATTGACCCCTCAACCTGATGGACTTCGTGTGAACACTCCACCAACAGGACAAAATGCACCAAATATTCCTGAAAATTGTCCGATACCCGACTCTCGCAGATTTTGTGCCACCTTTAGTTGGGACCATGAAAGTTCACCAAACCTTCTCTGAAAATTCTTGCAAACTTATGTACCGTGATTTAAGCTGTTACTGTAGTCGTGGAATATGTTCTTGTCTGCAACCAAAAGAATATGCTCCAGTCAATGATTTGGTGATTCAGGATGTACAACCAACTGCAATCGAATCTCCACTTGATGAGTTGACTGTTGATATCATAAAAAAACCACGCCAATCGCTGTTTCATCAAATTACTCCTCGGACACCGACAGCAGTGACGACATACCTCTTTCTGCGTTTAGAGACATTTCCAACAATAATAACCACAATGTACCCAGTACTTCAAAACAAAGTGACGAACTACTTCAGAAAGAAAATCTGCCTCCCAGTAAAATCTTTCCCGGAACTTATGTGTTATTGAAAATACAAGGTAGAAAACAAATTTATGCATACTTGGCTTCAGCATTGAGTGAGGTTGACGAAGATACATACAATTTATGTTTTACAGAGGTGTAAATGATACTGGCAAACTTTTTAAAGCGGTCGAAACAAACACTAGTTGTGAACCTTATGATACCTTAACATTGTTGAAGTGGTTTCTGCACCGAAAAAGATTTTTAAAGGGAAACGCGAATACTACGAAATCCCTAATCCTCTGGAAGTGTTTGAATAATGACTGCAATTATTAATTAATTTTTAAGTAATCCAACCTGCATAAGTGCTGTGATTTTGGTAAAACGGATATAATAGTAGGATTAAATTATTATCTTCAACCTTTGTGGTAACTAAGAGACTGATTAGCTATTTTTGTAGAGAAGAGAATTGTCTATTGAAACAACTTTGTTACTGTTGCACAACTGTGTTACCATTATGTCCTTATTTCTAAGTATAGGTTTTTCAATTTGAGTTGTACAATTGGCATAATAAGCTGCATTACAGATATATCAGATGCAAGATAATATTTTTTAATATCAATGTTAAATACGTTGTTAAGATATTTTTACATATATACATTTTATGTCAAATCTTTGTAAACAAAAGTGCACAACGGTAACATAGTTGTCATTTAATGTGATTTATAAGACTTAATTAATGATAATTTCTTATTATAGTTATGGAAGAGAAAGATTTATGTTCCTAAAATACGTTTTGTTAATTGTTTGTTTGTAATGAGTGACTGAAGCTGCTCAATAAAAATATTTAGATTGGTAACAAAGTGGTTTGATTTTTCTACCTTGGTCTGCAAAACCTTCATTTTCAGAAAGAAATATGTAGAAAATTCGCTGCTGGCAGTTAATTTCAATTGTCTGGATATAATTAAGCATAAAAACAGTTAATTTACTTCATTTATCTCTAATGATAAAAATTTTAAAACCCGTTTTTAGCAGTGCAAAAACCTGCACTAAAAAGTAGAATGACCCAAATACCAAAATTACTATTACATAGTATCACAGAGTACTTTATAATAATTATATAGGTACAGTGATTTTATTTCGGTAGATTTATGCATCTTATTAAGTAATCTTATAGTAGTAAGTAAATAGTTCTAAAACAATCAAAGCGAACTTAACCTACAAATAAATACTAGACTTGGTAGGTACTTTATTACATAGAATTAGTTTATGTTGAATCTTACTGTGAGTTTTATTTTATTTGTAGTAGAAAATGTAGTTTATTTAACAACACACGGAATATACTCGGTATTAACGGTCAAATCTAATGCTTTCGAGTGATATGTTGCACTCGATAAGTTGTCGTGGAAATTAATCGGACGTTCGAAAACTTTGCTTCGATATCTGCATTGTGAATAACGTTCTCGGTCGATAAATACGCGTTTATCGTACGGTTACGATTGGTTATCGACTACGACAATTTGAACGTCGATTCGACTATTGTGAATTTAAAATATTTTGAATCGTACGATATCAAACCGAATCGATCGACAAATGAGTTGTCGTGAGGTTCTGAATCGGCCAGCAGGTGAGACAGCGGTCAAATGTTTGCCTATCAGGTAATAAAAAAAATCGAACCTTATTACCTACGTCAAAGTGGATAATGTAGTACTTATACCTAGTTAGCACCAATAATTACCTATACATACCGTACTATGTCGCAATAATGATTTCAAAGAACAGAGATGCAAATGTCAAACTAGTGATTATGACATGGTATTGATGAACCCACCTGGTCGAGACTCTCCCTTTGTTCCATATCTCCGCGCACACTGGCTCGTACGTATCGATGCAGTACATGGGGCAAGTGTGGTTGCAGTACTGGTGGGCGCCCACGATGGAGAAGTCGTATACGCGACGAGCACTTTTTTTGATGCAGTTTTCATCAGGAAGTTGAGTCATCGCTGTAAAAATAATATTAATATACTTCTACAAAACATGATTATACAGTACACCTAAAGTACCTACATAAGTGTTGAAACACATCGGCGTAATTTATTTAAGTCGCCGCTCTAACGCCGGTACACATTCGACCGAGGATGCGTTTTTCATTCAAATAAGACGGACTATCGGCGACGTAAATTATGCAGATGTATAGAGTTAAATTTATATTTTTTGATTTGATTTGTTTCTACACTTCTGGGTATACAAAATTTTACGCGTCCGTTATTCAGAGTCGTGATGTTTTTTTTTTTGGTTTAAGATACTTTATTTCTCAAAAGAATTAATTCACTTACATGAGAAAACAATACCTACATGTTAAACAATTTTGGGCTAAGCGTACTACATATATAAAATGCAAAGAATTAAAAAATATCTAAAAAATGTTGTCAATGTTATAAGAGAGAATATGAAGCTGTATATTTTATATAGTTTTATTCGCCAGCGTGGTCAAGAAAATCACAAAGCATCCTACCCTACTTATTAATAGTCCAATTGGCTAGTTGGTGTGAGATCTGAAGCGATCTAGAGATATCTTCTATTATAATGATTACCGCGAAAAAGTACTTCATTTTATCCGAGATTTCAGTTGATAGCCTCAACACATAATATCAGAAAGCGTAGCTCAATTTGTGGTAAAATGTACATTTGCATTTAGATTACGAAGACTCTTCAGATATATATTGTAAGCACGCAATTCAATTATCAAAAGCTCATTTTCTTGTGATTTACTTACATTTTAATGTTAATTTTATGCTCTTGGTTCAGTAGATATTCTAGGTACTTTCTCACGTTATTGATGAATATTTCCATCTCACTCACTTTCATGCAGCTTCCTATCCAGGTAACGATTTTTTTTTGTTTTCTAGCGGTGACTGTGGCCGTCTATGGGTGCATGCTTAATTTTATAAACCTGTTAGGGACAACTGAAAACAACTACCTACAAAATTTATGGGAAAAGTATTTTGCGATTTCTGACTTTTCTAGTACCTAAAGCTCAGTTCGTCTCAAAGAGTACTATGATCCGACCGACCCGATTCTGAGACCATAAATATATTATTATTAATTCTTGTTCTTGTTGTACTTTCAAACGAAAACTGACATCTCTATTTGTTAACGAAGTGCATAGCTGTAGACCGATAAAAAAAAATCATAGATATTTTCCTGTATGTCCACCGGTTTAAGTAGGTACCTTTCATGTCCTGAAGAAATATTTTTTAAAGTAATCACAGCATACAATGGAGCACCTTTATTCATGCAGCGCATGCGCAGTATGCGCACACATTGACAAATTTGCATCACCTATCACGCTGTTACAAATCGGAAGACTCACCTGACCGCCTCATTGATGCCGAGAGATGTGTGTGTGTGTGTGTGCGAAGCGCATTAACATGTTATTGATTTCTGCCAAGGTCACTTTGTAAGACTTACCTTATTAAACAGTTGCAATAAAATCATCGAGAACCATGTCTAGACAAACCTAACCTAGGTTTAACATAGTATACATTACTATCCATACACGTTAATTGAAATGTTTGTTCTGATAAATAAAAAAACCGTCCCATCTTAAATGTTCACCCTGTAGTAGGTACTGATTTATTTCATACATCTTCAGTGGTTTAGGCTGTGTGTTGTCTGTCAGTCAGTCATAATCAGTCACGGAACTGTTCTATTAATTTTTACTGTGAAATTTAATTGGTTTCCCCTTTCATATTACAATAAATAATTTGAATTTGACTATATATGTATGTAGAAGATTTACCAGCAATATCTCGCAGGCGACATTTGACTTTGTTGAAGTGACAGATGTTATGGTGCCGCGAGATGACGACGGTTCCATCCCAAGCGGTGGCAATGCTGCACACTGGTCTCACGATATTTGAACATCGGATGCTGTCGCAATCGTCGCCAAAAACCTCAGCCATTAAAAATACTAGAACAAAGATTTTTAAATACGTATTCAGAAAGAAGTAAGAGGTCGCAATGAGACGAGCAATTTGTTCGCCTGATGGTAAACGCCGCTGTTGCCAATAACAATTGAACTAACAACTGCAGTGCCATCCAGAATTTTTAATGACATACAAAGTACTAGTGCGTAAGAGTGAGTGTGGCTCAGTGGGAGCACGTGCGACTTTCAATCCAACGTACCCGAGTTCGAATCCCACTGGCCCCGCGCGGCTTTAACACACGCTCTAAAAACGGTGAAAGAAAACATCGTGAGGAAACCGGCATGTCCATGAATTTATCACAAAAATTCAAAGACATTTGAAATCCACCAACCCTCACTGGGCCACCGTGGTGGATTATAGCCCATACTCTCTTTCTCTACGAGGGAAGGCCCGAGTCCCAGCAGTGGAACGTAATGGGCTCATGGTGATGATGAAAGTACTGCGTAGCACATGCTTTGCGCTCGTCACCCCGAGACATCAGATTTTAGTCACATAAGCCCAGTAGGTAATTTTGCTTGTTACAATGCTCTTCAAACCGAAGCACAGTTATTTCTGAATAGCTATTTATAATCTTACATTTTAACGAAACATGCGTTTATGCATTCAATATCAAATACTACAACAAAGGTTGTTCACGTGGACTATTTGCTATTATTGATAAGTAAGGAAAGAAGTATTTCCCTGAAGTAGATATCTCCCTATTAGGTAGGTTTCTCATTATTTTCGTCAATAGGCAGACTACGTAAATAGTTATAGAACCACTACAATCAGGTAATCTGTTTTTCTGTCCGTTTATACGTTTTAACGAGTCTATTTCTACTCGTATACATTTAAGCTATGGATACCTAATTAATAGCATAAACTTTGGTTTAGGTAAGATCTTTATAATTAGTAAATAAATGATTTAGGTATGTGTAGAGCACGACGTATTCATATCGTCATCGGTTATACTTTGTACCGACGATATTTATTTTCTTACACGAACTCATTTTCAAGCTCGGGTCCTATCGTATCGTCACATAAATGTTACTATGGTAATTTCTAGACGTAAAGACTAAAATAACGTAAATTTATAACTATAACGATACGAATACTTTTTCCTACAGAGAAGTTGAACCTTCCTCCTCAGACCTGGCTCACCAGTCTCACCACGTCAGTCGTCCTAAACAATTTAGACGCTACCAAGGATGAATTTAAAGTCACCCCCACTTACAACATTTTTTCATGGAACTGAGTGATGAGACGAGCTTGTCGTTCACCTGATGGTAAACGCCACGACTGACCATAACAATTGCAGTGCCACTCAGAACTTTTCATCACATAAAAAGTACTGCTACTGTAGCGCTGCATTGTGCTCATCACCCCGGGACATCAGATATTAAGTCTCATATGCCCAGTAATTTCGGCTGGCTACAATGCCCTTCAAACCGGAAACACATTAATTCTTGCGCACTACTGCTTGGCGGCAAAATAACTGACAAAGCTGTGGTACCTACCCAGACGGCCTCCCGCCTACGAAAGACCTACCACGAGTATCAACTTACCAAAGTACAGCCGCTTCCGCTGGTAGCAGCTAGTATACCAGATAAAGGTAAATTGTATTTGTTTCCTTAATATCTTCCATGTATTAGAGCCCCCGCTTATTAGGAAAGCAATAATAGGCTATTAGGGTAAGAAAATATTGGTCCGCCTTATAGAGACAAATATTTGTGACTGCGCCTGATTTATTATTGGCTTATTGTTATCTGCCGGTAGCTACCACTCTCGAATATCAGTATGATTCGGACCTACCTTTAGCAGCCTTTAGCCTTTATTTTGAGAGCGAGTGTGGGTCTGTGGGAGCACGTGCGACTTGCGATCCGACGCACTCGAGTTCGAATCCCGCTGGCCCCGCACCACTGACTTTCTTAAGATATGAGCGGATTTAACACTCGCTCTAAAAACGGTGAAGGAAAACATCGTGAGAAAACCGGCATGTCCAAGAATTTATCACGAGGGCATGTGACATCCACCAACCCGCACTGGGCCAGCGTGGTGGATTAAGGCGAATACCTCTCTCTACAAAGGAAGGTTCGAGTCTTACCAGTAGGGACGTAATGGACTGATGATGATGATGATGACTATTATTTTATTTGTTTTTAAGCATTAGAAATATTATGGCTCTGACAAGAATTTGTACATGTTGTGTTGTAGCTAGGGGAGATCAGGGATGGACGTAACAATTTTTGATTTTTTCGTATTATCTCACAGAGATTTCTGAATATTAAAATTCCAATTATTACACATGATAGATTCGTCTTTCAGCTATCTTTTAACACCAGCTTAAATGCAATTTATATTACAGATTTTGATAAAAACGTCAAAATATTTGAAGTGGAATTTGTTACAACCATCCCTACCCCTATGGTTGGTTGTTACAGTGTAAGGGGATGTTTATAACATTATAAATAAAAATAAAGTTACTTTCATAATCAGCTTATAATCAGCCTTTTGGGTTTCACATTAGTCTCACAAGAAAATTCTTATAAAAATATTAAACATTTCTTGGTAACACATCTTCGAAAATAATCAACAATCAAACAAATAATTTTATGGCACATATACCTTATTTCATTTTTATCTAGGTAGGTATATAAAGTTACATGGCACAGCTGACATGAAATCGCAGCGTCTCTAAATGATACTTTTCTTAGAAGTACTTCTTCTGCAGCCAAATCCATTAGGTATTTCTGCAGAAGCTAAACCTCTACTAGTCGTACTTGTATGTATATTAGGTATTCTGAAATTTTCTTTTTCTTCTTCTTTCGTGTGGGAGTGTGGCTAACCCTGGTATCGGAGTTTTTATACCGCCCGAAGGCCTCCAACATGGCCTAACGACCGTTGTCCAAACAACAATCGGGCCCGACGGCTTAACGTGCCCTCCGAAGCAGGGTAGCGCTCAGATGTAAATACCACACAAACGGTCACCCATCCAAGTTGTGTCGTGATCCATTTTCTTATTCTGGAATAAGGAATACACTGGTGGTAGGATTCTCGTATGCGAGAGGCCGTCTGGGTGGGTACCACCGCTTTGCCAGTTATTCAGCCGCCAAGCAGTAGTGTGCAAGCATTACTGTGTTCCGGCTTGTAGGGCATTGTAGCTAGCGAAATTACTGGGCATTATGAGACTCAACAGCTAATTGTCTCAGGGTGACGAGCGCAGTGCAGCGCCGCGCAGGATTTTGCAAAACAAAGTTCTAGGTGGTGCTGTTATTGTTATGGGCTGGCGTATTGCTTACCATTAGGTAAGCGACCAGCTCGTCTCGTCATTCAGTTATTAAAAAAAAAAAGGAAATGGATTTGTATTGCTCTGCAATATAAAAAAAACGCAACAAATGTGCTTTGAGATATAAACGGGATGAAAGTAACAGATTGTTACTTTCATCCCTACATTTAAAATTTCCCGAATACGACAATCATATGCCTATAACTTAAAAACTACTGTAAAAAGATACCATTTCAAACACCAAAACAGAGAGATGAATAGTTACGCTACTTCACTGACACTTGACATGCAAGATTAAACCTACCATAATACAAAACAAATGCAGTTTAAAAAAACGGTTAAAACTTACTTTGGAGGTATTTTTGACGCACTGACTCGCTACGTCCACAACCTGACGGCACAGTGCCGTGACCGTAACTTTTTTTTTTTTTTTTTTTTACAAAATATAGGCCTACGTTTGACCACCATCTCGCCTGATGTTAAGCGACGATGTGGCCGAAGATGGAGCACGTAGATCTAGAAGATACCTATTCACTCTGGCCTTGAAGATACCCAGATTGTAGTTATCAGGAAACAGAGAAGACGGCAATGAGTTCCATTCCTTAGCAGTACGCACTATAAATGTGGAACCAAAACGCTTTGTACGAATTGGCGGAATTTCTACTAAATAAGGGTGATATTTGGCCGATCTTCTACTCGTTCTGTGATGGAAGGGGGAGGGTGGAATTAGGTCGTGAAGCTCCTGTGCACATTCACCGAAATGTATCCTATAAAAGATTGAAAGACATGCTACCTTACGCCGATGCTCAAGACTATGCAGCTTTGTAGCGACCAGTCGCTCGTCACCAATTAGCCACTTTGCACGTCGATCTACAGCCTCCAATGCTTCTAGCTGGTATTTGGCTGAACCGTCCCATAGATGGCAACAGTACTCCACAGACGAACGGACTTGAGCTTGATAAAGGTTCAACAGCTGTCCCGGTGTGAAATACCGTCTGACCTTATTAAGGATGCCAAGTTTCTTACCTGCCAGTTTAGCTTTGGAGTCTAAATAAGTGCCAAAGTTGAGCGTAGGAGTGAGAGTAAGGCCTAAAAGCTCCAGGTGGTCTGACATCGTTATAGGTACATTTCGGAAAGTAGGAGAGAGAGAGAATTGGTTCTTTTTAGCGGTAAACAGGCAGGCTTGCGTTTTCTTAGCGTTGAACTGCACTAAATTGGCATCGCCCCAGTTGGAGACAGCTACAAGCGTCTGGTTTACACGCTTAACCATATCCTCTCTCAGTGTCTGGATTTCCACTTTATTAGCCCGTGGACTGGATGTGTACTTTTCCACAACCGTGCTGTCATCTGCATACCCAAAGATACCGGGTGTGAGCAGGTCATTAATGTGCAGCAGAAATAGGGTTGCGGAGAGTACGGACCCCTGAGGTACACCAGCATTTATGTCCAATTGATTGGACGAGCAGCCGTCAACGACTACTCGAATCGATCGTTCTCTAAGGAAGTCCGCGATCCAGAGACACAGGCTGTCTGGAAGTCCAAAAGCGGGAAGCTTGTTGACAAGGCTGTCGTGCCAGACCCGATCAAAGGCCTTTGAGATATCAAGAGACACGGCTAATGCTTCACCATGCCTCTCGATAGCCTCACCTAAGATGTGGGTGGCATAAACCAGAAGATCCCCAGTTGACCGGTTACGACGGAATCCGTACTGTCGATCACTGAGGAGATTATTGTCTTCCAGGTATGCCAGTAGTTTTCTATTTAGTACACGCTCCATCGTTTTACATATGACGGAGGTGACTGAAATAGGTCGGTAGTTATTGGGGTCGGCACGACTGCCCTTCTTAGGAACAGGTTGGACGTTCGCAAGCTTCCAGCATTTTGGAACTTTACCAGTTTCCAGGGAAATACGAAACAGGCGAGTAAGAATGGGAGACAATTCCGGTGCGCAGGTTTTTAAGACGATCGCTGGTATTCCGTCAGGACCACTTGCCTTATTCACGTCTAAACCCCTAAGCGTTTTTAAAACCTCTTTTTGATTGATGCGGATGTCTGACATTGAAGTGTCGCATCGAGGTAAGCCAGGTGGTGTTTCGCCCGAGGTATGCAGACGTGAATTTTCCGCAAAAAGAGTTGCAAATAAATTTGCTTTCTCCACTGCAGTGTGCGCTAATGATCCTTCTGGTTTTAGTAGCGGGGGCAGTGAAGGATAGCTGAAATTCGATTCGACTGCCTTCGCCAAGGACCAGAATGCTTTGCTGCCGGATGGATAGGCAGCTAACTTTGATCCTATTCGGCTAATGTGGTCAAATCGAGCCTCACGAATCGCCTTCTTGCTGAACTTGGCAGCCCTATTAAAAGCTTTCTTCTTCTCACGTGTATCCGGGGACTTACGCTTACGAGCATCGACCCAGGCCAAGTATGCCGTGTGCTTGATCGCTTCGGTAACTAAGGTGAATCGGGATCCAAAATGGTGCATATTGGTGATTCAACCATCAATGCAGTCAACATAATTCGTTAAAAAATTCATTTGTTACGTTCATCCCGTGTTACTTTCATACCTGGTCTCCCCTATTTCGTAAACAAAAGCCACTTACATACTATAGTTATACTAACATTTGAGGATTAGAATTAAAATCATTCCGAGCGCTTCCGGCAAATCGAACAAACGTTCACGTTCACGGTACTACACAGTCATCGTGTTAAATGATCTCTCCAGCCGAGCGTGATGGCGGGATTACATTTCGATGTTTTCAGCGAGGACTGCATACCCCATAAATTCTGTTATCTTTTAATAGCAGTATGACGCAATACTTTTAACTTGATGCAGTTATTTCCGAAGGTAGTGCGTATATTTTAGTGCTTGTGAGAATTTAGGGCTACTTTTAAAATAGCGATTTGCGATCGCTTTTCTTGGCTTACATGAGGCGAGCACACTGTGCGTACGTTTGCAAAATAAAAAGCTAGTGTGATGTTACAAATCTAAACAGTTTATAATATTAGAGTTACTTTATTTCATACCGGTATCTCTCGAATACCGTTTTATCTTTACTACAAACTGTTTTTGGCTTTCAGCGGGAGATTTACGGTTAAAAATTTAATTAAATCTACGATTGTGAAAGCTGAATTTTTATCGGATTTTTTAAATAGGATTGCGGGTCGTTAGTGCGATAGCATTTATTCTGTATTAGGGAATTATTCTTCCGTATGTGGACCGTCTTTTTTTCAGGACATTCCTATGGGAAATAAAATAGGTTTTCTTGTGTTTTACTCTCTGAAATATTGAGTATGCCGAGCAGAAAAAGAGGGAAGTCTGCACAAGCACAAAAACAAAATGGATAGTATGTGTGTGCACGAGATGTTAGTTACCTAAGTGAGTTATCAAATATGCAACATAATTATGTCTAAAGATATACCTAGTCAAAATAATAAATTCCAAAATTTATTGCCAGATACAAAAACGCCTATATTTTCTTTGCCCAAACTTTAATTGTAACTGACGTAACTGTGAAGGGTAATTCCAGAATGGGCATAACCACGAGTGACGATATCTGGTGGGTGCTAGGAAAGTCGCTAGAGTGGTCATGGTAAAACTTGCCGTCGTTAAAAATAAAAATAAAAGTAGGTATTTCTTAAAAACTATGGACTCGACTATATCGTCCAATTTCAATTTTTTTCCAAAAGTCCGGTGTCTGCTTCTGTCCTAATTACAGCGCATGTGATGGTGTCCATCGCGCATGGGCACGGACACGCAATGGCCAAGGACGAGTCTGAATTATGGGAGGACGTTAGCTGGAGCCCGGACATTAGCCACGAGTGATTGCTGTGGCCAGTAGCGTGGATGAAACTAGGTTGCGGACAAAATGGTGCGTTTGGCCCCAGGGCAAGCGTAAAATAGAACAACTTATAATACATTACGTTGTCTTAAATCCGCATCTTAAATTTTGTGCCTATTTAATATCTTATAACTTTGACTATGTATTCTTTATCTTACCACGTTTATATAACACTTTTTTTTATTCTTACTATAGGTAGTATAGACAAAAATATATTATGCGAATTACTATGAAATTAAAAAATGTAAAACTAAAATAAAGTTCATAAATTTAACAAGATATTCCTATTTTTCTCTTGCCCTTTACAGTTAGTCCTGACTACGATCAGCCTAGTGTTGTTGTGTGAAGGATCTTAAAGAGCCGGACAATCATTAAGATTACATGTAATGGGGCATCTTTTGAAGTATAGACCTCAGCACTTGTAAATGATGGTAATAAAAGAATTCTTCGGGTCAGCGATAAGAAATATTTGAGGTCGGGACTGAATAATAAAAGTATTTTCATTTTCATTCAGTTCTCATAATAATGTTTTAAATATTTTAACAAAAGTTGTGTAATCCACACTCATTACCATTTTATCCCTTTCACCGCTAAATTCGGCTATACACGACATACGAAAAAGTGCTCTCTACGCCGACGGCTTGGGCCGACTAAAACGTATGAAAATTGCGTAGCTCGGCGCAGGGTCACGGCTCAGAGTGGGGTACCTATAAAACTGTGGCACGGCTTTGCTTTTATAGCGTGGCGCTAAAAAAGTTCATAAGTCGTCCATACCAAAAAGGTTTATTTTAGAAATAATAATTAAGAAAAATTGAATTCCACGTAACTTTTAGTGACCTAGCAACACTACCGAGCCCCGCATTATGCCCTCAACACGCATTGTAAACAGTCACTATTACCACCACTAGTAAGTACATTTGCCAACAGTAAAGAAGCTAGTACTCTTGCTCAATTTAGCTTAGGTATATTATTGCATACTTGCATAATGCGATGGTGCAGGAGGCCAGCCCTTCTCCGGAAAGAGGAAAATGAGTTTCTTCCCTTCCCTTTCCCTTCTTCTTATAATCTGCATTTTTACCGACTCAAAAAAGGAGGCGGTTCTATGTTCCACTGCATATTTTTTTTTATGTATGTTCACCGAATTCTTTGCCAACTGTTGACCGATTTCAAAAATTATCTTTGCATAGCTATATTATATATATATAGTGACGGAATACTATGCTTTCGGGCCAAAACTCAGAAGCCAGGAACGTCTCCTTATACTTCGCTGGAAGCCGGAGCACGAAGGATTTGAAACTCGTCTTCCTCGTTGACTCCAACCTCGACAGCGATAACTGGTTCATTTCCTGGATCCATCCGCCACACCTCTCCTTTATATACCGAACGACATCGTCTCCCGACGTGCTCACAATAGGCTGACGATTACTATATAAGTATTATCTTCTTTGGTTGATGATGATTATTTATAATAATGACAACCTATGGAGTTTGTGTAAAGCTTATTGTCTGCGTGTGCTAGTGCCGCGGCGCTTGTTTGTGGGCTGTGACGGATGGCCACCCTGATTTGCAGTGACAAGCAAATGCAGGACCACTGCAATAAGGTATTCATTCTGAACTATGTACTCATTTAGCTAACTCAATAAAATGGTAAGCACTATTTCCTAGTTCTAATAACAAAAGTCAGAAGCCGAAGCCGTAAAAACCTGGAATGCATTATATATATATATATATCATAATATATATCATAAGCACTATAAGGTGGTACTTTAATACTTGGATGCAGGGCCGAGAAAAAAAAATTTGGTGTGAAAGGTTCATTTTTATGAAAAATTGGACCAACGTTGATCAGCATTAAAAATGCTGTTGAAAGCAACTTTTTTGTCGATATTTCAACTTATGGTCGTATGTCCACTAAATTTGAATTCCGGACCACTGCGTCGCTTTTGCAGAGCCGCGGACACGCCCGCCGCCAGTTACGTGCAAACGGCCTCGACGTACGTCGCGGTTTGATCTCATAACTCCCAGAAGAAGGACTTCTGAAATGTCTGAAACAGTATCGAAGTAATTTCGACGTTTAACCATAAGTCTTGGCCGATTTCATATCAATTAGCAGTCGTCCTCTGAATTTGTAAAAAATTTACCTTATATTTTAACCTTTTTTTATTTAGTATAGGATTCCTAAGTTTATTATGTAGGTAAAAACTATTTCCATAACTTGTTATATAAACCACCGTCTTTCATACTTTTCATTACACATTTGATTTTACCTCATTTCATACACCTACCTTTATGGTAGGTACGTACCTATGTATATGCTACCTATGTAATAGGTAGGTAGGTGTAATAGGTAGATATGTATAATTGTGCAACATTATGGGTTTCATCTCAAAAGAAATATTACGATACGGTATACATTAACGCTTAGTGTCACACAAAGAAACTAAATTCTACGAAAGAAAAGTATTGTAGGTACTAAAGAATTTCGTTGAAATGAACATCGCAAGAATCTGTGGAATCATATAGTACACTTGATATTTTTGGCGGCACTTTCTAGATTCCGTTACAGTGTAATGAAGCTGTTCACAATTTATGGCCTTTGAAATGAAAATGGCGTAATGCCCACTTTCGCTAACAAAGGAAAACTTGAAGCAACGTAAGCTTAACTTAATTACGGCTACCTTGATAGTAAAAAAAGTACTTAACAATATCTAAATACCACGTTTTTTACGCCTTTGGGGTAAGGGCGGCATTGCATACTTATAAATGGATTAAGAATGGTTTGTCATCGAGTTGTGAGCTACCCTGATACATTCAGCCGTATAGCTAATGGGGAAGTGCTCGAAATTTGATTTACAAGATTCCACCCGGAACGACGACAGATACGAGTAAACAATATAAAAAAACGTGGTAAAAAAGTTACTTAATAAAAACCTGGTAAAAAATAGCACGTTTCCTAAAGGTATAAAGAAGGTGAAAAGTTCATTTCCCTTTGAAGCGAAGGCGAGGAGTTGTTCTCAACAAAAAAAAAACATAAATTCAAATGTGTAGACAAAGTATTGTGTTTACATAATAGATAAGTATTTAATTGTAGCAGCACTGAGTATGAAAAGGCTGCTAAAAGTTATGTTACCTTATCATAATCTCGCTATTTTATTCATAAGCATGTAGCGAAGTATAACCCCAATACGTAAATTACAAAAGATTGTATTAAAATAGAAACATTCCCATTTGAGCACCTATTTTTTAGCACCAATGAATTGAGCACCAATGGTATTCTTATTTGAGCATCTGCGATACGTTAGCTTCTAGTGAAAGGGTATGTGCTATATTCTAGCATGATACTTCTAGTTTCGGACGATACAACTGCCATAATAAAATACCATTAAAATGCCCCATGTTTAAATCATCTAGCGGTAATTTTAAATATACCGTTCTTGTTTTTACCTCCTTAGTATTTCTGTTCTCCTAACATTAAAAATGATAATAACTTAGCTGTTCTTTAGAATACAATATTTGTTATAGTTTATAGGATAATATATTTTATCCTGTAACAAGAGTTGAGAATTTAACTTAAATTGCTATTAGAGAAAATAATAGGACAAGTTGTGTATGACATGACATCACACAAAATTGATAACCCGCCGCAAACTATACTCAACTCTTCAAAGTAATTAAACCTATGTGTTAAATATTGATAATTTCCAGTAGGGTATTTAAGTATTTAACAATAATAAAAGGTTTATAGGTAAGCAAATGTATAAGTATGTTTTACATAATTGGTGACTTTCTGTAAAATAAAACTGTTGATAAGATATGTATACTCCACCACTAGAAGCTACCGCACTGTAGGTGCTCAAATGGAAATATCATTGGTGCTCAACGCATTGGTGCCCAAAAAATAGGTGCTCAAATAGGAATACTTCTTAAAATATACCATTCTCTATAAAGAGAAATAGCAGTTACGACGATTACAGTAGGTATATAATTTACATATAAAAATTTGGTTCGTTTACATCGGACATCAAAGGGTCAGGTAGGACCGCAGAAATTAATTGTTGACCCTCTTCAATGACAAATCGTGAAATCTTCAAAGGTCCAAGTAAAATAAGCCTGGGGTCAGAGACGACAGCGATTTACCTTTGTTTAAAAATAGCTTTGAAGAGTCACAAGCAGATATATCCGTTTATCTAATACATGTATGAAAGTACGTATCTTCCTACATAGATAATAAAAGGTTTTTACCTACCTAATGTACCTAATAAGCGGCCTGACCAGTAAATTACAATATCTCGCCATATTGCGGATATATGATCAAAATGCACGATGTTAAGCCTAAAATATCCTTTTATACCTTCTATCTCTAGATACATAGCAACAGTAAATAAGAGAATTTCGTCAGAATCTAAAAAGAAAAACTTGTAGGCATAGTCGGTAAGTTCCAAGAAATTAATGTCTATTCACTGAATACACAACGTATAAAAAATCTGAAACGAAATTATTGTACCGTGTCCACAAAGAAAATGAACAGCTATTTTGGTTCTTTATATTTCTCTGGAGATTCGATAAATCCTGTGTTGACATTGTGTGTCTGTTTGTCGTCCTGTATTTTCACGACTTAATTCCTAAACTGATTACAGCAATATACATATGTAGAGATAGTTTCTAATACGTGTTCCTGCTATAGTATAGATGAGTATATTTTACATCTAGAAAAAATGCCGCAAGCTATTGTATGTGAAATTGAAATATGAATGTTGTATGTGAAACAAAACTAACATAGATAATACTTACAGTATAACGTGGTATAACAATAAATTTCAAAGTTTTGCATGTCGCTAAGCTAATAATTATGTACACTGTAATAAAGCTAATAAACATAGAACGCAGCTTAATACTAACTATACAATGTTTTATTGTGGTCTAACATCCAAACGAGCCAGGAAAATGTGTACCTAAGTATTTTTTTATTTAATCAATTAAAAAATAAATAAATAATTCTTACAAAAAAAAGGAAAACAAATAAATACATATTATGTAAAAAAGAAAGAAGAAAATAATATTATGGGCAGGCGTGGCGCTTACCATCAGGCGAACGACTCGCTCGTCTGATCACTCAGTTCCATAAAATAAAATAAAAAATAATATAAATTTTCTTTTTTGGTAAAATCATAATATATAAGTTAAAAAAGGAAGAACAAATAAAAAGTGTATGGACGCAAGATCCATAGAAAAATTATTTAATTCATAAAAAAACATACGCGCCAATACATTAAAAACTCAATTATATTACAGCCTTGCCGCTGTTGTTGGCCATTCTCTTCAAGGTGTAGGAAAATTAATGGTATTGCGAAATGTTACACAGTGTGAGCATAAGCTTAATATATATATATACATATACCTAGTCATTACGATCTCGCGGAATTTGAGGGCGGTGAATTATAGAGGCTTCGTTTTCAGAGACCCGAAAACAAAGCGAACGACTCATTGTATTATTATAATATAAGGGTAATCGGTATTTCGAATAATTTCACAATGAAATTTAAGTATTGACCGCAATGGCAATGGAAAATATTACCTTATCTGAATTTAACAATGGAATTTAAGTATGACCAATAGCAATGGAAAATATTACCTTATTTCTGAAAGCAGAAATTCAATTTGAAAATAACTACAGTATTTATGTACTCCAGCAAGTTTTGAGTTATGTAGGTACCTCAATACGTAGTCAGAAGTGAAGAGTACACTCTATTCCGCGATGAGGTAAAAGAGGCCAAGACCTACAAAGCGATGTTGTATTCAATAATAAATCTTGCCGGTTTATCATTAGCAACGAACAGTTTACAGCAACTCGGAACAGACTTCGTTAGAATTCTCTCTCTCGTTCCAGCGTTCGGCGAGTCGACACCTGATGATGCCTCGTGCAGACGGCGAAACACGTGTCGTACAAAGAGTGTTGTTAGGAACTAACAACAACCTACATAATATTCAGCGGGATTACACTATATATTTTCATTGCGTTTCAGTTTTGAGATGAATTTGCGCAACGTCACGCCTGATTCCATTGCATTCGTTAGAATTTTAGAAGGCAGTGAGAAGAGCTAAGTAACTATCACAGACCTCTATGGTGTAGTGATTGGGCAGGTCAGCTCAAATCTCATACACCACCGAGGCTGCGAGTTCGATTCCCGCGTTGGGACAAATGTCTGTGCACAGAAAAAAAGCGCAAGCATTTGTTTCGTGTCTGGGTGCTGTGGGACCATGGCCCTCCATAGTTCTTGGTTCCCTAGGGAATCCTAGTTAGGAACCAAGATCTACGAATCTGATCGTATGGCGTAAAAAAAAGAAACAAAAAACTATATTACCTACAACAAAAGCATATATTCCTGCGCATTTTCAGTAATATCGAGAGCATTGGAATGATCTATAGCACCGAACGAATTCGGGACCATATATTTGGCAAAAGCATCGGCCACAATTTCCATAAGCCTGATGAAACGAATGCTATTATTTTAGCACAACGTATTGAAATACTGCTTTGAGCGTTTTCCATACAAAATGCCATCACATACGAGTATAATATTGTACATTTACGTTAGTTTATTGTGGAGGTATGTAGGTGCTCGTTCACTTTGATAGAGCAGAATTCAACTCGTGGTAGGTCTCTTGTATACGGGTAGGTAGCACCGCTTTGCCAGTTATTCTGCCGCCAAGCAGTAGTGCACAAGCATTACTGTGTTCCGGTCCTAAGGTTGTAGCCAGCGAAATTACTGGGCATATGAGACTTAATATCAGCGGGGTGATGAGCGCAATGCAGTGCTAAGCAGTACTTTTACGGTACTAAAAGTTCTGGGTGGCACTGCAATTTTTATGGGTAGGCGTGGCACTTACCATCAGGCGAACCACTGCTCGGTTCATTAGTTCCATAAAAAAAATTGAATGCGCGCGGGGCGGCGTATACTAGGAAACACTTGAGAATGCCTGTCGTCCGAGGCTGCGGCACAATGGCAAATTGCATGCCCTAAAATTGTCCAATGTCAACGAAGTGCACGTCTCGTCTGTTCTTGCTCTGGTCTGGTCCGATTTAATGTGATCACATTAAGTCTTAATTAACTTGCACAGCTGTAACTCTTTCAGTGCACCCGTCGTACCAGCTCTATTTGACTAGGTATTAAAAGTGATGAACCCTTCATTTCTAATTCGATATTAGTCTTACGACTTTATTGTGTTCATACACCTTGGGTAAGGGATGGTGCTAGCTAATATGAGGGTCAAACCGAAAGTTCTTAGAAAATTAAGAACTGATTAAACTAGCTAGTTTTTACTATTATTATATCTTTTCAAAAAAGTGTCCGTTCACGTCAATACATCGCTGCATCCGATGGAACCACTGTGAAAATCACTTTGCCCACTCGTCCAAAAAAAAAACGGGTCGGGTCTCTTCGACGGTCTTTTGAAACGCTGCCACAGCTTCCTCAGCGTCCATAAAACGTTTTTCTTTAAGTTTTTCTTTTATTTGTTTCCGGATAGCTACAATCTGGGTGTCTTTAAGACAAGAGTGAACAGGTTTTTTCTAGGCGAGCGTGTTACATCTTCGACCGCATCGTCACTTAACAACAGGTGAGATAGCGGTCAAACGCAAGCCTATAAAAAGTAAAAAAAAAAAATTTTTGGGAATAAATTAAAATCACAAGGTCAGGACTATAAGGCGAATGACCCAGTAATTTCACGTTTGATGTCGCCAAATAGTCGTCTTTGCTGATAGGTCACTCTTTTGTCAGTCTCTATCACACGACGCACAGCACAGATGTTATCTTCGGTCGTCGCCGTAGAAGGCCGTCCCTCACACAGATCATCGGTGAGATTAGTGCGACCACGGTTAAACTTATTAAACCAGCTGTAAACAGTGGCACGAGATGGGACTTCATCGTGAAAGGCCAATCGTAGTCTATCATAACTTTCTTGTTGACTTAAATGTAATCGAAAGTCATAAAAAATCATAGCACGAAAATTTTCTCGCGTTAAATTCATGCTGACGTGACACAGACAATTTTAAATTTGCCGCCAAATCGTAAAACAAATAACAATTAAATTAAATTCATACTCAATACTGGCAAAGAGTTCCATTTTCAAAATTTAAATTATTTTTTTATTTATTTTGTTTACAGGTGGCCAGTTCTAAAAACTTTCAGTTTGACCCTCTATGTGAAACATTTAAATATCGTTAGGCTTAAAAGAAACATGTATATGGGGGTTTAAAAATCCAGTAGGTATAATTTGGTAGGTATAAGTGGAACAGCCGATTTAATGAAGAGTTTTTCTGCAATACGTGAGCAATTTTTGGAAACCATATTAAGTGACATCATACTGTACCGTGCTGCATATATAAAATACCTACCTACACTCAAACCAAAAACCTTACATTTTGTTTAGAAGGTTTCAGTTCAGAGCCACGAAAATTTCTTCTCGATTTTCAATCCTCACACTTCTCAGATAAATTACATTTTGTTGCCCGGATCCGGCTTTGCGCGTTTTAGCATTAAATTGCGCCGATAACTTCATAGTAAACGCTAGGTGCCTATCGCATTAATCGGATTTGGAAGAACAACTGGAGCGAGCACAAATCTCTACTGGAATTAACATCACACATTCCTGCGTATTAATTCGACGCCTCACCTGCGTAATTTTAAAGACATACCAGTTAGTGATAAATTGGCTTAGTTTACAAAGAGGTAAGTCAGCTTCCAGGCGTACCTACCCCAATTGCGAGGCACGCTTCGAACCTTGAGGTGGATAAATGTAGCGATCGCTGGCAAATTATTGTGCTGTAAACAACCCGTTGCGTACCAGAATGTATGCTAGAATTAGGCGTGGAGGGCACGGTTTTACTTCCATAGCGTGGCACTCAAAAGGTTCTAGTCGCGTGCCATTTTACGCTTATTTTTCATAGACATGCGTAAGCGATTTAAAAGAAATGTTGATATACTTAACCAAAGTTAGAATGATGAAATTCAATAAATAATCTAAATACCACGTTTTTATGCGCCTTAAAAATAATAAATGGATTAGTTGTGAGCTACCTTGAATGTTTCAGCTGGAAGTGCTCGAAATTTGAGGTTCCACCCGGAACGACAGACAGACAGACAAAGAAGAAAGTGACTCGACAAAAACGTGGTACTATGTTAATATACTTAAAAATTTAGCGTTATTCAGTTAGAACGAACTCTTTACGAGTATGTTAATGAGTATAAAATGAGTCGCTTTTGAGAGTGCTTTGCGTAACGGTGTGCTGGGTATTCAGAGTACGGTTTTACATGTTTTGTCGTTTGGGTAACCAGAGTAACCACAGGCGATCAAAGATCCTAATAATATTTTAGCATTTTTTTTTTACGCTTTATGTTTGGCTACTATCTCGCCTGATGTGAAGCGATGATCTAGAGGTAGACGGCAGTTGAGCGGCTGCTCAGACCCGTCTCCCCAAAGTACTAGGCAAGCAGAAACTCTAAGGAGCTCAGGTATTAGCTGTCAATGACGCCATCTACTGGTTCGAGCTGCTTCTTACAGGTGGTGCAACGATCGACCGCACCGTGTTGCCTGTACGGATCTACGTAGAAGCACTTAGAAGGCCTGAACCTTCTAGTACGAAGACGAAACGCGAGAGGGCGCTTTCTACGGCTTTAAAAGCAGAAGAGCCCTCATTCCATGGACAAAAAAACAATATCTCATTCTTCTCTCACCACCCATTCATAATAAATTTTAGTCATCCACCAACGATATTTCTTTTAACAATTTATTTGCTGAAATGACTATATTTATTTAGAAACAATATTGCTTAAATATATTCACAAAAATAATTTATTAAATCCCTGACTAGGAACATAGGATTTGACACCTACACCTTTTAGTAGTGTAGGAACATTCTTGTGGTAGGTCTCGTTTGCGGGAGGCCGTCTGGGTAGGTACCACAGCTTTGCCAGTTATTCTGCCGCCAAGCAGTAGTGCGCAAGCATTACTGTGTTTCGGTTTGAAGGGCATTGTAGCCAGCAAAATTACTGGGCATATGGACTAATATCTGATGTCTCGGAGTGATGAGCGCAATCCAGAGCTACGCAGTGCTTTTTACGGTATTAGAATTTCTGGGTGGCATTGCGATTGTTATGGGCAGACTTGCTCATCTCATCATTCAGTACCATAAAAAAAGGAACAAGCACGCACAATAGCTAGGTAATTTACCAAAGAGGACTGTCAACAACCTTTACGTTATTATTTTGTCTTTTTCTTTACATTTCACAAAAAACGTCACAAGTAAAAGTCTTAAAATAGAAAAATGGCTACTTTTATTGAGACTCTATACATACATACATATTATATAGATAGCAGATTACTTTATATGCCTACATATCTACAGCTAGGTGTGCTCTTGTCTCAAGTACCTCATACACAAGGGCCTTGAATAAAATCTAGAGTCGTTAATCTCGACGATATGATGCAGCCAGGAGTGTGAAATACGAATACGACGAGGTTAAAATCTGTTAACAAAAATTAAGGCAATTAAAATCAACGTAGGTTCACCTAAGCACATCTATATAGCTAAAAGTTCGGCCGGTTTCTGCCGATATAGTTCTGCCGGTCAGATGTGATAACAAAAGCTGAAGATCCACAAAATTGTTGCCACAACCTGTTTAAGGTTTTTATATGTTTTTTCTGTGACGGGCTGGACCCTTTGTTTACAGTGTAGACCTAATGTGCAGTGAACGCCTGCACAGCACTTTATTGCGCACGATGAATGTTAATACAATAAGAAATATTTTTTACAAAAAAACAAAAACCGACTTTAATATATCTTCGATGTCCGCGGTAAATGTCGATGTAATTTATATGGGACCACTTCGTAGCTATACTGAACCCAACGCCAAAGATTTTTCCAAATCGGTTCATAAATGTCGGAGTTCTGAGGTAACAAACATTTAAAAAAATACAATCGAACACAGAACCTTCTCCTTTTTTAAACTTGTTTAAAAAGAACCCAAAGGGCGCTCTTACCGCTAAGCAGCAAGCTCTTCCTGACTGTCAACAAAACAGTACTAGGTATACACTTACCGAACTGTATGTTGTCATCGTAATCGAACGGAATTTCAAAGCAGTGAAGCACAGAGGCTTCTGTGACCTGCGAACATGTGAAAATTCTGTTTTCCATATCAAACGTCGTACAGGGCCAATCGACAAAAACGATTTAAATACACAGGAAGTGAAAAGAAGGCAGCAAGTTTTACCTCTGCAGCACAATGAGTAGCGCCCGTTGGCACCGCACATTACACCTGTACCATGCGCTCTCGTACACTGCGTCGGATACACCAATGCTCTGATTAGCAAATATATAATATATTAACATATTATATACAATAATTAATATTTAGAAAACATACAAACCGACTTCAAGACTGAAATAAAATGAAATAGTTTATTATTCCAGATTAAAACCCATTGAAATTAAATTAAATTAAATTTAAGATTATATAACACATAATTAAAAAATAAAATATTGAATGGAAAATTAAATAAAATGAATGTCTGAAGGTGACTTTGTCTATATTTTTTTCAAAAAGCGCTTAATCAATTTTGATACAATTTATATGGGACCACCTCTGAAGTATGACCTACCAAATAAAAAAGAATCATCAAATTCATAATTGACGGAGCAATCGCGTTACAAACATACTTTTAAAACCAACATAGATACCGTCATAGAGCGAGTGTGGCTCAGTGGGAGCTCGTGCGACTTTCGATCCGACGCACCCGAGTTCGAATCCCGCTGACCCCGCACCACTGACTTTCTTAAGCTATGTGCAGATTTAACACTCGCTCTAAAACGGTGAAGGAAAACATCGTGAGGAAACCGGCATGTCCAAGAATTTTTCACAAAAAAGTCAAGGACATGTGACATTCACCAACCCGCACTGGGCCAGCGTGGTGGATTATGGCCCATTCTCTCTCTATGAGAGAAGGCCCGTGTCCCAGCAGTGGGAACGTGATGGGCTGATGATGAGATACCGTCGAATTGAGAACCTCCTCCTTTTTGAAGTCGGTTAATAATTTAAATATAAACAAAGGTCCAAGCACGTGTAATTTAAAACAATATAATACAACGAAAACTTGATATAATGCAATGAAATTAAAAAAACCCCTACACGGGTTTTATGAACATTTTGAAGGGCCCCTGGTGGATAAGCACAATCCTACTAATATTATAAATGCGAAAGTTTGTGAGAATGGATGGTTGGATGGATGCTTGTTATACTCAATCACACAAAAGCTACTGAACAGGTTTTGATGAAATTTGGTATGCAGGTCCTGGAAAAGGACATACGCTACTTTTTAACCGACTTCAAAAGGAGGAGGTTTACAATTCGACGGTATGTTTTTTTTTTTGTGTTTGTTACGCGATTTCTCCGCCAGTTATGCATTGATTTCGATGATTCTTTTTTTGATTGGTAGGTCATACTTCAGAGGTGGTCCCATATAAATTTTATCAAAATTCATTCAGTACTTTTTGAAAAAAATAGCAAAAACAAAAAATATAAGTTTAATCTTCAAGTCGGTTCTTGTTTTTTTCATAACCAACTTTCTAAAGGTGGAGGTTTGTATTTGACTGCTTCACCTGCTTCACCCAGGGTTGACTTCCGGTGAGGGTGAGTACATAACTCAGTATGGACTGAGTGAGCTTTAGATCGAATATGAAGCGTTAAATTAAACATAAATGACCAAAAAATAATTCACAATCACCTAGCTGAAATGTCTATTTCACTAAATAGGATAAACGGGGGCGACGCGGCGGGGCGCGGGTGCACGGCACGGCTCCTACTAGCCTCCCTGCGCTACTATATTTCATTTACATTCATTAATTGACATTTCAGCTAATTGTCAATTATATTTCAGCCCTATTTTTTTTTTTTAATTTAACACTATAGATTTATTCTAAAACATGGCCTGAGTATATTCATTTCGGAAAAATATCGAATTCAATTCTAGTGTGTATATTTAATGTGCACACTTACAAACTACCTCATATCCCATACGCCTGTACCATCTCCGTTAAGTCTTGAGTGAAAAGCACATGCCCAGAACATAGGTACTTTAGGAACATATACAATTATCACACGTTCTAGCGAGGTTCTAGTTAATTGATTTATAAATCGCGTCTAATCATAATTCAGATTTTTAAATTACCTATTACTTACAGTTACATTATTCCGACTTTTATTAGGAACCTATATAACATACAACAATTAAATTTTTTTACAAACCAGTGCTATTTCAAGGGTTTTCATAATCCTCTATTCCCGGGATACTCCACGTTTTTACTGTGTCTGCAAAAAATAATTAAACTAACCGCTCTACAGATGTCGTCTGCGTACCAACAGACAATCCCCATTTGCGTCAGCGCCGCACAGAGGTAAAACTTATTACCGATTTCCATCGACGGATCGAGAAACTGAAATGAAAATTTTAAATTATATCTATTTGACTATGCATTGAGAAAACCATTAAAATAATAAATTATGGATGTAAAATGTATTTTCTTTCAGGATGTGCAGATGCAAATGTAGTTCAGTCGCTTATTGGAGCGCGATCCATCTAACAAATTCAAACTAGATTTTAGCTAGCGCGGAACGCTACATTCTAAGAGTGTCTCTACCATGAACTTTATTATTTTCCAAGCATGTATCACGGAAGCAACATTGGGGATTGACATTCTAATATCATATATCAAATAAATTAATAATTGTATATTCATTAATGTATTAACTCTTTGAATTCTGAGCCACCTGCCGTTGCTAATTTGATCTCTTTTTTTTAATTATTTTTTTAGGGACTTTTAAACTATGTGTTTATGCCAGTCCCATCGTAGCCTAATAATTAGATAAAAAGTAATTAACTTACATGCTATTAAAATACAATAACAATGACACAAATGAGTAGATATGATTTACGGGGTTAAGACACGGAGTCACTAATCCGTAAATCATTCTAGCTTCATTTGAGGCTCGTTTGGATAATATTAATTTGATCCCGTGATTATGATTATGCATAAACTAACGTTTTTTTAATTAATTTAACAAAAATAAATTCCTTAATAAAACATAGTTCCAAACGTATGACTTGTATTATTGATACCAATAAATTGATTATGATTACGTAGCAAAACTTCGGATTCACATCTGAAACGCTCCATCACAGAATTAAACACACAAAAAACTCTAGACTCGAAAATCGAGATCAAACCTTTTGCCAACTATGCTGCCTAGAAAGAGTCTCATTTCTACCATCTGTGTTCCTTGCACTATAACGCTGTAATATTGCAAAGCGTCGTTTACTTTTGTTACTTTCTCTGTAGACATTCGCTTTTGTTGTTCTTGATGGTCCATTCAGCAAACGTTTATACATTAGCCGAATGGCTACAACTGGCCACCTCTGCGCATTAGCAAAACGTTTCGCCTCGATATCAGGCTTTTTGTATCCAATGGAATAATTTGCCAAATGTTGCGTCCTTTCTCGTTTATTATTGTTCTCGCACTGCTGTCGACTTTGACTATGTGAATATTTACATAAATCATTCCAAATAATCGGTTGAAGACTAAATTATTGATAAATAAATATGTAACTAGTAACTAATTGCCAGCGCGCTGGCCCATTTACTTACAAATTCAACGCAAACAAAAAATATAAAATACAAAAATAACGTAAAGATAAATTGTTGTTGTTGACTTAGTAGTTATCGATTCATTTATTGGTAATAGATATAATCCACAATCGATAAGTTCGACCACAGAATAGTTAATAGGTTCAACAGACTCACTTGCAAAAGATTTATTTGAAAATAGGTAAAGTTTAAGTTGAAACGTAAACAATAAATAATTAAATCAAATCAAGTATTTATTTGCCAAAATACATTATTATTTACAATTAATTGTAGGTCTTACATTATTAATGTCACTGTATTCAGCCTGCATGCAAGCGTGCAAATATTTAAATATAATCATTTAATTCATACATGTCAAAACATATTAAAATTAACAATTTATCTTTCTAAATAAATAAAAATTGAAATTATATAAAATTAGAATAAGGTAGTCCGAAAAAAATATATAAAATATATAATTCTTAATTAGAATTATATAATACTCAATACTTATTGAATACTTTTAAATGGTTCATAAATACTTACAACGATAGCAAATACTACGCAGCAGATATTGACCGAGCTCAGTAGAACATTAATAAGATTCACCACGGAGAACGCATCTTCCAAGTCATTAATATAGCTGAAAAAATAAATATAAGTATCGAGTAAATATATAAATAGAAGCCAAGAATAGTTATTAGCGTTAGTCCTACAATATTATAACTGCGAAAGTTTGTACCTGTTTTTGTCACGAGTTAACGTCGTAGTGACTCGGAACTTACACGGATTTTTTATTTAACCCGGAAAACCTTAATGTGCAATAGGAAATTACAGTTTCCTAATGAACATTTTATTTTTATTTATATAACAACTTAATTTACGCGGACAAAATTGCAGGTGTCTACTAGTATTTTATAACTAGAAAATCTCCCAAGCAGTTATGCAAGCTTCCTCCTATTATTTAGATAATCAAGACAAGCTAGGCAAGAATTAAAAAAGTAACATTTTTTATGGAACTGAGTGATGAAACGAGCTAGTCGTGCGCCTGCTGGTAAGCGCCAGGCCTGCCTATAACAACTGCAGTGCCATGCACCTTGAACTTTTTATACCATAAAAAGCACTGCGTCGCACTGCAAAGCCACCCAGAAATTTTAATACCGTAAAAAGCACTGCGCAGCACTGGATTGCGCTCATCACCCCGAGACAGATATTAAGTCTCATATGCCCATTTATTTCACTGGGTACAATGCCCTTCAAACTGGAACACAGCTGCTTGCGCACTACTGCTTGACGGCAAAATAACAGGCAAAGCCGTGGTACCTACCCACACGGCATACGAAAGACCTACTCATCACACTACAGACAATTTTGTACACAATTCTAGCATCGTAAAGACTATGAGCTATAAAATTTAACGACGTAAACAAGACGTACTTTATAAGCCTCTGATGAACTTTGACGACAGACATAATCTCGTCGTAGCAATCGTGAGATCTTACAGAAGCCTGAGTGTGTTCGTCTTCGTCTAAAACTATGAGATGACGTATCTTCACTTGCAGTATTCGCAACAACATGCTGATATGACTAGCCATTGTCATAAAAAAGAGATCGGAACCCAGCATGCAGCATACAGATAAAACACCTGAAATTAAAAAGTTATTGCTGATACCGCAGAGTCTCATTTAAACTTATAATGGAGGATGACAATTCAACTACACAGCAATAGCAAATGTTATCACGCCAATACAAACTTTATGTCGCCTTAACACCGCACGGCGTATCCTATCCTATTTATATGTGTTATTATTATCATATTATGCTTTTATATGTATGTCATATATTATCTATATATATATATATATATATATATATATATATATATATATATATATATATAGATAATATATGACATTTATATATGACATATATAATATATATATATATATATATATATATATATATATATATATATATACATATATATGTATGTATATTATACCTATTTATACATATATTTATAATTTAATTTGCATTTCTTTCAAAAAACCACCGTCCTTCCAAATTATGTTAGTCCTTTCTGTTCAAAGGTTGTCTGGAAGAGATCGCTTTGAGCGATAAGACCGCCTATTGTTATGCTGATTACTGTGAAATTTACTTGTTTTTCATGTACCTATATTTAAGGTTTTTTTAACAATAAAGTGTTTATCTATCTATCTATCCTACTTCCTACTATAATATTATAAATGCGAATGTTAGTGAGGATGGATGGCTGTATGGATGGACGGATGTTTTTTACTCAAACACGCACAAACTACTGAACGGATTTGATGAAATTTGGTATGTAGGTACAGGTCCTGGAAAAAGACATAGGCTACTTTTTATCCCGGGAAACCGCGGCGGCTCTAGTGCGTTGTAGTGTATGATTTTGGACTTGCGACATCCCACATTTAACAGTAACATACGAACTACTTGAAAGGTCTAGCGACTTAGTTAAGAAGAGGCATTCACCATGTAGACGTCTAACAATAAACATGCGTCCCTTAACCAACTCTTACATTGGTGAATCATCACCATCCTTCACTACATAATACCAACAATCTGCCTCACAGCGTCATATTAAAGTGTTTTGCTGTGAACCTACCAAATTCATTTTGAGGCACCTGATTGATCAATACGAGTAGAACCTTTTTATGTAAGTGAGGGACGTGATCAGTAGGTCGTTTACCAGATTTTTATTGTCTATCTGAATGACGAGCTGGTCGTTTGCCTGATGGTAAGCAATACGCCAGCCCATTACAATAACAGCACCACCCAGAACTTTGTTTTACAAAATCCTGCACAGCGCTGCACTGCGCTCGTCACCCGAGACAATAGCTGTAAGTCTCATAATGCCCAGTAATTTCACTGGCTACAATTCCCTTCAAACCGGAAAACAGTGAAGCTTGCGCAATATTGTTTGGCAGCAGAATAACTGGTTAAACGGTGGTACCTACCCAAACGATCTCTCGCTTATATGCGAGACCTACCACCTAGCAAAACCTGATGTTTTCAATGACTTTGAACCAGTAGAAACAATAATCATATAGTATTAGTACCTGAGCAAGTCTCGTAGATATAAACTAGCTCGTGGTAAACGGGCCTGGTCTTGTCAAAAGGGTAGGACAACTGCCACACGTAGCCTAATTGCGACGGCGCGCCGCTTAGCTTATGATAAATTAGAATAGCGATAGGCGTCAGGTTGTACATCCAAACTCCGAAGGCGTTCACGAATGTGTACACTGGAAACATGCAGTATTATTATATATATATATATTTGTTTGACCATTTTCTTCTTCGTGTCAATGCGGTTGATAATTATTATGATTGTTTTTTATTATTGTGTCGTGGTGGATTATTTATTAAAATATCGACACCTACATGTGCAAAATAATTCTAAATGCATTATTATTATACTATCTGCGCCCTGTTAACGGCACGACGACCGTGGCACCCTTTTTTAATTTATTTATTTTATTATCTGCGTAGAGTGAGTGAGTGAGAGCGAGTGCGAGTATGTCGGAACGAAAGTCGCACGAGCTCCCACTGAGCAGTGGGAGGTCGTGTGACTTTCGTTCCGACGCACCCGAGTTCGAATCCCGCTGACCCTACTGACTTTCTTAAGCTATGTGCGGATTTAACACTCGCTCTAAAACGGTGAAGGAAAATATCGTGAGGAAACCGGCATGTCCAAGAAATTTTCACAAAAAGTCAAGGACATGTGACATTCACAAACCCGCACTGGGCCAGCGTGGTGGATTATGGCCTATTCTCTCTCTATGAGAGAAGTCCCGTGTCCCAGCAGTGGGAACGTGATGGGCTGATGATGATGATGATGATGATGATTATCTGCGTCCTGTGGTTACACCTACGTGGTCAATATTCCAGAATAAAAAGTATCCCATGTTTTATTCCAGGATCTAAAATACCGACACCGATGATATTTCGTATCATCAAAATCAGTTAAGTAATACTCAATCAGGCAAAAAACGACTTCTATGTACTACTAACTAAATCACTTTAGGTCTTGGAATAGGAGGACAAAGGATACTTTTTATCCCTGAAAATGAAGCACGCGGCTGTGACCGCGGGGCGCAGCTAGTTGAACAACAACTTACCATTCTGGTTTTGTTTGAGTGCAGAAATACTGTTCAGTTTGATGTTAGCCGCCTCCTTATCACTGAGCGAGACTGGCCAGATATCTGCTAGTTCACCCACGAGTTGCCTAAAGGTGTGTCGCTTGTACCAGATTGTTATGAACTTGCTAAAACCTGCAAACACAAACTTGTTTATCAGGAAGTTTAGCGCTCGTATAACCAATCGAATGGCTTCAGAAGTTGAAGTCAAGGCTGTAACAACGGCCTTTGAATAGTTCGAATGCGACACGTTATCGCAAAGGTATGGCACGTGGCATGGCATTATATTGAAAATCCAGATACACATCAAAGAAAACATAACTCACTTACGTATGATGTAACTGGGAACTGATTTCAAAACACTATACTGTTCGACGGAGAGTCGATTAGAATACAGCCAGACCAACAATAGGAAAGAGCAGAATATTGCTTATAAATTTACTTACTCAGCGTATCATATCCAGCTATATGTAAATAGCTCCCAAGCAGCTCTTCTATAGAAGGCGAATTTAGCGTTTTTACAACGATGTAAGCATATTCACTTATGAGCATCCATCCCAAAAATAAAGAAGACACTATCAGAGACAAAACATTTACAAACTTATAGTACAAACTCTTTGGGGCGTCATCTAAGAATGAAAGCCCTGTTTGGCGAATGCAGACGTTGGATAAACGCATCGTTTCGTGTATTTCTTTACGCGCTATCAATTTTTCTTCCTCTGACATCGTTACGGTATTGAGTACTTCCTACCTCGATAATGAAGAACGAATGAATAAGTATTTAATATTCAATCAAATCGTATCGGTAAATACTCGTACATCATAAGATTTGTCAGTAATCACATGCCTAAACTTTTTTAATAACTGAATTTCGTAAATAAGAGGGTACAAACTTTTTCATATCAATTTCAGACCACCCACTACTTTCGGGGAAGCATGTAATAAGTAGTACTTGTTATAAACTTTTTTATGGGCTCGCTGAAGTAAACTCTTATATAGGTAGACCTTTCTGTATAACGCGGTTAAGAAGGTACCTAACTTTTTATTTGCTCTAGGGTTTTGTCTATACTAATTCTAAGCTACAGCGGACCAAGCATACGAGTTGCACCTACGTGTTCCTGTTCCAAATTAGCAGAGAGATTGCACATTTTTTTTTACTTTAGCTATCATATAACTCTCACTTTTAACACTTTTAGTTAGATAGGTATCTAGAGTTATTTATATGAACCTAATTTTCATAACTCTGTGTACATAACCCTAATATGCTTGGTTTGGATTTCTTTGGTTTGGATATCATCTGTCAAATAAACCGACGAATGCGAAAAATGAATAAGCGCGCGTTTCATCCAAATTGGCTCATTTGAATAATTTCGCTTCAGTTCCGGCGTCTTTTCCCCTTGAAATCATGAAAAACTGGAATCGCTCGGTCGGATTCGAACCGGATTCTGAGCCAACATTATTTCCTGCTCCCATTTTAGATCAAACGGGGATTAATAATAGACGTGATTGACAATTTCATCGAGTTGCAAGTCGATTTCCTACTACTCCATAGTGCCGCGTAGCCGCGGAGCTGGCGAGAAGCCCCCCATGCTGCTGACAGTCATTAATTAATACCAATTTACCGGGCCAGTGTTACACTCTGTTTGATTTCTGACTTAATTATTCCCATTTCGCCACAAACCATGTCAACTGCAATCATTGAATCCATCATATGAGGTAGAGCGGCCAGCGTAACTGGATCTGTGATGGCGAGCGTATAACATTGTAATGGGATACGGAACGGGGAGCTCCTGAGGCTGGTTTAATGATACCATCCAATTTAACTTTACACGTAACAATTCAATAAAATATGTAAAGAGCTAGGTAATGTTAGGTGGAAGTTTTGCTACAGCTGCGGGTCGCCGGAACTGCTGACGAGAGGCAGAACTCGCCAACTAACTCGCAAGTCTGAAATATGCAGATTATTGGTTGCAACTTGCAACACCTAGGCTGCTGTAATATTCTGCTGATATTACATTTCATAGCATGTTCAGTAACTTTGCTCGAGTGCCTTCTACGTGAATATAATGTAGAGAAACTATATGAAATTATATATAGGTATCTACTTAAGTATGCTATATTACTTACATATTCAACTTGTAATAAATATCCCTTAAAATAGTCCTACTAATATAATAAACGCGAAAGTTTGTAAGAACGGATGTATGGATGTACCTTTGTTACTCTTTCACGCAAAACTTACTGAATGGATTTTGATGAAATTTAGTATGGAGATACCCTGGATTAACACATAGGCTACTTTTTATCCCGGGAAACTGCGGGTGAAACCGCAGGGCGCAGTGTTTCATATTATTAATTTTAATGAAGTCGTGTTTGTACATTTGTACTACTTTCACATATGAATAAAAGTACCATCACTCGAGTCTTTGTAATTTATATATCGAGTAAACCTGTTAGCATTACAATCACCTAATATTATAAATGGCAAAGGTTGTGAGAACTTAAAATCTACCAAACGTATTTTATATTTGCTATCTACCCACAAATATATTATATTATTCTAACGACATTCTACATAAGAGCGAGTGTGGCTCAGTGGGAGCACGGTCGACTTTCGATCAGACGCACCTGAGTTCGAAGCCCGCTGGCCCCGCACCACTGACTTTCTTAAGTTATGTGCGGACTTAGCACTCGCTCTAAAAACGGTGAAGGAAAACATCGTGAGGAAACCGGCATGTTCAAGAATTAATCACAAAAATTCAAGGACATGTGACATCCACCAACCCGCACTGGGCCAGGGTGGTGGATTATGGCCCATACTCTCTCTACGAAGGAAGGCCCTAGTCCCAGCAGCGGGAACGTAATGGGCTGATGATGATGATGATGAACCTACATAATATTCAACGGAATTACACTACATATTTTCATTGCGTTTCAGTTTTGAAATCAATATCCGCAACGTCACGCCTGATTCCATTAGATTTTAACGTATTTTGATGAAATGTTGTATTTCATATCTTGCAATAGAACATAGTAGGTGTCTTTCTGTGCCTGGAAATTATCCACGAGAATGAACCGCGGTGTGCAGCTACAATATTAATAAAGTCTCTAACTCCAGCAAAGCAATCTCACAAATATAAATAAACCTTATAGAGTAATAACAATATATTTCCCGAAAAGCACCGCTCGCTGGTAGCTTACATGTATACAAACTATCCTCAAATCCTTCAAGTCGAAGCAGAGCCTCACCTGTCCCACGATCCCGAAATCTCTGAATCCCGGGATTACTATAGGCCGCGTTTAGCCAGCTTTGCAGAATTATACCTACTCGGTTCAGGATCCCGCGAAAGTAAGCAGTCATCTCGTAGCTGTTAATTTACTGATTTCACCGTTTACGGCATTCGACAAACTTTGGCGTGAGGTATAGTAAGATTTATAGTTTGGTCTTTGATCTTTGTATTCCGGTCAAGTAGTATTTTGAGTAAGCAGGCTTTTATTGTGCCCTCTAAACAGTCGTAGAACAGCAGTGACATTGTTACATAAATCCTTGTAAAACAATTAAGGGCAGCTGCCTTTTACAATCTTCATTTTTCGGGGCAATTATTATGTCAAAACATCGATATACCTACCTAACTTTGCTCTATCCAGTGTATTATTTTTTCCTTTGGCACCGCGCATTGTTTTGGTTTTCGAGTCACGTGTATATTATGAGAGGGGCGTCTAAAGGTTGTCTGCGGCAGAATCGACATTGTTCAGTTCAGCTGGCATTCACTCGAAAATTACTTTCGCAGGTATTCCAACTTTTGTTCTACATTCTACAAACTAATTTGTATGCATTGTTTGTATAACTTTGACAAGTACGTGGCGTAAACTGTATCTCGAGTGAAATAAAACGACTTATCATACCTTATTTTTGTTAGGTACAGCACGAACCTTAGTATTAAATATATCTATTGCTTGTAGAATTATCTGAAAATGGTCAAGTCTTTAAATATAATTAATTCATAAAAAAATATTGAAATTTTTCTGAAACGTTCATCATTCTATAGTACCTTACAACACATACACTTATGCCAATGATAAGTTGATAATGAACTACTCACCAATATTATTTATATTTATTCATAACTTCATAGCTTGAAGTTAAACATACGAAGTAAATATATGTACCTACCTACCTACCCACTACAGTCTTAACATCTATGACTAAGTATAATAATATGAATGAATGTAAATTGCAATAAATAAATTCAATTCAATTCAATTCAAAATTGAATGGAATTAATGAAAGGGGTCAGGGCCATGAAAGGAATTATATGTATAGGAGATTTGTGCCAAACATCACCTTAACCAGATTTTTAAGTCAGGCACACATATGTAGGTATACATATCACGAAATATTTGACGTGAAAGTGCAAATATTTCTTAAAGGCAAGGCTAATTCGTAGAGGAAGTCCCGTCGGCGCCCGGGGACGAGAAATGTAGAAGCTCCGTGCGGCTTATCTCTTTATAAGAGAGAAGACGTGGAGCCTTTCTGCACTTTAGAAACCGAGACTTTGCTCGCATATCGTGAATTTTACAAGCTTTCTATACTATTGAAAAACTTTTACTGAGCCATGACTGTACATTGAAGATATTTTAACAAAACTAACTGGAACATTTAAAGACACTGAATCCCGTTTTATACTATTTCTCTGTGTTTGTTTGTACACCTCAAAACTTCAAAATTACTAGACGAATTTTGATGGTATTTTCTGGATTTGGTAGCTTAAGTCGCAAATATGGGATATAACATAAATTATGTTACATTACAAAATCGGTGGGATATAACAACGAGGATACAGCTTGACCTCTCCGTAATAAGCTCTCATATACTACGAGGATCTTGCTAAAATCGTACAAAAAAATGACTTTTCTTTTGTCCATGCAGACGAAGTCCCGAGAAAAACCTACAGTCTGTTATATAACATCCTTTGTACCCCATATTATACCATACATGTATTTTTGTTACCTTGAAGTGCGAAACTTGTTGACCAAGGCCAAATAACCTGGAGCCTATTAAGAAAATGTATTGCTACTTTCTAGATGTTATCTACATATTACATATATCTACATGATATGTATATGTATTTGCCTAGAATGTACCTGTGCCTAATGTAAACCAATATTTTTGTGTCAAAAATGTCACCCCGGACACACCATTCCATTCCGTTTAGTGTTGCAGTTAAAGTTTAAAGTGTCTTTGTAAACGAAAACGCTGGGATACTTCGTAAACGATTGTACAGATGTCACTCGAGTCTTTGGCGAGTTTTTCTTGTGTAAAACCAAAGATAAAATATAGTAGTTCTTTGTGTAATACGGTGCATTAAAATAATCCAAATTGATCTGCATTATTCATGTATTAATTCCACTGTAGTGGGAGTAGTACCTACTTTTCCTTGTACAAAGTATTGCAAGGAAAATTCAAATTTTCCCCCTTAAATTTTTACCCAAATTTTAAATCAGACAGTCCATCAATAATCCAATACCCTCCAGCAATAGACTGCTTTAATCAAGATTTCGAGACAAACAATAATCAACGGTCACAAACAAAGGGTGGGTGGAAAAATACAGCTCGAATCTGATTGCATATTTATGTATTCGAGATCTCGTTATGAACCCCATCTACGAGTAGACTGTTGGGATTGTGAAGCATCTGCAATGCTTCCTGGCTATTAGCAACAGCCAAAGATATTGTAATGTTGCTGCCTGGACGGTGCAGCAACAATAAAAACATATAGGTATATACATATTAGTAATGTATTGCAATAATGGTTTCATTATCAAGGCACGCTACTAAAATGTCTGTCTTATTTTATTGATGCCGACTGCTTCGACCATAATTAATTTTTTGAAAAAAACAAAAACCGACTTCAATGTATCTTCGAAGTCCAAAGTATATAGTCCACATATCGATGAAATTTATATGGGACCACTTCGTAGCTATACTGAACCCAACGCAAAAAGAATTTTCCAAATCGGTTCACAAATGACGGAGTTCTGAGGTAACAAACATAAAAAAAAAATACAACTGAACAGAGAACCTCCTCCTTTTTTGAAGTCGGTTAAAAATAAACTAACTTATTTCGGTCGAAGGCTTACTGTACAAGTACAAAAAAGCGACAAGAGCTGATATAAATAAAGTTCGAAATTGAAAGCCAAAGTTGCGAATATAGACCGGAATCGCTGGGATTTGTATTATGCATTGGAGATCTCATTATAGGGTTCATCGTGGTTAAATTGAATCTGGGATTGTACTTCATCTGCATTGTTTTTGACTAATATTAGCAGCAGCTGAATAATAAAAAATACATTTTCATTTCATCTTACAACTGCCTGTAGCGGTCGTAGCGTAGCTCGCCTAGCCGTTCGTAACAGATCTGGTAGGTTAAGCAATATTCGCAGCGGTCACAGCTTAAATGGGTGACCAATTGTGTAGTATTTACATCTAAGCGCTACCGCGCTTCGGAGGACACGTTAAGCCGTCGGTGTCGGTTGTTGTGTTAGGACAACAGTCGTTAGGCTATGTCGGAGGCCTTCGCGCGGTCTAAAACCTCCGACACTAGGGTTGGCCACACACCCACACGAGAGAGGAAGAAGAAGAAGCTGCCTAAAATTCCGCATGCATGCCAAGAAAACAAGTAACCTACGATAAAAACATGAAACCAAGATTTTTGTTGAAGAATATATTTTTCAAGACAAGTTTTTAACAAATTCGCAATCAGCAGCGAGAAGCTAAAATAATCCCAAACACTATAGTAGTTTACGATTATCCGTGAAGAAGTTCCATTGCCCACCTTTCGTCTCCATCATCAGATCAGCTAACTGTCACCATAATATTGCATTGTCATCGGACTTTGACAAGTATGCAGAATTTAAACTTCGTAGGACAAGAGGAAGTGGTTCTAATTCAATTTGCAAGATTTGACCCAAACAAACAATAAAATTCATTGCAAATTAAATAAAAGCTTGTAATAACATGGGTAGGTACGTTACTGTCTCCGTTGTAACATCGTTACATACTGAAATTGCGTACTTTCATCAAGACAAGGTATGTATGACGTGCAGGCACTTAACCTTATTTATCTGAAGTACATTGTTAAAATGATGTTGCTGCCAGTGGCGTATCAAGGTCGATAGGGCGCCCCTTCTGGCGCCGTGAATCAGGGCGCCAGATCAAGGACACATTAATATACTTTAACTTTCCGTTGTTCCTTTATTGTGAAATGATAATGCCGAGCGACATAATAGGTAAAGTTTACGGACAAACAAGTATTGATAACAAGTATATTTGATAGTTATTTTGTGAAAGTTCTTGTCTTTTATTAACTACATACGTCTGGCATTAAATTTATAGGAATGACCTTTATTGTCCTTTATTCTTACAATAAAATCTATAAAAACATCCCTAATTTTAATTAATATTTTATCGATTCGACGCGCTCAAGTCTCACTAACTATAAGGCCCGCTAACAAGGCCGCTGCTGTCTATTGTTTCTATCAACTTCTGTTGGGTTTATTTTGTTAAATGGCTTGATTTTGCAAACGAACCGTTTCCGCTATACAAGCGTCTCGACCGACTATGGTTGAGAAAGTTCCGCGCGCCGCCGCTATACCGGTGTGGCAGCACTGTCTGACTTCGAGAGAAATTGGCCGCGCGCGCTCCAACAAATATTGTGAAAATAATTCAAAATTTACTGTTTGTGACGTGAAAACTGAACAATACAAAGTGCTAGCTGGTGCTCCGTCCCGGGACACGTCAGCAAGGCTGTGGATCTTCGGTGAGTCACATTATCAAAGCCATTTCAAGTTTCTAGATTTTCTACAATTAGCTATCGAATGAAACAACTTCTATTCTGTTTTTCCTAAGTTCCGTAATTATTTTTACTTGTGGTAGGTCTCTCGTATGCGGGAGGCCGTCTGGGTAGGTACTACAGCTTTGCCAGTTATTCTGCCCCAGTAGTGCAAGCACTGTGTTCCGGTTTAAAGGGCTTTGTAGCCAGCGATGTGACTAGGCATATGAGACTTAATATCTGATGCCTCAAGGTGATAAGCGCAATGCAGTGCTATGCAGTGCTTTTGTGGTATTAAAAGTTCTGGGTGGCACTGCAATTGTTATGGGCAGGCGTGGCGTTTACCATCAGGCGAACGATTTGCTCGTCTCATCACTCAGTTCCATTAAAAAAAGTCCCTAAGTACGGCTCTTCCCGGCATCTCACTTCAATTTGAGTCTAGTCCACTCCCCACTGAATTCAATTACAGATACATGAATAAACATGCTTTCTTCCTACTCGTACAGTATGTCTTACTTTGTTTCTATACGCTAGTAATTTTCGGACACCACAGTTGATCAGTTTTATTTTTCACAGTTCATGCGTTGATAGTTGGAACAAACTCATTAGATACCTACGTTTTCATTGTGTATCGTAACGTAGTGTGACCCAGCCAATATTTACCAGTAATGTAAAAATACCCATGTAGTAAAAAATGAAAACGTGTGCGTAACATACATATTATTATAAATATTTAATAAAACGGCTAGGACTCACGTAGTTTGTCGAATTAATCAACCTAGGTTTCGAGCATGTCCGATGCTCTTCATCAGGGGCGAGTTTACGTTTCGAGATAGCGGCGACCACTGGCGGTGTCGTGAGCCGTTTTATTAAATATTTATAATTTATAATAAATCAAACTCACGAAAACTTTCATACTATAAATACATAATATTAATTGTAATAAACATATTTTTTTAAATGTTTGATTGCGATCTCCCATTTTGTAAACGCAATTATCCTGGATCCACTTTTTTAAGGTTAAACAAACTTACCAAGTGAAGTTTGACCATAATTATACAAGTCGTTGCATCCGAAGAGATTTTCACATAGAAACAAATAAAATATTGATCTTTTTCACCATTTATTATATCATGATCTTCAAAAATATTGATCTCATTAAAATACTTTATTCAACAGTTATCCTAAAATGCCAAAGTGTGTTTTGTTAGTCACTCCATAATCGCTGAACGCATTTTGATATGTATGTACCTACATACATATCAAAATGCGTTTTTAAGTAAAATTTTAGGTTCTACCTTTGGTCGAACTTTCGACTAAAACAATTTTTGTGCCCCGTATTAAATAACAGTTTACTCGTTGCTTATTCATATTAAAAGTGTAGTTTAACTATTAACTCTTTCATCATCATCACGTTCCCACAGCTGGGACACGGGCCTTCTCTCATAGAGGGAGTATGGACCATAATCCACGAAGCTGGCTCACTGCGGGTTGGCGGATGTCGCATATTATCCTTGAATTTTTGTGATAAATTCTTGGATATCCCGTTTTTCTTACGATGTCTTCACCGTTTTTTGAGCGAGTGTTAAATCCGCACATAACTTAAGAAAGTCAGTGGTGCGAGGGCAGCGGGATTCGAACTCGGGTGCGTCACTGCACGGCACTGAGCCACACTCTCTCTCATTAACTCTTTGCATAGGACATAAGTCATAGTGCAGTTCAGTAATCCATTGTGGTCATGATACATCTGTGCCCAGACAGCTGTGCCACGGGGGGCGGCGGCAGGCGCGCGGGGCGGGTGGTCCAACGTCTCACTTCAATTTACTCTCTCTCGAATTCAATTACTGATACATGAATAAACATACGGTTTTCTCGGTTTCTCTCTAGCCAGCGACTTCTTTTGGGAGGCGAGTGATTCAGTAAATACCGTATTGCAGCTGCCTGGTAATAAGTTCGAGTATTTATTAAGCGAAAAATGTCCAATGAAAATAGATGTTTTAGCAGGTCCTGTCTGATTACAAAAGAAATCAGTGTACAACTTCGTTTGCAGATATAACACGCAAATACATGTATGTAGGTCATAGAAATCGAATAATAAGAAAAAAGAAAGAAAAAGAAAGAAAAACCATTTATTCGGCACACGACAAACAAATAATACAAAAAATAAAAACTTAAATAATAAACATATGTGCCGAATGGGCTCAGCTCAGCATAAAATGCCAAGAGTTTTACACAACTCGGCGCTGATTTTCAGCTGATACCCGTGTTGCTATAGGAATAATGAAAAAATGACTGTACTCATCAACAAAAAAAAAACTTTACTTGTACATTTAAAATAATAATACCCTACAAAAAAAAAAGGAACTTGTTACTTATTGAATAATAAATGTTTTTCATGAATAACAAAGACAGATACAAAATAAGAATGCTTGCTTTTGGTGGCTGAAGTTTGGTGGCTACAACAGCTCTGAAAAGCAGTAATAACTGAACTACAACTACAGAGTACCTAGTCTACCTAACAAAGGCATATTAGTTTTTTTTATGTAACTGAATGACGAGACGAGCAGTTCGCTTCATGGTAAAAAATACGCCCATAACGGTTGCAGCACCACCCTTTACTTTGTTTTGCAAAATCTTGCGCTCATCATCCTGAGACAATTAAAGTTAAGTCTCATAATACCCAGTAATTTCGCTGACTACAATGCCCTTCAAATTGGAACACGGTCTCTCATATGCGGGAGGCCGTCTGGTTAGGTACCACAATTTTGCCAGTTATTATGCAGCCAAGCAGTAGTGCGCAATTATTACTATTTTCCGGTTTAAAGGGCATTGTAGCCAGCGAAATTACTGGGCATATGAAATTTAATATCTGATGTCTCGGGGTGATAAGCGCAATGCAGTGCTACGCAGTGCTTTTTATGGTATTAAAAGTACTGGGTGGCATTTCAATTGTTATAGGCAGGCGTGGCGCTAACCATCAGGCGAACGACTTACTCGTCTTATCATACAGAAAAATAAATTACATAGGTAGAAAAAAAAAACTTACTTATGATGAATACTTCCAATTTCACGTTTTTAATTAATCATAGAAAACCTTCGCTTCATCTTGAAAACTGTCTTTTTTTAGACATCCTACCGTCCGAAATTGCTTGGTGCAGCTGGCAACACTGCTCACTGTCACTCGTGAGACGTACGCTGTGCGGTCTTGTGTAGTGTTGAATTAAGTAATTTACGTGCCTAATTATGCCGTGGTGTGTACTACGATACTGCGCAAATAATACAAAATATGTACTAAGCAAGTGCAAAGGAATAAGTTTTCATCGGTGAGTAAGCCTACTAGCATTTTAGTTGAATAAACCAGACGTTACATTGCGTAGACGCCATGTCATTTATCATAGAGTATGAATTAATTTGGTACAGATGCGGCGTTTCTGTGGAAATGCTTACCTATGTAGGCTACATGCAGTAAAACTAGATAAGACTACTTCATATAAGCTACATTTTTACATTTCATATTTTAAGGTTTCCACTTACAAACAATGAAAAAAGGAAATATTGGATTGAAACCGTCCAAATTAACCGTAGTGAAAGTACTTGGTTACCGTCAGCTCATATAACTCGAGAGCAATGAATCCGGGTCACTTAAAGAATGTTAAAAATCTCGGAAACTAAAAATGATAGGTTAATGCAATAAATTGTATTTAATAGACAATGTAATACTCCTTAAATGAAAGTAAAAAAAATATGAGTCACCATACATTTTATTAACACAAAATTACATAAAGAAAAAAACTGCTGATCTCTCCTTAAAACAAAAATAGGAAACATGAAATTTTTGAACTTTATTACGATTTTCTTGAATTTTAATACTTCGTATTGCCTCCTCGTGCTTCCATTACTGCGTTTACGCGGTTTGGCATGCTGTACACCAAGTTCCATATACGATTTTGGGGAATATTCTCCCATTCCTCTGTGAGAGCAATTTTGAGCTCACGAAGCGTGATTGGGGGAGGGTTTCGTTGTTTTACGCATCTGCCTAGCTCGTCCCAAGCATGCTCGATCGGGTTGATATCCGGGCTGCGCGCTGGCCACTCCATACGAGTAATGTTCATCTCTTGAAGGTAGTCATTCACAATCCTACCTGTATGAGGTCGGGCATTGTCATGCATAAATATAGCATCCTCACCTGAATTGACCATAAATGGACCAACGTGATCATTGAGGATTTCTTCCACATATCTTACGCTAGTTAAAGAGCCGTTTTCTATGATCACCAGCTCTGTGCGACTTTCAGAAGAAATTCCGGCCCACACAAGTACAGACCCACCACCGTAGGCTACTTTTTCTTCGATGCATGCTTGCTTGAATCTTTCCCCTGGTCTTCGATACACTCTGTGTCTTCCATCGTGCTTGTAGAGCATAAATTTTGATTCGTCGGAGAACATAACTTTTGACCAATCTTCAATACTCCAATTTACGTGGCTCTGGGCATATCTTAGTCTCGAAATACGATGCCCACGCTCCAGTTTAGGGCCGTTTGCAGGTCTAAGGGGGTTTAAGTTAGATTCAGCAAGCCGACGTCTTACTGTCCATGCACTTGGGTTACTTCCTCCGAGGCGTCGAAACTGATTGGTGAGTTCAGTTCCTGTGAGAAAGCGATTTCGAAGCATGGTGTTCACCAAGTATCGGTCTTCTCGTGCTGTGGTACACCTGGTTCTGCCCGTTCCTGGTCTGCGTAGGTTAGAACCAGTTTCTTCGTAACGTCGGAGAACTCTTTGTACTGTTGACAGCGACACACCGACAGTCCTGGCTGTATCGCGCTGACTCCGGCCGGTTTCCAGCATTGTAAGTATTCTGGTGCATTCTTCAGGCGTAAGCGACATAATTTCAGCTTGAATAATGAATATAGAGCACTATCAACATGGTTTATGTACCCACATAAATGACAGATTACAAACAAAAGCAAAACCAAATGCTGTAATTTCGTAGTTCCATCTTCGAAAGTGGCTCTTTTTCAAATTTGATTTTTTTATGATATAACTTTACAATAACTAAGAAGTTTTAATACCTTCATTTAAGGAGTATTACATTGTCTATTAAATACAATTTATTGCATTAACCTAGCATTTTTAGTTTCCGAGATTTTTAGGATTCTTTAAGTGACCCGGATTCATTGCTCTCGAGTGTATTTTTAGAGAAAACAGAAACTTAATAATAATTGTTCTAAACTAAAACTCGTTTTCTATTATAAGTAAACTGTCGTATCGTAAGCAGAAAAACGTCTCATCAGTGTTTCACTATTTTTTTGTGGCGCATGACGTTGTTCGTCGTGTCTTTTCTAGTAAGTAGTACATATGTATATCAATGTTTCTTTACCCATTTATATTTAGTAGGTAATTTTTTGACTGCTGGATGAAGTGAATGAAGTGGATGAACTGGATGAAGGCGTTGCTTATGCGAAAACGTATAAATGGTGTCTCATCATCATCATCAGCCCATCACGTTCCCACTGCTGGGACACGGGCCTTCTCTCATAGAGAGAATGGGCCATAATCCACCACGCTGGCCCAGTGCGGGTTGGTGAATGTCACATGTCCTTGACGTTTTGTGAAAAATTCTTGGACATGCCGGTTTCCTCACGATGTTTTCCTTCACCGTTTTAGAGCGAGTGTTAAATCCGCACATAGCTTAAGAAAGTCAGTGGTGCGGGGTCAGCGGGATTCGAACTCGGGTGCGTCGGATCGAAAGTCGCACGAGCTCCCACTGAGCCACACTCGCTCTTAATATATGAATGTTGTCTAGATGTATTTTAACTTTAGTAATTAAGTAATGTATGACTATGTTTTCCAAATAAAATAAAATAAAATTATACAATAATTCTATCCTAAAATAAACGATCTTTTTGAAATGAACGCACAACACAATACATATCATCGATATGACCGCCCATATTGTAACGCATAAAGTATTGTTTTGTAATTATTTCCTGTTATTGTGTGACAATGAAGCGTTATCTAATTTAATCATCTTTCTGGAACCATAAGGGGATAATACCTTAAATCTTTCCGATTGTCCCTGTGCCTTACATACCTATAACAACAACAAGCCGCGAAACAATGCAATTCAAAAGGGCATGAATATTACATAGCTCGCGAAAACGATCCCTGCTCTGGAAAAACAATTGTTCGACATTTCACATTGAAGTAGACGTATGTGGACAAAAAATACGTGTCAGCGGAAAATGTCGAAATTCTAAAACAATACGCGGCAATACATTACGCGAAACTAGGGTCGCCAGATGTCCTCATTTTGTCAGGACGTTTTAGGGCCACCAACTAGTTATATATACTCTACGGCCACCAACGTTTTAGGAGTTAATAACTTCAACTAAATATGGGTAGGCATACTCCTAGTCTAAAGTTTTTGTTAGGTTAGTCTGTAATTACAATTACAAAACTCTGTATTGCGTACCAGTTACAAAACAATAAATAATAGTAGCACTAAACTCCTTACAATGGTAGTACAATGGGCGGTCTTCCAGACAACGTTTGTTAAACCTTTGTTTGGAATATGTAAAATGATTTCTAAAATATAACAAGGGAGATGTGAAACTAAATACACATAAATGTGCCTAGTTTGCCTGCCTGGCTTATACATATTTAGTGGGTCACGAGTTCGGCAAACACTTGTCGGTTCTCTAAACATGTAGGTATATTGTATTGCTGAAAATTTGCCTCCGGCTGTGACTCGTGGTTAGTATAACATACACTAATACTACACACACCCTTCTCATATTTATTTATTTACTTATTTATTTGGACCATCAAACATATCTCACATAACCATCAACATCAATTATAACACTGATATAAATCACACTAAAACTCAGTTATAAATCATAATTATGATTATGCATGAAATAAAAATGAATGTCGTCATCGTTATAAGATAATCTAAAACGTATATAGTTACTTCATCTATGGGATATATTTTTCCTGTTTGACTTTGAGTTCCCGTCAGCGAATTCCTATTCTCTCCTAAATCTCTGGTAAGCTGGTAACACTACGCTAGGCACAAGCAAATTCCAGCGAACGATGGGCAATAAATTTACGTGGATGACAGATCTCGCACGCAAACACCAGCTCTCTGCCTTTTAACACTTTATATGGAAATGCAAAATACTTCGTGATTTATGCCACGAACGCACATAATATATCACCCAACTGAAGTTTGGTTGTGAGAAGACGCGTTTGCAAAAACTTTGTTAATGATACTAAAAGCCCATGTAAGGCTAAAATACATGAGCATTTGTTACTTGTTTGATTGATTAGTCTGGTATGCTAATCATGCAACCTCTGCTGGTAGTAAACGTAGTAGTTTGAATGGAATCTTTTCACTTCCATAATCCATAGATGCAAAGGTTCCTGATTGTTATAATTCCACAAAAGTATGACCTCATAGACATTCTTGGTGATAAAATGACCAAGAATTACATTAGTTCACATTACCGTACCCATCTAACTAACTCACACTTGGCTCTAATCGTTCCCGAACTCTAACTAAGCAAAACATTCCAGACAAAATCTCTACGAAGTTGTTAAATACTTCCAGATCGTTTATTTTGCGCCAATAGCTCGAGGAAATGGAGGTAATTACTTTATTTCATCACATAATTTCACTTTTATGGAACTTTATATATTTTTCTTCCCGGAATATCCCGCTGGTGGCATCTACGACCGGCGACTTACCGGAGCAATAATACTAATAAAGCGATTGTCTTTTCATATTCCCCGGTTTAATTTTTCCAAGACGCTTTCGCGTCCTGCTTTATATTTATTCTGTTAAAACAATGGTCTTCCATAAAATAAATTGCAGAATCAGAAGAAAAAACAGGAAGGACTGAACAAGAGAAACGAACGCTACGAGCAATTCTTTTAGCGTCAATAAATACCAGGCAAACACTCGCACAATTTATGGAACAATCGGGAAATTAAATGTTGCGTCACAACGCTGAAAATCATTGGATAAATATTGAAAGATTTTGTTTACAGTTACTTACTTCTTTTGACAATAATTATATTATGTTTGCCCATCGACTAGGATATATCAGTTTGAAACAGGCATTTTAATAATAAATCTCTGACCGTTTCGGAAAGCAAAGATAAATTTTATTTTAGAAAAGCGAATTTATATAAGAAGAGATACCGAATTAACGTGAAATGTCCCAAACATAGGTATTTCTATTCCGAATGTAAAGTAACAAAAACGCAAAGCGAGAGGCACTTCGCTGTAACCAAATGCTAATGGCATACGGCCGTGCTAAGTTCCACATACAGTCTTAATGATATAAGCATAAGGTCCAATTTAGTTATTGTTTTGGAGCTTACATCGTACTCAATTAAGGCAGTAGTGAGTACCCGTCGAGTGCTCAAAGTAGTACCGCCCGCACTTCAGCCACAGAATAACTGTGAAAACAGCACAGAAATTCGAAGCAGTTTTAGAGAATACAATGTTCGTACTGAAGGATAGATTTTGAAGTATGTATCCTTCTCTTTATTTTTAAACGCAAGCCTATAACTAGAGGATTTTTTTTCTGTTACATTTTTTTCACCCAAGATATTTCTTTGGCCCAATGTTGCTTATGATGTACATAGATCTAGGAACACGGCAGTTGCGCCCCGTCTCCCATCATCCCAAATTACTAATGGGCTTTGTACGGTGAGAGAGATAGGAAGGATAGTGAATTGGCGCATGTAAACTACGTATTGGATGTTGTTTCGAAATGGTTCTCTGCGAACAATTTGTTACTAAACGCGAAAAAGACGAAATGTTTAAAGTTCTGTTTGCCTAGTGTTAGACAGTATAGCCAAACGTAATTCTTAACAGTAATAAACTCGATACAGACAAGGTGACGGTATTCCTAGGTATAGGCATAGACTTTAAGTTGCAGTGGGGTCCTCATATTGATGCTCTATCTGGAAAACTTAGTTCTGCTGCAAATGCGGTTCGTAAAATTAGGCAATTAACGGATATAACAACGGCTCGGTTAGCTTTGCATACTTCCACAGCATAATGTCATATGGCATTTTGCTAGAGTTCTGCTGCGGATATAGTAACTATTTTTATATTAAAAAAGCAGGCGGTTCGCGCGATTTACGGGTTGGGTCTCCGCGACTCGTTAAGGGATTTTTTAAACAAATAAATATATTAACTTTACCTTCTTTTATACTTATGAAAATATAATGCACGTTCGTAAAAACGTCCTCAAATTCAAAGTAAATAGTGACCATCATAACATAATCACTACAAACAAAGAATACTAGCTATTACCAACAAATAAGGATAGGATTGTTGTACCTAGGTATAGACTTAAACGAATAATCCTTTATGGGCAACTGCGTACGTTTTTATAATATAATTCTAAAATATATAACGAAGCTCACACAAAGTAAATTCAAATTACGCGTTAAGACTGTTGTATTGAAAAAAAACATACTATACTGTTCATAATTATATAGAAGACAAAGATGCTTGGAACATTCCACTTCTGCAAAGTAGCCAACTGGTACATAAGAAACATAACATTGTAGAAACCCAAAAAATTGTAACAAAATCTCTAAAAAAATGCCCCTCAGTTTCTTGCCGTATCTTCTGAGTAGTGGTTCTTTTTCCGATACGGTGGTAGAGTCATTGTGATAATTTGACGTTCATAAGTGCGTCTGTGAAGCCAAAAATGAATAAAGAGATTTTGACTTTGACTGTCTTTTACCTTAAGTGATATTACAATCGCATCACTTCAAAAAATACCGTGTAAACATGTTTATGTTTATTTGAGTAAAATTCGAAGGCTATCTCTAGAATATATAGGGATATCTCTAGAAGTAAGGCACTGCTTTCAGTTCCCTACAGTCGAGTAAGGGTACTAATAAAGCACACACACTTCAAGTGTTGATTTAATTTACTCGACTGTTTTCGCGTGCGGTTGAGTTTTTCAACCATCTTGTTAGTTTAGTTAAACCTACGCAGTAACCGTGCGGCTAATAGAGATGACTGGTGTAAATTGGTTTTTTTTTTTGTTAAGTGACCTATTGTTAAGTGACGATGCGGTCGAAGATGTAGCACGCTCGCCTAGAAGAAACCTGTTCACTTTTGAGGTTAGCGCTACCACAGAATACTAAGGGACAGAAGCATCACTCTGCAAATAAATTTAAACACATAGCGACTCTTGCTATGACGCAATAAAATTCAATTCAGCTCGCGTAGCGCTACATACCTACCAGTCATATTAATCTACAGAGCGTTTCTCTTTCTATCGCATAGCTCTTATCTCTTCTGACGCGGCACGTGTAACGACGCACGACCCGCCGTCGGTGTCCGGCTATGTACTTGTAGCTTCGTACCTACAATGCGGAGTGCGCTAGGCCTGGCGCTACTGAGATATAAAACGAGAGCTTTTGCCTAAACCAGCAAATTAAATGTCATACCTTATCATAAATGTTTTATAAACTGCTATTACTAAATAGATAAGTATTATTGCCTAATCTAATATATAAAATTCTCGTGTCACAGTTTTCGTTGCCATACTCCTCCGAAACGGCTTGACCGATTTTGATGAAATTTTTTGTGCTTATCCGGTATCTATGAGAATTGGCCAACATCTATTTTTCATCCCCCTAAATGTTAGGGGTAGTCCACCCCTAAATTTTTTTTTATTTATATGGCAAAGCAACGTTTGCCGGGTCAGCTAGTTCTGTATAAAGATTTTTCGTTATTAACTAGCCGATAACCATGACTCCGTAAAACAAGGTTTGTAGTTCTTCTGGAACTGTTCATTTTGCGGAATGAAAAATATCCATAGTACCTACATATATTTAATTTGATTTAGATATTCCCAACAAGAAGTTGTTTTACTCGCTTTTTCTGTATATTTAGGTTTTGTTTTTCCTACCATGTGAATTTATAGAACGTATATACGTGAATAGTTTAAAACTTAGTAGGTAATTATTGCGTTGTCATATGAGATGCATGGCAATTTGTGAATATTGTTTTTGCCCAATAAAGTATTTATTTTATTTATTATATCATATTTCATCCTGATCTGCTCAGTCGTTATGGAGCTAAGTGGATAACACCGCACACCACCATTTAATATTAGGATAGTAAGAGCCCAATATGATAATAATAACACATATATATATATATATATATATATATATATATATATATATATATCTCTAATATATAAAATTCTCGTGTCACAGTTTTCGTTGCCATACTCCTCCGAAACGGCTTGACCGATTTTGATGAAATTTTTTGTGCTTATCCGGTATCTATGAGAATCGGCCAACATCTATTTTTCATCCCCCTAAATGTTAGGGGTAGTCCACCCCTAAATTTTTTTTTTATTTATATGACTAAACAACGTTTGCCGGGTCAGCTAGTAATATATATATATGTGTTATTATTATCATATTGGGCTCTTATATGTATATTTCATATATTGTATCTATATACACATATTATAATATGTATACATATATTCATAATTTTATCTGTAGTAATGTTAAAAAAGCCATTGTCCTTCCAAATTATGTTATTCCTTTCTATTCAAAGGTTATATATAAATATATATATTTAATTATAATATAATCAAAGAAGGGAGAACATTAATAGCACAAAAAGAGAAAAAAAGGTATGACGCGTTCTTTTAAAATAAACTATATAATAAGTCATTGGTGCAGCGGGATTCCAACTTGGGTGCGTCGAAGGCACACACACAAGTTACCGTTCGGCTACACTCGCTTTTAGTACGATACAATGAACTAACCGTAATTGTATAGTTAGAACAACCGCCAACGAGTACAAAGTTACATAGACTATATTATTACTTCCATTTCAACAGAATAATTCATGATTTAATTTTAATCTCGGTCCATTTGAACCTTTGATCAACTAGTGTACATTGTAAAGTTGTTCGAAGATTTAAACTAATATTATCACAACGTGCTCTGTAATATAAATTTTCGTTCTAATAACATTTTCGCTACAAGTTCTTCACTGAAACTAGCTAATTAAAAAGTCAAGTTGTAGATCTGCTACGCCGTAGCTTTCGTAGCGGCCCGTAGCTTTCGTAGCGGCTCGTAGCTTCTGGCGTAGTACCGTAGCTCGTGCTTGAGCCTTCTAATAAAGCCCTTGCGTAGCCCTTGAGTGGAGGAGTTCATTTACACAGTGATAATATTACTTTCTTTATGTTCGACTGCGTTTTTCGAGTCTCATTATCTGCCTGAGTTTGTTTGCTACGAGGTAATAAGTGTCTACGGGGCGTAGCTTTTTGTATTTATGTTAAGTGGCTTTCGATCTGGTACCCGACTTGATGGAGAATTTTCTTTTCTCGGATTTTACTAATGGTTCCTTGAAAGGAGTTTGTTTTTTGTGTAGCAGAGTAACATGTCGAGCAACATTAGCTGCCCGATCCATAGACTAGATAGATCTAGCCTATAAATTTCAAACACGTGCATCATGGTCGTGCATTTTTGTTGGTGTAAAATGGCATATTTGTGCCTATGTAATAAATATCTTTTGGCTTTTATCTCGCCTTAGTTTACAGAGTAGAAATGGTGACATTTATAAGTACAATAATAATAGGCCAGGGGCGACTTTGTGGCGAGTCGACGGTGCGTGGCGACCCTGAACCTACCCCGATATTCTCCCTGGGGCTAAATGAGACCCTTGATCTTCGGCTTGCCTTAACTAGCCGTCCGGGGGTGGAGATGCAAGAGCTAAGAACTAAGCTCTAAAAGTGGAAGTGTTGGGCACGTTGGAAGTGTTGCGACTTTAACGTATCTTCGAAGTCCAAGGTCAAATATCGATAATATTTATATGGGACCACTTCGTAGCTATACTGAACCCAACGCAAATCCAAATCGGTTCATAAATGACGGAGTTCTGAGGTAACAAACATAAAAAAAAAATGGTAAAAACAAATAAAAAAAAATACAATCGAACCGAGAACCTTCTCGTTTTTTGAAGTCGGTTAAAAATTCACCTCAATAGCCCAATCATAAGTAATTTTCATATCTCTCATAATAGTCCTCGCAATTATCGGTGGCTGTCTTTGATTGCATCTTCCTAATGTTGCACTTAGAGACAGTCCCCATTACACATCTAAATTAAGTGCTCTAAGAGGCCTTTACGTGTTGGACTCATGTCCCCGCGCAAGCCTTCCAAAGGACCGGGTGTATAACCCGTCAGACAGAGCGACATAATTATAATAATATGAAACAGGAGATGAATACCAGAATTCGTATCAACTTTTATTATTATTCACAAAGCCCCACACACCTGGGCAAAATCTGAACAAAGATTATATCTCCGAGGGTAAAAATAACATTTCTTTAATCACGTTTCTAGCCATGACTCGATACTTTTCTTTCCTTTCTCGTAACGAGTCGGAGCTACAGACGCCTTGATCCGGGCTTCCTCTGGCTAACGGCCTCCCATTCAAATGTATGTATCTAGACCAGTCCCGGCACACAATACTACCCAAATTAAATATGTTGGATTTGGCGCTTCGACTCAAGAGGTTTCCTTTTGAAAGATTTTTACTACGAAGAAATTCTTTTTCATAGTTGATTTTAAAGATGTTTGAATCTTGCATTTTTATATTTATATTTGATACTAGCTGTTGCCCTCGATTTCGTTCGCGTAGAGACTTTTTTGTAGATTGTATACAACACATGTTATTTAAAAAACACCCCTTACAGGGAGCAAACACGTAAAGACTTTGGGATCACGTCGCCCATAAGAAGGTTTCGTACAGCTGTCTCTGTGAGAAATATCCTGTCCTCAGATCAACGGCCGTGGCCTAGAGCGTCTGGTCTTGCGATTTATTGACCGTCATTGCAAAGCTGACGCTCACACAAAACTGCACGCGTTTGAATTGGAACAGAAAGTGGTCCGAGATGAGAGAGATGAATATATGAAAACTGACTCACCAGCGCCACGGGCTATCAGTATACCTCAGTGAGGTTCAGTGTCTCAGTGAGGTTCGTCTCTAGCGACACTATCTTCAGCCGAGTTCCGTTACTAACCTCCCCGAAGTTAACAACTTCGGCGGGGTCTAATTTCAAAAAAGCATAATTTTTTAATCTAATAGAGTGCGCTGGAAGCTCGGATGCACTCAAAGAGTTATCCACAAAACACCAAAATTAAAGCAAACAAATTGCGCATACGTCGTGAGCCATCACTTACGACTGCTTTTGCTAGTTTCGTCCCAATTTTGGTCGTCATTCAGAAGGCGCCTTGCTCTGCATGCTGCGTGGAAAGTGTTTAACACCATCGTTGTTCTGAGGAACAGTTCACTGTTGTGAGGAACGCAAAGAGGTAGCGTCGCGGACAGACAGTGTGTATCAGCAACCGCAAATAGTAGCATCCATTGTTACTGGCATGGACGGTGTATGAGGAGGGATCAAAAAGTAGTGAGAATGAGATAGAATATAATGACTATTGATAACTTAATAATTTATTTTTCTACATAGTCTCCGAGTCTCTCTACACACCGAGTCCAGCGCTTTCCCAAGGCTACTACTTTAAGGAACTCAATATCAGCTTATGTCAAGACAATGACTCAGATCTGGGTGGCACTGCTATTGTTATGGGCAGGCGTAGCCCTTACCATTATTTTACGAACGACTTGCTCGTCTCATCACTCAATACCATAAAAATCAGGTAACGTCAAACAAAACAAATTTAAAAAAAGGTGTATTTATATTCACCGTGTGTCGTGCACTCCATAAAAAAATCGTTTGCGTGTTCTAGCGACCCCTAACACCATCTAGTTTCAATTGCATAAATGAATTTTCAAGAGTTGAAATAATTATAGGTATTTTCATGTAAAGTTTGCAAGTTGTTTTCTAAGAGTCGCTGAAAATGCTGAAATTATATTTCTATCATTATATTTTTTTTAATTTAAATATAATTTTACTTATATGAATTTCATATTGCGATATAGATAGGCTAGGTTCATATGATTTAATGAATAAATAAATATTGTTATTCCTAAATAAATAAAAAATAACTTTAATTGATTAATGACAAATAATTATTAAATATTTATTATTAGGTATTTATTTTATAATTAAATGATTATAATGTGAACTTAACATAGATGGAGAAGACCAAAGTAACAATGTGACAATTTTATGAATAATAATTAATTTAAATTGACAAATGTATACAATAAATAATAAACGACTAGGGATAAGTGATTTACTCCACTCAAAACGTGCAGCGCCCTCACAGGGCACATGTAATAATTATGTAAGACATTTCTAACACCTGTCAGGTACATTACGTGTAAGCATGATTAAATGATTTATTTTCATAGTGTATACAGCGTTTCAAATTCATACTAATTTTACCTTTTGTTTATCTTCCTCGCTTAAAGAAGCTAGATATCAAAAAAATATTGGACCCGTGTTCGTTAATTTTTAATTATATAAATTAATTCTGAGTTTCAAGATTCTAGGATAATCTAATCACTTTTCACCATACTAACTTTGTTTACCCCCATTTAAAACCCCCATAAGTAGATTTTGAAAAAAATTCGATAGCCTATATTAGAATCAGGATTTAATTAAACATATTCGTGGAAACGCCATTAAAATCCCGTCATTGGTTTTTAAGTTATAGAAGTCCAAACAACCAAACTGACAAACAAACAAACAAAATTTTTTAAAACTGTTTTAATACGTTTAGTTACTTATTTTATGCCCCAACTGTTTTTTTTTTCGAATATCTTCCAAGTACAGATTTTTTGGGTTCTACGATTTTATTATATGTATATGTAGATTTGAGATAACAGTACTTATCACAGTAAGTATCGTAGAATTACCTCTAATATGTAAACTACTTAAGTATACGAGGACATACCAATTCTCTTCTGCATCACTGCACGTAGCTACGAGTATGAGCAGTACACAAGACTGAATCTTTAATCAACTTATTACGACAACCTATTTACATACAATACAGCTAAGTAGGTATACAGAAGCTGTTGTCTTGAACTTTCATAAATAAATAATTGAACGACGCATAAATTCGGTATCCATGGAAGGGCAGGGATCGAAGAGCCGATTGAAATGTCTCAATGCATAACATCAATCACCATAAATTTGCATTTAAATAAAAGGGCAATGATGCCCCATGAATAAACATACAGATTACCAGTTAGTTACTTCCTCGTTCCATCAGTACCGTGACGGACGCGCAACGCACCGCGTCGCGCCGTCGGCGACCGGAGAAGTTATTATAATCTGGCGCTCCATTCAAATGAAAGCTACGCCCGAGGGACAGCGCCTGTATCCATATAAAGTTGTGAAAATCTTGCGGCCGGCCCGTGGGAGAACAATCGGGCCTAGACCTTTCGAGATAGGCGCATGTGTGATTTGGGCTTTATTGTATTCTATATAAAAAAGGTCCTCTTTGTGCACCGTGACCCGAAACTTGAAAGGCTTTTCGGAAAAAAATTGATTACTATTGATGCGGAGTCTCACTTTTGTCGACCATATATTAGCTTGCAAAATATTTTATTTGAAAAGTTTTAAAATTCGGCGCAATTCCGCCGAAATTTGGCCGTTGTTGTTTCCAATCGGTTGAAAAGAGCATGAAAGCGCTCTCGACGCTTGAATAAAATAAATTCAAATACCAACAATTTTAAACCTTCAACGCTCGTGAGCCACGGAAACACTCGGGGCTAAACGTTTTCATTTTTGAATCGCCAGGTGTTGTGACAATTTTATTCCTTTTTTTAAAAGTGCTAGAGCAAAAAATTAAGATAGATTAAAATTAAAACAAATCATGAAAGGACGGGCACAAAATGTTTTAGCGAGCGGAATATTAACAATTTATTCAGTAAGTTACACAAGGTAATGTGAAGTGGAAGGTGCTAAATATAATTAGTTTCCCCTTCTGGCCCCGGGCTTGCTAAGTGTTTGCATTAATTCAAGGATCCTTACGAATCTTTGAGTACTTGGGATTGCGATTACCTTAAAAAACTTTAGGGTTCTCTTTTCCCTTCCATTAAAAAGGTTAAACATTTTATTAGAACATTATTATTAAATGATGCTTGAGATTGAATTGCTTTCGGCATAAATATTGTTAGAAAGTCATGAAAAGTTTTTGAATTTATTTTTATAACGAATGGCTCGCTATTTTTTATCTTAGACATATTATGACTAAACAACCCAATGTAACAATGATAGTGATGATGATGATCTTACGTATTTTGTGTATTCTCTGGCTTCCAATTGAGATTTCAGTTCACATCTTGTTTACAGCCTTAATAAGACTCGCTACCTTATCTAGCCCGCTGGCAACGTCGCTGCTGTCCATATAATTCTAATCCATAATGCATAATCGCATAGCGACTAAGCTCATTAAATAAAGAAAGAAGAAAAAAAAAATCTAATCCTTTGGTCAAGTTTGTGACACTCTAGAAATATACTATTTTGAACATACGTCTTTCGACAGGAAACAAGTTCTTTTTATAGCCGTCGATTTCTAGGTCGCGCGTGACATCAAAGGCGGACCTCTCCGCAGGACGTTCGTCCGCACCCTCATTACCACCGGCGTTTCCAATTGATCGAATACAACCCAAAAGGAAAAATACAATTTAAACCAAAAACGTCTGAAGGTTTGCTCCAAGATTGGATTTTCTGTAGAGGTATCTTGGTGAAAAGGTCAGCCCGGGACCTCAATAAACACTTCATAATATTAATTCGAATTCGTTCGTCGCCTTTAGTCCTTTTGAAACCCAATGTTATCTAAAGTGAGTACCGGTTCGACATTTTTAACGCCAGCTAATAAAAGATCAAAGTACGGCGAAAAGTGGTTCTTGAGTATTTATATTCAAAGGTAAAGGTAAAGGATTTTAAATCCTTTTTCCAGTGAAATGAAAATTCAGAGATAAGGTCAAGGAAGATCTATAAATAACCTCTATCCGACACAGTCGTGACATCTTCAGCAAGATCCTCAAAGGCCTCGTGACACCTCACGAGCTCGACACAGAGTGCTGTCGAGAGCAATAGGGAGCGATCGCTCCGGCACCATCTTGCCGAGGGGCTCTCATCTCGAACGTTAGCATTTTTGTGTGGAGAGCGTTCAGGAACACTCCGCCACTTCCGCACACTCACTCCGATCCGACAATTGACATTCAGCTTTTCGAAAGATTAAACGATGTAGAAACTAAAAATAACCTTTGTTAAAAAGAACACCGATGTTGTGGAATATATTTTCACCGGTCCTAAACAGTGGTCTGCAATAAAACTGTTTTGAGTAAAATTACTTTACATTCTACGTATTGTAACAAATAATCGCAAGAAACAATAACCAATATTATTAATAGATAAAAATCGTAACATCAAAAGCTAGCTACGTCATGAAGCTGACGAAGCATTTATTATTAATACCTATCATAATTCTCATCGGTGAGTCTAGCAAAGCGCGCCGTAAGACGTTTTCAATTGTAGATGGGCTAGATAAAGCACACCACTCGCTCCCGGTCTGCTGAACTGGAATCGCGAGCACCCTTTAATACTTCGCTTATCTGACTTTGCACTTAGAAAAATTTCAAGCAAATCTTGATCTGAGACGTGACTCTTAACTTCGTTTGCGAAATAACGAACTAAATAAAATCACAAAATATAGACTAGTACAGAAATCAATCAACATAGTAAGTGCGCTCGAGCAACGCACACATAGACATCGCTCGCGGACACGATATCTCGAACCAGTTGAGACCAGTGCGAGCGCGAGTGCCATCCGCTAGAGACACGCGACTGTGAACTTTTTTGTGTAAAAATGGAGCAACTAATCAAAAGTTACTATAACTGCTCAGTGGACGGTTGTTTAAATTCATCATTAAACGGTGAATTGTCATTTTTAGGCTACCAGTTGTTTCAGAGAGGTAAGTAGGTATTTGCTTGTATTTCGATGGTTCGTTTTCACGTAACACAGAACAGGTAGGTAGGTAAGCGCCCCGTCCCCCGGCCCCGCGCCGATCAAGCGGACATGATTTTGTGGCCTTGTCATATTTTAATAATTTATATTAGATATTTATTGTAGTATCAGCTGTATAAGCTCCGTGTTCAATAATTTAATGAGGAAGATGTAAATGTAAATTATTTGCATTTTTTGTCTTCAAAAAAACTTTATCCAATTATAATAATAACTGCGAAAAAATTATGTCCATATCTTGTAAAGTGATGTTTTTAAATGAATCAATTTTAGACTCCCCAAAAAAATCCTGCGCCGTCCGAGTAACTGTCATGAGAATATAAAACAATAATAACTTAAATATTTCAATTTTAATGTTATCGTTATATTACAAATTGCTGCGCCGCGCCGCGCTGCCGCCGCCGAGTCGAATGCAACTTTCTTTTCATTTTCAGTCATTTCTGTCAAAACTGGTGTCTAAGTGCTGTGAGAGCGCTACATTTTTCTTATTTTTACCCGAATAACGACGAAGCCAAAGGGAAGGGTTATGGTTTTAGCAGTCTATGTATGTATGTTTGTGTTTTTAGGTACACGTGGATGATAAAAAAAATATGCTCATCTACCTCATCATCCTCATCCTCATCATAAACAGTTAAGATAGGAACTGCTCGGCGAGCTGGCCGCCCGCGCAGCAACTTGTAATATAACGATAACATTAAAATTGAAATATTTAAGTTATTATTGTTTTATATTTCCGTTCTTCCTTCTCAACAATAAATCAAACAACTAGATACGAGTGCCACTACTACGATAGTTTTTGTGCATAAGCCAAAGTTGACAACCCTAGTGCAACTGCCGAGCGTAGGTATGAAAAGTTAAGTACATACATCAGATTGCCTTCTGTACTAGTCCATATTTTGAGGTAAAATGCCAAATTAGATTTTTATGATTTAAAGAATTAATAACTTGTAAGTAGGTACCGAAAATCTACAACCACCACCACATGCAAAATTAACTGCAGTTCCCTCTCGTCCTATATTTAAACAAATCAAAGTTGCCACCGTACTGCCACGAAGTGACGTAAATGCAAATACCGGCTGAAACATTTTTTCTCTAAGTTAGAAAGGTGTTTTTTTTTACGCCGGATAGATCTGTGTTTGGCCACTATCTCGCCTGATGTGATGCGATGATGTGGCCTAAGATGGCCGTGTTTATGTAAAGATGTGGTCTATCTCCGGTTATATAAAGGTACTTCGTAGTGATCAGATCTCGACGCATCTAGCACCACGACTCTAAACCCCGAGACCACCCGAGAAATGCAGAGACCACACCACACTGAGAACATGTTCCTTATAGTTGTTTAGGAACATGTGATCATTTTCGAAGTAAATGAAGATTGATTATTACTCTGATTACATTACTGGATCTTCTTAGTCATTGCCGTGATTGAGCGCACCGATATCTCATTGTCCCAATTTGTCATTGTCACAAAAGAAATGTCAACAGAAGATTTTTTGCGCAATTATTCAATCACTTTCCTATTTATGTATCTGGTTTGTGGATTTCAAACAACAAATGACCTAATTAATTAGCTATGTTTCTAAGAACTTTTTGCACTACATTATTCGTTGCAACTATAAGTAGAGCAATAAACGCCACCTCTGCAAAACTGGATGATTGGAGAAGAATCGAATCGCTTGCAGAAAATCATCCGTATATCGTCGCGTTGTTAAATCGTTCTCACGGCTATACTTGCGCCGGAACCATCATCGCAAGACAAACTGTCCTAACATCAGGTTATTGCATAGACACCAACCCGATGTACGTGGCAGTAGGACTCGCAGTTTTCAGTAAAAAAAGTCATGCCAATGCCAATATACTAGAAGTCGGTTACACCAAACTGCATGACGACTATAGCCATTTTATGAAATATCGTGAACCAAGTTTTATACAAATTCATAACAACATCGGCCTAGTGTTTGTGATACGCCCGATCCTGGACCTATTTCTTCCGCCTGCAAATTTAGGCCACTACTTCGCTTCATTCCTTAATGTTCAACTAACGAGCGTTGGCTACGGAAGAAGATACCATGATAGGAATATGGTCTTTCTGCAACATCAGTCTTACATTCAAAAAACCTGTGCAAATCCCAAGTGGTACTACTGTGTTTGCGGTACGGAAATCGTTTCTATCTCGCCTACATACGAAAAGGATTTCGGTGACGGAGCATCCGTGTTATACGGAACAAATGTTATAGGTATATCTTCCGCACCTGCCGGCACTCTAATTAGCAATACTGGGACGCAATACAATATATTCACTATAATCGGACCGTACTTCCCATGGATCGAGAAAACTCAAAGTGACACAATGATATTAATGCGCGCAACAACAAATAAAGCCCCACATAACCGTGACAATACGCTACTTTATATTGTCTACATTTTTCTGATTATAAGATAACGTGTATAAATATAAAAATATTCGTATAACTTTCTACTTGTCTTTCATTGTTATCGAAGCAAATTCAATTATACAGCTTCAAATAGTAAACACGTACACGAAATCAATTTGCACCTAATTTCCTGCAGACATCTTCGCCAATATGCTATCGGAAATTGGCATACCTTTCACGCAATTATTGCTTGTTCGACACCGTAGCTATCTATAAAAAGGTTTATGTTGGCATTAAAACGGCATCTAGCTGCGAACTTTTGTTAGTAGCAAATGTGCAAGTGTTTGAGCGGTGCCAGTGAAAAGATTTATTGAGATTTAAGATGTATTCAGCGGGCTAAAGTACTATCCACTTTATACATTCAAGCATTCATACTTGCATGTAGCGCGAGAGCTTTGCACTTGAAACTTGCTAGTTGCGGATGTATATACCGTTTTAATCGCCAACGAGAGTTCAAGTATAGCTCGTGTTTTCAAAACTCGAGGTAAGTAAGTTAATTATACTTTTAGAACCTACATGAAAGGTCCTTTAGATTTAGATTTGTTTGATGCTAGTTTTCTTTTTATAAGGGGATCGATCGGAAAGATCTTCTAACTTTTTGTGCATCTTGTGCGTTCTTACGATCCGATGCACCCGAGTTCAATCCCGACTCGACCCCTCCAATGACTTATAATTAAGTGCGGACTCTACGCTCGCCCTAAAACGGTACAAGCGTAATTCAATAAACTAAAACAGAAAAAGCCCCCGTCACAAAAAAAATACAAAAAGGAAAGCGTTAAACCATCAAGGAAGACGGGTTCAAGCAGTCGCTCAGCTGCCGTCTTTCTTTAGATCTAGCTCGTTTCAATACTGAGTTCCATAAAAAAAAATTGATTCATCTTCAGCCACATAAGGCGTTATAGTAACCAAAAATTGATCTAATAAGGGATAAAACCGCCCATTGTAACACTTTAGGTTTAAGTATTGTTTTGTAATTATTTCATGTTGTTGTGTGACAATAAAGCGTTATCTAATCTAATCTAATCTAATCTAATCTAAAACAAACTAAATAAAATCATTAAAAAAAATTGTGTAGGGCAGCGTTTGAGAAATCGAGTCAAGTATTTTCGTCGCCTATTGCACAAAGCCTAAAGACAAAAGTCATCAATCAGTGAGTCCTACCTGTCAAGACCTAAGAAGCCGAGACGTGGACAATCACGGTACGGCTGATTCACGAATTGAAAGTCGCTCAGTGGGTTATGGACAGGGCTTGGAATTCGACAGAGAACCAAAGTCACCGACGCAACTCACAGTATTAGCCAGCTGAAGAGGCCGTGGGCCGGCCATATTAGCCGTATAACCGATAACCGTTGGGGTAGACACGTTCTTGAGTGGAGACCAAGGAATGGCAAACGTAGTGTAGGACGCCCTCAGGCTAGGTGAAGCGACGATATTTGCAGGGTGACTGTTGCAGCTGGATGAGAGTAGCCGGGGATTGTGCTCAATGGCGTGCAGTTGGAGAGGCCTAGTTATGTCCAGCAGTGGGCTGTGACAGTCTAATAATGAAAAACGTACACGACTAAAATTTCATTGAACCACGACACTGCACGCATGCGCTTCCAATGCATTCAAAGTTAAAAAAGGTGCATGACCGCATGACGACAGAGCACGCTGCGAATGCCGCGCCGCGCTCGATTCTGAGGAGCGCAGTGTAGTTGTTAAAACGTCGCGCGGTCGCACGTATCATTCTTGTCGCGCGAATTTCTTTAGAATATTATGAAATCAGATTGATCCGATAATTATTCGAATATTCGAATTTCAATCACTGTATTATTCAATATCAAAATTAAGCGAGTATTCGCATTGCAAGCCCTACATACGTAACCCGGAGAGTTAGTATAGCTACTTCATTAACCAATACCTTCAAACAGTAATTCTCAGAACCATATTATACAGTCCGCAGTCGACTAGTTCTCAAATAGCCAATTGTTCGAACGCAGTGTTCGATGAGAAAAGAAGAATGCGCTATAAAAATAAACAAAAGTTAAGTTATCTCCGACAATACACAAGAAGTCTGTACTGTAAAGAAAGGTCTTTATTACTTATCTTCATCGCATGAGGTCGCCGATAAGCTTATGATGTAATTTCAAAATTTTATTTGAACAAACACATCGTAAACTCTGACCTCAAGCGCGAGAGATAACATAATAATATTTTAGCCCGAGTAAGTTATCTCATAACGTCGGCTGCGGTCGCTCGTTTGGATCTAAGTGCGGTGTCGGTCTTAGGAGTATAATAATAAAAATAAAAATGAATTTTGGCAGAATCGTTGTGCGGAATATGAGTCAGGGGAAGAAATGGGAGCCTCTGAACAAAGTGGGCATCATCGGAGTGCCCTTTGAGAAAGGACAGAAAAAGTATGGCGTTAGCGTCGCACCGGCCGCCATGAGGTCCGCTGGACTCATTGAACATCTACAGGAAATTGGTACTGTTTATAATAATTTTATAAGAAACTAGAGCTTTAATTTATTTTGGTCAATTAAGTTTCTAGACACAAAGTCGTAGCCTTATTATTATTTCAGTCGTAAATCTTCAACAAACTCCTTCGGTCACAACTCGAGAATAAATTAAGATCGACAACTATTTAAGATTTCCAAGGCTTTATAACTTTCTGAGAACCTGAGAATTAAATTTATGCTTGGTCGATGTCTAAGCTCCATAAATTAGTGTCAAACCGCCTGTAAATTGTACCGAATAAATCCCATTGCGAGAAATATTTCATTATAGACAGGGCACATCAACTCTAATAACTTTGCAGATGGTCTGGATATCAAAGATTATGGAGACATAGACACGTCCTGTACCGAAGTGCCAGTGAAAATTGACAACATGGCGCACCTCCAGCTGGTGTCAGCTTGTAGCAAAAGAGTATCGGACCGCGTCTCTCAGGTCTTGAGGGACGGTAGGGTGGCCGTGACTATAGGAGGAGATCATTCTATTGGAGTTGGTAAGTTTTCGTCGAAAGCCAAGATAGTTTATCTATTTAAAATATATTTTTGGTGTACCTGACTCATAAGGACTTCAAAGAATGAAGATTAATAATGGATAGATACGTTCGTGACAGGAAGAACAAGTGCAAATAGCCTACTATTGTTACTTAATTTTATGTTCTACTTCCCGCTAGCACTATGCTCGAACAAATACACTTAATTTTATGAAATTGTTAACGTAATTCGAAAGATAATTAAGTAAACATTCATTTATTTATTAATATGGGTGTATGTAAGACTATTGTTATTTTTACTTGTTGCGCTTGATTGACTCATTCACGCTTAATATGGATCAATAAGAGTAGAACTCAATATAAAATCTACTTGAAATCATCAAAATAAAAAAATAAATAGAAATAGATACAAAAACCGAGTTCCAAGAAGCATTAATTAAATTAATTTTGATGTTTTTGTTACCCTGAAAAAATTTGGATCGGATGTACTCGTAATTACTAGATTATTTTTTTAATAGTCGTGTTGCGGAAAAATCTCAATCATTCACGGGACACCAGTTTGCAGAGTAATTTACTAAATTGTTTAATTATTTCATATTATTTCGATCTTACAGGTACAGTAGACGGTCACTACAAAGTGAACGAAGACATGATCCTCATCTGGGTGGATGCCCACGCCGACATCAACACAAACAAGACTTCCGACTCGGGGTCTGTCCACGGCATGCCGGTGGCGCTGCTAGTGAAGGAACTTTCTGACTACTGGCCGTATCTGCCGACTATGGATTGGCAGGTTCCTAAGTAAGAACTTTCTTTCTTTCTCGTGTGAGCCGTCCGAAGGCCTCCAACACGGCCTGATGATTGCTTTCTAGAGAGAACATCCGGAACCGATGGCTTAACGTGCCATTCGAAGCACGGTAGCGCTCAGATATAAATACCACAGAAACATGTCACCCATCCATGCAAGGGGAGACGGGTCTGAGCAGCCGCTCAACTGCCCTCTCTCTAGATCTATATGTGCTTCATTTTAGGCCACATCATCGCTTCACATCAGGCGAGATAGTGGCCAAACATGGATTTATTAAGCGTAAAAAAAAAAGCGGTGATCACAACGAACGTTACGTAAACTAGCAGAAGTGTTAAGAAAGGCTATGCGAGCTACACTACGAGCACTACATAAGTGCGAAATATTCATCTTCTATGTCGGTTTATTATGTTATGTAAAGACTGTTGAAACCTGGCCTTCCCTCAGAGAGAGAGAGTATGGGCCAGCCATCCAGCAGCCCGCAAACCGGATGTTACATGTCCTTGAATTTAGTATTTCTTCGACATTAACAGGCGACACACACAGGCGCAGGCGAAGGTGGACGCTTTCCAACAGGGCGGTGTAGAGCATATAACCAGACCCCCGACACTCCTTACAAATTTGCCGAGCTAACTGTCTAGTACTACTACTGGCGCACCGGCCTGTCCGCACACGTTTTGTGTGTGTGCGTAATTATTGTAGGGATGAGATAATACGAATCGAGCGCGACAAGGACAACGCTATACGTAAGCAACCTAAGTGTTTCTATTTCACACCTACTAACGCTTGGCTGGGAGACGCGAAAAACCAAAAAATCTCCGATTCTTATTTGTGTAAGTGGTTTCTTTGCATCCATACACAGAACAATAACGAACCATTTTGTTTTAGGTATATTAATCTTGTATCAAAGTCAATATATTACATTTTAATGAAAAACGAGAGAGGCAGACCTCCGTCAGTCAGGTCAGGTCCTGGTCATCTCCACAGTCTTCAGCCGTTCTCCGTCTTTTTCTCAATATGTTTCGTCCATATCTCAAAGTCAAATAGTCAGCCGGCCTGCTCTACCTCTGTAAAGCAGGTCGTCGTCGTCATCCAAAAAGGTCATAACAACCTCAAATAACATCAATTGATCGCACATATATTTTGGAGTGGTAGGCTCTGGCCGTGGTTGTAATACCACCCACCGAACAAAGCAGTGTTCGGTGAACCATCGGGGAGACGGGTCTGAGCAGCCGCTCAACTGCCGTCTCTCTCTAGATCTTTGTGCTCCATCTTAGGCCACATCATCGCTTCACATCAGGCGAGATAGTGGCCAAACATAGATCTATTAAGTGTAAAAAAAAATATAAAATAAACATTTGAATCTCACTCAATAGTCATTCGCAGCGAGCGGTGACAACCGAGTGATGCAAGCACGGCATTACCCATTTTTTTGCCGATTTATAGCGGGTGACGACAAATTGGCGGGGGGGTGGGAGTGTCGCTTCTTTACGTAGTAATATTTAGTTTTCTTTGATATAACTATTGGGCCGAAGTTGGGATTCGAACTCTGTACGTGAGGTCAAAAGTTAGAGAAGACAGACAGGAGAAGGAATGTCAATTAAAAAGTATATTATCAAATATTTGAAGATTAAATTATAATATCAGTTTAATTAATAGTGTATGTATATAATTAAATATTTAAAGTACATACAATTATTATCAGTTTCAATTTTGTAAGTTAAACAGTTTAAAAAAGCGATCCGGTTTGAGCCGCTTTAGGCTACATTCTATAATTACACAGTCAGGTCATAAGTATTGTCACACAGTAAAAACTTTTCTTTTAGAATGCTGGCCACAAAAAAGTTTATTGAATTCGAATTTCGAATTGTTCATGAAAATAAAAATGTATACTTTTTAGAATTTTACTCATTTTTAAATATGGAGTGGACGCTTAAAGAAGACCGTGTTGCGGTTATTACGTTGCATCGTTGCGGTTACGCGCCAATTCAAATTTTTGACATACTGAAAAATTTAAATATAACCGAAAGATTCGTTTATCGTACCATCAAACGATACAATGAAGACTCTATTGTAGATGACAGGTCAAGAAGTGGTCGCCCTCGGTCTGTTAGGACTCCAGCAGTGATAAAAGCTGTGAAGGCGCGAATTCAAAGAAATCCCAAAAGTAAGCAGAAACTGTTGGCCCTTCAGATGGGGTTAAGCAGAACCACAGTGAAAAGGGTGTTACATGAAGACTTAGGGCTTCGGGTATATCGAAGAAAAACAGGACATCGTTTAAATGCTCGTCTAATGGACCTGAGACTGAAGAGATGCCGCGCTTTGTTGAAGCGGTACGCGGGAAAAAAATATCGGGAAATTCTTTTTTCGGATGAAAAAATTTTTACCGTAGAAGAGAGCTACAACAAACAAAATGATAAGGTGTACGCACACAGTAGTGAAGAAGCGAGCAACCGTAATCCTCGTGTCCAACGAGGTCATTTTCCATCCTCGCTCATGGTATGGTTGGGAGTTTCTTATTGGGGCTTAACAGAGGTACATTTTTGTGAGAAAGGTGTAAAAACGAATGCAGTTGTGTATCAAAATACAGTCCTGACGAACCTTGTGGAACCTGTTTCTCATACCATGTTCAATAACAGGCACTGGGTATTCCAACAAGATTCGGCGCCAGCTCATAGAGCGAAGAGCACACAAGACTGGCTGGCGGCGCGTGAAATCGACTTTATCCGGCACGAAGACTGGCCCTCCTCCAGTCCAGATTACAAGATATGGCAACACTTGGAGGGAAAGGCGTGCTCAAAGCCTCATCCCAATTTGGAGTCACTCAAGACATCCTTGATTAAGGCAGCCGCCGATATTGACATGGACCTCGTTCGTGCTGCGATAGACGACTGGCCGCGCAGATTGAAGGCCTGTATTCAAAATCACGGAGGTCATTTTGAATAAACTTTATTGTCATAAGAATCTATGTTTTGTTAAGTTCATTTTGGTATATAAATGGTTACATAATGAATAAACTTGTTTCAATTATTTTATATTAAACATGACAGAATTTATGACCTGACTAGGTATATTCATTTTGAAAACACTCGCATAGAGAATAGGGTTATCCAATTTTAACTTTAGCTAAAATACGGTTGCCGCAGGGTGAATGCTAGTATTTTACAGATACTCCATGTATGTATGAATGTACTAGAATTTTATAGGTATTGGATAAAACCAATACCAATATCGTCCTAACTTTTTATGCTACGCTCGTAATCTTTTTTGGAGAGGCAAAGCTATTAAAATATCAATTTTATTATTTTCCAGGTTCTCCATAAAGAATCTCGGATACGTTGGATTACGCTCCGTGGATAAATATGAGAGATTGGTTATTGAGAAATATAATGTGCCTGCATTTGCTATGGAGGACGTGGAGGAGTAAGTATGCCTAAAACTAGCTTTATTGCCCTAACGAACTACAATTGTATGTTTGTACTTTTCTCGATTTTACGTATAAGAAAGACCACAAAGTCATCATCATTCTACTAATTTTATAAATGCTAAAGTTTGTAAGGATGTACGGGTGTATGTTATTCAATCATGCCAAAACTATTCCATGCATTCATCCCATAGAATCGCGGGTGAGTTTATATGTTTTACTAGCTGTCACGGTTTATAATTATCCTTATAGAACTGTTTTTATAGAGAGAGATGTTTTTATATTATTCACATTTATACTATTAGTAGGATAGTACACTTATTATTTTACCATCTACTCTTATGTTATTTTCAGACACGGCATCAAGAACTCCATTCAACACATCCTAAAGATACTTGACCCCAGTAACAGCAAGCCGATCCATGTTAGCTTTGACATCGATTCCTTGGACGCGCTCGAAGCCCCCAGCACCGGCACTCCAGGTATGGTCACTATTAGCGTAAGCTGAATTGGATATCAACCCTCCAACCTCTTGCTAAGCTTATTACAGTAGATAAATGCTTCAAACAGAGGTGAAAACGACTTAAGTACCTACCTAAATTTAATTTGCTGTTTCCTACTCCATGTACTGCTAGCGACAAAAGTACCTGAACATATTATGAGAATGTTTGATTGACTACACCTTCAATGTTTCTCTTTTTGCTGAATGTTGCATTTAACAACTTTAACAAGCGTGTGCGAATAAAGAAATTTGCATGTCAGTAATTCGTAGGTATATTTCTAGTGTTGAACAATCGCAAATATGCAGCTACTTATGTCGCTAACTGCAATCTATAATATACCTAATTGATACAAAAGATGAATCATTTTTTCAGTTTTATTTATTGAAAACTCAGTTTGAAACTGATATTATTATATTGGCTCTATAGATTACAACCCGACTTGAAGGGCAAATAGAAAACTTTGCAAACGGTATTTGATTTCATCTCCTTAATTGAAAGAGTTTTAAAATTAAATACGCTAACGAAATATTTTCACCTTGGAGCAATGTCAGATTTTCGAGATTGGGAATCAGATGCGGAGTTGTTTAATAACGAAAGTCCCGTAAAGTACGAACTTCACCCACCTCAGATATTGTTCACTCGAAATCCGGAGCCGGGCCGGATTTGCATCGAAATGGTTTTATCAATGAGTTCTTACTTTTTACGTCTGCTTTAGTTTCAACGGCAATTTTGTTTACCAGTGCGCGGCGGACTCACTCTTCGGGAAGGCATTTATTTGATGGAGATAATCTATTCGACCGGGAGGCTGAGGGCTCTGGACCTCGTGGAGATCAATCCGGCTTTGGGGAACGAGTCTGATAGGAAGAAGACTATAGAAGCGGGGCTCGCAGTACTCAGAGCAGCGCTAGGCTTCTCTAGGAAAGGTACGGCGCCACGAGGAGTATTGGACCTTCCTGTGCAGACTCATCGAGACCACAACTGTGCGGATAAGGAAAAATGTCCACACAACGCGTAACTTCAATACGTTTATCCTCTATCTTGCAGGATAATTTAAGCTGTATAGACAGCCTCAGTGGTGTAGTGGTTGAGTAGGTTGAAATATCATACACCACCGAGGTTGCGGGTTCGATTCCCTGACGGAACGAATGTTTATGCATAGAAAAAAAGCGCAAGTATTTGTTTCGTGTCTGGGTGTTGGGACCATGGTCCTCGTAGTTCCTGGTTTTCTAGATACAGGGAATCCAAGTTAGGGCCCAGGATCTATGTATGTGAGCGTTGGGCGTTATTTATTATTTTATTATATCTATACAGCGTTAAAATATATGTGCTCTTAAAATATAATCATAACGTCACATTAGCAATATAATAGTGCTAATGTTTCTTATTTCAAAAATTTTAATGTAACACGCTTAGCAAGGCGTGTAACGAGTTGTTCAAAGTTGTAACATTCTCAGAAGATTATGAAGCTAGACTACCTAAGACATAATTTTAAGCTAGCACTGAAACGAACTTAGTTTTAAGTTTATAACCAGGTGGGATGTGGAGAAGTAACGACTTGCTACTAACTTTGCGAGATAAGCTATCACTTAATCAGTGCCTTGGGCAAATAGTTAATGAATGTTACGATGTACTTGTATAGATAAGGGAAGCAATCTCAAGTATTATGTTAATGACATGGGGTGACTACTTTATTAAGTAGTAGCATTTAAGTAAATGGATCTTTCTAACGTGTTTGTGTGTGTATTGAATAACTTATTGTTTGGTATAAATATTTAGCTCTATCTTTATTCTCAACAATATTTAGCTTCGTTGCCAATTCATGAATTTTAACACAGTCTATTTTTAAGACTCCGAGGAAATAGGTGCTTATAGAAAACTAGACATTCTTGACACTACATGTCATTTAGGTAGTGATGTCCAGTGAAGCGTATATATTCATCACTAGCAGCTGCGCGTGGGATTTGGTTATATCGCGATCCCTTTGAAACCACTTGTTCAATTTGGATGAAAACTCTCACTACAGGCTATCTGTTAGCCAATTTTCATCAAGATCGGTTTAGCTGTTTAGTCAAAAAGCCAAAGAAAAATTAACAAACAGACAGACAAACATAGTTACTTTCTAGTAGAGTGAATAGGTGTGAATCCACACTGGATTAGTGTGGATTAGCGACCGCGAAAATATGTATTCACGAAGGAACAAATCAAAAAACATACCATGCGTGTATACTCTTTAAAATCACCCATTGTTTTTACATTTGTTTCCAATACACGTTGAACATAAATCTGTTTCGATTGCAATGAATGGAATTTCAATTTAAGTTGATTTATTGTTTCATCTATTGACTTAATAGCCGTAACGAAAATTTAAATCCTACTGATTGTATAGCATTTATGTACACGATAATATGAACCATGTAATAAATAACTAAAGGTACCTTTAAGTTTCTTTTCGATATTTTTCTGTAGGTTTTAAGATCATTATTTATTTACGTTTAATCATGTTTGTGATTTTGGTAAGTTTGTTTTGAAATGTCTTGTTTTAATACAAATATAATGATGACTTTTCTAATGGTGCGTATTTTATTTGAGTCTCTAATTATCGTATACTCATCTAACTATAGTCTTAAAAAGTCCATAAAAAGTAGAGGTCCAATTTGACAGATAGTCTTATCGGTACGGAAATACTATTACAGTGGGGTGCGAGAATCGTACATAAACGGTAACAATCTTCAATTATAAAATAAATCAGTAAGTCTTAAGATACGGCGCTCTTTTTAAACCCCGACGCAAAAAGGACTATTGTTACAAGTTTGACCACGTGTGTGTCTGTGGAACTGTAGCTCTTAAACGGGTGAACCGATTTAGATGGGGTTTTTTTTTATTTGAAAGCAGGTTTTCTTGCGGTGGTGTTTTATCAAAATTGGTTCAACCGTTTTTTATAGGTTTTTTTGTGTTGGGGATTTTAAATTTTAGTTTGTATTAGCGATTGATTAGTATTACTTTTGACAATACACTGTGGAGACAAAGGAATCCCAATTCTTAAAATGTTATCACACATATAAATGCGAAAGTCTGTGTTGTATCACACCGCAACGGATGAACGGGTTTTGATTAGATTTGGTTTAGTGATACACTAGGTCCTTAAATAACACATAGGATACTTTCATCCGCGGGTGCAACCGCGGGATGCAGTTAGTGATTTATAACCAAAACCTATTTGACTTATAAACAAAAGTGATTCTACGCTTCTCGTATTAGATAGCTCTCGTCCCTCAGCTCAACTTCAGTGGACAGGAATCCAAAGGATTACGTTGTAACACCTCATTACCCCAGCCTAAATGGGTAGGACTACGACGTGTGTGGCTGTCTCTACCTGTGGGGTAAGCACGAACTATTTGTTTTAAGATACGGCACTCTTTTGTTTTATTTAATAATATATAGTTTTACTTTTGATTTTGAAACTAAACAGTGGTAGCAAAAGAGTTCCATATCTTAAAAAGTCATGATTATGGATCTTTGTAATCTCGATATTTTTACATTACGCACAACCGGAACGTTCGTGCTCACCCCAATGTTTATACGTTGTATATTATTATTTGTGGTCACGACTCACTTGAACCAACAAAATTACCTTCACGTCTACTTCTCTCTTCTATAAGACTCACTTCTATAAGACATATATTATAGACAGGCTCTGTGGAGTAGTGGTGGGGCACGTTATCCTCAGCTCAAATCACATACACCTCAAAGGTTTCGGGTTCGATTCCCGCTACGGGACAAAAGTTTGCACAGAAAAATATCATTTGTTTTGTGTCTGGGTCTTGTGCGACCATGGCCCTCGTGGGATCTAGATACAGCGAATCTAACTTAGGGGCCAGGGACTATGTATGTGGTCGTTGGGCCTAATAACTTAAATAAAAATAAATAAAAATAAATAAATAAAGAATTCGATTACCTACTCCGCAGATTATCGCTACAATCGCTTTGACAAGCGCCCTTGAACCATCCAAAAAAGTCGAACTAGCCGACGATAGAGTGAAAAACATCATTAGTAAATACATCGAAAAGATCCCGGACATAAAAGAACAGTACGTTATGGACCAGAGGTTAATGAAAGCCATATCACAGTATTTCAAAGGAAAAATAAGCTCTTTCCCGCTGTACAAGATAAGCCTGAAGATAGACAGAAACCCTGTGAAGATACCTTGGATTTTACAAGCGCAGGAACCACAGAAAGATAAAATTAAGATACCTGTTCAAAGAACACAAGAAAATGAACCTGTCCAAAAGCAACGTACGAATGAGAAGGAACATGTTCAGGAGAAAGCAACGAATGAGAACGCACATGTTCAAAATCAGAATACACTAGAGAACGAACATGTTCAAGAGAAAGCAACGAATGAGAACGCACATGTTCAAAATCAGAATACACTAAAGAACGAACATGTTAAAGAGAAAGCAACGAATGAGAACACACATGTTCAAAATCAGAATACACTAGAGAACGAACATGTTCAAGAGAAAGCAACGAATGAGAACGCACATGTTCAAAATCAGAATACACTAGAGAACGAACATGTTCAAGAGAAAGCAACGAATGAGAACGCACATGTTCAAAATCAGAATACACTAGAGAACGAACATGTTCAAAAGCAAAGTACGCATGAGACTGAACAAGTGAAGCAAAGTACGCAAGAGAATGACCATCATGTAAAAAACAAATTAACGTATGGAAACCTTACTGAAAATACAGATTTACGTACTAAGATAACTGAGAAACTTAATGAAGTAACAGATGTAGTGACTACAGCGGTATCTGGAAAACTTTATGAAAATAAAGCCACAGATACTACCGACTCTCTCGTGACGGAAACCTCAGTAATAAATACAACGTAAACGTTTCTTCGACTTTTTATTTAATTAGGTACTTCTTTAGGCAAAAAATCCAATAATGTAATTTTAATTCGTTTGGAAAACTGTAGATGGTTCTCTAACAACAAATTATTCTATCTCTAACGCTTACGGTAGTTGTCCTATACAAAAACTCTTTACACTGGTTCAATTCCCGCTTCGAGACAATTGTTTATGCGCAAAAAAAAGGCGCTTCTAGCACTTTTTTTGTTCCGTGTCTGGGTGTTGTGAGACCACGGCCCTCGTAGTTATTTTTCTGGTTCTCAATCCTTCTTCTCTTTCCTGGGTCTATGTTTGTGATCGGTGGACGAACATGGTATTTATTAACTTAAAAAAAATCAATTTACTTTACAGATTATCGCAACAAGGCGAACTAGCCGATGACAGAGTGCAAAATATCATTAGTAAATACGTGGATGAGATCCCGGACATAAAAGAACAGTACGTTATGGACGAGAGGTTAACGAGAGCCATATCACAGTATTTCAAAGGCAAAGTAAGGTCTTTCCCGCTGTACAAGATAAACCTGACGATTGACAGAAACCCTGTGAAGATACCTTGGACTTTACAAACGCAGGGACCACAAAAGGATAAAATTAAGATGCCCGTTCAAAGAACACAAAATAATGAACGTGTCCAAAAGCTTGAAAAGGAATATGTTCCGGAGAAAGCAACGAATGAGAACGCGCATGTTCAAAATCAGAATGTTCAGAAGCAAAATACGCATAAGAATGAACAAGTAAAGCAAAGTACGCAAGGGAATGAACATCATGTTCAAAAGAAATTTACGTATGAAAAACCTAATGCAAATAACGATTCTATTAATAAGATGTCTGAGAAACCTAATGAAATAACAGATATAGTTACTACAACGGTGTCTGGAAAACTTAATGAAATTAAAGCCACAGATACTACCGACTCTCTCGTGACGGAAACCTCGGTAATAAATAACAACGTAAACTATTCTTCGACGTTTTATTTACATAGGTACTTTTTAAATTATTTTTTGACAAACTCCACTTTTTATATAGTTACGATACGAACAGATGGACGTAACATTGCGGATGGTCTTCTAATATTAATATGCACAAAAAATAAATATTGTATTGTTGTAAATTGTTCACTACATGGCATAGAATAACGAATGATCTAACTACAGCAATACAATACATATACAAAACGGTAAAACTAAATTATAGAAAAGTATATCCAAGATTTTGTTTCATTCAACGATCAGACGCTCATAAAAGATATTTATAACGTAGAATCGGATTTGGTCCAAACGAACATTCGTCACATAAGGAAAGTATTCTTACTACATGACTGAAGCACAAAATATCTATATTTTCTGACTGAAGTCACTACAAACAACAAACTCAAGTACAGTGAAATAGTCTTTATTACGTAAGACATAGAGGTGAGCACCTTAGAAGTTAACTTGAGGTCGGTAATGCTTCTGAAACTTATTTGCCTTCAGTGAAAGCTTCATTTGCCATTTAGCTTGAACTCGCTTCATGAAGTGGATGTCTCGAGCGTTTCTGTAAATAAATAAAAACAAGTGTAAGTGAATATAAATTGCAGAAAATCCACACTAGATCCAGTATTTTCTCGCATGCGAGAGCCCGTCTGGGATGGTACCACCACTTTTCCAGTTATTCAAGTTGCTTTGCTACATACCTATGTATAGATAAGTTACGGAGCTACACTGCCCGATCCCAAATACTAACGCAGGTACTGATGCTCTAATTTATTTATTTCTACTTTACCACAAAACAGTTTATACATGTAGGACACAATGCTAGATAGCATTTTCTACCAGTCATCCTGGACGTGCAAGAGAAAATGGTAGCGGTGCAGTAAAGCGCGCAATGGGAAATTTTAAATACTCTTAATTATTACGTAAAAAAAACGCTCTAACTAGTTCGGATAATATTTTAATGTTAATTTATTATAGTAGTTTTTTTTACACTCAATAGATCTACTTTTGGCCACTATCTCGCCTGATGTGAAGCGATGATGTGGCCTAAGATGGAGCACATAGATCTATAGACGGCAGTTGAGCGGCTGCTCAGACCCGCCTCCCTGATGGTTCACCGAACATCATCCCGAGACACGACTAGGTCGCTTGAGGGCATGGCTTTGTTCGGTGGGTGGTACTACAACAACGGCCAGATCCTACCACTCCAAAGCGCGTGAGCGGGTTTCATCACGATGTTTTCCTTCACCGTTTTAGAGCGAGTGTGCAAAATCTGCACTTAACTATACGTCATTGGTGCAGGGCCGAGTCGGGATTCGAACACAGGTGCGTCTGATCGAAAGGCGCATGGGTTCCCGCTGAGCCAAACTCGCTCTTAAATTTGCACCTTGCTTGCTTGTAGTTCTTAAGTTAATGAATACGTACTTCGCTGCCACCGCTTGTTCCTTAGGCGCCCACCCGAGGGCTTTATACACGCCGAGTAGCCGGTGCAGCTTTCGGTCAGACTTCTTCACCAGCGCTGTACTGTTGTGCGTTACATTCTGTTTGTAGTATCTGGAAGCATGAAGAATGTGATTTAATCTCCTGACTCTTTGTGTCCTGCCCGCGACATTATACGCGTGGGATTCGGTTCTATCGCGATACCTCGCGAACCGTGTCAAATTGAGATGAAAATTTAGTTAATTTATCCTACGTCCTTCTCCTTCCTGGCTACAGGCTATGTATGTGCCAAATTTCAACAAGATCGGTTCAGCCGTTTAGCCGTGAAACAGGTAACAAACAGACAGTTAGGACTCGTTTTCACATTTTTTATGTAAATGTGGAATGTGCATGTGCTCCTCTGAAAACATCGAGACATAACTTATAGTTATACATAAAATATTTAGAAAAACGGTGTTCTTGAAAATATTCAGATAGATTCATTACAAACTAGGTGCGCAAAAATACAGAACTTAAACTATCTACATTCCTAATTTCATCAAAATCGGTTGAGTAGGTATGGTGATATGTGGTAACAAACATCACACACTGGTGGTAGGTTTCACGTACGCGAGAGGCCGTCTAGGTGGGTACCACCGCTTTGCCATTTATTCAGCCGCCAAGCAGTAGTGCGCAAGCATTACTGTGTTCCGGCTTGAAGGGCATTGTAGCCAGCGAAATTACTGGGCATTATGAGACTCAACAGCTAATTGTCTCAGGGTGACGAGCGCAGTGCAGTGCCGCGCAGGATTTTGCAAAACAACGTTCTGGGTGGTGCTGTTATTGTTATGGGCTGGCGTATTGCTTACCATCAGGCAAACGACCAGCTCGTCTCGTCTTTCAGTTACATTAAAAAAAAACACAAATTTTCGCATTTATAATATTATTAGGATATAATAGAAAAAACAAAGGAGTCAAAGCTTATAAGTATATAACTTCAGTTTCCTTTTATTTTATAACTAATACTTTTGGCTGTATCCGTGTAGGCCTTTGTCTCAACTGACGAATACCATTACCTAGGATATGGAATAAAATGCCTGCTTTGTAAAACCTGAAAAGTTTATTTTGAAGGTAGAATAGAGGTCGGCATCGCCGCTAAGGAAGGTCCATAGGCGGAAAGAGACAATTGGATAATCTAGTTTCATAGTAGAATCCCAGCAGTAAGCTGCCAACCTGGAAACTGTAGGTCTGCTGTTGGTAGGTTAGAAGAAAAAGTCACCTCATAAGAGACCGATGGCCGACAGTAATTCCAGAAGGTAGAACCAGCTGGAAATCGTCACCATCCAGAGTAGCGGGGCCGTCGATTTCTTCATCCACATCCATGGTCTCGTCACAGTGTTTTGCTTCAGGGTAGGAAGCACTGAAAAGAAAAAGTTAACATTAATACTTTGCTTGTGTGCCAGTTCATTGTATTCATACTAGTTCATACCAGTTTTGGCTGGAACAGGGTTCAACTCAAAAAGATAGTGTTAAACACATACTATGTTCTTTTCAAGACTTGAGAAAGATACTCGTAGCACTGGGGAAATTACTTTGTTTCCCAAACTCAAATAAAAACCTACAATGTTTGATACTCTATTGATTGCCTTCAAGTAGTCCTTGAAATATGAAATGAAAACTAGCATATAAACTTATTGATCTATGTATCAAATATTAACTTTAGTGCCTAGAAATAAAGTTAAAAGTTGCTCAACATCGTTTGTAACACATTGCATACAAACAAGTCATGAATAGAAACTATTATGAATTCAGTTTTCACCGCAATAACCTTATTTTAGACTACAGCTGAAATGCAAACAATGATTTCATATTTACACAATTTTGCTATACATTTGAATCAAATCAAGATGAAGTTTTACAATAATTATACTTATGATATAAAAAAAAATTTGAGGTGTTTAGTGAACCGTTTTTAATAGAGGCGTCATTTGTAATTATTATTGTTATTTACCTGTAGTCATAAAAATCGGCATATTCAGCTAATGCTAGACCTTCATGGAGCATCTTGCAGTGGCCCTTGTCAATCATATGGCCTCGTGCTGCCTCCATTGAGTAGAAAGTACGACCTGTCTCATTGCACCATAGGCACATGTAACCCTGTGATATCTGAAGATAATACATTATAATATTACAAAAGGATAATGAAACCTAATCTAGTTAACTTCAGAACACCCTTATCTTCAATGAGTATTGGAAATTCTCTCATTGTTAAAAACCCTTTAAATTCAAAAGGACATGACACGTTTGGCTTGATACCAATAATTGTATTACAGCACATACTTTGTAGAATTCATTCATACATTGATTAGTTTTATCATGCAATGATTTCTAGAAATAAAGAATCCACTATTGATTGCAATTTTATTTGCTAAAAATTACCTTTTCTCCTAAATACTGGAGCAGTCCTTTCATGTCGATGCAGTACTCAACATCAGGAATAAAGAATGAATGTGTCTCGGACATGTGTTTAAGGTTCTTGACCATGTTCTTACTGTGGTGGCTGCAGAACAGGCAGTCTTTAGGCTTGATGAGTGAATCGCTACCATTTATACGACACTCTTCCCATTCATCAGAGTCCAACTGTAATTGAATAAAGCCCATTTTAGTGATGTGCCAACTCGGAAAAAACAAAATTGATTTAACCCGAGTTAAAATTAACGTAACTCGGGTTGAACTCGAGTTACGTAACTCGAGTTAACTAGATGGAAGAGTTAATGTTTTTTTTTAAATTTTTACTAATTTATTCCCCCACCTTCGCATTAATGTATTGGAAGAGTTATACTAACTAACGTAAAAAAGGAAATTATTGTTTGAAATCGAATCATTTATTTATGTATTTTTGGCTTGAATTCTTATTTTTAAAATATTTATATTTATTAATAATAAAACTATGTAATAGGGGATTCGCCAACTTTTCAGAAAGTGTTTTAAATTATCTACAATGAATATATATAGCCATGAAAAATACTATTTTAATTAAATAACGCTCTTAAAGTACCTAAAACTTTGTTTAAATATTATGTTTCAAATATTGCCGCGCAAAAGGTCACCTCAAAACTTGTGACGTCATACGTAGGTAAAAAACGACAAACTCTTCGAAATAAAACTTGAAAAGAGATTCTTATACGTTTTGTTAAGTTTGGGGACTATATTGTAGTAATCGAACGAAAAAATTAGCACAAATATATTTTATGAAAAGCAAAAACGTAAAATAAACACAAGCTTGACTCACGGCATTTGCCTACAAATGACGTCATGCGCTGTGATTGGTGTTTCGTTTGAGATGAAGAACAGATTAAAAATGTCAGAATTATTTATTGATTTAAAAATATAAATCATTATTATTTCACAAAAATATTGATTGACTGATCTTTCTGGTTTGACGAACATTCGTTCTAACTACATTTTAGATTTTTTCTCGATTACTGTCAGATTCCCTATTATACAGCAGTCTTTTCAAAATAAAATCAAGCTATCATTATGATTACCTACACGTAACACGTCCACTCACTGGCGATTCAAATACATCCCAAACCAAAGATTTTCTTCTAGGACCCGGCATTTTTTAAAAACAGAATTTAAAACACGAAAAACTACAGCAATAACCGGCACTTTAAAGTTCAAATCTACATAAATGTGACACTTATTTGTTATGAATGAATATAGTCTCAAATGATCAGCAAACTTCGCTCCATGTCGGTTTCATTCGGTTTTCAAACTCGAGTCAGAGAGAATTCAATTTGAGTTGGTTCGAGTTAAGCCCAACTCGAGTTAACTCGAGTTAGTTACTCGAGTCGACCATCACTAGCCCGTTTTCAATAACATTTAAAACATAGACATTGAATCCTTATCATTTATTTATAAAAACTTGTCAAAGTAAATATGCAAATGATATATGCCATACTTGTTGTTATCAGCTTAAAGTAAGGTTATGATTACACAATGTGGTCCGAACAATAAGAAAACAAAACAGAATTCAACTTGAAAATAACAGGAATAATTATGGAAAGATAGCTTACCTCCTCAATTTCAGAATCTGTCTCAATATCTTCGTCCTCAGAGTCATTTTCAGGGTTGAGAACCACAAACTTCCCTGGTTGAATTGGTTGTGTGCCACCAGCTTCAACTTTCACAAAACTGTCTGTGTCAGAGTTGCCACTATGTTCTTCCTGAACATAATTTTCTTCAGCTAATTTGTGCTTCTTGCTGTTTAAGTGGTTGTTGAATGCGTTCTTTGTATTGAACAACTTTGAGCAATACTTACAATACTCTGACTCATCACGGTCCGCGTTCTGACTTTGCTCTCTGTGCTCTTTAGCTCTAAGCTCAAACTCCTCGAAGGTCACGGGAGGAATTCCAGCCACTTTTCTCTTCAGGTTATACCTGTGCCAGTCCAGTTTATAATGCTCCCGCTGCAACTCGGGAGTTTTGAACAAAACCTGGCAAGTTATACACGTAAACGTATCAGGCATTTTGACTGTTTAAATTATTTATTTACAGATCACACACACTAGAAATTTAGAATGGGAATAATAAGAAAAATCATAGAAATTGGTAAATCTGTGAATGAAAACATGAACTTGAAGCTGTTGAAGATTGAATTGAAGACCTTCACAGGACAAAGACAAACACGTCAAACCAGTGAATTGACATTTGACATTGACAATAATCATGATAACTGACAACTTATGGGTGCGGTCCGAGACGTGCCAACAGTAAATACAAACTTTGTGTGGAAACAAGTGGTCCGAATGAAATATGCCAATATGCACGCTTACAGCTGTTTGCATGACTGTTGATTTGGACCGACCGTGAGCTTATCTTTGGTGAGCATGATGCCAAATAGAAGCTACTATTGTTTAATCTGAGATGCCAACTGTCAAAGAGAACAATAAGTACCGTGTAATGTGAATATGTCAATCAAAATAAAAGTAAATAGTAATTATTAAGAAGTAAATTTCACAATAAAGTATTTTTCTTTGAGTAAAACCACAACAAAAAACAATTTCGACTCTGTTAAAATAGTAATTATCATGAACGAAATTATAGTGCAAGCATTTTCCTTGTTTCTCGAAAGCGATGATGATTATCTTAATATATTGCATTCATCGTCATCATCATCAAATAGTGAAGAAGAAGAAGAAGAAGAAGAAGACGCAAGAAATTTTTTACGCTACACTACTTTGTGAAATATAAAGACATGCCAAAACGAGTCCCGTTTCATGCTCACAGCGCGAATGACGTAGAGTACACACGGTGCACACGCGCGGATGAGTGACGTCATTGATGACATCATACCTATTGACGTGCAAACGTTTTACGCCTTTGGCACCATTCGGAACGACTGTGAGCGTGCTTTTGGTACCAAAAGCATGAATCGGACCGCGCCCTATGACATCCATCTCGAGTGCGTTGCGAAAGACGTTCGTCAGGATCGCTCACGACGGCAACCTCAGATAAAGTAACCAGCAGTCTACTCGAAGACGGCAACTCCTCGATTTCCTGTTCTTTAGTACCTCATGATCGCCGGTCGTCGCAGTCGAAATTACTCAAAATATACTAATGGAACGGTTTTGCAGTCGCCACCACAGGTGTAGGCAAATATTTCCCAGGCGAAAAAATAAGTTGAATTTGAATGATCCCGCGGTCATTGACAATATTGACATCACTGGTGACGCAATAGTGCTCGTCACCCACAACAAACGCGCCCGCCGGCCGTGGCCAGCTAATATCGGAACGGTAAGTTATTTGCAATCGTAGTATAATACTGTACCGTGAACTATTATCTAAGCGTACCCCTCGATTATCCAAGTATAGGTCTTGAACGCGCCCCATGTATGCTAGTGTCACAAAGTCACAAATGTCAATGTCACATGCATGATTTAGGATGTCATGATTATCTTCGTCAGTGTAGACAGTAAAAGTTTTGTCAGTCAAACTCACAGGAAGGGCTAAATCGTCCGATTTCGGGTAATTTTCCCCATAAGCGGGCCACGATTACTGCCGGGTAACTTAGGGTAATATTGCAATATCAGATATTCACAACAAAATAGATAATATACTAATTCGAGAATCCTACACAGGTTCAATCATAGTGTGGGGTTCGGAACTCTCATAAAATTGAATGTACCACATGAATTTGTGGCATAATTTTGGGAGATACCTACCTTTGCAGTCAGGAAGTTTTGTTCTTAGAACATCGAGTCGATATCGGAGAAAATAAAAACTGCATTTTGGGATTTTTGAAAACCTGTACAGTGAGGCTAGTAAATGTAATTTCTCAAAAAAACAACATGGGTTTAATCGAAGTTTCCCTGAAGTAAGACATCAAAAGAAATGGTAAGTTCTTAAAAACATTTCTAAAATGACATACGAATAGTTTAGACGAATCCAACGATGGTTTATTTATGAAATAAAATAAAAATAAATAAAATTCGTTTAATTCAGGCAAAAGACCCATATGAAAATTACAATGAAATTTAATAAAAATTAAATAATAATAAAAAATAAAATACTCATACTATTTATAAGACACTCGTATAAAGTACCTTACAGTCACAGTTTATATAGTTGTAAAATCGGTTAAGAACTATTCTGTGCGGTTATAGATACATACCTACTCTGCTTAAATTATAACTCTAGGTTTTGCTTCGTCAAAGTCGGATAAAACGGGTAATTGTGGGTAACTTGTGTATCAATCTCGGATATTTTTGTTTGACTGCCGGCAACACTGATATTCAAGCAAGACAATTATTATTTAAAAGTAAGAAAGTGAAGTCATTTTATTTGATTTCTATTTTAATCCTGTGCCCAAATGCACAAACCGCTCGAAAAGTGATATAATAAAAATATATTCCCAATCTGCTATATTTATATTGCGATAACAAAAACAAACTCCTTCAAACAGGAGTTCATAAGCTTACCTATAACATCATGCTAGAAACTGAAGAAGTTGATGATGACTACTTTACTCCAGTTGCCAAGTGAGTGATATAATAATATAATTATAATAATAAAGGTTTATTTGCAATAAAGGCTTACAGATGCAATACAAAACAAATTCCAATTTCAAATTTTTTGCACTTATTTCAAAAACCTGTGTGTTTTGGCTGTTTGAAAACCTTCCTCTAAACTAAGTAGGTATAAAAACTTGTGAACACAAAGGAAGGAGATCTACTTAGGTCAGAACTTGGCAGGTACGGCTTTTGATTCAGAAAATATGTATAATGCAAAAATTAACTTTTATAACTTATGTAATATATATATATATATATATATATATATATATATATATATATATTTATACATAACTATAATTAAAAAAAGAGTTTAGCGAAAGAGGGTTTTGTAATTAATATATATCAATGCAGGCTGTTAAAAGTAGAAGTAGGTATTTGTGTGTATGAGTGCGTGTGTGTGTGTATGATGGGGAGGGTGTGTGTATGCATGTAAAGGTGAGTAAATTGTGTGTGTAGTTTTGTATGACCGGTTTTCTTTTTTTATTTTATAACATGATCTTGAGGATGGTTTCAGTGTCCACATAGTTATGTTGTTGTAGGTATGATTTAAGTTTCTTTTTACAATAATTATAGGTCAAGTGATGTAGCGGAATTTGTTTTTGTTAATCTTGTTGTAAAGAAATGTGTTTAAGAAACAAGTATGGTTTTGTGCATCCTGATAAAAGTAAAATTATATATTACAGAGACCTATTCTTATGTTTAAAAGGTTATCGTTTTTAGTTGGTAGATGTCTAATTTGTTTAAATTTTCTTCATGTTTCAGGACATCATTGGCAAATATATTTAAGGAACCTATAACCAATAAAATACCAGAAAATGACACATTAAAATACACTCCACCTGTTCCAAATTCAGAACTTAAAAAGGAGGAGACTCAAACTACTCAAACAAAAAGGAATTATGAAAATAAATTTTCTTGTGTATTTGATGCATATCTATGGTAATTTTGATTTAAATTCATTCAGCCATCAAAAGGTTGGAATTAGTTCCCGTATTTCTTGAAGATACTGTTCTATAATTTACCACAGGACTTATACGTTATACGAAACAATTGTTCTTTAATTTATAACTGTTTTTTTTTCAGGCTTGATAACATATATACACATAAAGGAAAAATAGGTTGTGCAGTTGTTAAACTCATAACAGTTGGATCCCCTAACTTTCACAGTGTTCTCCTTTATGACTCCAAGAAAACTACTATATCATCCGCTTCATTAACAAAAGAATTAGAAGTCACAGTTAAGGGAAAGGATTTTATATCATACTACGATAGCTATAAAAAATATTGGTGCCTCTCTGGATCTGAAGATGACATCAAGAAAATCATAGATATTTTTAAAACTTGTGATGTTAGAATAAAAGTGTTTAATGGATCCGATAATGTTCTACCGGAACAAAATAAATCGACTACTGATGGTAAAATGCAAAATGCAGGCAAACAAGATTTTGAACCAGACAAAACTGTGTCCGATGCAACTGAAGTAAAAAGGCAAAATATTGGAAGTGATACAGATTCTTCAGTTAACAGAAAAACGAAAGCTTCCATTTTAAACAGAATGGCCAACATGGGTCAATCTGTCCTTCCACCTCGTACTGTCTTAAATGAGCCAACAAGTGACTCTTCCGATACAAATGAGTCTGATAATCACATAATAGCGGTAAGGCCAAAGCCAGTTAAGAATGCTGTAAAAAAGATTGTTGCTGAGAAGTGTGTCTTAGAACAACAACGAAAAACTGATGCACATAAAAATGCTATTGCTCCTAGAATGCAATATTCTGCTGAAAATAAAATGCCTGTGAACAGTGATGACCTATTACTGCCACTACAAAGTTCGAGTATTATTGCAAGTACTGGGAATGACCTGAATTTCTTCATGGCAGAACAGAGAATCACAAATAGTGAATTGAGAATAAACATGACTAGAATTACTGATAAAATTGATAATATTCTGAGTAAAATAAATGATTTGGAAACCAAAGAAAAAAATGATGGAAATATCATTAATGCTGAAATTTTTCAAAAGTTACTCAATGAATATGAAAACAAAATTAAAAATTATGAAAATTTGCTTAATAAGAGCGACATAAACCCAAATAAATCACATAACTGTCCATCAGCTGATTCCATAGATAATAATAAACTAATATTACTAAGGAATGAAATTACAGAACTTCATAAATGTATCAAACAAAAAGATGACATAATCTCTGTACTAAACAGTGAGATTAAAAATTTAAAAGAAAATAATAATTCATCCCAAAATTCAAAGGATAATGAAACAGAGCTTCTGGCAAAAATATTTGAATTAGAACAAGTCCTGTCAGCAAAGAATGAGATGTTAGCAAAATTAACCATTCAAAATGATGAATTGCTTAACAGAAGCCATGATGAACAAATGGAAATTAAAATAAAAACGATTATGAATAATACATTCCAAGCTATTGCAGCAAATTTAGAAAATACTGAGTCATACTCAGGTGAAACAACAAAAAATTTAATAGCAGCAGTTATTAAAAAAGTAACTAGAGATTCCTTATACGTGGGGTACACTGAAAGTTTTGCGTAACTCATAAATAAAACCATTTATGCTTAAAGGAATATGTTTACTGCTTTTCCAAGTATTCTCTATTACATTTTAAACACTTTTTCTTTAAATCAAACCATTTTTTAAAACATAAGGACCATTGATCTGTGTGGGCATGTTTTTCATGTGCTGGTTGAAAGCTGTCACGGCCACTTAAATGTCAAACATCTCATGAAATCGTTGATTTTTGGGAAAATAAATAAATCGCATGTTGCGAGGTCTGTAAAGTGTGCGGGTTAATTGACGAGCTCCACCTTTTAAGAAGCCAAAAATGACTGATTTGTTCGCGGCGTGCGCCAAACCATTGTCACTTGTCACGGTGCAACAGAATGCGACTTCTTGGTTGACTTTCCCTAACTTATTTCAAGACACTGGGCAAACAAATGGTGGTGTACTACGCAGCATGAACTATCTTTTATTCTTCAAGTGGAATTGTGCAGCCATGATCCGTCTGGGAAAAAAATAACGCAATATTTTTTTTGCCCACGCTTCTCACTTGCCTCAATTTTGTTGGTTTGCTGTCGCCTTCGAACTCCCAAACAGAAGACTGTTGCTTTCTTTTCGCAATGTAACAATATATCCATGTTTCTTCTCCTGTTACAATATCATACACAGCATTTGAATGTCAGTGATCGTACCTTAACAACATTTTTTTACACCAATCAATTCGAGCCCGTTTTTGTTCAGGGGTGAGTTCATGAGGAATGCAGCGGCAACAAAGTTTTCTAACTTTTAAATGGTAATGTATTTTTTTATGAATTTGGCTCATAACAATCCCCAATTATCCTGGAGTCTTCTCATAGGTGATACGCCGGTTTTCTTTAATTAGTCGCCTGACAGTAGCCATATTTTTCTCAGTGATCGCAGTTGAGCGCCGACTTACACGAATTTCATCACGGAGAGAAACACGGCCACGATCAAAATCTGCGTAGCAACGTTTTACGGTGCTCAAATGAGGTGCTTCCCTCCCAAAAGCATTTTGAAGACGAGCAGTGTAATCTTGCGGAGAGAGTGAACTTTTAAAATCATAAAAAATCGTCGCGTCAAAATCTTTTCGCGCTAATTAAATTTTTGCACCGGACGATGAACTTCAACTTGTGATAAAAAACCAATTGACACACGACTTCCCTTAACAAACTTTTATAACTATATGAATGATTTCTTATGTTTTCAAAATTATATCATTCAATATTGAAACATTTATAAGCGACAGGAGCGCAGAACTTTCACTGTGCCCTATGTACAAATCAGTAGTCTTTAGTGATAAATAGAGACTAGGAAGTATACTAATAACATACCTACCCTTACCTTACCCTCATGTAGGTACTTTATTTATATCTAGGTGCACATAGAAATAATTGTAAATAAGTCATGTATGTACTGATATTATCTGACAATAAATAAAATCAAATGTATAAATATGAAAGACTGACATTTTAATTCTAATTAAATAAAAACTAGCAAAACTGTTCATAACTTTAACTGTAACTAGTCTGTGCCATTGATATATTTTGTTTAGCTCAATGGTCTGTGCTGTATAAAAGTGTACTCTACGCTGTGTGGTTCGTAGTATCGTATAGAATTTATCTGTATGTGTATGATAGGCAAAGATGAAAGATTTCCATGGATCATAATCATTATGTCACACACAAGGAGCTTATATGGTCACACACTACGCCACACTTCAACATTGTTATATATATATAAATAGATATGTATTAAGTGTCATTATTATCATATTGTGCTCTTATTAGTATATATGATATAGTATTTCTATGTGTTATATTTATAATTTTATCTGTAGTAATTTTTAAAAATACCACCATCCTTCCAAATTATGTTAGTCTTTTATGTTCAAAGGTAGTCTGGAAGACATCGCTCTGGGCGATGGGACCGCCTATTATGCTGATTACTGTGAACTGTTCTTGTTTTTAATATACCTATTTTCAAGTTTTTTAACAATAAAGTGTATAACCAGGCCTAGCGCACTCCGCACTGTAGGTACGAAGCTACAAGTACATAGCCGGACACCGGCGGCGCGGCGGGTCGCGCCTCGTTACACGTGCCACGTCAGAAGAGATAAGAGCTATGCGATAGAAAGAGAGGCGCTCTGTAGGTTAATATGACTGGTAGGCTCAGAGTAATGGGTCATAGCAAGAGTCACTATTTGAAGAACAAAGTCACATGTTGTGTACTTATGCCTTATATATTATTAGAAAGAAAGAAAGAAACGTTTCTTTCTTTCTTTCTTATGATATATGCCTTATATGTATACGTTTCTTTCTTTCTTTCTAATGATATATGCCTTTGTTCTTCCAGAAACTCAAAATTTGTTTTAGCAATTATGCCTTTGTCTTACCGAAGGTGCGAATTATGATGGCTCAGATATAATATCCAGATGATTGTCACTCTGTGGCTTACTCAATGCTTCGTAGTCTGTGGGCATACTCTACTGACATCACAGATTAAATATATGTAGCTGACATGCTGAACATTACTGACAGTGACATTGACATTTACGATATACTTAGGCCGCGTTCAGAAATCACCCAGTTAATCAAAGATTTATTTTGTAATACTTTTTCTTTCGCCGTTCAGAAATGACTCAGATGAACTTTGACATTCACCCTGAGCCGTTCAGCAGTGCTATTGCGTATCTCTGTTGACAACCCATAGTGAAGATCACTTGGCAAAGTGTTCAACGGTTAAACAACTATAATGAATATATATAGCCATGAAAAATACTATTTTAATTAAATAACGCTCTAATAGTACCTAAAACAATGTTTAAATATTATGTTTCAAATATTGCCACGCAGAAGATCACCTCAAAAAATGTGACGTCATATAAAGGTAGAAAACGACAAACCCTTTGAAATAAAACTTGCAAAGAGATTTAAATACGTTTTGTGAAGTTTGGGGACTATGTTGTAGTACCTAATGGAACAAAACATTAGCAAAAATCAATTTTATGAAAAGCAAAACGTAAAATAAACAAGCTTGACTCACGGCTTTTGCCTACAAACGACGTCATGTGCTGTGATTGTTGTTTCGTTTGAGATGAAGAACAGACGAAAAATGACAGAATTATTAGATTTTATTTATTGATTTAAAAATATAAATCATTATTATTTCAAAAAAATATTGATTGGATGATCATTCTGGTTCGACGAACATTCGTTCTAACTACATTTTAGATTTTTTCTCGATTACTGTCCGATTGGCGGTCTTATCGCATAAAGCAATCATAAGACAAAGATATTCTACATCATTAAAATTGTAATGGCTTGGCGCGAATCGTTCTAGTCTCCTAGCGGGTTACTTTACTTTTTAATTTTTTTTCAATTCGGTACTGGTAGGACTGTCGATATGCCAGGCAATAACAATATAATATAGGCAATAATACAAAAGAACACAGAATATGTATGAATTTACCGCCAGCTTCGCGTGTCAAGGGCAGATATAAACCGCTTAAAATAAGTGTTGTCTAAAATGTAGTATTGTAACGCTCAAAAGGCGTTACTCAACTTAGTCGTATAATAGTCGATAAAAATTAGAGATGTCAAGTGGTTCGACGAAGAGCACCGATCCCCGTCTAAAAGTCACCGTAACTTGATATCCACTTATTATGATACGCAATACCAATGTTATGAAATTTTCAGTTATCATCAAAGTTCGGTGTACAACTGAGGCCAGTTAGTCACTGGTAATGAAAAAGATAGCCAATAGCCCTGCTGAAAACCAATTGGGGAGAGTAAAAGTTCACCTGACAGGTGAATATATTCACCGATAAAAAAGCGGGTTACGATTCTCACCTGTACGGTAATAGTTGTCAGTTATCATTTTCCTTTACATTTTGCAATATTTTTAACCGACTTCAAAACGGAGGAGGTTAACAATTCGACGGTATGTTTTTGTTTTTGTGTTTGTTACGCGATTACTCCGCCAATTATGCATTGATTTCGATGATTCTTTTTTTGATTGGTAGGTCATACTTCAGAGGTGGTCCCATATAAATTTTGACGAAATTCATTTTGCACTTTTTGAAAAAAATAGCAAAAACAAAAAATATAGGTTTAATCTTCAAGTCGGTTCTTGTTTTTTTCGTAACCAACTTTCTAAAGGTGGAGGTTTGTATTCGACTGCTTCACCTGCTTCACCCAGGGTTGAGTTCCGGTGAGGGCACTCCTCAACGGTGAATAGTACAGACACGACATTTCGTAAATGGATTCAACCATAATAGCCTGTTCTAAATTCCATCATGACATGGCTGATACACTCAGGATTGATTTCCGGCGAGGGAACTCCTCAACAGAGAATAGAACAGACATGAAATTTTTTTGTACATGCATTTAATTGTGGTAGCCCGTTTTAAACTTCGTCATGATGTGGCTGCTAGATCATAAATGCTTGTCTTTTAAAACTTTTTAAATTAATTTAATTAAAACTTGTTTTTCACTAAAAAGGGCAAAATAAACTCTTTTTCAAAAAAAACTAATCCGACTTCAAAACCACAAATGGCACTCAAAAGTGAAAAATAAATTAATATAATTATCATAAGCGCTACCCACTCATATATTTGATTATTATGATAATTATGTTAATTTATTTTTCACTTTTGAGTGCCATTTGTGGTTTTGAAGTCGGTTTAGTTTTTTTTGAAAAATAAAATAAGTGATTCGTGTATTTGAAGCAAAATATAAGGTAAAATTCCGATATTAGCCAAAATAACGCAGTTAAATCTGATAAACTCTCGGTAAAGTCTTGAAAATGATTGGTTTTGATTGGCTGGCTTATTGTATTACTCGATGCCTGTTCAGAAAGGCGTTAGTTAATTTTTAACTTTGCATATCACTGAGATTAACTGACAAGTATTCACTCGTGAACATATACCCATTTCTGAACGCGGCCTTATATAAAAATATTCTTGTTTCTTCAAAGGAGGAAACCAAACTAAAATAAATTAAATAAAGATATTTCTGCTATTTAATATACTCATAAAACATGATGATTTTAAAGTCTAGATAAGTGTTTTCCAAAAGCATATACTGGTTCTGATATCACTTTACAATAATCGGATATAATTTTAACCTACACAATGGACGATTTGAATTCTTCTCTGAATCAATACAAAGATCAGGTAGATGCAATTTAATAATACGAGGTATTTCTTGGTTGGTTTAAACGTTGAATTAAATACATTTTATGTCGGATTCATTGTTTTAGATTTCGATGGTCAACCAAGCTCTCGAAAGCGTCAGCGAGGCATCAGAGCGAGAGCCGTTGCTTGCCTTGCAGAGCGACTTAACGCAACTTATACACCTCACTGAAGAAAGCTTGGATGCTTTGATAAATAAAAGCAGCAGTGGAAATGACACAAGTAAAGCTCAGGAGCAGGAAAAATCGGAGTTGGACGACGAGTATGCCTTGTTCATGGTGAGGTGGAATCTAATAGTTGGCTCTTTTATTTAAACTACAATATTGTCCCCTAAATCTTTATAGCGCTTGTAGCTTGGTTTACCTAGCCGTTCGTAACAAATCTGCTAAGTTAAGCAACATTTGCTGCGGTCACATTTTAGATGGGTTTCTATTTGTGTGTTATTTTTTCTCAGTGCTTCCATGCTTCGGAATGCACTGTTGATCCCGGTTGTTTTCTTAGGAATAATGTCAGGGATTGTTAGGGTCCATAGCTCCGACACAAGGGTTGGCCACACACCCACATGAAAAAGGAGATCCCACAAGTTGTTTAAATGTAAGATATCAAAATTTGGTCTAATTGTTTAGGAATCTAATGTAATTTCATTAATTTATCAGAAATTGATCAACTAAGATTGCAAATAGGTTTTCATTGCAAGTACCTACAAGGAACAATAATAGTAATAACACCCAAAAATCACATATAAAGATCTTGGCCCCTAACTAGTATTCCTTGTATTTAGGGAACCAGTAACTATGAGGTACATGGTCCCGCAACACCCAGACAAAACAATTGCTTGCAGTTTTTATCTTCACAACATTTGTCGAACTTGCATCCTCATTTTGATTTGATTTTGAAACAAGTGAAAAATCATATAAGAATGGTAGGATTATTATATTATAAATAATTTGATATGAAGGAGGATATGCTACATAGATACTTATAAACTGCAAACTTATAATTAGATGTATGTATAATTTTGTATATACAATAGATGAAGATAATGAAATCAAATAAATGAATGTCAAAGCATTTTGACATTGTTTTTTCAAGTACATTTTTTATTCACAAATTGCAGCAAGAAATGACCAAAAGTGGTGCTTATGAAAAGGAAGAGAAATCGGAATCATCAACAGCTATAACACAAAAGGAAAATAATGATGTCAGTAATATAGAGGTAATTTTTCTGAGCCTATTCCACAGGCTAAATATAGTACTATGTACCTATTTATTAGCATTGTTGACCACAATTATACTTAACTGATACTTGCAAGAAACATGTTGATCTGGGCATGTATTGTGTAATTACGACAGGCATGCTATAATAATACAAGTAGTTCGCTCTAAACAATGCCTGAGACCGTTATTACGACCCCTATATCTTTACAATTACCACTACCCTTAAACGCTTGCTCATTAGTACTCAATTTCAAAAATAGTATTTACATGAAAGCCTAAAAAATTTTGCAAGATCATAAATATACAGACATAGACAGAATAACATACAGACACTGATTTGTCCCAGTACACCCGGAGGCTAGTGATTTCAGTTTGTATGATACAGCAATATGGTTAATGCTTCATCTACATACATATTTGATACATTGTAATCTTCCTTAGGGCGAGCTAGCAAATCTTTTAGGCATGAAATGTGCAGTATACCATACACACAAATGGGGTGGCCAGCCAACTCTCCACAATGCCATGGTCAGTGCTGTGGTGCCCAGACAGGATGATGATCAGTTCTCAGATCTTCAGGTATGTGAAATAAATAAGCATACTTAACTATACAAAGTACTACCATACAAAAAAAATAAATTAGTGTTTGTTAACCAGGTTCATATATTATACACACACCCAACACATACAGAAATGTTGCCGTGCCCCTTCTACTTGGATGGAGAATGTAGATTCAGTGATGAGCAATGTAGGTGAGTTTGAACTGTGTGATTTGCTTGCAATTTGCAAAAACAAATTGAATGCAAATGTTTGAATAGTGCTATCCTCCTTAGTTCTTGTTACCTTAACACCGAGTACATTTTAAATTAAATCTTTAAAATCTCATTTGTATTCTTTCTTGCTTTTGCAGATATTCTCATGGCGCAGTGACACCCTTATCTAATTTAAAAGAAGCAATTGAACCTAACTTTGATTTATTGAAAACAGGAAGTAGAGTATTGATAAAGTTGAAACCACCTGATGATGAAGTACGTACCTACATAGGCTACTGGATCTATCTATCTAATCAGTATGTCAACCCCCTTCTGGGTATAGTGGGCCTACTCTAGTTCAAGCACTTTTCCCGGTGCTGCTGTTTGCAATCCAATTAAATCTGATGACTTTATGAAAACAATGAAATCAGTTTTAAAAAACTCTTGTGTGGTTTCTAGGACATAAGTCTTACAAGAAAAAGCACAGAGAAGTACCACCTTTGGCACAGAGCTATAGTTAAAAGTATAGATACGGAGAACAAAGTGTGTTCAGTAAAGTTAGAGCATGGAGTGAAAACAGGAGAAAAAAGAAAATCTACACAAGATGAATACAATGTTCGTATAGAAGATATATTTCCCTTGAACAGTGAGTTATCATTATCCTGCTTTTAATATCTAGTGTTCCATACAAAATGCTAACAACTAAACCAATAGGGGATCGGACAACTTTTCAGAAAGTGTTTTATATTAACTACAAATAATATATATAGCCATGAAAAATACTATTTTAATTAAATAACGCTCTTAAAGTACCTAAAACTATGTTTAAATATTATGTTTCAAATATTGCCGCGTAAAAGGTCACCTCAAAATTTGTGACGTCATATGTAGGTAGAAGACGATAAACTCTTCGAAATAAAACTTGCAAAGAGATTTAAATACGTTTTGTGAAGTTTGGGGACGATATTGTAGTAATGGAACGAAAAAATTAGCAAAAATACATTTTATGAAAAGCAAAAACGTAAAATAAACACAAGCTTGACTCACGGCATATGCCTACAAATGACGTCATGCGCTGTGATTGTTGTTTCGTTTGAGATGAAGAACAGATTAAAAATGTCAGAATTATTAGATTGTATCTCGATTACTGTCCGATCCCCTATTGTGGTGTCCATCAGTTTTCAAAACCCTATTGTCAAATAATATCATTGACTCAATTAAAAAAGTAGTTCAAGGATGAAAGGAAGTGATTCGTGTATAGGTACTATAATAGAAATTGCAACGGTTTTCAGATGAAAATGACGAAGAGTCTTCAGATGACAGCCTCAGTGATACAGAGTATCCAGACAGCAAGTCCATCAGAACAGAAACAGTAAACCATGACTTGCTAGTTGAAAAGAGCCTTCCAAGCAATGGCCCTGCTATGGGAGAGTGGGAACGTCATACAAGAGTATGTATTTATTTATCTTCCAATTTTGTTTATTTTTTCGCATCGTTATTTTTCTGATTTTGAAACAAAGAAATAAACCAACGTAAGGAAACCCTTCGCTTTTCGGTATCACTAGATCGAATTAGCAACGACCCGTAACCACATTAATGAATACTTAGTTACAAATAGCCGCGTTAACCTGGGAGGCTGCAGGCTGAAAAATAATACAGTGGAAAACGTGCTACAGCATTGTGGCTACGGAAGACATTCGAGAAGAAACAATAAACCAGTCGTCGAAAAACTAAACGCATCTCATCTTCGGATTCATCAGTACCATCATTTTCTTCTTCGCCATCAACATCATCAGCACCATAGCAATGTCACTGGAGCAGCTTTGACGGCACCATAAGGCCGTACTTCGTTACAGAAGAGAGTTAGGATGGCGAGGGCACAATACACCCCGGGACGTCAATGCAGGACTATTCGCTGCCTATTGTGTCTTTACGTAATATTTACGAGACGGAAGCATTGTACGTGCGCTATGCATGAGAGTATGCAACCAAATTATAAGAACGAAAGTAGCAGGTGTAAGGACTAGTCATTCCGATGCGTGTTGCTGGCGTCATCCGTATTCCGTTCAAACTCAAGTGTATACAAAGAAGTGAACGATGTTTCTTCGACTTTTATTGACATAAGTACATTCAGACTACGTCGGTCCGTATTAACTATCAAATGACCATGATATAAAGACGTCACGATGATTGACGACAAGTATAGGTAAATTAAAACATGAAAACAAAACTGTTAGTGTTATTTTTAAGAAAAATAATATTCTGTGTAGTGCGGTTAATGGCATAATGCCTTTGAGTATTCGCGAATTCTCAAATTTGACCTTAACTTGAAAAAGGCAATCGTTTTGTCTGATTTTTGGTTTAAAAATAACTTTTAAGACTGCAGTGTCATATAACTATATATATATATACATTATACACAATGTCTATAGCAGATCGAAACGATAACTGAAGTTTTTATTTGGGAAGGATCGCAGTTACTTAGTGGTGTCTATTCCTTTATGTATCAGGTTGGGTTACAAAAGCAGAAGCAAAAACCTTCATCAAAAAGTCACTGGTCATAAAAACATCCGTTGTTCTTTCATTTAAATGGGGCGCGCAACTGTTTAACCCATAATTTTTAGCCTTGGGCGTCGGAACTCACTGGCCATTTAAAGACATCAGTTAGTAATCAAGCCATAATGTAAGAATTCCGCACTAATACGGAGGCGTTAAACAAACACTCGAGGACTGATTCAGTTGATGACTGACTGTTCTGTTGTGCTGAGTGGCAGATGAATGTTTTGAGTGGCACTGCAATTGTTAGGGGCAGGCGTGACGCTTACTATCAGGTGAACGCACGTCTCATTAATCATAATCATTTTATTTATAAAGCCAATTTACACGTCATAAGATATAATAGTGAGTAATTTATAAAATACTGCGAAAATATCAGCAATAAAAACTTTTTAAATGTCAAAAATGTTATTAAAATAATCCGAATAAATACAATTATAACAATGTCAAGGATTAATGTTTATTACTCAGTTCCATAAGAAAAATCTATCTTGATCGGTTCAACTGGCAGCTCACCCCCCTCTTCCCCCAGGGTATAGGTTCGAAGCTGATGCTGGCCATGGGCTACGTGCCCGGGTCGGGTCTGGGCGCGGCGGGCGGCGGCCGCGTCATCCCGGTTGAAGCGCGCGTGCTGCCTGTCGGGAAGAGCCTTGATCACTGCATGGCGATTTCTGAGAGGAACGACGGACAGGACCCTTTGAAGGTAAATGCTAATTTGAGATGGTGTGGTTTCAGACTGCTAAAATACTAAAATTATGTGTTTTAAGTGTGGCCATAAGGGACAAAAAACCTGATTGCCGTAATTGGAATAAGTATTCAAAAGTCTTTCTATAACCTCGAGGTGCAGCTAGTTTATGAACTTGTTCGCGTCGACATAATAAAATATATCCTATGTTAGTCAGGGATGGTGTAGCTTGCAATCAGTGAAAGAATTTACAAAATCGGATCATACATACATACACGTTTACCTCTTTATGATATTTAGTATAGATTCCAGAAATTCAGCGGCTGTCGCGTGCGGTTGAGGCACGATTTCTTTTGTTTTGACGATCTCTTGGTGTAGTTGACCAGTATGATTCATACCTAATAACGGTTGCGATTCTCGCTAAGGAACAAGTTGTGAACATAAGAGTAAGGCTTTGCTTTGTGTCTGAATGTTCGTTAGTTCCTAGTTTCCTAGATGCAGAGATAATTTATAAGTCATTGGCCAGAGTTTATGGTGATCACTGGGTGTTCGACCTCCTCGCAGAGCCGGCAACGCATTGGCAATAATGCTTCTGGTGTTACAGATGTCCATAGGTGACCGACGTTATCCATCAGGCGCCGTCTGCTAGTTGCCACTCAGGCCACTATTTGATTTATAAATAAATTTAAAGTAACCCCTTCATATATGCTCAGAACTTGTTTGATAACCGAAATTTAAAATGATATGCTTTAAAACCAATGCATGTGTCGCTGGGTAGTTACAGAACCCCAGGGCATATATGAGCCTCACAAAGATATGTCCACGTCATTCCCTTGCAAGTATGTCGTTATAATTGCATTGGTCATCGCTGCTAAGATTTTTAATATGAAAGCGTCAGTAGAAACCCCTAATGTAGCTATAACTACTACTACTAAGATGGCGCGGTGACTCTAAAGTGGGTCTTGCCCTCCAACAACAAAAGGCGCCACTGGTCTCGACGTTGCGCGGTCTCTTCCCAGTCGAGCAGCTGCAGTTCGCGAAGACCCTTCTCGACCTCGCTTAGCCAGCGGTATCGAGGCCGTCCGACCGGGCGACGACCCGACCCAGGAACGCCATCTTAGCAGCCCGATCATTATCCATGCGCACGACGTGGCTGAGCCAACGAAGTCTTTGTGCCTTGACCTTGCCCATGACGTTGAGTTCAGCAAACAGATTCTCTACCTCTGTTCTTTCTAACTCGCCAACTGCCCTCGTCTTTACACACTAGTCCGATCATTTTTCGGAGTACTTTTCTCTCGGAATGTAGCTATAGCGTATGTAATTTTGCATTTCTATAGTAAATAACTAAACGACATAATTTAACATCACTATCTTATTCACAGGTGGAACGGCGGTTGAAGAGATTACAAAAGAAGGAAGAGGAAAGAAACAAGAGAGCGTACGAACGGGAAAAGGAGAGAGAAAAGCGAAACGTCTTTAACTTCTTAAACCGAACGATAGGTGACTCAGAGCATGAACCCACGCCAGCTGTTAATCCTTCGATAAACGTGAAGCAATCGACCAGTAAAGATTTGAATATAGAACAGTTTAAAGTAACTGAAGACGCGCGGAAGCTGGAACGAGAAATAGTGAAGTTGAATAGCTCTTTGATCAGACATCCGCTGGGTACGAGTGGACATAGAACTATAACTGCTCAAGTTGCGGAGAAGAATAGAGAACTTGATATTCTCAGGCGGCGCGAGCAACAAATATCTAAAGAACAGAAGCAAAGAAAGGATAAAGAGAAGATGACAATATTTTGACTTCATTGTAGTTAGACATCAAATCCTTTTGTTAGGACAATTCATTACGGAGGTAATAATTTTTATTTATAAATCAGTCTATATTGTTGTTAAGAACAAGTGAAATAATTATGTTCAGTCAAATTAACAAATAAAAAAGACAAGTAATTACAAATTTCTTTATTTACATGAATGTGTGATGTTTTAGTTTAAAATAAGCGTACATGACATAAAATTACAATTAATATGTGATATATTTTTCTATAAATTAGATATTTGTACTATCACTCAATTACAAAGTACTTAACCAAAGTTAATGGGAGTGTGACTAGCAAATAATATTTGCTGAACTTGTATTGAAATGATTCGTATAGTTTTAGTGACAGTGGGTCAAATGTTTTAATAACTAAATTATACACCCAATTATATTATTATACCAATATACCTTCTTAGGTAAGGAATTGAGGCTGTTAGACCTAATTTCATAGTAACATCAGTTTGAAAGCTTTACCTCGTATATTAGAAATTTTTTTAAAACATATTTCCATTACAACTATAAAAATGAGTATACAATGTTAATTATAACAGTTAAAAGTTGCATTATAATATATATGTTGACATAAAACATCTAATTTTCTTAAAATTGCTACATGAGCAAGATATTTGTACTTTGATAAGCTGATTCGCAATAGTGATGTAAGTATAATAATTTAACTTTTAAAAGCACTATGCCAATATTAAGATCTAGTTTGAGAGAATTGTCTAAAGACCCACTGTAAGTACATCCCAAGTTTGATAAAATGTACCAACATGTTCGTCAGTGAATCAACGAGTGACCTGTATAACGTTTGTACCGACACGAGTCGCCATGTAGAGATCCGCTCGACATGTGCGTGTGATACTGCTCGCTAGCCGGGCCCGCCTGCGCAACAATACTTATATGTATTTACTCTACATACACTATTTACTACGCTTATGCATTGAAATTCACAATTACCTAGACTTTTTCATCACAGAGACCGATAGTATTCCTCATCGAGAAAACCTTTGAACCGTCACCATCCATTCTCGCGCATACACACCTACCTGAATAGTATTTAATTAATGTCTATAATTATTACATAATATAATACATTAGAGAGTGATGAAACAAAAGAGAGACATCGTTTGTACTAACTAAACGTCTTGGTAAAATAATAAGTACACGCATAATATGAGACTCCGCCTCGAATAAAGTATTACAATGTAGTTTTATGATGGATAGTGTTTGTGATGTCTTTATTACGTGTTTGTGAGGCCGCGCTCGTTTCCTGTGTTACGTATGGTCCGCGATCGACATTTGTGCGACACTAAAACCAAATGAGATTCGCTAGTTTCGTTTACTGCGGCTGCTACGCTCAAGCGGCCTGTTTTCCTCCGGATCTGTTATCATCCGCAGCGTGGCATTTAGTGTGAAACGGCACCGCAGTGTAGATGAACCGTCTCTTTAAATTCTTCGCAAGATTCAACCAGCAAGTGTATGTTCACTGGCTATAGGGTTGTCCGTAGTCTATTCACTACGTAGTCCATGGTGGAGTTGACATTGTCGAACACTGGGACTCCAGATCGTCGCGCCAAATCTGAGAGGTAATGTCGACCCCGATTGTAGTCCTTTACTGCAGCTTCACTGTACTGTAAAATAGAAATACCTCGTTCATAACTTTTTAATCGACATTTAAACGAATACACACACACATATATATATATAAAGATAAAACACGTCTGCAAGGTGCAATAACTACAAAATGTGTGTGTATTCACTTCACGAAAAACTCAAATATAATATCTAGTCAGTCATCCACGCTTCACATTTTATAATTACCACTCATGCGTGCGATAGATAGACATAAGATTGTTAACAACTATGTATTGTACTTGCGTCGTAACAAATACAAATTAAAAAGAAAACCCTGCCAATTAACTTTTAATAGCTGGACAGATTTTCATCAAATATAGCTAGCTAAGAATCATTCCGATTAAACTGGCATTCGAAGAAAAAAACTGCATTGAAATCGGTCCATACGTTTAGTAGCTACGGAGCCAAAGACAGACAGACAGACATATCACAACTCGTCGAGGTAGAACAACAAGTAAACATTTTATAAAAAAAAACCGAATTCAATTTTGATGTATCTTCGAGCTTCAAGGTCGAATATCGATAACATTTGTATAGGACCACTTCATAGCTATACAGAACTCGACGCAAAAGAAGAATGTTCTAAATCGGTTTATAAATGACGGAATTCTGAGGTAACAAACAAAAAAATACAATCGAATTGAGAACCTCCTCAAGAGAGTCGGTTAACACTGGTGGCTGGTGGTGGTGATGTACTCACATTGGTGGCCTTCTTATGGTCCATGGGTTGTACGAGCAGCACGGTGGCGGCGGGGCGCAGCCCCATGTAGTGCGCCGCCAGCACCATCGCCGCGAAGCACGGCGCCTCCGCCGACAGCGAGAACACCAGCACGCGCGACCCCAGGAGCAGGTCCTCGTCGTACGTCCCTGAAATTAAGGTTAAGGAAACGTTAGCGAAATTTGACAAGGTTTCCGTTTGTCAGGGTAGTAGCGCTAAGTAATAGGGAATATGCATGTGTTGTCGAAAAATCTAGTAATTACTTTTGACGATAGATTACTCCTGTAAATATTAAGTAGTGATATAAGTTTATTTGTATTTCAATGTTTCCTTTTCTTATTTTTGGAGAAACGGAACGTAATCGCAAAACGCTTGAGTACATGCAACCTCTATCTGCCGTCACGCGCCTCGCTGCTAGTGAATTTTTGACATAGAGCCCGCCCTATTGGTAAATGATTGACATACACACGCATGTAGCATAGATGGACCAATGAGGAGATCCTAGGTCTTTGTGACGTCACACGGAAATGGCGTGTTTCTGTTGATTCAAATTTTCATTTAGTTATTTTATTGACAAATGATTCCAGAAAATTTTAATTTTTTTTTCATTAATGGTATTCAATAATGGTTTGATTCATGCATTAAAAAAATACATGCATATTCCCTATTGATCTATTTCGTAGCGTATGTGCCTGAAATAATGTTGTGTTTAAGTGAGTTTACATAAATGAGACTTTGTAAAACCTTTGTAGGTTCTAAAAACAATAATAATTTATTTGCTAAAAATAAGGTGTGGTACAGATGTTATTAATGTCAAAATGTCAAAAAAGATCTCTTATTCTGCCTTTGCAGGCGTGCAAATGTTTCCAAACATTGTACAAAATTTATTTCATCAAAATATGAAAATTGAATTAAAATATTATTACAAAGTACATTAAAAGTAATGGAAAAATACGTCATTTAAAATTAAACAACAAACATAAATAAAATTATTGTAATACAAATAGGTAGTTACAATATTTAATTGTAATTTAACAATGTCAATTATTGTTAATTCTAAAATGTAAACATATTCATCTATGATATATTGGTTTGGGACAAATCAAAAACTTTGGGATCAACGAAGCGGCATATAAATACGACAACCGAGTAAGAGTTTACTGTAATTCTATAACATCACCGTTACAATAAAATAAGTTGCAATATCTGGTTATAATGTATCATCATATCATACACATTGTGGTTAGTCTTGAGCCACAGTACCCACATACATTTCAGTCAGAATGTGTGTGGGCGTTGATTTTTTACAACACCGCTAAATAATTGCAATCATGATTCTTCTGTTAGAAGCGTAGGTAGGTGAACTCGATGTAGGTACTTAATTAGATCTGTTTTTGCGGCCCACACCCGGGCCTTCTAATTAACTTGTTACTATTCGCCTACGTAATTATCGCACAAAAACATCACTGCCACTTTTATTTTAATTAAGTGATGAGCTAATGAATTATCAAATCATAGTAGGATCCTACCTATCGGAATAATTCACGCGGATTAGACCCACGCCCACGCTGGCATTTTATGACGACCAATTTAATTAAGTCGTGTTATCATAAAAAATGTCAATGACGCAGCCACCTGGAGTTGCTAAGTGAATCGGTTTACTAGGAGAAAGCGGGCGTTCGAACATCGTTTCAACGTTAGCTTCCCACGCATCCGCCGCACTTTGTATGCATTTGAACTTTAAAAGGTCGTTCAGTCAGTTTCTCTGCGACTGGACAAGTTTTAGTCAATCTGATGGTGATATTGACGTTACAATGAAATATTTACCTACCTCTGTGACTACACAGAATAATTAACAAAATTTGAGATTGTGACAATTTGAGACTAATTTTGAGGGAGTGAATCATAACATGAGACTGCAACTGTCAATGACCCACTTTATTAATGATTCATATACAATGACAATCACCCGATAATTAGACGATGACATGAAGGAAAGCTGGTTGACTTGTGCTGCCAATACCAATAAATTACGTCGATTTTATTGTCCCCGTTAATGACGTCAGCTGCAAGTCATCTCCGGCCGGATGATTCGCGCAGCTTACCTTTGAAAGGTTGCGGCGTGACGTCTTCCGTGACGCTATAGAAGTCGGAAGCGCTCAGGCGATCCCCTCGCTCCGCGTTGGGCGTTCGTTCCCTAAGCTGTACGTCCTCAGGCTGGTCTGTAGCTACTGCTGCAAGGGGCTCTGGTCGCGGCTTCTTGTCCCTGCGCGGGGACTCGGGGTGCGCGGGCGCAGCGCGGCGCGCGGGGGTTGAAAACATTCGCGTGTAGTCGTTTGCGCGCGGGATTATGTATGAAAAGCCCTCGCGCTTTAGGACCTCCTCTGGTCGCGTGCTGTTGCTCTGAAAAAATTAAAAGCTGTCAGTAATGGCAGATACTTAATGCGATCCACATCAAAGATGTGGAGACAGCACACGTGTAATTATTTTGATTATTTCGGCACAAACAAGTATATGAACGAATGAAGTCAACGATGTTTGGCGTCTCTTTCATAATAGCAAGGGGTAAGTGAGAAGAAAGACATCAGAGAATGGAGCTAAGAAATCCTTACAGTTGGGTACTTCACGTTTTCAAATACTAAATATACAGAAATCGATGTTTTTAATAAGCGCCATCCATTTTCACGATAAAGATTTCCACATTAAAGTATAACAGTTGGCATCGCGCGGTTCGTGCATTCAGGCAGCTTAATAAATCATTATTATAACAAAATAAACCGACTTCAATGCATCTTTGAAGTCGAATATCAATGAAAAGAATTTTCCAAATATGTTTATAAATGACGAAATTCTGAGATTCTAACATTAAGAAAAAAATAATCGAATTGAGAACCTCCTCCTATTTGATGTTGGTAAAAAATTAACATTAGAACTGTTGGCATCGAGCGGTTTGTGCATTTCAGGCAGCTTACCAGTTTAGTATGAAAGTTTTTGATAGTTTGATCCATTATTAGGTAATATTTAATAAATGTACATATTTATTTGAAAATGTAAAGTGTGACTGACCGGGAACGCGCCCGCGAGGTACGCGTCGTGCGTGGGCGCGCCGAGCATGGCGGGGAGCCGCTCCAGCCGCCGCTCCGTGCCCGGCGTCAGCACGCTCGCCTCCGCCGAGCCCGAGCCCGTCACGCAGGACTCAGCCACCCGGGCACCACCATTCTACAAGTTAAAACAAAATTACTATGCGCTTGTGTTTAACTGACCACCAGATATAGTAAAATGTAACCCCAAAAATAGTAAATGATCACCAAAAAATACCACCAAATAAAGAAAATATAATCACCAAAAAAATAGTAAATGATCACCAAAAATATTAAATGATCACCAAAGTAGGCTCTACCAGAAACCTCGCTCGTCACCCCTTCATTTCGCTTCCCTTACTTGGCGTTCCCTCCGCTGCGGAAGTCGCCGGCTCGCTTTGCTCGCCACCTCCCCCTTCGATCCACTCGACCTCGTAGGCTCGCTGCATTCAGGACCTCCTTCGCGAGCTTCTGGCTTCGCGCTTTTTATATAGATACACTCTAGGGGTAAGAGCCTGTTGGCATGACAGTGATTTGTGGCAATTCGGGTAAGATTTGGTCATTTACTAAATTTGATCTGCCGATACAATTTTTAGATAGAAGTGTATGGAGATCTCAAAGATTATTTTGATGGTCATTATATTTTTTCCCATTACTATGCAAATAGGCACAATAATAATAATAACGCCCAACGATCACATACATGATTCTTGGTCCCTAAGGGTCACTATTAATCACGTGAGGTTTTTTTACCAACAAAAGAAGCTACCTACTCACGTATAGGTACATCGTACCTACGTCCGCTGACTGGTGCATCACGTGACCTGCGCAATATACCATTTTGTATCCGTTTTGCATGTGCGCAGATCACGTGGTGCGCGGGTCAGCGCTCATAAAGTTTCATATAAACTAAAAAGTACCTTATTCTTATGTACCTTAGGTATAAACAAGCCTAGCTTCCGTCCATAAGCCCGCAGCCTTGCGTTGTACCGCACGGCGCCGTGCTCCCGCGGCGTTGTCTCCGGGACGCGCTCGCCGAGACTCGCGTCCCGCGCGATCGCCGTCACGCCGATATCCGCTTCCTGCCCGTTACGAGGCTGGTTTTCTGGAACATTCCAAAATGCACTGTTGAAATAATAACGTATACTGCAAAGGCGGAAAAAGGTACTACGATTTTTGTTCATTTTGGCCCTTTTCACTTGTAGTTAAGATCTCTGTGAAACGTCTAAGTACAAAACAAAACAAAAGTGTGAAATCTGAATGAAAGGCAAATACACGTTCACTCGAGTGAGTACTTTACTGAGTGAACCGTCGATTCCGCCTAGAAAATGTTCCTTTTTATTCATTTGTCATCGGGTCAAACAAGTTTGTGGCACTCTACCTCAGGCTCAATAAAACGTCTAAACACAAAATGAAACAAAAGTGCGAAATCGGAACAAAATACACGTTCAATCCAGTGAAAATTCTCCCGAGACCTGAGTACCGTCTCATTCCGCCTTATGACTGCAGTGACTGTATAGAGCGACGCGACCATGCGAAGTGTGACAAGGAAAATGTGTGACGTCGAGATTTCTATTACATATTGATGGAAACGATTATTTTCTATCTTAGCCACGTTAATTTTAGTCCTTGGAGCACTTAACTCATAGTAATAACCAATAACATCATGGTAATAATAATAATATGCAAGCAAACGTAAATAAGCATTCAGAACCGGTTGATTAATTGTTTGCAAGTAAGCTGTCACATATAACAACTCTTGGCGCTGTGACATGATTAGTCAACATTTACTATACAAATTGTGTAATAAATGAAACAAACGACGCCGCACACTGACAACAATGTTCCCAGAACGACTTGTGACTGTACACTTTTATGAACACTGAAATGGTTGATAAGATAAGCGATAATTTTCGGTGATAATTTTATTATATACAACGCACTTTAATGAACGAGAAACTATCAATGAAATGAAGATTAGAAGCAATAAAATGCGGCGGAAGTGATAAAATAAAGTAGAGAGGGCAGTGCGGAGACGCACCGGGAGCGGGCGGAGCGAGCAAGAGCCATAGCGAGCGAAACGCGCGCCGCACGCGCGTGGCCACGCTCGCACCCTCACTACCGGCCGCCGCCGCCGCGGCACTCGCCGGCGTCGGCTCCGCCAGCCCTTCAACAAACACCCGCCCTTAGCACCACACCTAACCACCACCGATTAAAAAAAAAGTTCGTGAGAATACCGAGTGCAACACCGAGACACAAACAACAATAAGAAATGAGCGAGCGACATGATTCAGTGTTCTCACGAGCACTGCTGCGGCGCGCGCCGAGCGCCACGCGTCTGAAACCTACCCGCATCGGCGGCGAGTTCCGCAACGGCCGCGCAGAAGGTCTCGAAGTCGACGTCGGGGACGGCGGGCAGGCAGCGGTCGGCGCGGTCCCGCGGCACGCGCGTCACGTCGCGCAGCGTGTCGACGGCGCGCCCCCGCGGCAACCGCGCGCCGCGCCCGCCCGCCGCGTCGTACGCGCGCTTCAGCCGCAGGATGGTGTGCCCCAGCGAGTGCCGCGGGTGCGTGCGTGCGCCCCGCAGCACGGCGCGCGCGCACCGCAGCGCCGCGGGGATGTCCGTGAACGCGGGCAAGCCTCGCCTCTCCACGGCTTCTTGTAACGTCGCTCGCGCTCGGGAAAGCTCGACATACTCACTGCAATGAAAAAAAAAATCAGTTTTAAAAAACTGGGATTGCAGCTGAAATCACCGCTATGCGCGTATCTTTTTTGTTCACGGATTTGTACTCGCGATAATTATTTTGGGTTATGAAAAACAAATATTATTTATTTTATATTACTGAGACGAGCAAGTCGTTCGACTGATGGTAAGCGCCACGCCTGCCCATAACAATTGCTGTGCTACCTACAACTTTTAATACCATAAAAAGCACTGCATAACACTACATTACTATCTTCACCCCGAGACATCAGATATATTCACTGAATGTCCTTAAATTACTGTAGTTGACAAATTCCTGTGATATCCGTGATCGTTATCGTACGTTACATGAGTAAGACAAGTTGATAATAAGCAGGTTACCAACGCATTTAAATAATCCAGCGTGGAAAAGTTAAACAACGTGTGTTGTGATTGAGAGTCGTGACTCAATACGATATGTGCGTGTTAAAACTGACGTAAAATATCGTGTCTTCCATTTTCATCAACCTCTTATGGCTACACGTTTCGATAAATACTCGGAGGTAACCGGTACCTGGCAGATAACTCTGTGGCGTCACCGCAAAAAATACTCTCAGTAATATTATAAATTATAATGCTAATGCGTAATTTAAGACATTTAAGTCTCGTATCGTCTCCTTTTCGGGAAATGATCCAATCGCTTGATCTCGATGTGGTATGCCTCTGCGTAATATTCTTTTACGATTCTATATTTTTATTAGGCCTTGACTGACCCTGCATAGCCCGGTTTCAATGTCTACCAATTAAAGAGTCAGGGACTTATTTTATCGCGATATCTTTAAATTTTACACCGGAAGGAAATTTACAAATTTCAGTTCGATAAACTAGCGATTGTGATTACGATAGCGATCGCGACTCATTTTTGAAAGATATTTGAGTGAACATTATGCTAAATTAATGATTTTTAATTAATTTATTATTATGTAAATTGCTATAATTGGAAATTACCGCATATATGTAATGCTGCGCGTCGATATCTTTCACCTAAGTTATATATTCGTTCTTGTTTGATTGCGTTTAAACACTTTAGACTAATTCATTTGAAAATCGGAATCAAGATCGATAAATTTTTTACTTGTATCATGTGTTTATGACCTTTAAAAGTGCACTTTTGTGCCTATTTAATAAATGATATTTGACTTTGACTTTGACTTTAACCTTTTATAAGGTATCGGGTTAGATGCTAAAGTTAGACAATAAGCCCCCAGGACCCCAGGACCCCAGGACCTAGCCCCATCCACGGCTGTCCACAACTGAATAAGTAACTTTAGTATGTATATAATTATATACCGACGAGTATATACCGTCGGAGTCGGAACCTTTTTCCTGACATCGCGCTACATTCCACTGTTGTATTTATTGTTTTTGTTTTGCCTTTATTGTAGTATGTTCAGTGTAATGTTATGTGATGTCCTGAATAAATGTATTACTTCTTTCTTTCTTAGTAGTTGTGGTACTCACTGGTCAGAGATGGTCTCGTGGCCGATGGTCTGGTGCCTGGTGTACGGGCGCAGCACCAGCAGCAGGTCCTTGGGCGCGGCCGCGAGGTGAGCCGCCTCCACGCAGGCGGCCACGGCGCGCGTCTCGCTGTCAAGCACGAACAGAAGCGCCCGGGCGGCGGCCTTCGCTCGATGCTCCACTTCCATCAGCTCCGTGGACCAGTCTTCTACTTGCTGAAGAATAGTTTTATCATTAAAACGGGACTTAAGCGCGTTAATACGTAAGGTTTCTTCACCTCGACGTTTGTGTCGGCGTTGGTCCGAGACGACTGGAGAATGCGGGTACCATTTATGTGTTCGAATCGCAAAAGTTTAAAAATTCCAGCTTTGCCAGTTATTCTGCCGTCAAGCAGTAGTGCGCAAACATTACTGTGTTCCGGTTTGTAGGGCATTGTAGCCAGCAAAATTACTGCATCTGAGACTTAATATCTGATGTCTCGGGGTGATAAGCGCACTGCAGTACTTTTTATGGTATTAAAAGTTCTCGGTGGCACTGAAATTGTTATGGGCAGGCGTGGCGCTTACTATCAGGCGAACGACTTGCTCGTTTCATCACATAGTTCCGTAAAAAAAATACTATTAACGATAAAGTTATAAATACTAAAGATAGTTCAGCAATACGAGAAAGAATGAGTGGATAGGTGGGTGCATTTTACTAAACTAGCTGCCCGCAGGATGCGTAAGGCAATCGTATTGTAGAAAAATGATGAAAATATGCCATTAAACTCGATTACGATTTGTTTTCTCCAACCACGAAACGGAGATATAAAACGCCATTAGAATAAAAGATTGGTAAAACATTTTTGTATGTTGCCCTTAATCGGGGTTTAATTTTCTAGATAAAATCCATATCCGTACCTACTTATAAACGGAGATTAAAGACGGCGGCGGCGCGCCGTGATTTTGAGAACTTGTTTGAACGAACTATTTGATTATGAGACCGTTAGTTAATTGACCATTTATGTCTGTCCCATTTCAAAGAAGGTATGTAATAATATTGACATTGACCCTCACATATTTTCCCACCGGTTAGTAAGAAACAACGAGACATAATGCACGGAACTCTTATAGGTACATATGTACCACATGTTATTACTGAGTTGATTCAGAGTAATAGAAAGTTGTGTGGGAATGTTTCTGCAGATGTCTACTAGACAATGTAAGAGCAGATTCGAAAAGCGTACCAATTCAATATGAGAAACTTTCATGAGGATAGTGTAGTAGCGGAAGTAATCTAAAATACATTACTTCCTTTGTACAAACTAGAAAATAAAGTAGGAAGTAATCCAAAATCATTTCAAAGTACTTACCTACTTCAAGGTACCTACCTACTTATTTAAATGTCTAAGGGGACTTTTTTATGGAACTGAGTGATGAGACGAGCAAGTCCTTCGCCTGATGGTAAGCGCCACGCCTGCCCATAACAATTGCAGTGCCACCCAGAACTTACCAAAAAAGCAATGCGTAGCACTGCATTGCGCTCATCACCCCGAGACATCAGATATTAAGTCTCATATACCCAGTAATTACTTACGGCCGAGTAGTTACTACTTAGGTAACTTCAAACACAATTTAATATGCCATGATTATAATAGGTAGTAGCTAAATACTGCATTTAAATAATACAACGTGATAGGACTGGTGTGGTAAACCTGACGTGACGATAATGCCAGTAACAATTTTATAATTTACTCAATGGCGCATATCTCGGTTACAAGTTACAAGAAAAGAAGGGCCGCAAGACCTTAATAAGGTCGTCGACACACGTGTGCTGTGAGCTACGAGGTTACATGCGTTGTGTAAACTAAGCCAGAACTTGATCTTATCGACTTTTGTTTCCAGTCATTCATTCATATTAATATTAAATAGTTTTGCTTTACTTAATCTATATTAAATGAAATTAAAAAAAAAAACTGTTTTTTTTCACGCATTACTAAACGTCGAAATATATTTGTTTACCTGTGTACCTACATAGGTACTCGTAAGTAACACAGCTCGTAGCTATAAATATATCTAATCCGATTAAATCCATTCAGTAAAATCAATAAGATGTAGTTAGGAACAAAAAGGTAGATACTCTATGCTGCGTGCAATTACATAGGTACGTATATATTATGGTAGGTACATCCTTTTATGTACACACAGACTCATAATCCTTGTACTGAAAGATGTATCAATTTCAAGACTAGTGGAATGCTCATTGTTTTCTTGAAATAGAAACGATCATTGCTAATTACCGCGCTTAACTTGCCAAGCAGCCTATAAAAAAATACTGGATAGGAACTCGAGCCATTAGAGTGCAGTGTAGAAATCCGTTATAAAATATATTTAAAAAACTGTATCTCTCAGGAGTAATACCGGTAGACCACTTTAACTTTACTATAGAGATTCCCTATCTCTATAGTAAAGTTATAGTGCTCTAGAGAAAATTGTAGAGTTATTTATCTAACTATCGTCCTATCTTGAGTCAAAAAGTCTACTTAGGACGATATCGATAGATTTTAGGATAAAAACGTGTCGTATTCATATCCGATTACTCGGAAGAAGTTTTTAACAATCACGTCCGTTCAAAGAAGACTTAGGACAGACATGCATTATCGTCTTCCGTACCAAATGAACGATTATCAAGAAATGATAAAAACTAAATTATTATTGTTTATTATGTAAGCAGGTTCGAATTCATTACCTTTTTATTATCTTATTATACTTATCATTATTATCGTACCAAAATGGAATGTTGTTTTATAATCTAATTTTGTGACTTCATGACTCGATTGCCAGTGCTCACGAAGCCATGCCATACACGCATGTAAATCTGAATAACTATATTTATAACTATTTATACATAGGTACGCTTTTTGTTTCCATTATTAATCAGTGTACTAATTTGAATTGCAAATATGCGGTTATGATACGCAAAAATGTTGCCAGTTTTTACATGCTTATTTATGGCGTGCTAATGACATAACATTTAGATACACAGATGGTGATTTATTACGGCTCTATTGATATACCTACAAGGATTAAAAAGCATCAAATCTTTCTCTATAATACAATTTTTTTGCCCGTACATACGTATAAGTAACACACAATAAATATACTTATATTATCTAGAACATTAATACGAATATGATTATGCATTAGATAAGTTAACTTGGAGTGGCACAGGAGTCAAATCAATTGACTTGTCGGTTATTGTGAAGAGATATTCAATAGCCTCTCAATTAGGTTACAAGTTCAAGATACAACAAATTAGAGTTTAAAAAAACTTAATCATCAGACATACCGACTGCTCTTCACTTCGTAACTTTTAAACGGCATAGATCAATTTTACGTACATAATTTAAAAAATAAAATAAACTCACCGGATTGAAATAGGTAATGCCCATTTTGTTCAGCATCGGAATGGCTATGTCCGATCTCCATGTTGTGGGGTTGCAGGAACCACCCAAAAATACCTCGGGCGGCGGCGACGCCTCGCTACCTGTGCAACACCATACGTTAAACAATGCTACCATGGTAACTATAATAATAAAATAATATAATCTAATAAGGGATTGAACTTTAAATATTGAGCGTAATATTCGTTCTTTAGCCGTTAAAACAAGCTCTAAAGACAAAGACCTTCACGTTTTAGTACACGGTTTTGTACACAAATGTACCTTCAGCTGTTACTACTACTTTCTGACATTGGTTTATTCTGAGATGCTCAATTGCACAAAACCATCGCTTTAACATCAGACTCGGCTACCAGTGACGTGTAACCAAAACAATCACACCCAATAAAGTGATCAGCTGATCAAAATTATTTGATTGGAAAGTAGAATATATTTGCCAAAGATAGTTGTTACAAATATGAAACGCATTTGTATATTCCTCATTTGAATATTTTCTTCAAAGGACGACGTGATGTCAATCTTTGCCAAGTAAGGAGAGTCGATGTAAATTTTACAATAACTTTATCGTAATCGTTGACCAATTTTGGTTTGGTATCGCAGCGGCCTTTGACAGTAACATATAGGTACAAGCTTTATGACATTGGTTTAATCAGTATCGATAAAATAAATGGCCAAAATGGGCATTCAAGGCTTTCACTACAGAGTAATCCGGCTTAATAGCGGAATTATGGTAATTTAGTTTGATATTTAGAAGTTTAATGGATTTCGTGTGATCATCTCTAAAACCATCGAAGAATGCTCACCGAGTTGTTTAAATTACAGTGATGAAATATTTAGTTAGGAGTATCTGCTCTATGTATGTATATGTATATATACGCACATACAGGCGCATCACGTGTAAGGGAAATAAGCCCACGCTTTTCATAAACACAAACACTGCGTCTAACGTAGCGTCTACGTCAAACACCGTGAAGACCGTGAATAATGCTACAGATATTTGAGGTAAATAAAGTTTTAAAGACTAATCAATAGCATCAATAACAATCATAGATCTAACAACACAGACAAACGAACAAGAGTAAAGTTATCATTTAAAAATTATGAGCGCTCTAGCTCAGTGCTTGACGTAATGAATATGTTGACCCTATTCCTAAGATGAACTCGAGACACGCAAAAGAACTTCTGTTAATTGTGAACAATTGTACTGCAGTTAGACACGCAACCAATGATCTCAAACCAGAGTTTGACAATTGAGAACTTGCTTAATTGAACCGAGCTTCTTGTATGAACTTTGTCTACGTCAACCAATATCAGATACCTACCTAGTAGCTGGCTTTTGTGTCGATCGATACATGCATTATTTATCTAGATAACGATACGCAGAACCTTGAAACCAAAATAATTTGTTCGATTACCGATGAACATTCCCTAAACCGGAGATAACCGATTTGTATGCAAATATAATAGATACAATCATGACATGACACGCTAGAAGAATACAGACGCGAGACTTTTAAAAGTAAAATGACTAAAAGGAAATACTAAACACCTTGGATTGGATAGAAAATGTGACGTGTCCTTGGATGGTGACGCTCGGTTCAAGGAGCGGTGCGGTAGTACCGTAGGTACTCATCGAATGATTGATCGGCGTAGGTTGAAACATGTAGGCCGACCACCGTACTACTTAAGACACCCACTTGTAGATTAATGATCCCCATAAATGGCTATGGATTAAGGCTGTTCGATGGAGCGTTAAAAATAAAATTACCTCATCACTTGATGAGAATTTACGAAATCTCAATCACTCGATTAAAAGTCAATGAAGAATCTGAGATACAGAATTGACTGATACAACTAATGTGTCTATTCATGCTTATCTACCTATACCTACGACACACGTCGGAGTGAATGAGAATATTTTACAATTATTACGACCGCTTTGTAAACAAGTACTTATATCCTAAATCATTTGAGACGTTTTGTGAAAACATTTAAAACCAATGGCACCGGCAACTGGGAAATCATTCATGTTTACAATGATTGTACAAAACGTAGCCAGCCCATACATTATATCAATCCAATTTGGGAACTTTGTTCAATGCCAAAACTGAAACGTAAACATACACACTAGTAGTCAACAAATACAAACACACTGCAAATCACTTCAGTCGTACGCACACATACACAATTACACACCGCAGATCCTAATAGAATGTCCCTGGTTTTGTCATAACATCGACGTCAATTTTTCACACACAGCAATAGCCAAAATCCCAAATGTTCATCTTTCACATTTACGTCACTCAATAAAACTTATGAATACAAAACATTGTGGGCGAGATAAAAACGATGTTTCTGTTATATTTTCGCGCACAGATTTAATTTTGGTTTTCTCGACGACGGGCATGTCGGCGCGACACACGTTTCTACTTCGGATGAAGGAGAGTGTTAAGGTTGTGAACGCACAAGGTACTATCATGGTGGTCGGCGGCATGGCTGCGGAGGTATCGTGCAGGACTGTGCACGCTGTCCACCCGCGAACGGTCGGCGGCCAACTGAACTGGCGTCTGGTGTGAGGCACTAATACGCTCAAACACTAGCCAATTCCGCATTATAAAATATTCCGTTATTTCTATAGCACTACAAAGACATCACTCAAGAAGTTACTTGGTGTTTAATGATCACAACTCATCCTTTAACCAGTTATTAGATGACCAGATTTGATCCATAAATGACTGAATCATGCGTGTCATCTCATCACACAGAATCATGAACATCGCGTTATAGAGTCATCAATCCTCTTGGTATTCTGAGTAGACACATAATGTTTTATTGATAGCCATTAAATTAATTCCACAATAATAAAACACACAGAAGTTTTTTCAATTTAGATGATCTAATGATGTGTAAATTAATTTAACTAGTAACAGAAACCTGACTAACCTATGTAAATGTACCAAATGAAATTAAAATTGCCGTTTGTATGCAATCTCATTTATTTCAATTTTAACTGTGACAAGCAATACAAGATAAATAATGAATTTAGGTCCATGAGAACTTTATCAACAAACTTGTCGAGTTGCTGCGTTAGGATATTAAGCTTATAAAACTATCCCTACGAGTACGACAAACCAAAGGCCACCAGATAAGGTCGTTTCTACAAAATATAATAGATATTTAGTAAATCCGTTTTAATAGATCGTATTCAAAACATGATCAGACTTAATAATAAATAATTTGTATGGTGCAGGCTTGCGAAAAAGTCCTCTTAGACGCTTCGATATAAAGGACATGTCATGTAAATAAGTAGTTTTCAAGTATGAGTCTTCCGCGCAGATAAGGAAGTCTATTTACGCGCTTTTGTTTACGTTATAATGTGTAGTAGTGGCGGATAGCGACATCTTGTTTTTGTGAATTCCGGACTCGTGGGCGCTGCGAGTACGAGAGACTCGGAGAGGCGCATCGCATGCTGATACTTCCTTGCTCCGTTTATAGTTCGTACGGAAGAGCCTGGAAGGCCGCAAACAAGCCGCACGCGGTATTTGCTTAACAATGGTTTGTTTACCTTTTATGAATTTAACGCGATAATTGCGAAAACGGAACTGCTTTCTGTGAACTGTTTGTGACTTTTTATTTTGCGTAAGCAAACACCTAATTTGTTTCGTATCTACAAGGTAACTAGAGGTGCGACCATGAAGGTGACAATGTACAGATGCTGATTAGGCAATATTTTCATGCAGGTGTGAACGTTTCTTTAACGAGAGATTGTTAGAGTCAGATGATAAACAAAACTTAAATAAAATTAAACTTTATGGTGATCAAACGACATAAACATTTGTTGCTAAGTCTTTTATAAAACATAACTATTACGAGATCTTCGATGAGAAGTCTAATATTAATCGTTAGTCAGATGCGCCGGCAGATTGACGTAAATGCGCACATCATACGAAATACATACGTCGGACGTCTAGGACGATGGCAAACTTCTTAGCTATAACAATTGAAAGCATGGAGCATTCATACGTAGTAGGTACAATAATGCAGCACGTTCATTTATTTGATGGATGAGTTACAGATCCGAGTATATCTGAGTACCTACGTACAACTTGGCAATATGCGCCGAAGGGGTGTGATAAGCTCGCAATGATAATCGCATAGACGATCGATAGCTGTCAATTGACAGCTATCGATCGCTGACAACACATAAGGACTGGCAAAGCTATATCAAAGCAAAAAATAAAGGTATATCGACAATACTAATATAAATATTTAGCCAGACTACCACCTACCGAAAAGAAAGTTATATCAATGAACTTATTAGGTATCACCTATTACATAATCATAAAATAAAGTCATTAAATCCTATTACAATAACGCCTATTGAGAAGTGGATAATACTAAAACATCATTAAAAATTCTCGTAAAAATCACGAAAGCTCCAGAGTTCTATCTGATTCCAATAAAATGATGTGTATAAAGAGGATCTCATTTATTCAGCAGACAGAGGTGCCTATAGAACAGATTAAGGCCACAAACCACAACTGTGCCATAGATAAGCGGCAGACAAAGCGTGGGAAGCATACGACACTGAACTTTTACTACCAACAACAACATCTATAGAAAATATCGAAGTGGCATACAGAGGGACTACCGACCGATGTGTATTTCTGGATTGGTACCGTGCGGAAAGTTTAGTCACGATGTGTTTGATCACGGCACGCTGTCTTCGGTTGACCTTCCGCAATACGAATTTTCACGTCCTCAAACGACTTTAGCGCACACAAACGTTGCCAATTTATTACTTTTCGTCCCCTAGCAGACATCGCATTAAGCGGCCGTAAAAATGTTTATAGGCGATTTTACTACGCCTTGTAGTTTCGACCCGCGGAAGGTCAATTGATATAAACTAATGTAATAGGAACAGATCTTACCGTTGACATGCTTGCAGATGGTGTCTTTATCTCGCAGTTCTTTGTCAATGTTCCACGCCGGCGACTCCGGTTTGTTCGAAGTCCTGTGGATAAAAACTGAGATTAGAAACTAAACAGTCTCCTGAAGCATCTTTGAGATTTTATGACCTACTTATCCTAAGATACTTAATTTCAATGAAGTAAGGGTAGGCTGCCAAGTAATTGTCGTATGTGGTGATTCAGTGCATGACAAATATCTCATTGTTTGGCATTCAAGGGTCAACGCACGCGTCAGCGGCAGCCAGCAGTCCTCGGTTCAAGACCGAGTAAACGGCGAATGATCATTTTAACGTCATCGTTAAAATTAAACGATTCTTACTGCACCAGGAAAGGAAAAGGACATTGCCGCTTTTATTATAAACTTGTTAGACAGCAATCAAGCAAGCTTTATGTATTATGTAAACAATAGAATGATATCATACTGCAAAAATATCGATGCATTATTAAAGAAACAATTACATTGCATTGTAAATGCAGGGCGGATACAGCGCAATCATGCACTCAGAATAAATGGTAATTCTCTATCCATTGTGAATATTGTAATGTGACGTAAGACCAATCTGTCTAGGAGCGTGATGATAGTACATAATATATACCTAATAACTGTGTTAAGAAACAAAACATAGGCATAGGTTTCTTACACAGTAGAACTGGTAGATTTAGATTAGTCTTTACGAAAGAGTTAATATCCTAACGAAGATTGGGCCCATCAAACTTGGCTCAAATGCAAAGTTTACGTGATTCCTTTCACGAATCCATGACATTTATCGGTACGTTTCTTAAAACCTATAAGCTAGGTCGAGGAGTTCTCCGATTGTTTGCTCAAACCGACAGAGCAACCGCGAAACCTGTGGTAACTAAGAAAAATTCGCAAAGACCCGTGAAGTCGGTATCAAAACATTCAACATAGACGGAAAGGTAAAACAAGTTAATAAGCATAGTAAGTAGGGTCGTATAGTAGTTTAGTTGAAGGCTTCTTTATGTGCAAGGAAAATGAGTCATTATCACTTGCATCTCATTATCATCAGTGTCGCAATGAAAAAAGAAAATGACTGGAATCCGGAACATAGTGACGAGGAAGGATATTGAGGTCAGGGGATAATTACATTGTTTAGTGGAAATCTGACTAAACAGTGACTAATTTCAAATAAAATATGAAGCGTCGAAGCCCATATCATTAATATTAAGTGTACCGTGAGAACGAAAATAACAATAAATGAATATAAAATGTGTTTAATATTATGTTACTGCTAAACGCAAGCAAGCGCAATTTCTGTATTGTCAAATCTAACAGGGTCGCCAAGATACAGGCTTAGCCTAGTTTGGGGCCCATCGACAATCGAATATCAAATCATGGTATGTGTAAATCATATATTGTCATTTAATTGTACAGTGAATTATTGAAAATTTGGTAAGTAAATAAATAAATAAATTACTTCCTGAACTTTATGAAATTGTTTCATCAAATATGTTGTTATTACATTGAAGGCTTTTACAATGTTGTAAATCGTAATAAATGCTCTATTGGAACTTATACTTAGAGTACTTTGAGGAAACGATCAAGTTTTAATTAATTGTCCATATTATTTCCTATTCTATCAGAAAAAGGAATAAAAAGATGTGTAGTTGCAAGTGAAATAACACTGACTCATTGTCTCGAAATCACTAGAACTTTAAAGTCTACGAACTCGAAACTTGGCACGTTTCTTCCTCTTGGCTTCCAGATGCACATGGATGTGGCGGGTTCGATTTCCGCGACGCGACGGGACAAATTATTGTGCAAATAAAAAAAACATGCTGGGTGTTGTATTTATATTAAGTTGCATAGTCCTCGTAGATCCTAGATACAGGGAATCCTAATTAGAGTCCAGGACTTTTTGAAAATGCCCATGAAGAACCAGGGAAATAGAAAATGAATTGATGCGTAACGAATAATAGACCCAACTTATCGGCAGATCACTCTGGATGTACATTTGTACATATTATGATGTCACAGTGTATTGAGTATTGATGAAATACCGTATCTCATAATTTTACCTACCTAATCTAGGAAATCACATTAATTACTGTTTACAGAAGTAGTACTTACTGCCTCGCTTGTCTGGAACATCGTCGTAGTTCGGCGGCAAACACGCAGAATTCCCCGAAGGTAAGCGAGAGTGACTTGCGACGCGCACACTGCCGCGCGCATACCAGCATTTCGAACACTGAAACAAATGGATATGGTTAGAATGAGGAATAAATTGAAAAACGGCCAAGTGCGTGTCGAACCACACATTGTATAGGTTCCGTAGATTTATACAGTTTTCCTTCCTTAACTCGATTTTATTCTTAACAGGAAAAGTGCCGAAGTCAATTTTCAGTACCTACTAAATGCCAGTGTACCAATAATGCCTCACTTAATTGATGGAAAATTGAAGTTTATGTTAAAGGTCAAATATTTTTGTATAATAATACAGTCTGAGTTATTTCAATAAATTTCTTCAACAAATAGGATCCCAAACGTTTCCCTACCCACCAATATACTCGTATGCTTACAACACAGTCTAGTAAAATAATTACAAAGTAAAACGAGGTTTAAAATAAGGGTTTCTTATTTGACAATTCAACTCTAATAAACTGTAGGTACAGTAAAGTACAGCCCGTCCTCCAATTAAGCAATTTGTACACACGCAAACATATTTTGCACCACAAAGAAACATAAGCGTCAAACCTATTTATACAAGTTAATCAAAAGTTTCTGAAGGACGATAAACTTAAAGGTCACTTTTACGGGATCTAAAGAATTTTCATCTATACGTATATGTCGGCGCCATCTCGGGAAACTCCATTAAAAACCACGATTTAACTTGTTCCAAAGCTTTATTTTTATTTTTAAATAGTTTTTACAGCAAGTTCGATCGATAGCTCAGTAAAAAGGTAATGACGCCATGTTTTTTTGAAGATTATGTCACTTCACAAAATCAAAACAAAACCTATTACAGAAATTAAATAATTTAACACCACATAAAATATAGTATTAACTTTAACTTATGCAAACCGTTTTTAAATCATGTTATCTAATACAAACCAATTATTTTAAAGCCTTTTTACATTTATAATCAATGTGAACAAATTAATTTTCGATGAGACAAGTGGCGCCACGCGGCGCGAATTCGAAACAATTTATCAGTCAATTCAAATTAATTAATGTAAGAAAACTTTGACTTCTACACATTTTAATATGGATTTGAATTAAATCCCATTAAAATAATAACATATAAATTTAGAAGGTAATTCGACGCTAATTTGAGACACAATAACATCAAAAATAATAGCTATGCTGCCAAGACTAAAATCATTGACATTAAACATTAAAATAACCAATGCTATCCTTTTGAAATTAATAATTAACATTTTGAAGTCGGAAAACAACAATCATCATAATTAGAATTACTTAGTAACTATTCTCAGTACATTTTAAATCAATTTAAATTATAACTACTGCTAAGTCAACTAGGTGGCGCTACGTCTGCGCCCATACGGCCATACTGACTCAAGCGCGCTCTCGGCGCTTACATTTATTATGTATGCAGAAAGAACTTCTTAATACTAAATTAACTAAATTGTGAAATATTTATTACAACACTTATCAACATTTGATAACATAAAAATATTTAATCAATCACAAACCACAAAACATCATCACCACGACCCATTTATGAGTATTTTAATCTAGTCATAACTCAAAAACATTTCCATAATCACAACAATAATTTCCATAACCCATATAATTTTTCATAAATCACAAAAATATTATTATCAGAACGCATCAATGTAAGTCGGCAATAATCCATGTCATTTTCATTAATCACAATGTTTTCATAAAACGCATCAATATAAGTCAGCAATAATTCAAACACCGTAAAGCTTCACATGTAATAATGACACATGTAAAGAACAAGATCAAAATAAGCATCACACGGCATCAACCATTTTGGTATCTAGCCACACACAGGCAATCACCCTTCCTGGGATCTAGCCACACACAGGCAATCACCCTTCCTGGGATCTAGCCACAAACAGGCAATCACCCTTCCTGGGATCTAGCCACACACACAGGCAATCACCCTTCCTGGGATCTAGCCTTCAAGACCGGGAAATAAGGATGCACAAGATGGCCAGTCCGTGCTTAAGGAGGGACAGTTTGGATAGGTATTAAATAAAACAAACAAGATCAACAATTCAGCGAAGCAATACACATTATTACACACTAAACATTAGTCGAAGTAGAAGCTCCGAAATTAACAGGCATATCCGCACATACATTGCTTTGAGATTCAGAGTTGGTAACGCCTGAATCGCCAAATATCAAGGTCATGTCATCCCTTGCCCATACGGCCGATTCCTCTGCATCACTTTCAAAGTGATCTGTCTGAGCTAAAGGAGCGGGTCGTAATGAGTCATGACTGGCAATCTTTTCTGAACATCCTTGAAGATTGACGTGTTTGAGCTTATAGCGATCATTCGGCAATAATTCTAAAACTTCCATAGGACCTTCGAACTTTGGACCGAGTTTAGTTGTATGGCGTTCGTGCCGGCGCAACAAAACAAAGTCACCAACTTTCAAAGACTGGATCCTAGTTTTGCCTTTGTCAAATTGTTCCTTATCATGAACAGACCGCTCGTCCATCCTATCTTTACAAGAAGACCGTAACGAGTCCAGGTCACTAACTACTTCGTCATCGTCGATTAATACATGTTTAATAGTTGGTGGAAAACACCTTTTACCAAATAGAATTTCCATTGGGCTTTTGCCTGTACTTTTAGAGACAGTAGAATTTATAGCTAACTGTAGCTCTTCTATCGCTGAATGCCATGGTTTGGTAAGTTCTATTACTAACATATTGTCTTTTATGACCTTCATGAGACGCTCTACTTGTCCATTCGCCCAACTGGCACCCTTTGCAACTTACGTGATGCTGAATACCGTTATGTTCGTAATATCTTTTAAACTCATTAGATGTCATATAATAAAACAGGTGGGGGTGCCGAAAATGGAAATTAAGTTTTGAAAACATTTTATGGCGGTTTCAGATGTGCGATCGTTTGTGTAAATCATGTAAACATATTTTGTAAATCCATCTATAAAAACAAAAGCATATGTTTCGTTGCGCTTACCGTTGATTCTACCACTGATGTCACCATGAACGGTGTGGAAGGAGATCACGACTTTGTCTATTGGATGCAACGTAACTTGACGAGCTCCATAAACACTTCTACGCACTCTGCAATTGACGAAGTTTTCGACAAATTTACTCACTTCCCGGTAAATCCGGGTCAAATATGGTCAAGAGGGGTGAAGACGTAGGTTGGTCGAAAATATCTTGTCCAGCGATCTCATGACGTTCAGCCCATTGCCATTCAGCATTTGATTTGGTCAGCGATGAGAGGTAAAGGAAAATGATCCCTAACAGTATTGGCATTTAGCTCGCGAAAATCATTACAGAGCCTAACAGTTCAATCCCTTTTTTTTCACGAGCAGAATGGGACTACTGAATAGAAATGAACTTTCTCGTATTATGCCATTTCTCTTTAAATAGTGAACGATTTCTTTAACTTAATCGCTTCCGTACCAATATGATCGCCGCTGTACGGTTTTAGATTTTTTTTTTTTAATTTAATTTTCAATTCTCCTGTTGTCACCATCGAACGCGATTACCTGTCGTAAAACTATCTTTAAACGTGTTAAGAATTTCTTCTAAGAGTATGAATCAGTTATGTCAATTTCAAGATTTGAAGTGTAGCGCTTGTAGCGTAGCTGGCCTAGTCATTCGTAACAGATCTTCTAAGTTAAGCAACGTTCGCAGCGGTCATAACTTGGATGGGTGACCGTTTGTGTAGTATTTACATCTGAGCGCTACCGTGCTTCGGAGGGCACGTTCAGCCGTCGGTCCCAGTTGTTGTTAGGACAATAGTCGTTAGGCCATGTCGGAGGCCTTCAGGCGGTCTAAAAACTCCGACACTAGGGTTGACCACACACCCACACGAGAGAAGAAGAAGATTTGAAGTAAAATCTTTATTTACTGTGCGCTAATTTATTAGAAAATAACGCTTTATAGAAATGCTATCTTTCCTAAAAGTAACACTAAGTCCTGGCACTTTCAATAGGTCAAACCCTATAATTATGTTAAACTGCGTTTGTGTGTCAGCCACTACGTAAAATTGTAGTTCAACATAAATGCCATCTATTTTTACCAAAGTTGTTATGCTCTGGTCCGAGGCAACTGGAGAACCACCTATTCCGGAAAATGACACCTCGACACATTTACGCTTTCCTGGCATTAAAATTGTGAGACTTTTTTTTTTATTAAAGAGCAGTCGGCACCTGTGTCAAAAATGCACGGGTATGTTTTGTCACCTATTTCAATAGTTGTAATGCTGCGATCAGAAGAACTACAATAGTTGACAGACTTATTATTCTGATTTAAGTTCATCATTTTGACGACGAAAACAGTTTTTGTCAACATGGCCTTTACGGTGGCAATAACTACATTCTATAATCTTAGTAGTTCCAGTAGCAGTGGACTGAGTAGAAGCGCTATTATTCGGTGCTATAACTGAGGCATGTTTAGAGACAACCCTATCCCTGCAATCACGAGAACGATGCCCAGGCTTATTACAATTAAAGCAAATGATGTCTCTGTCTCTCTTAAACGCGGTAGACTCGGCAACGCGTGGTTTTTTAAAATCAGGCCTATCACTGTTTGTCCTAGAAGGCTCCAGTTTTCGTTTGCGATACGTTTTCAAAACAGATATTAACTTAGGCAAGGAATCGGGCGTATTTCGCAATAACTCAGATCGTACAAACTCGGGATAAATACCTGTGATCAGGGCGTCTACCACCTCTGTATCCGAAGCCTCAGGTCTCACTCTCTTAAAGAGGGTCCACGCCGTGGTAGCATATTCAGCATAACTCGTGGCTTGATCCGATGTGTATGCCCTCCACTTCAGGACGTCGTCAGCATAACGAAATTCCCTGCCAAAAGTTTGAATTAGTTCTGTTTTCACTTGTTCCCAAGAGGTTGTATTAAGTGACCACAAATCAGCCCATGTCTTTGCTCTTCCTTTCAATTGCATAATAGCTTTCATGCGGGCTTCGTGTGATGGAATATTAAGCTTCGTTATTGATTCATCGACATGAGCACACCAGTCCCTGATATCATGTGATCGTTCATCAGGGTTAAAGGGCGGGAGGTAAAAATCACTACGCTGCTGGCGTGATGGCACCATAACTTCAGTCGTAAGGGCCGCTGTTACAGCGCTAGCAGCCGCTTGTTTCGTAATAGAACTAACGAGGCTCATCACCTGATCAATCGTGAAGGTCGGGTCCTTCGGTTGAGGTTCTGGCTAACTGGCTTGTGATCCCACCGCTGCTGTCGGCGCCATCTCGGGAAACTCCATTAAAAACCACGATTTAACTTGTTCCAAAGCTTTATTTTTATTTTTAAATAGTTTTTACAGCAAGTTCGATCGATAGCTCAGTAAAAAGGTAATGACGCCATGTTTTTTTGAAGATTATGTCACTTCACAAAATCAAAACAAAACCTATTACAGAAATTAAATAATTTAACACCACATAAAATATAGTATTAACTTTAACTTATGCAAACCGTTTTTAAATCATGTTATCTAATACAAACCAATTATTTTAAAGCCTTTTTACATTTATAATCAATGTGAACAAATTAATTTTCGATGAGACAAGTGGCGCCACGCGGCGCGAATTCGAAACAATTTATCAGTCAATTCAAATTAATTAATGTAAGAAAACTTTGACTTCTACACATTTTAATATGGATTTGAATTAAATCCCATTAAAATAATAACATATAAATTTAGAAGGTAATTCGACGCTAATTTGAGACACAATAACATCAAAAATAATAGCTATGCTGCCAAGACTAAAATCATTGACATTAAACATTAAAATAACCAATGCTATCCTTTTGAAATTAATAATTAACATTTTGAAGTCGGAAAACAACAATCATCATAATTAGAATTACTTAGTAACTATTCTCAGTACATTTTAAATCAATTTAAATTATAACTACTGCTAAGTCAACTAGGTGGCGCTACGTCTGCGCCCATATATACGTACGTTTCTAGATTTTGTGGTTCTCAGAGAGTTTGATTTTGCGTTCACTCCATGCAATGTAAAAATAAAACCTCCTGTTAAGTACATTTGCTCTTACGATAAGACGTCATCCAGACATTTCCGGACTTTAGTCACCGTAGTCTAGTAATGCAATTACTTGCTATAACAACGCCCTCTGTAAACATAACCCATTTCGAAAGCAGCGTCATGATCATGACACGTTTCTGAAACAATTATTATTTCACCGATCAGGTCCCTGCAAGTCTTATTAGCGTGAGTGCAACACCTCATTGTGCCAATGATTATTCCAGTAAGCAATTACGAGAGCACTACGTGTTTATGAGTTAATCCACGAGGATAACAAAGGCAATTATCCACTTGTTCAGTCAATTAAAATCATCTACAAAAATATCAACACTGTTTGGATCTTGTCGCTATTGAAAACGATGATCTTCCTTTTGTGTACGAAAGATGTAGGCAAATATTCAACTGAGACAGAGTTAGAGTGTAGAGTGTTTATATATTTGCGCGATTATAAATTTCATACAGTAATCTTGCTAACTGAATAACAATAAATCGTATAAAATAACTTTAGTATACTGATAGCTATATCATAATAATGACTTATAACTGTAAAAGAACTATGTTTAGTAATAGTATTTTCTTTATGGGAATAAAAATGTATAATAAAATACCAGAAGAAATAAAAGAAATTGAATCTTTTCATATCTATAAAAATAAACTTAAATCTTATATAATCGACAAGGACTTTTATTCAATTAAAGAATTTCTAAATGATAATTAATTGTAATTGCTTACCTGACATGACTAGTTTTATGCTCATTATTGACTATGGAAATTTAATATGATGTTGGCATGTATGTATCTAACTATTATTGATATTTTAAATTAATTATTCCTCTTAAATATTGCTATTTGTTAAATAAGAATAAGTTTTGAATGTTACATTTATATTTAATTTATTATCTACATACTGTTATAAAAATTTGCACGCATGACGGTTATAACAAGCGATCTATTATATTAATTAAAACCTATATACAATTATGTTTCTAGCTATGTTTATGCAAATAAATGAATTTTGAATTTTGAATATTGTTGACGATGTTACTTAAAGTTAGATCTCAGTTACTAAAATATACTAATGTCATCAAATTAACCGTATTGTAACAAATTAATAGGAAATCGTATAGGATAATTAACAAACAAATACATCACGGTGTTATATAAATTGTATTATGACGTGATGTACCCTACATGACCTAATCATAAACATGCAACATGAAGCTTCCGATATAAACACGGATGTTCAACTTATTGCCTACTATAACTTTAAAATACTACCGTAAACATTACAATTATTAGATACAAATTATAAACCCTTGAAATATATCATGAACATATATATTTTTAGAGTAAAGTATTTTTTATGTTGGTACCTGCTTAATTATGAAAATAGAAAATGTAGTGCCGAAATGTTATTCAAACAATGTCCACAACCTTTGTTACACTTTGTTGCACCATATTTAGCATTTTCTAAACGCATCGGGCGTATATAGGAGTATCGTAAGTTTTAAAGATCCTTGAGTACATTATGTAATAATCATCACTTTTTCTCGTCTACGTCTACTGTTTTTAAAAGTTTTTATGTAGAAGTCTCTACGAATCTGCGGAGATCACATAACAAGATCCTATTGCAAGATCTTCTTAATGGTCCAACCAAACAAACATTCACCAAACGTACTCCAGGTTGGAAACTGCCTTGAAGATTTTTTTTGTCTCGAATCGAATAACTTCACGTCCTCCTGTGTTAGCTCTCTCTAGTCTCAAGTTCGGGACAGTCACACCTCGCACTCAACGACCCGCGTGGCATGACAATTTGGCATGGTGCGGTCCACGTCGTCATGTTAGAACATCGTGTTACTTAGTCTGCCAAATTTACATATAATTTCAGTTCTAACAGCCACGGCGGCCAATATAAAGTTGTTGGCGTACGTGAACAGCCTTAAAGTCAGGCATGGCCATTAACTATGAGTCGTGAACTCATTCGGCGGTAATTGAACATCAGTGAGCAATAATGGTGAGATCATTGCCCACGCGCTACACCACCTGCCCGTGCCCAGGGTTGCCAATTGGTCTCTTTACCTCGGACAATGCTCTAGTTTTATTTGAACAACGACGTAAATGCGTTGTTGGCCGCATCCAGGACTTGCATGATCATCTGGAAAACTAAGAAGGTAATAGTAGCAGGTACAAGAGCGGAGAGCAAGTACAAATAAAGTCTTTTTTCTAACACCCATTTTTTTAATACCTATATATACATAAAACGAACCCTGCGTGCGCTTGATCGTAAGCCTTGCTTAATTGCTTTCTCATATCGTTCACTCATTCACTTGTAATTATGAGTTTATGACCTGCGCGGTACTGACGGATGCCCAACGCTTGTGGCTACGCTTTTCCCGACTTGGCCACCATATAGCCAGCACCTTACTTCATGAATATAATTTTTCAAAATGATGAATAAACCTAAACCGCACCGCGGTAGTTACTTAATTAAACACGTAAGCACTCCGGCTGTAAAAAATAATGCTAACGCCTGTTTTATTGTCATCGTCATAATAATGCTATTGAATCAAGATGCGAAACGACATAATGCAGTTCCGTTTAATTTAATGCCATCATTTGTTACCAGAAGTAAGGAGATCAGTTCGGGAACGTGAACAATACGGGAAAATAATAATGGTTACGAATAAAGGTTACGGGCTGGCGTATTGCTTACCATCAGGCAAATAACCAGGACGTCTCATCACTCAGTTAAAAAAAAATATTACACGCACGTGTGCTTATCATTAAGCCATTGGTTGGGGTTAAGTAAGAACTTTAATTAGAATTACTTAAGCATCACTTACCAGTTCAGGGTTAGGAATAATGGTTCAATAGGTAAATACTACATTATAAGAGATACATTTAATCTTTCGACAGTGCGTGCCCCTTAGACAATAGAAAACCATAGAGACAATGGATTCAACTGTAATTATCTGTATATTTACCGTGTAATTTGTTCTTTTTGAATACTTGTTATTTCTTAATTATATTATTGAACAATTAAATAATGTGCAATACAGTGGTAATTGAGTTTCGGATGTCGGATAAGATGCTTTTTGGGAATAAAAAAGAGGAAAAAACTATGTTTATATTATTTTTTAAATCCAGCTCCAATGAGGCCGTTATAAGATTTTGGTCGTCATTGAATAAATTTATACAATACATTCTATAGTTCTATAATAAATTAATATTTAAGTACACGTATAAGACGTGAAGCTAAATGTATACCGTTTCCGTTGCTTCCTATCGAAACAATTCGCCGTATAAACAAGATTGTTGCTGATTTTATGTGTCACTGATTTATCCAATCCCAGTAAATTCAATCACATTACTTTATTTTTTAATACTTAATTACTAAGTAACTACTAACCTAAAACTAATAACGTAACATGTTATAGTGATTTAATATTATAATCAGCGTGGGCTGCAATGGTGGTTAGATGTTTCAGATTAGAGTATTATTTAATGGATCCATCAAAAAGTAAGCACAAAAACAATAATAAAATATAGTTAAGATTTCTTTTAAAGTATCAATTGATAACAAATAAAAAGATACCCGGCAAAAAATAACTACGAAGAATAATAGCCACGGGCATCATGCAGTGCTTGATTGGACAAATACGCTTCAGTATACATTAGAAGTTATTGTTTTGTTTTTAGCTATAATTAACAGAGACCAACGCATATTATGAAGATATGTCGACTGATGTAAGCAAACGAACGTCGATCAAAATGAATTAACGTTAGTGGATATTAACTAAGTGCTCATAGTGTTGATTGGCCAGCTAAGATTTATAGACTGTAAATAAACAAAGGGGGGCGATGGTGATATAGCATGCCCGTAAATTGCTTTATATGACAGACGGTTATTAATAATAACTACATATTTGTACCTTTGAGATCAAATGATGCCGCCTTAAGAAGATAACATGTGTTGGTTGCAAAATTAAATGTACACAGACACACACAAGTCATTGCGATTTATCTAGTCGTGTCAAACGAATCTGAACTATGTAGGTATCTCTATCTGCCATTGAACAATTGACCACAGCTGTTCGTTTCTTGAATCCAGTTTCTAATTAAATCTCGACGACAACACATCACTTTTCTAAACATAACATTCTAAAACATATGAATGAATGACAACTATTTATTTCGTCGCTTTAATATAAATAAAGAAGCTGATGCTATGACGATATGTAAAAATAAGATAACTAAGATAGCAAACACATCAAGATTGCTCCACAAATGTTACGTTTACAATTTTGTTGATACCTAAAATCTATTAGTCATCGGGTAGGCCTAAAAATCTACAAGGAATTGATGAATGCAGTCACTGATTACGAAAGATGCTTATCCGGGTGAAATCATAAAAATATGGGTTATTAATTATGTATATTAGAATCAGATATAACGTCGGGATGAGACGAACTATGTTATTAGGGCGGGTTCCGTGCTTGAATCGTCGGTTGATCGCAGATAGAGAACAATATGCGCAATAAATTCACATTATCTTCAGACGCAACGGTTGCACGTATTAAACAAGAGGTCACAGTCTGACAGAATGTTTTGCTCAATGCGGAACTGGCATGGTGAAGCGCTAACGGCGTATTGACATTTTTATAGTTGATTCAGTGGATGACGTCATCGGTGCTATCGCTCACTCAATCACTGACCCGTCAATGACTCCGTCATTCCCTCATCAAAACTAGCAGCTGTTCCTACATAATTAGACTCAAAGTGACGAGTACCTACTCGCTCTAAGCAGATTAACGTCGTGCCTAGAACTGGTATTGTGTAATATATTATTACACGTCGAAAATATGTGTGTTTAAAATTGTTAAAACACGCGTGTAGTGGTCGTATCATTTACAAGGTCATCAATTATGAAATAAGTAGGTATGTAAACTATTTCAGTCAGTGACAACAATACCACTTTAACATCAACAAATTGCTATCGCTAGCTTACATCATGTTCCGATAGAATGATGCTATTCGTTAACATTTAATAAGTGCTCGTTTCGAAATCTTTAGATGGATGAGATAGGTAGTGCGTAGGTACTCCAATTGATAAATAAGACTTTAATGACATAATTTTTAAGTTAATCTAAATAGATGCACGACGGTTCTGACTTCTGTTTCTGTTTATAGTTTGGCCATTGTATCTCGCCTGATGTTAAACGGAAATGTGGCCGAAGATGAAACATCTATCGACAGGAACACAGCAGTGGAGTTTCTGCCCAGACAGGCATGAATGGAATAGATTTAAAGTTCTTACCCTGGGTCTTAGTAGGGTACAGTTCGATGTCGTTGAAGAGACTCTGGACTCGGTCGGCGGAGGCCGCTTGGTCGGGCGGACCCACGCGGCACTCCCAAGCGTTTGTCACCTCCCTGCAACAACAAAAAAGTCACTATCAATTTTCTCTGCATTATTTGATATCAATGCTGCCTAAGGATAATAAGGATCATCGACTTTTCTACAGTCATGTGATAACTGGTTTCCTTAATAAACACTGCAAATGTCGCTGTAAAAACTCACATAGTTAACAATTAACTATTGAAAATCACGAATAGTAAATTATAGATAGCCATCAAACTTCACATTTGAAATATTGTTTGTTGACTGAAAAACACCGATAAGGCAGCCCTTTATATTAGACGCCTTCGCCTGCCTAACTTCTAATCGTATGCTTCGGGTGGGATCATCGGTACTTGCCCCGTACGTAGTCATCCATGACCAATCAAGCGCGAGAACGTAAACAACAATAGTAGTAGTTTACGCACAAACGCGTAACACACTTGGCGGAATAAGTTAATTTTAAGTTTACGCTCTTTCGTGAATTCTTCGTCTAAATTAAAAGTAAATTTAATATCGCAAAACTTGTTAATTTTAATCAGTCTTCAAGAGTAGGTACTACCTGTTTGGAATGGATTTCGACGAGAAGACAGGCGACTGGGACTACAAACACATGGCGTAAATTGTACAATTGCCAAAAATATATATAAGTAAAAGTTGCGATAAAAGCCATTTAATGTTTTTTGAAACTCTGTCTAGTTACACTGTTTTAAGATTCTTACGGTGAATATATATATAGTATACCTACAGCCGTTAGAGAAAACAAATTATACAAATTGTATTTTTAAACGCATTCTGTGATTTTTTATTATTCTTATATATTTTATGTTAATAAATAAACGAACGATTAAATCCTATCAAAAAGTGATTTGCTTATAATGTAAATACTTCTTCTGCTAACTGTACTAGAATTAGGATAAACCAATCGTTTTTTTGTTAATATTGAGTGTAGTCCCAGTCTCCTAAGAAAAATAATAAAATAAATGAATCAGGCAACTGGGACCGCGGTCCCAGCTTCGAAGCGGTCACAGTCGCCTGAACACTCATTTCATCCACCTATTTCAATATATGATTTAACTTCTGCTTTTAGGAAAATTCCAGTTTGAATGCTTACGTTACGTGTTTTCAACTGTTTCCCTATTTATTACAGTTTACCACAGTCCGTGTTAGAAGATGGGTTTTCCTTTTCGTTATTATTATAGTTCACGCAAATCTTAATATTTACGCATTAAGAATTCATTAATTCTTATGGGAAATAAAACAATGACATCTTCCGCTGAGTCAGACTACCCGGCAATTTGCCTACCGCATTCTGCTATGTATGCAAAAACTGCAGACATAACTAACGCTTACAGACCTATGTATACTAAATAACATTAACAAATGGGTTAGACAAACATCGAGTCAGGTTACATCCGTGAGCTTTTTGATTCACCGTCGAGGCATTTTCCCACGTGAAATATGTGACAATGATAAGTAACTGTATAATATGCAAAGACTGCCGGTGCAACACGTCCCACACAGAGAGTAGCTGACGTTATAACTTGTTGACACTCATCGGTCATCGGACCCACTTTCATTCATAAATTTATTATTTTTACGTAGGTAAACATGCGCTCGAAGGATACCAAATACCAGAAGTAACGATATATCGCAAGATATCATTTCAAGAGCTACCTGGCCACTACCGTTGTGTCAGCTATCTGCTGACACGAAATTATGACATCATTTGGGCAACTGAGACTTAATCACAATAATACTCACTGAAACAGCTTGTTCAATAGCACATAACCAAGATCACAGTGACATTCAGTATTTGAACGAGTATCACAGAAGAAAACGCTACATAACATACAAATCACGAATTTAAATGATAAACTCATTACGCCTGCTTCAATCCAATGATGGACACTGGCTGACAGCTGAACTTATCAAGAGAAGAAATAATGAAGTTAATTGAATAAGCTAGTATCTCTACGTATGTTTAGTTATTGGTCCGCTATAATTGGATAAGACACGACATGACGCCAGTAAGAGACGGGGCACTTCTCGATCGTAACCCCAAAGATAACCCTTGTTTGAGTACCTATATAGTTTAAGTAGTAGTTCAAGTTATTTATGTCTCGACTATATTTTTCTTTTTCACACTACCGATATAATTGTCAAATAAACCCTCTTTTTTATTCGCACTAAAATCCGAACTATATCATCTGAGTTACGTTATTTATTCTAGGTTACCTAATGGCATGTTATAAGAACGGGCACGAAATTACAATAAAAATGTACAATTCAAACAACATTTTAATTTTAATTATAGATATATTATAAGTACATTATGATTTCTACAAAAAAGTCGTGAGTCTTTTTGACATCATTGCCGTTATTTCGTATCTGAGAAGTAACTAATCGACATGACTGTTCTTTCAGAGATAACAAGGCCCATCACTAATTCTATTCAGAGGGCAACTTTTAACTTAGATACTTTCTTGGCAAACTGGAAAACATATTTTGCGGAAATCACGAGGCGGTTACTTAGGGTAAGTATGTGATGTTTATCTAGGTATATAGTCCTAACTCGTTCCTAGATAAATCACTCGTCGCTCCGTAATTCAACAGGTTTGTCGACAGACCATTTATTTATTAGTCACATTTTAACCATTGAAAACAATGATTAAGTTCATGACTAACATCATAGTATGTAGGTACCATAACGGCACATTCCAAGAAGATAAAGATTGGTCACATGGATAATCAACTGAAAAACCTTTAGTTGATAAATCAACACTTAACCGATAACCCATATCATCAACTTATTTTTGTATATTCATTAAAAGCAGCAGGCTAGAATATTAAGCATGAATCTAGTTCGGCTTGACTAATTGTCTCGTTTCCTTATGTTGCCAAGTCATGCCAAGCTTAGTTCAAAACAGTAACACGGCTTTTAATTCTGAATAGCAATGCAATAAATTTTACACAATAGGCAGGATGGAGTTTACTCTTCAGCAACTCTATAATTTACTATCATGTCATGCAGGAAGATGAGAGGTCAAAGTATCACTACACATCCTACCCCTTGTGTTATAAATTAATCACAAGCATTTTCGAGAGTATATTTACCAAAATGATTTAAAATAATGAGAGCAAGAAAAGAAATGCAGGCACTACACATAATTAGCCCGCAAAGAAATAACATGTTCATTGTTCTCAGAGCAAAATGAGTGATGAGATCAGCCCTGGCAGCGGTTCAAAAGTCAGCTAAACTATTTGCTAAAGCTTAAATCATCTCGGCGACAAGCGGAAGACATTAGGCTTGATCGTCTACTCATCTCGTCTGGTTCGAATGGCGATGTTCAGAACTTCCTTCCTGGGGCGGCGAGGCTTCACAGAATCGTGCGTCAAACCATTTTATCACATTACGCCATATTTTATTATATATTATCTATCTTTTTGTTCTGTGTACTAGAACTCTCCAGCTTTAGTTATTCAGTAGATACGTTACGTACCTTCCTACATAGACGTATTGTGTTAATCTTTTTAATTAAATGCTAGCATTCCAATCCCTGGGAAAATCATCATATCAGCCCATTATCTTCCCACTGCTGGGACTCAGGCCTTCCCTCGTAGAGAGAGTATGGGCCATAAACAACCACGCTGGCCCAGTGCGGGTTGGTGGATGTCACATGTTTTTGAATTTTTTTTGTGATAAATTCTTGGACATGCCGGTTTCCTCACGATGTTTTCCTTCACCATTTTTAGAGCGAGTGTTAATCCGCACATAACTTAAGAAAGTCAGTGGTGCGGGATTCGAACTCGGGTGCGTCCGATCGAAAGTCGTACGTGCTCCCACTGAGCCACATTCGGTCTCTGGGAAAATACTGGCGTTTTATTCGCGTTCTTTCCGATGACTGGATGTTTTAAAGAAAGTTGTAAATAAAAATTACAGTACAGAAGCACTTCAGGGCGTTCTGATAAAAATGAATTTAGGTAAATTAATATCAGGGAATCGAATTTTTAGATCATGTTGAATCAATATCATCAAAACAGCGGAAAGAGTATGCAAGAGAAATCAAAACAAACTTGAAGGACAGCATCGTAAATCGTTATTTATTTATGGAAACATGAGAGATAGCTGTCATTATTTCCTTATTCGGTAGACAATAACAATACATGTATCTTTGTATCGATAACGACGCCGATATATACTACAAACGAAAAGCGCGTGCGACCCGGGACCGGTCGAGTGGCTACAAAAATACACCATGATGTCATGGTGTGCGAATGAGACTCACTTTTGCGTTTCTACTCGCACGCTACACGACTAGGATTACCAATTACCATCGGATATTGAAGTAAAGAGGACTTTTTTTCCTATGGAACTGAGTAATGACCCGAGCAAGTCGTTAGCTTTGATGGGAAGCGCCACGCCTGCCCATAAACATTGCAGTGCCACCCAGAACTTTTAATACCATAATAAGTAGTACATATCACTGCATTGCGCTCATCACCCCGAAACATCAGATATTAAGTCTCATCATGCCTAGTAATTTAGGGTATTAGTAGCTGAATTTCTGAATGCTTTTACATACCTAATGAATTACTAGACACTACCCGGACTCCGTCCGCGTAGAATTCGGTTTTTAATAAAGCTGTTGCCTGCTGCCTGCTCCCTAAGGAATTGTTCATTTTTCACCTCACTTTCGCATTTGTAATGTTAAATGGGGAAGATTATGGCAAAAAATCCTATAACCATAGAATTATAACATAATGTACGTATACGTAATATTAAGGTTGAACAAAATCTGATACAAACTAAATTAAAATTGATTATAACCTTCTACATAAGCTTTCTTTATTATGTGTATACCTCGCGCCAAACTTAATGGCGGCTGACTGGCGCATCACGTGATCTGCGCAGATACAATTTTGTATGCGATTTTGCTACTGCGCAGGTCACGTGGTGCATCTGTCAGCCGCCATTAAGTTTCACGCGATGTATACCTGCGTTGTTTTTTATCTTTACTGCGTGCGGGTGCACTTAAATATCTTAGATGGAAAACAACTAGCATTAGTTATATAATTATATTAAATTTGAAGGAAAACAGCACTGTGTCATAAAATTAGCAAATGTATATTTTTATAAGTCAATAAAACCAGTTCCATCTTGGTTAAAGTTAATTGTCCGTTCAGACTTCCGTTCCAGTCCAGAGGCAGGCTGTTACACAAAATATCCGGGCAATAGATGACGGATGGTCAGCCTATACGCGCTTATAAATACACGAGTGCATTAACTCCATTCGTGTTCGATTGCGTACGTACCACGAACGTGCATTTGGCATTTACCATCGACCATCGATCGCTGATCGCCGCCGATCGCCGATCACATATAATAGGGTATGATTGACGTTGTTATTAACTCATATATGTCCGTGATTAAAAATATTCACGCTCCATTTCCTGGTGGATAACGGACTAACGGTGTTACGGCTCTCTGTTATTTCGGTCGGCAATGTGTGAGGTCATGTTTGCCAAATTAGATGTTATTATAATGAACTCTTTATATTTTAAAATAATGATGCTTTGTTTCGTATATTATTTGTAAGTGTTTGCTTTGCGAATGTTAAATTGTTGTAGGTATGTACCAATTCTGTCTCGGAACCTGCGTGACGTGTTTTACCAATACAATAAAACCTCGATACGTCGCTTGTTATTTTGCAATTACAGGTGCCGATGCCGATGCGAACTTTTGCACTTAAAGCTGCAGCAGCACAAATCGAAAGCACTTTAACTGAACCTGATGTCATCAACGGTTTAGAACCTTTGACCTAAGCTAAGTTCACTTGCCCTCGTGTTCCGTGCTGTGGACTCTCCGTTGAACTGTACCATTCAGTTCATTGCGTCATTTTCAGTTCAAAGGTCCACCTCATTTACTCAGTTCAATCAATATCTAACTAAAGTTGTCATATGAGACCACGTCCGCACAGTCTAGTAAGTGACGTCTGCAAGTCCTACGGTAGGACGTGTGTGAGGTGTGGTAGGACTCCGACCACATCATATATGTAATATATTTATAATAGACACTCGTCATACATTATTATAAGGAATACATATGACAAAGCCGGTATGAGGTCATATCTAATTTCTATGTTTTACGAATAACATATTAGGAAGTCGTAACTAAAACTATTTGAATTGAATTAAATGACCGTAACATATATTTAGAATATATTATTATATTATGTTGAATAGTAATATGAAAAGTTTTTATATTTATGAAAATTTGGGACAACTTAAAAAATTGTTCTATATTTAATTTTATAATGATCACACTAAATGCGGAAGTTTGTATGTCAGTGTGAATGTGTGTTAGTTACCGGGTTAACCATATTTGAGTGAAATTCGGAATGGAGATAGCTTATACCACATTCTAGTAATTTACTAGACTAACTAGACTGTGGTTATACCCTGGATAAACACAGGCTGCTTTCTATCCCGGAAAACCGCGGGGCGCAACTAGTAATAAATAAAGTTCAACCACAGAATACTTAATACAAGTTCAACAGCATTTCATTCGGAAAAGGAACCCGCTTACTCATTAATCTCATATATATCTTGGTGTAGGTACCTAATGGGCAAGGGCCAAGGGCCATTAGGATTGAATCAGAAAATATATTAGAAAATCGGATACTTTTAATTGGCCAGTCAGGCACTATTATGAACATACTTTTTTGTAATATATTACGTAGTTTATTAAAACGCACCTACGAAGATTCATACATAACCATACACGCAAAATACGTAGGTAGTTATATTACAAAAAAATAGCCGTAGTAAATCAAACTTTAAATAAAATTAACCAACACTTACAATATAAAAATATAAAATGTATTAAGTAGATAAGTTATTAATAACGATGCAGAATTGAAATCAATCAAAAAATAAAATAGATTTCACTTTTTCAACTAAAGCTACCTACATCGAAAATCGAATAAAATTCGCATATTAATAAACAATAAATCGGCGTATCGTGTCGCAATTAACGACATGAGCTCAACCCCACGACCCGGGGTACTATTAACTATTCTGCAACCTGGGTAAACAAGCCACCATGATGTCATGCTGCGATGCTGTTGACCGAACGGAACGACAGACCTTCACCCAGCGAGCGCGGCCGATCCGATCTTACAGTGGAACGCACGCGATCGCTGTTACAACTTAACTGCTAGCTGGTAAAGGAATGAGACGATGAGTAAATACTCTTCCCACTTCGATTGGATCTATAGGTTCCAAAATCACCGATCAGTTTAACAGAACCTTGAGCTCATATACCTATTATAACAAGTGTCGATTCAAAAAAAAAAACAACAGTGAAAAACACAATTTCTTTAAATTTAGACATGTCCTAATAACAGTCAACGGATTGTTTCGAGCTCGTTAGGTGAAGACCAAACTCTATTTAAATCTATGGATCGTCTGCCACTTCCACATTATTTGACCGGAATTCTTTTTATTTTATTTAAAATAAGGTACATTTATCTGACGATATCGGATAAACTGAAACATGTATTGTACAGCTCTAGGAAGTCAATTTTTGAGAAGGACAATATAATTAAACTGCACGACTTTGTTAACTGTTTTTGGATCGGTTAAGGTTCAGCATCCTCTGAAGATAATTATATAAATCATATATAAAGTCTACCTAATATAATTAGTACCTTATATATTATAAATAGGTAGATAACTAACTTCGTTACTTGATGCGTGGTTTATCTTGCACAAAATGTACAAAATGTAGTTGCATAAAATTAGATTAGATAACTCTTTATTGTTAGGTACACCACAACCAGCTTCGAAAAGAAAAATATAACTATAATTATAATAGTATGAAAGTGTTACAATTGGCTGTGCTATCGCCCAAAGTAATCTCTTATCACACATTTTTTGGAGTGGTAGGCTCTGGCCGTGGTTGTAATACCACCCACCGAACAAAGCCATGCCGTCAAGCGACCTATAGTCGTGTTTCGGGATGATGTTCGGTGAACCATCGGGGAGACGGGTCTGAGCAGCCGCTCAACTGCCGTCTCTCTCTAGATCTATGTGCTCCATCTTAGGCCACATCATCGCTTCACATCAGGCGAGATAGTGGCCAAACATAGACCTATTAAGGGTAAATTTTATAAATATAAGGTTAAAGTAAGACCAAAAGCGCAATTCTTCTAGTTCTTTATAAAAATGAATAAGTTAAGTTTAATTAACTATAGAAGTTTTATTTCGCCATGTGCATGTCAGAATCCTGATCTCTCACAGAAAAAAACATTGAAATGGCAATACCTGGCAAGAGTTCCTCTCAGCTTAACGATTCCATTCTGCATATTCGGGAGTTGCACTTCCATCTGTTCGTAGTGCGTCTGTTCTGGCGTAGGCGGCTCAATGACGCCGACGCCGACGGGCGCGTGGTGCAGCGGAGCACACACGAGGGGCTCCATGCGGCAGGGTATGGACGCGCGCTTCGGAGGAGTCGCCCGAGGGTACGTGTGATGGCGTGCGCTGCTGCCCGCTGCCGCCGCTGCGGGGTCACCGCGCTTCTGCTTTGGCAGAGTTCTGGCGCAAATCGCACTGGCTGCATTCTTCAAATGCGTTCGAAATCTATTGTTATTGTTTGACACACTGAGTACGGCCCCCTCCATCTTCACCTGTTGACCCACAAAACTCAATGTACATTCGAATCCATATTTAACCTTTGCAAATAAACTTCTTGAAATGTCATCTATTCGGAACCATGACTCTTTTGCCTGTGTTTAAGAAATCTCATAAGACTTTTAAGCAAATTGGTGTGATCTCCATTTTCAGTATCCTATTTTTTTAAGTTTCACTGTATTTTGAGTAATGTTCGTTGAATTCTTCACTGCGATGAATTTTGAAACTCCACTTTATCTCTTCTGCTGATTTGTTGATCACAATGTTCATTTCTGAACTGGATAGAAAACAAAAGTAATTTTTTTTTCAATTTCTTACACAAGCGAATAATTAGATAATGCACAATTATGTCGGATTTTATAGTCACAAGTGAGATATACAATAACAGTTACAAATAGATATTGAAAAATAAAGAATAAGATACCTATTGGTCTCCAGATTTGTAGCCGCCACAGCCAAGCATAAAGCATATTAACATGAATGAAGTCTAAAACAAGCAAGCATTAGTCCAAATACGACGCGTGTAAAGCACACATACCAACAAGATGAGTACATTTTAAACGATGCGATCAAGTTTACATTTCTAACACGAACGATCGGATACCGAGCTGTTTGTAATTTGAATTTAAAATAATATGAGGTAGGCACCCGAATTTGCAAGGCGCCTGTGAAACGCGTCACCTTAGCTTATTCATTATCTTGTGTAACCTGACCTTATTGTAAATGGCAATAATATTCTACTTTGAGGACTTATTAGTTTTATAAGCCAGCTCCATTGCTAATCCGCCTATATGGCGCGATTCGATCGGTTTCTCTCCCACCTTGTTCTACATAGAACACTGTTTGCTCTACCGCATTGCGATTAGAGGCTGAAAATTTCATGTATTACCTATTCACCTATTAATTTCAATTAAGAGGGCAATGATATAGGCACCATTAGAAACTACAGAGATGATGACAATAAGGGATTTTAAGTTTTGTCGAGAGTAGTACTGCGGAAGGCTTCGCTGGTGCGCAGCAGGTCTGTCGGGGGGAGGCGGGGGCGAGACGTGGGCGCGATGACATCACCGCCGGAGTCAACCGCTCTTACATCACCGGCTGCCGACTGCCTCCCACCGACCGAGCACCGCCTGCGCGCCCGCACCTTTACTTTACCCCTCCATTTAACTGAACTACCACTGCATTGTGTACTGACAACATAAATGTACCTTCCTTTGCTGTAATTGCTGTCTAGCAAATAATTTGTAGATTCTCGCGTTTCAGATTTAATTAAAAAACTGACCTATCTTTATATATCTAGAACTAGAACTTATGGACATTTTGATAAAGAAAGCAATACTTGGCTTGCATGAAGTTTGGCTTATTTCAACTGTTTGTTTTCAAACAGCACGTTTGGTTTATGTAAACTGCATAATTTAAGGAAAGTTGATCAAACAAAGTTCATGCAACAGTCGTTTAATGAGTTTGAGATAAGATTTGGCAGCTAATAACAGTAATGTTGTAGTTCTTCAGATTATTATGAAACCGTTTAGCTTTCAACGGTTTTTTGACAATGTTATAATTATAGTATAGTATAGACTACATAGTCATAGGTATACGTTATTTACCTAACTTCATCACTTTTAAGTATATTGACGATGACGTAGTTAGAAACTAGAGTGGCACCCGGTAACATCGAGTAAACATTATCTGCGGCATCGAGAGATCAAGGCTAAGTGTCGCCCACGGTAGGTAGCTTATTAACAAATTTCATGACAATTAACATTAATTGGCTGTGGCCTTCATTAAGAAGTTAATAGCCATTAAACGGCAGTGACTGGAATTAGGACGAACATTTGGAGATCAAACGAAGAACGGCGCGCTATCTCGCTCTCATACAACGAGCCCACAGGCCAAGGGCTCCCGTGGGGTGGGTGAAGTCCCGTCAAAGCAACTAGAACATGCATTGATAAGCAGTTGTAGAGTTCTACACGTTGTTACCGGTGCTCCTATACCGACTTTACTGCATATATTGCTCATGTGCCTTATATTTTACTTAATTTTACTTCTGTCATAGATGTGTATGAGCAATCCTGCCAAACAAAACCGCGAACATTTAGAACTAGGCACATTTAAATTTATACTCGATATTGGACTGCTCTCTCGTGAGCCTGAGACATTTGCTTGCTAACAAAACAGCTCTGTAAAGTTTTGAACTTCTCGTTGAAGCAACGTATGGATACGAGGGATTTTGTTCGCGATGACAGCGATTTCAGTACAGTATGATGACACTGATTTCAGTACAGTAGTCAATGTAGAAGCAAATAATCAGATTCATCCTTGCAAATAAGAGTTATTTTCCAAACCGTCAGAACAATATTATATTTTGCATATGAAAAGCTTTATACCTACTTATTTCAAACGGGTCGTAATAGTATCAACATCGGGATAAGTATAAACAAATACTTACATTTAAAATTAGGTGGCTGAATTTTAGTATGACACAAATTTTGGGCCAATAACCTCTACAAAATAAGTGCAGTTGCGCACGCCAATTATTTTATAGCCGAAATCAGAACTGATTGTTTGATTGTGTTTTTCCGCACGCGCGAGAGAGTGAAACGCGGTGCGGTGTTCATTTCCCACGGCAATGATGTTAAATTGGTTTATCAATCACGGCGCGGGACGGATGCGGCGGTGTCGCCGGTCGCCGGCCGCCGACGGACGCGAACGCATCGTGGGCGTCGTGTGCCACACCACTCGACGGGTTCACGCACTGTTAATCGACTGGCGAGATGCGCCGAACAATTCAGCAAACGTCAGACAATCGCGGATTATTTCATCCATTAAACCAACGACCATTCAAGCATCGCACTGTTCTGTTCGTATAATACATTATGAACATAAAAAAGGTTTGTTTTTTCTACACCGTTAAACGTTAACAATCAGCAGAATAGCATAAACAGGTTTAACGGCATCTCGTGATGTGGACGCGGATGTGGCTCACAATTTAGAAGCGATTGTAGTTGCAATGTGAGGAGTTAAGAGACGGTATTGTCCATTGATCGCTAACAGGGATCCGAGGTCAGGCGATATTATGCGCCTTATGGAGGGCCGATTGTGTTCTCATCAAACCAACGGATCCAAGAATCAAAGCGTCCCCTACGGCACTCGCAGGTCACAATAGACACGTCAGAAAATTTAGTAACATTGATTTACTAGTAATAATATCTACGTAGTTACTAATATCTAGGACATAATACAGCTATAGACTACGATGCTAACTGTACAAAAAGAGGGCATTCACTTGTCGGTACCGAGGCATTACACCTCTTCCAATAGGCAACTATGATAGATTGCCGAAACGAATACAGTATTGGCATAGGAATTAATAATAACACGAGTATATATTTTATTCCTATAGTATTGGTTACCTATTGTATCGACTCACATAGAACACCTACCCGATACACTCGAAATAGAATGCAAAACATTCCGGATACTAAACCGATACCAACCGTATTTAGCTATTTATATTAGTCATAGTAGTGCCATTAATATTCGAGGTATTTTAATTTATCATCTACCTACCTACCTAATGAGTGGCTCAAAAACAGGACTGCGCTAACTATTGGAACTGATTGTACAGGATCAAATGAATAATATGAATATGCTTGTTTCGTTAGCAATAAAATTTCATAGCGTTTTATAACGTTAATTATTCTGTGTCGAAGGTTACATAACCTACATCTTATCAACAAACGTCATATTTATATATATTATGAATTACATACTAGACCAATGTTTAAAGAGGCATCCTATATTTATTTTATGATTCGCGTTTCGAATTTTGCATGCCCTTTTTGATCTGCGATTTTTAAAGCAATAATTAACAACAAAAAAAGCGATGATAAAGACAAACGCGGCACAAAAATCTTTAATTTATAGGCGCCGAAATGGAATTTTGCTTCACCCTAGAAACATACATTACTAACAGTGGAGACTTTTAAATGACTTTGTAATATTTAATTAAGTGCCTACATAGATTTTAATAGTTGATAAACTTCCTAAAACCGAATAAATAAATAAATCAATAAACAGCCTAACGCCAGCGCTGTAGGTGCCCATAGACGTAGATGGCATACAGAAAGAAGTCTTAAACAGGCACTGGGTGTCATTTGAAGTTATTTACATGCCCTAATATCGTAAGTAGTTACGACGGGGCGAGCAATTGGTTGAGAATATAAAACACGATTCGTTAATTACAAACGATAGCGCACTCAGATGATTTTCTGCTCTGACCGAAGGAAATGGTTTCATCTGGGGCAGATTACCACGTCCCCCTAGCAACTCCACTATAGTTACCTAATATAAAAAAAAATCACGATCGCAAAAAGTTAACAAGATGAGCAGTGAAGTCATCCGCGCCTTCGTCACTGCCCTAATCAATCTCTTTTGAAAAAACAACTTTGTATTACATTAACATAATGGAATAGTCAGTTGTTTTATTAATGTGGATACCTACTCTAATATAACATTTAAACATTCAAAACACATCTCGATCTTCGAAAACCGAGCTTATTAGGGAATAATACTAGTATCATAGGGGCAACTCATTATATCATCAATATTTAAATTATACATAATACACAATAACATAACATTACGAATAAGAAATTATACCTAAAACAAATGTAGGGCCTATTTCGGATGATGATGATGTAGATGTAGCAATGACAGACTTAGGTACGTACATACCTACCTATTTTATTGAAACATGAAAAGCTGAATAAAGAGGTATATATAATATTATGAAGCATTTACCAGTGGTAGCTTCAACTCAATCATATTACTAGGTATGAATTACGTCATCGATACTCTTATCGTATTTTTGTTGTAGTGTATAGTGTATATTTAACAGCTTTCATCTTTACTTTCATCATTTTAGTAGGTAAGGTATCACAATCAATATAATTTCTTCAGCAGTTTCAATATTAGATTAGAACTCTTCAGGCATCAATGGTTAACTAGACGCGTATGGCTACGGGTGATTTGCTATGTGTCATGAGTCTTGTTTACTCAGGGAATAACATGAACATAGCTAAAGTTTACAGATTGGCATCTTTTACAAACAGACGTCATACCATTGTAAGCGTTTCTATCATACGTAGTGATGCAACAAATAATAGGTATAGATAATGAAGATTAGATGTGAACAATGTTGTTTCTGTTATGTGAAATTTTTGAAGGCTTCCACCTACCTACCCATGACTGGCAGGCACACATTCGCTGACAAGCTTAGGATGCTATCACAAGTAATTCGACTACATGGTGACATACATAGCCCATTTGATAACGCTGTGGCAGGACACAAGGATCGGCAAATATTCAAGATCCGACATAAATATGCAACGTGCAATACACAATGTATAAGTTACTCGCTGTATTATTCACCAGTGCAACCTTATCGATAGCAGTTTTCCACCAATTTTATGTTCTTTCACACAACGTCACTAAACAGCCTAGCATGTTTGTTTAATAAACGGAACTAGAAATTGTATTCGCTGTTACAACCGCGCATCCAGCACGCGCGACAACCGATCGCGCGTTACTAGTGAGTGGCCGGCGAACGATAGTGGCCAACCAACCGATCCTACGGCCGGCCGGTACCACGACTCACGAGTTCACGACACATGTGATAAAACGCTACGTTGTCTACGTACACTATCGCATGAACACTTCTCACTGAACGAGCACATTGCCTGCTGACTGAATAAAGACGAGCGATCAGAGAACGTGGTAAGGAGCCGGCATTGTTGCCGCAGCGGCTGATAACAACTACACTACATTCGCACACAAATACGATGAGTAAACAAACCATAAAGTGTAGTAGATGCGTACTAACTTAATTGATCGTATTAAGAATGGCATTCCCAAATAGGCTTTACAATTTACAATACACTGAAATTATACAAGTGCAATATCAAACGAGAATAGCGTAGCGGTAATTGGTGCAACTTTTAATCCGATGCACTGGAGCTCTTACGCACGGTGCTCCTGTTAGCCATTTAAAATATTGAAAAAGAACCAACGCCGTCGTGACCAAACTCGTATGTCCATAATGAGCTACATAAGAGCAAGCCACCCGGGGCCCGGTGGCAAACTTATATCTTCAGATAATCACCACAGACTTTATTTTTTTTCCCTGCGTTTTTGAAGACGTCTGCAGTCACACCAGAAAATATAAGACTTCAGTTGGAACTTGAAACGGTTTTCACTTGAGTTCTGTAGGTGAAAGTCTAACTGCTATAAGGTTAAAGCCCGACAGGTGAGCTCATCATTTGCTACAAAAAATTATGATATCATTTTTGGTGTTTAAAGGCAAGACACTTTTTGCTCCTCCGCTAAGTCATTCACAAGCTTTTTTACTTACTGAGGTGATGAGACGAGACAGGAGTTGCACCTGTCCATAATATCGCTTGCAATGATACACAAAACTTTGTTGACAGACTACTGCGCAGTTGTCGGACTGCTCGGAAATTATCAGTTTTTAGATGTCATGGATGGCCTGCAGCACCGACGTGATCTGCTGACACCTCAACTTTCAAGTCTCTGATGTCCGGTTCTGACCTAGCAGCAGTCCCTGAAATGGCATGTCAATGGCTTTTACAGTTGTAAATTGTTTCAGTTGAAACAATGTTTAATCGAAGTGAAACGAGGTCGAAAAAGATGCCATTCAAGGCATTCATTTAATTAATAGAACAGGAGTGAACGGACGAAACACCGCATTGTTTCTAATAAAAACTCGTTATTCGCGATATTTATAATTAAAATGTAATTAAAAACCTATTTATAATTAAACCTGCTCTTGCAAAATCAGTCACTGCAGCCACAGCAATGCTGCATAGTTAGAGTTTAGTGCCAGTGCCAGCCATTTCAGCGTGAGACCGCACGGCAACACAAGCAATTATGGCTAAAAAAAAATATGTGGACTATAAAAGACCTCAACAAAACAAAAACTAGAGGTCTAAGAAATTAAAAATTCCTCTCTTAGTTGACTCTGGTCAATGGCTCTCAAATGTGACATAGAAGTAACCTACAACACAACTGAATCATTGTTGACTTTTCTGAGGGCAATTCTTCAATGTTTACACGTAATGTGCATCGCTCTGGAGCCTTCATAGTATGCAGAAATCATAGAGATATATTCTACCGATATATATAATATTATTTTATTCATATTATTTATTATATATATATTATGATATTTATTTAGATATATTATAATACTCTTCTGTGCGTAGTACATATATATCGATGGCAGAAACATAATACTTTCTGTATATATCTAGGACCTCAAATTGCTTACATTTATTTGCCCTTTTTTGCACCTGAGCCACCCTAAACAACGGAATAAAGTATATGTATGTCAATATATATATTCTGTGATATATATGTCCGCCGAGATTGAATATAGTGCATCATATGAGGCACAAAGACAACATCCGTCATGGAACAATGACCAAAATAAAGTTGATCATTCGCGGCACATCATCGCGGAGAGCGTGCTGGTATATTTTGGCAAGTCGACCGGTGTGTGTCGCGGCGCCCGATGGCATCATCGCTGCGGAGGATCGTGACGTCACCGCGCCTTTTCCAAACGTGGCGGCCAGACGAAAATAGTGGCCGCCCCACCACCATGCACTGCGGCCCCTCGCAGTCACCGACGGAATTAGCGAGAGCGGACCGGCCATCACCACCGCCAGTGTCCACCGGCGGAGCACATATCGCCACAGCGGCCAATGCTTATGAACATCATGATCCATTAGCGCCCGATGGTAATTTTTACGACTTTCTCCCATTTCATTTCTTACGTGACTTGTCACGTAAAGTCAGACTCAGAGGTGCATGCGTCACAGCAACGGATTCGAGAACAACATTTTAAAACTTGCCTAGTCTGCTAACAATGAAAAACAATCACTTTCATAGTTTTATAGATAACTAGAAGCAAAACCTTGTTAGAGGAGTATCTTGACGAGGGCCGTCTGACGATACTGAATTATTTTCCTGCAAAGGAGGACCCTAATCATAGTTTACAACTAGTCTTATTAATTACGAACATCAGTGACCAAGAATTAAAAGTCAAGACAAGATAGATCTATTTGCAAACTGACCTGGATCAGTTGTTGTTGTTCGTTTAGAATTAGTTCAAAATGATTGCACAGTTGCATTACATTACGTAGATGAACCTGTGTATCGATCCGCTTATCACTCAAACGACGCACGGAGAAGTTCGTCATGTAGAATTGTAGAGAAGGGATAGAGCTGCTAGAGTAGAGATTAAAACCGGAAGCCTGCCTCGCAATCTGGTAACAAGGGAATTTTCATATGATTTCCAATGTAAAAAATAGAAGTAAGGATTATTTTTCTTGGTTATTATCATTATTCTTAATGAAAATGTCTTGGAAGATGGTTCTAAATAGCATACGAGCTGGCCGATTCAGAACTTCACGATAACTCGTTGTTGACGATTCGGTTTGATAGCTTACGATAGAAAATATTGCACACAAAACAAATTCCGTAAATGCAACATGTAATCAATACCGATATTGTAACCGAAACCGTATCGAATTGTCGGAGTGGAATAGCTCGAAAAGGAACCCAGTCGAATCCATTCGGTATTCATATTATTTTGAGGTTCTAAATCGGGGGACAGTCACCACTGGAACTCTCAGATTGGTAATCAGACAATGACAGACATCAATGAGATTCATTGCTTTGCTGCTGTTTACTCTATAATAGTATGCAAATGTGACTATTCCATTAGAGCTGTATTGGAATAATGGATTTCAGTTGAAAACTGTGTTATTAGTCAAAACGCTATCACAACCTATTCGAACTTCGATGTTACTCTATTCCGACAATACTTCGAGCCGACATGACTTAACTAAGGCTATTTAGAATACAGTCTACTCCGACATAAGAAGTAGGCTCTACCAGTGCTGTACTCCCCTAACTCTTTTTAAGCAGAAATTTTGCAAAACGTCTATTCGCTGTGCTTTCAATCTGGACCTAATTAAGTCAAAATATTCGTGAAACTATCAAAATCCGTTCAGTAGTTTTAAAGTTATTGGCTTACAAACAAACCACTTATCATCATCATCATCATCATCAGCCCATTACGTTCCCACTGCTGGGACTCGGGCCTTCCCTCTTAGAGAGAGTATGGGCCACCACTTATACTAGGTGATATTATGTTTCTCGTACGGTCGTATGCAGAGAGGCCGTCTGATTTGTCTGTTATACTACCGCCAAGCAGTAGTGCGCAAGTGTGTCCCGGTTTGAAGGGCATTGTAGTCAGCGAAATTACTGGGCATTATGAGACTTGAATATATTTGGACGACGAGCGCAATGCAATGCCGCGAAGGATTTTGCAAAACAATGTTGTGGTTTTGGGTGTTGGTGCAACTGCAACAGTTTTATAGGCAGGCGTGTGTGTACCATCAGTTGAATAAGTTGCTCTTCTCGTCACTCAATTACACAAAAAAAGAAACAAACAAAACTTTTGAAAACTGTTATACTTATGCTCATTTTAAGTCGCCCTGGTGTTTTTTTATTTTTAATATCTCCCATATACGTACGGACATTTTAGTCAGTCGAAAGTCAAAAGATATATATTTATAGGCAAAAGAAAATGTTTAACGTCATACTTTTATAAAAATAGTATACTTAAGGTAAATGTATACTAGTATTTGTATTGTATAGGTTTTTTTTATTGTAAAGTTAGAAGATTGATTCTATTCTAGTCGTTTTCTACGAAATGTTATCTATGTCGCCATCAATAGAAAAAAAAACTAATGATCATCGTTAAGTTAGCTATAGCTACATATTAGCGATATTCTATGGTACACTTTAATTCAAAGAATTTACTTTTTTGTCGATTGGTCAAATTTTCTTCAAACAAGTAGGTACAGTCAACGCCAAACATTGAACACGGCTAAAATTTCAAAACACCTACACACTGTTTTGTACAAAAGTCATTGATATCACTGATATGATATCATCATCACTCACCTATTTCACCTGCTTCACTTATTTTATTTGTTTTGTTTATATTATTAATGAAATTTTGGAGAAAATGTTACACTATTTTGTTTAATTTGCCCCAACGACAATTTTCAAATCATTTTTATTGACATAATGTAATGTACAAGGTAAGTATTGAATCCATAGGCTCCCAATAAAACCATGTAATTCACATAGAGGGCCACTTCACGGAACAATTGTATCAGTTTCTACCTAAACTATCCCCGCATTTGGCTTACCTACGTTAAAGTAGTGCAGCTCCCAGCTAGGGCAATTTTACCGGCCAATCGCAACCGTTCTTTCTTCCTCTGCAAAAGGCTTGCCGCGGTGAGTAGTATAGTAGTATGTTCAAAGTAAAATAGGACTGAACATGATGATTTGCCTACCATCCTGAACGTTTACGAACATTAAAAGTCAGAAGTAACATAGATATTTAATAAATAAGCACTAAAATGCACTTTTAAACGTTTTCATTTACCCATTTCTTTCCAATTCGAATTAAAGTCCGAGCCCAGAAAAAAAAATGCGAAAACTGACTCTACCAGTGCTTTGAAAATACGCCCGCTAGAAACTCTGCGGGGATGTCACTAAGGATAATAATCCATTTTCTATAAAATGTTCACCGAATATTGTTTTATTTTGTGTTGACTGTACAAGTAATTTTGTTTCAGTGGTTTTCACCGCCTTTTTAACCGACTTCAAAAAAAGAGAAGGTTCTCTATTAGATTGTAATTTTTATATATTTTTTATTCTTTTTTATGTTTGTTACCTCAGAACTCCGATATTTATGAACCGATTTGAAAAATTCTTTTTGCGTTGGTTTCAGTATAGCTACGATAATAATTTCATCGATATTTGACCTTGGACTTCGAAGATACATTGAAGTCGGTTTTTGTTTTTTTTTCTAAAAATTAATTATGTAAGGACAAAATCGATGCTCATTTAATATGTTGCGATGGCACATCAGTGACTTTTTTATAACACGGTGTAATTTAAACTTTTGGCGTGTTCAGCAACTTTTGTCGCAAAGAATTGATTTGTTTGTTGATGGGTCAAATTGTCTACAAATAGTTTTTACAGTCATCGATTTCGATAAACACTATCTAAAAATAAACCTAGAGGTGTTGTTCGAAATATTATGGAAATAATATAATTTATTATGTTCAGAATGTAGAGTACCTACTTAGCAGAATGAATTCAAGCTCAACAAATGGCTTTGACTTAGGTAGGTTCATGGCGTTTGATCTTATTGCTTAGTTTAAGGATATGATGTAATTATTAAAATTATTTATTGAGTTGAAATACGTGCCGATGCGATGTCTACACGGGTAACGAGGTCAGATAGGTACTACCCAGTCAGATAAGATAACCGACTAGCGCGTATGGCAGGTAAGGTACAGGGATATTATAATAATAGTGTTAATAGTATTCGCAAAAGTGGTATTCCATTCAGCTGAAAATGCGCGCGACTGTCAATCGGTTCCGAGAAACCTACTCGCGTTTCCTGGAAGCGCTACTATGAGCGCACACATGCACACACGCACGCTGTCGGTGTACCGCACACAGCCGCCCACGGCCCTGATAACGCGAGCCGTGACGACTTTAACGAGACGTATCAGTGCTCTCATTAAACATCCAACTTGTATTGCGTACCCGACTCTACTTACACCTAATCAAACAATTTGCTTCGCAGGAGTTGCGTTACCTCAGCTCATTGTCGGTGACAGTTAGAAGCGAAGAGAATAGTGTGGGATGCTATGAGCTGCAACGGATTCGGTATTTGAACTTTATTTTATTCGGGCATTAATAATTATTACTTTGCCAGCTCATAAGCAAATGCAGAGCCAAGATTGCCAGATCACCATTTCCTGATGCTCGCTGTGCTTCGTTATTTTATTCCGTTATCGATGTAAGAAGCTAATAATGCAATATAGTCCATTCATCGGTTTGTTCCATCTCCTTATTATTATAGATATTACGAATTTCTTAAATTATATACGTACGTACAGAGCCCATCATCTCGTCTGCACAATGTAATTTGATTAAAACTTAGGTCAACGTGGTCTTGGCAGAAAAGCTGGTATTTGATACATTTTAAAAATTGGCAGCTTTCACGGCTTTGTTTGGCCATGTTTCGAAATGCACAAATTTGATTTTTACAATGAATGCTAATGATACCTTTATTACATAGCAAGGTCGGTGTCAATCGGAATCTAATGGTTAGGTTTGGCAATGGTATGGGCAAATTTTACAGTGGTGTTGTTGCCTATTAACAAGTATTTGATAAATGCGTATATGCAAAACCAATGACAGCTGTCGTATCTTGTCCTTGACTGACCCATGACTACTTATTTGACTACAGTTTGCTTACCTATCCGCGCATTGATTGTGTAAATACGAGTAGGTACGTTTCAATGACAACATCAAACATTTCCTACGCTAGTAAAGATCGTGGATAGCACTAACCGTTTATGTTGTTCGATCGAGTTTATTAAATGACCTACCAATAGGGAGGCTCAATAGAATGATCGCAGAGCACCAGGGTCAACAGCGAAATGCCAACGGTCAATAATAAACGGTCAATAATGTCCCGACATGTGAACTGACCAGCCATGAATCAATTGAAGTCTAATTTGATGCCAAGTACGTTTTGTTTTGCATTCAATGATACGCGACACATAAAAACTGATCGATCTATTTTTAATCGTGATCTACAATCAATTCAATCATTATGTATACATTCTACTCTGATCAAAATAAACAGGTAAAGGTCAACAATATCAAACGTCCGACCGCCGCGACGCCGGCAGTTCCAAACATTTTTGATGACTAGCACAACCACAGCCGTAGACGTATAGACGCTTACAAAACATCACAAAAAGCACAGCTTTTCAAGTTTCCACCCCCATCTTGTATAAAAATAAAATGCTACTTAAAAGCTTTACACATAAAATGTGTAGGTATGACTAGTAAGTAGAAGAACAAACAAGATTTATAAGGTAGTCTGGTAGTCTTCAAAATAATAAAAAATTTCGAAGAATTCTCGACATTTCTTTCAGGCAAGGCCTTATAAAGAATTTAACCTTGGGTAGTCATAGCTGTCGCCAGTCATAACTCTCGTCGATAGTTTTAAATGGATACTAGGTGATTAAAAAATGTTTACTTACTTGGTGAGACTGATGGCTGCATCGCAGACCGCGGCGGCGGCGGCCTGGCGCTCCGCAGCCGCGTCTACCATGCCTCTGCATCACCGCGCTGGGCATCACTCGCGAGTCGCGCCACCTCGCCGCCACCACCACCACCACCACTACACACTACCACAGACTGGTCACATACATACGAACCACCCTCACAGTCACCGAACGTCACCTGATCACTTGAGGTTGCAATACGATACCGATACGAACGTCTGATATTTCAATGTACGCTGTGCACTTCGATAGACTTATTGATGTGTAACCAGGACGCATGGAGTACCTGAAACAAAAGAAACAGATTTTAACAAATCTTTGATAATTTGGTCCTGTATTGTGTACTCTACAAACGCTTCATTTTAGCTTAAAATAAATAACGTCCGACATCCGCAACTGATACGATGGTGCGACTCGTGTCACCAAGCATGCAAGAACTAACGGATGAATATCATAGACGCTCTGAATTTACGCATAAATGTAAATCGCATAACCGATGTCAGGAACGAAAGCGGTTATGTCACAACTGTTTCTGGTTCGAGGTGACGAATATGTATGTAGATAGTCGACATCTCGAACTGGACATATTAACAAAGAAGGAGATTCACAAACTGAACTTCGACATACTGTTATTAGACCATATGCAATCACGGCTTAATCCGCAGGTGAGAACGTGGTCAAAAGCTGACCCAGACTTGTTAAAAACGAACTCAGATATTACTCTACTCTAACAATACTTTAAGCCGCCACGATTTGACTAAGACACTATGCTTTTTAGAATACAATCCCACAGTAGGTTACGTCGACGGTTACCCAGAGTGTTTAAAGTAAGCTCCACCGAGTCTCGGTCATCGCCTTATCCTCGACCTCATTTGCATGTTTCTGGCCCCGCGTTTTTTATTAACGCTAGGGGTAAGTGCGAGTCCGGCCACGGAGAAGTGAGCTACGCCAATTCGTTGACGTAACATATTGTTGAAGTAGAATGTATTTTATATAGTATACATTTAAAGTAATGCCGGGGTAGAGTAAAATCAGACAACGATTAGGTTGTGATATAAAAAAGGTGTGTCCGAAATAGTTTTCGACCGAAACGCGGAATCTCAAACAAATCCTAATGCGATATAATATTTCGTTACACATTTATTTTAAGCTTAATCCTTATGCTATATTACGTTTACCATAACCTACATAATATATTCTTTACAGATCGAGAGGTCGAGGAAGCCAACACCAGAAGTCACATTGGCAATTAAAAATAAAATTGCAGTTCTTGAGCACATTCTACGTAGTGTATTCTGTATAATACCGATAGGCTGGCGACTTCACGTCGATTTCCAGGCTTTGTAGTCTGGATTCGACCAACAACGTGACGTCGTTAATGAGCTTTTTACACGTCAAATCCAAAGCCTCGAGCTGGTACTGGTACTTAGCTGACCCATCCCAAAGATGGTAAAGCATGGTAAAGGTTCAGAAGCTGTCCAGGAATGAAATAACGCTTGACCTTAGACAAAATTCCAAGTTTTTGTTTAGCAACTATGGCTTTGGAATCAATGTATAAATCGAAATTCATATTCGACGTCAACACCCATAAGCTCTGGGTGATTGCCCATCGGTATTGATACACTACGGAAAGCGTACGTTTATTTTTTGCGGAGAACAGGTACGTATGCCTGCGTCTTGGTAGCGTTGAATTTAACTAGGTTGGCGTCGTCACAACGAGACGCGTCTTTTAAGGCTACGTTCAACCTCTCCACCATGGCCTCTCCATAAGGTCGGACGTTGTCATTCCTAGCAAGGGCGTTGCACATAAATCTCTCAACAACGGTACTGTCATCTGCATACTCAAAGGTACCGGGTTTCAGTAGATCGTTTGTGTGCAGTAAAAATAGCGTTGCTGAGAGAACCGACCCTTGGGGAACACCGACATTAACGACCATTTGGTCGGATGAGCAGCCCTCAAGGACCACTCGAATCGATCGTTCCCGCAGAAAGACCGATATCCAAGAACACATGCCAGCAAGTAATCCGTAGGAGAGTAGCTTGCCCAGAAGGCCGTCGTGCCAGACCCGATCAGAAGCCTTCGAGATGTCAAGCGAGACGGCTGGCTCCTCACCACCGTGCAACTCAATGGCCACGCTCAAAATGTGTATGGCATACGCAAGATTACCAGTAGACCGGTTTCGGCGAAATCTGTATTTCCAGTCGCTCAGCAGATCGTAGTCTTCTAGGTAGGTATGCCAAGAGCCTTAAGTTTATAATTCTGTCCATGCTCTTACAAATAAGAGAGGTTATCGAGATAGGTCTGTAATAGGCAGGGTCTGCAGGACTAGTTACCTATTTTGGGAACTGGATGTAAGTTCGCAAGCTTCCAGCTCCTGGGAACTATACCTGAGTCTAGAGCGAGACGATACAGGCGTGTTAATATTGGAGACAACTCCGGCTTACGTCAAGAGCACAAACGTTATTTAGTAACTGTTTCTGCCGAATGCGAATTTCGGCCCCGCAATGTGGCAGACACGAAAGGTACCTCGCCAGCTGTGTCTAGATGAGACGCATCTGCGAAAACAATAGCAAATAGACCTAGGTTCTAGGTTTTCCTATACCAAGTGTTCTGTGAGAAGCTATACTTGTACTATTAATTATTCTGTGGCTACTATAATACATATATGCTATCTTTCCTACTTAATATTATAAATGCGACAGTTTCTAAGGATAGATGGATGGATGTTTGTTATTCAATCACGCAAAACCTACTGAACGAATTTTGATGAGATATGGTATGTAGGCTTGGTTCTTGGAAAAAGACATAGGCTATCGTATCCCGGGAGACCGCGGGTGGACCCGCGGGGGGCAGCTATTAAATTACTTATTGGTGTTTAAATTTTTTGTTAGGATTTATTTTATAAAATATAACAGTAATTTAAGGGCCTAAGATTTGAGTTCAAGACTCGCGGAGGCTTCGTCTTGATCGTTGACAAAATAGCATAGCCGAAGTAGGTACTTACGCTACGGGCGAACAAGCAAGAATACAATTTTATGTATGAGATCATCGATAAGTATAAACAGCAGTAATAAATATAAATATGACTCACCAGTACCTACTTCGCTACAGAGACCGTGTAGGTTATCATTATCACTATTGATGAACGTCACACACACTATACATACAACACTGCGTTGTCCGTATTTGCACACACTTCAGCATTTCATAAAGTTTGTTAATTAATTAATGTAGGTATAAGAGTACCTACCTAGGTAAATCATGATTGCGAACAAATTATTTCCTTTTGACAGGAGATATTTGTACAGAACGATTTGAGGGAAGGAAGGAAAGAGAAACAAAGCAAATGAGCAAAAATCTTTATTGAGTTCGTCTATTTACGACTGGTAACGCCATCTAGGTTTTTCTACTATCAACATGTAGAGAGCTAGTTAACTACTTTGACATTTGTTATGCTTGCAATGAGGTTTTTACGCTTTTGTTGGGGTTTGTCTTATTTTAGGATCTTTCATATAATAATTATAAATATATTTTTTTAAATATATAAAGTTATTAATCATAATAAAACCCTGAAATTGTAAAAAAATAAACAAGAAATATCATGATAATTTGATAAATATATAAGAACTATACGTCTTTTCAAGGCTACTGCGTCAAAACAAGAACAACTTTTTGTGACAATGTCTGCATCTGTTGATTAAAATTTGAAACATATAGCTTCTAAACAAGGTCAACAGTTTTCATCAACTCGTAGTACCTAGACAAAATAATTAAAATTATTGTGATACGTACAATCGTCTGACCATTGTGCTCACTGTACCTTTTCACCAAATTTTCTACCAAAAGTGTCCGCGAAAATGATCAGTGCCTTGTTTTTCGCAATCACAACGTTACATGAACATGGATGACCTAAAATGCGAATATGTAAAGAAAAAAAGATGTTTGGGACTCACAAGAAGTGCAAATTGAAGAAATTATGATGTTTCTTAAGTCGTTACACGATAATCATTGACCTAATCGTACCGTCACCTAACGATTGGTGAATTCCTTGATAGCAAAAGTGAAAATGTGATGTGTCAAACTGATTGTTTACTTCGCGGACAGGTGAGTGGTCTGTAGAAGTGGTACGCGAGGGCGGCGGGTGGCGGGCGGAATGTCTGGTCGGTCAAGTCCCGTGAACGGCGGTTACGAGTCCGCAAGACTCACCGTCCGCAAGGACCTCTTCCCCGACATACGCCTGTCGAAGCTGGCGCCTGGCGCGTCCCCCGAACCCGACGACGACGAAGAGACCATCTCCTGCGTTAAGCTGGAGACTGACTTTGAGCAGAGCATAGACGAAATTGCCATTCAGAAGCAGCAGCTGATAGCCAATGGCATGATGTCGTCGCCGTCCCGCTCGCGCCACAAGAAGCACAAGTCCAAGCGAGACTCGGAACGCTCCACTATCAACGGATACATCCCTTCTGAAAGCAAACGTAAAAAACGTTCACGGCATAGGACACATACAAACAATACAGAAATTCCACAAGTGCTTAGTGGCAAAAACTTAAATTTAGTGAGTAGTAGTGAGTGTCGTGGTGTTAACGATGAAGATGACGAAGACGAAGTGGAGCTCGAGCCAGAAGAAGAGGCGGGGGAAGAGGAAGTGGCCCTGAGCAGTTCCGACGATGAAGTGTTACAGTACAGTGTAAAGTTACCGTTAATAAACAAAACACGTCAAAGTGGAAAACCCTACAGTCATGAACTTAGTCAATTATCAACAAAAAAGAGGAAAAGGGAGAAAGAGAGACATTCCCACGCGATTACACCGTGTAGTGGGAAGCCTCGCTCCATGATGGACATATGTTCACGTAGTAAAAAGAAATCAAAGAAGTCTGAGAGTGTACTCGTGCCCATACGTGAGCATGTGCCCGTTCCCGTGCCTGTGCCTGTGGCTCTGCCCACTTACCGGAGTCAAATTGTAGATACGCATACTATGAAGATTAAGATTAGAAGAACGAGTGTCCGTGAAACAGTAAGTACATAATAATAATAAAATTGAATTTTTGATAACATATCTCTTGAGAACATAATAATATGAAACAAGTCACAATCCAATATTAAGTGTATGCTTATAAGATAAACATTACATTATGCATTTGGCACAACAATTCAGTAAATCTTTTCATGCAGTAATTGACCAAAAAGACAAGTTGTTTGCCTGATAGTGAGCACCATGCCTGCCCATAACTATTGCAGTGCTACCTAAAACTTTGAATATCAGATTATTTTATTTTAAGCACAAATTAGAACCTGCTTACGGTAGGTAGTTGTTTAAAATAATAAGGCCATTTGGGATATGAGGTTGCATTTTCTAACTAACCCTTTTTTCAATATTTATTTCTAGTGCCATGGTATTGCAAGTCGATACTTAAATTAAGATCATGTCTTATGACTTTCTCTATGTGATTTTGTTAGGACAATATCTGTTTTTTAATGAATATATAATTCAGTGCTGTGTTCATTGATTCATTGTGTTGCAATATTATATTATAATGTTTATAATACAGTGTAAAACAATTACACAATTAAAAACAATAAAAAATGGATTACTTCATAAATTTTACATCTCACTCATTGAAAAATACATTATAATGTGTATGAACACACTGTAGGTAGGTATGTTGTAGCAGGTACACCGCTTCATTAAATAGTAAATGTATCATCAAATTAGTAATCACGGCACTCACGCGCTTGATTACGTAATTAACAATATAATTTGGGTTTTATGAATGAAAAGAGGACATAATACTTGCAAAGGAAAAGCTTGTCTCTATTAAAGCAAGACAGTTTTAATAACATTATTATAATTCCTTTATATTCAATATCTACCAGTTTAGCTACTGAGTAAAGATTTTTATATATATATTTTTATTTTGATATAATGAATATTTTATATACATATTAATCATTTCAGTAGTAATTTATATTTATACCTGAATGGGCCATGCTGCTAGTAAAATATTAACAATTCATGCAGCTAAAACAGTTACAAATATGGATTCCATGTATAGGAACTGAATGGATAAGGATATAGCACGGGGTCAGAAGGTACTCCTACATATAATAAATATAAAATAGCTATTATATTAGTAGTAGATGCACTTTTTCATTCTAATATAATATATTATGAAAGCTCTCAAATTATCTCAAGTGTCCATGTTTTTCTAGATCCATAACTAAACAAAAGAAGACACTACAGACACAGAATAATTAATAGTACAAGCTGAACGGAAACATTGTTCCTCACAGACACCATTCAAATATTCTTATAAATAAAAGTTCAATATTTTACAACTAGTGGGGCTTTTTTTGTATGGCCCTATCAACAACCATCATAGCCTAATCTAGCCAGTGCTTAGTCTTTGGTCTAGTCCATACACATAGCTAGAATCGGCACTAACTGTAATACTATAAAGTTACAGGTAGCGCCGCCTCAAACGCTGTCTATATCAGACCTCGGGCAGCGCAAGTCCAAGAAGAAGCGGGCGGCGTCACCCGTGGCCAGCGAGAGCTCGGGAGAGGAGTACGACCCGACGAAGGGTGACACGGCGGCTGCCATGAGCGTCGCCGCGCCCAAGTCGAAGCACGCCCGGCCTAAGACGAAGATATCTAAAAATAATAAATCTATCAACAATAAATCTAACAACGCTAAGAGTAAGGGTAAGATTTTTACTTAAATCCGATAATTATCTGAAATCAATTCATCAAAGAATTGTCTTTGGAAGATGTTTTTTTCGCATTAGGGTGACATCAAACCTAACCAGAGTCCATCATGCAGTCACGTAACTGATACTTGATAGTACTATGGGCAATTGTACCGTTCCGCACTTAAGAAAATTAAAGCACGATCCATGGTTCGGCATCTAATATTTTCTAGTGAAATTGGATTGTTTTCGCCGTTGCGTCGTGTTTAGATTGACGCTAATGATGTTCAAGCCAGACACTTGTGAGCCGTAGGCGCTTGAACGATCTTATCTTTGCGATCGGCCTCTCCGCCCCTGCTGAGCTGTAGGCCAGTTCTTTCAGAGAGATAGAGAAAAGATGGGCCGTCCATACTGACGGATTGATTGGTAGACATTCTCTTGCATCGACGCTGTGAGTGAACATCAACTTTTAATACATACAATTTTATTTATATGTTTTTCAGATAAAAGTGAAAAGACTGAAAGAAATAGAATTAGTAAGGAGACGGAGAGTAAGGATTCAGGACCACAGAGTCCGTGGGCTGAATCCATGCCTAGTGAGATTCTGTTGAAGATATTCGAGAATGTCGTCGCCTCACAGGGCAGCTTACCGTCTGTGATCAGGTGAGATAAACTTTATCATCAACTCATCAGTTAATACTTCTCTACAAATGTATATACGAGATGTAAAAGTTCGCTGGAAAAGACAGATTTAATTCCATAAGTTATTTCTTTTGGAAACTCTATTATAAAAATAACCAACTGCATCTAAGGCCTCATAGACAATTATTTCTATTGTAAAAATACTTTCTAGCTAACCAATAAAATCAAGCACCGCTCGCGTGACTATAAGGAATTTTCTAATAAAATACTTAAATTATATACACATAAAATTCGCAGATCGTTCGAATATATCCTACCAAACACTAATCGACTTTATGTGAAAAATAAATATATAAGCCATAGAGCATAATTGAAATCTTGTAAAATAAAATCTTTAAGTAAAATCTTGTCAGTTTGTTACCATTCACTATGCTTCACATGCTCTGAAAGCAAACTTAAAATCCGATGATAATACCACAACACGGTGACCTTGACCTGACGTAGCCGGAAAAATTGGCACAGTACGGAACTGTGACGACACAGCTCCGCGCTACTGTAGAGTTGTCGTTTTACTGTACGATTGTCGAAGAAGGATAGTGGTTATTCTGATGAAGACCACTTGACTAGTAAGTTAAGGGATCTGATGATTTGTTGATCAACCCATTGAAATCCATGCCGCGTGTGATATCCTAAGGAATTCGATCTTGCGATGCCGATAAGTAGATTTCTGCTAGTTTTTGATGTGTATGGAAATTTTATTCTCATTAGTGATATGGACCATCGGCTTCATGCCCCTTAATTTGCTTTGCGATTAGAAAAGCGTATAACTTCCGATATACGCTAGCTCAGCGGATTAGCAAGCTGAAGTGGCAGTAGGCTGATCAGTGTCTGCAGAGCCGATAACTGTTGAAGTAGACGTGTTCTAGAGAGGCGATCGAATTGATAAACGTATTGTAAGATACCCTGCGACTAGATAGAGAGACAATAGACATAGACATAGACATAAATTTATTCATAATTATTCATTACAAGTCAGTACGCAGGATAGCTGGTAGCGGCTGGAGAAGGAGTACCGACGATCGGTTCGGTCATGTGCTTTGGGAGAGGCCTATGTCCAGCAGTGGACTAACGTGCGCTGAAGATAATGAATTAATAAACTTCAAACGAGAACTTGAAAAGAAAGTTGCCTCAAATAATGAAATATATGTTTGTTGTTTACACTAATGCACTACTCACAAGTACTTAACTTTTTTTATTCACTATTGGCTTGCCTTTGACCACTATCTCATCTGATGGTAAGCGACGATGCGGTCGACGATGTAGCACGCTTGCCAAGATAGTAGTACCTGTTCACTCGAGATTTGAAGATTCGGACTTAACGGCTATATCCACCAATACTGATAAAGAAACAAGACAGAGAATAAAACAGATTAAATCAATCAATCAATTCTTTCAGTTAACTACATTACTTTTCAATTAACGACAAAAAGTTCAGTCGATTTTATTAATAAAATTGCTCTTGTTTTCAGGTTGGGCAGAGTGTGTAAACAATGGCACAGTGTGAGCTGTAGTCCAGAACTTTGGAAAAATGTAGATCTAGCGCACTATACTACCGATAAATGCAAAACCGACTATAAACTAGTCTGGCTTTTGGAGAACCGGTTATCAAAATGTATATCACTGAATATTGGTAAGTTATCAATTATCATATATTTTTTCATTCATTAAATATAAACATAAATTTATTAATAATACTAATTTCAAGTCAAATTGGCATAACACTAGTATTGTATATATTATTAACGGGATATTTACCATGTTTATCATTTGTTTTGAGTTTTCCATATTCGTTCATTCGTGATCAGGGCGCTTGTAACTGTGCCTGAAGGTAAATCGGAAGCAAATGTCCAGCAGTGGACTGCAATATGCTGATTATGATGGTTTACTAGTTTATATGCCAATATGTTAGGACGAGATGCTAGGTCGCGGCGAGCCGACACCTTTTCTTTTTTTGCAATCGAGTAATGATATGACCACGTCGTTTATTTGATGGTAAACACCAATATTACCCATAACAATTGCAGTGGCACCAGAACTTTTAATACCACGCAAAGTAGCGCGTAGCACTGAATTGCGCTCATCACCCTGAAACATCAGATCCTCCTCCTTGCGTCGTTTCTCCAATGCTGGGGGTCGTGACCACGTCATGGTATCACTTTCTCTCTTAAGATTTAAGATGGGCTGCGCTACACATCAGATATTGAGTCTCATTATGTCCAGTAATTTCGCTGGCTACAATGCCCCAGTAATGTTTAGCGGCAGAATTACTGGTAAAGCGGTGGTGCCAACCTAGATGACCTACTGCATAGACTGCGTAGAGTGACCTTCAACCTAGAAGTAAATAGCGTGAAGTTTGCGCCATTAAACGTATAATATTGTTGTTCCAGCTCAATGGAAAGTATGCAACGTGACGTGGGTGCTGGCGTGCGTGGCGGACTACTGCCCGGCGTTGGTGGAGCTGAGCCTGGCGGGCTGGAGCCGCATCACGCCCGACCAGCTGTTCGACCTCATGCAGGGCCTCCCGCAGCTGCAGCGGATCGACCTCTCACTCACGGTAATCTCTCATTGTCCAAAGTTTTTTAAACTATGCTCTTCCTGCGTTTTTTCATTTATGTATTTATTAAAATAAAAATAACGTTAGTAGAATATTGTTAGTTTTAGTTATACATAGCGTCCGTCGTAATATCGTATGGTTGTGCATGCAAAAAAAAAAATAGTTGTTTAGAATTACTATATTGTGTTTTTTTAGTTTAATGGTCTTTAAAAAAATAGTTATTTAAAGAGAGAAAGATACCTAATCACTTTAGTGGCTGAAAGACCGGGTGACCTCTATTTTCTGATCATTTAAATCCATGTTTTTTTTTGTAAATCTTGATTTATTAAAAAGGAGTTTGATCACATATGATCATGGCACTCCCATCGTATACATCTACCAACTAATCTTGGCGTTTTATATGCTCTATGTTGAAAACTGAGGTTGGGGAGGAGGAGGTACTTTTAAGGACCAAATGCATGTGCTGTATTTCGATACAAAGGTAAAAGACCACAAGATTGATTAATTGTGTAAATCGATGTTAATAAGTGAAGGTCTGCCATCATAATGTAACAAGTTAGGTCTGCAATCCAGCTAAGTTGCGGTGGATAAAAAAACAGCTCGTTCTATAACAACAATTGACTGTAATGTTTTAGTTGAATAGTCTATTCTATGCTTTTTAACCCCTCCGACGCAAAAACGTCTGTCTGTGGCACCGTAGCTCTTAAACGGGTAAACCGATTTGGATGTGGTTTATTTTATTTGAAAGCAGGTTTTCTAACGGTAACCACCGTTAACCACCGCACTTAGACATGTTTTATCAAAATCGGGTCAGGCGTTTTTACTTTTTATAGGTTTTTTGTGTCGAGGGTTTTTAAAATTCTAGTTAACTAAAATTCGCTTGTGCTCCAATAATTACCTATTTTTTTCCAGTCTGAAACGGGTGGATCGAGCACGTGTCTGTCAGCGGCGTCGATGGCGCGAATCGCAGAGAACTTCGGCGCGCGACTCACGCATTTGACGCTCGCCAACAACAAATTTACTGCGCTACCACAAATCCTGTCTTCCGTAGCGGTAAGTTGGTAACTTCTCTGGATAGATTGGCTCTACACCAAAAACAGTTTTTTCGTTGAAAAGTATATTTTTCAAGACAAGCTTTTAACAAATTCGTAATCGGAACCACGAGCAAATTAAAACGAGCCCAAACACTAGTTGTTTACGATTATCCGTCAAGGAGTTCCATTGCCTACCTTCTGTCTCCATCATCAGATCAGCTGGCTGTCCGACGGGGGTAACGTACATTACACATGCGTGACGTTGTTTGACTCAATATTCAACAGTAGATAGCAATACCCCTGCGATGACTGTTGATTCTAAATAGGTTTTAATGTAACCGACATCTCACTTACAAACTATTACACGTGTTGGTTCGTGTGAGTATTTACTTCAGCATTGTTAAGCAATTAGCTAACTGCAGAGATAACCCTTCACCTTTATTAGCGTTAATCAGAAAGTGATTTAGTATGCGGGAAAATTGACGCTTGTAGAAACCAGTACAGTTAGTGGAAAACTAATTAAACTTCAAAGAAATGGTGTCCAAATGAAATATTATGAGACTTTGATATTTGAAAGGGTTGTAATGACACCCCATTAACATTACAATCTAGCCTAATAAGGCTAATAGAGCTGTATATAACCACAGAATACTAAGGTACAGAAGCATGACCCTGCAAATAAATTTAAATAAATAGCGATTCTTGCTACGACGCAATAACGTTCAATTCAGCTCGCGTAGCGCTGCATACCTACCAGTCATATTAACCTACAGAGCGCCTCTCTTTCTTTCGCTTAGCTTTTATCTCTTCTGACGCGGCACGTGTAACGTTAGGGTTTATACTTGTGTTGTAATGAATTATCAATCTGAAAAGGTATTTAGTTCAAGTTATGTATCTCTCTACACTGAGAAAACTGACAATCATAAAAGAGGTGAATTCAGCTTAAAGTATGATGAATTCACTCAAAGGACGGAGCATAGTGATTCACCAAAAAGAACGATGATAATACTGATGTTGATGATAACAGTATTTAAGATGATGTGTCACCATGGATTTAGTTTTAGTTACCTACTATTTTTCGATGCCTTCCTCATATATCCAGTTATATCCTATTAGTTTTCCTACAATTTTTCGGTGACTTCCTCACATATTCAGTTATGTCATACAATTTTTCCAACTATTTTTCGGTGCCTTCCTTATATATCCAGTTATATCCTATTATTTTTCCTACTATTTTTCGGTGACTTCCTCACATATTCAGTTATATCATACAATTTTTCCTACTATTTTTCGGTGCCTTCCTCATATATCCAGTTATATCCTATTATTTTTCCTACTATTTTTCGGTGACTTCCTCACATATTCAGTTATGTCATACAATTTTTCCTACTATTTTTCGGTGCCTTCCTCATATATCCAGTTATATCCTATTATTTTTCCTACTATTTTTCGGTGACTTCCTCATATATCCAGTTATATCCTATTATTTTTCCTACTATTTTTCGGTAGCCTCCTCGTATTTTAGGTTAGGTCCTCTTACTTTTCCTACTATTTCCTCATATCTCTGGTTATAGCCTATTATCTTACGGAGGTCGCCCTCAATAGGAGGATTGTGTTTTTTAATAAACCAATTAATATCTCTATAATACACCAGTGATTAGTTGTAGTTCTACTCATTCTCCATCAGTAGGACTACAACTAAATACTGGTGGATTACACAGAAATTGTTTGGATTATTAGAAATCACAATCCTCCTATAATTGAGGGCGCCACTGGACTTACATGATCCCCTTATTTTTAAGTATCCAATATTGGTTCTTTCCTTTTAAATATTATTAGGTGTGAGCTCAACATTAAAAAAAACTGAAGAACCCTAAACTTGAACCTTAAAAAAATGGAGAGTAAGTAAAAAAAATAGAAAAAAGTACCTTGGCAAGAATGGTAAGAAGGTGAAAAGGGATGTATGTATAAATTAAACAGAAAATTGAATGGTATTTTTATTTCCATAGTATGAATGAATAATTATTATATACTCTAAACATTTATATTCAGTATAAAAGAAGACTGTTTTGTTTAGAAACATCCTCGCCTTAATGATTACAGTATCTATTTGTCGGTCATTATAAAGAATCATTATATACATTATGTTCATGGCACCTAGAACTATATAACAGAATCATTTCCTTACCGTCACAAATTGCCAATGTATTAGCTATTTTTCGACGAAGAAACGAGTCCTTTGTGGTGTTAAGCTTCTGCTGAGCAGCTTTTAGTATGTTTTCCGATGAAGCATCCAAGGCGTCGAGGCCCCCGGATTTATCAGGGAACAGTGCTTCGTAGTCATACGTCAGGAGTCGCCATCCATCACTTGACTTCAGGATAGGATACTTATTGAAGTACTCCTGTAATGTCCCTTCCTCGTAGTACAAGTACCGGAGGCGAGCTCGCACCGTCTCCCGCCACAGGGCACTGACCTCCTGCCACGGACCAGCTGAAGGACTTGACAGCTGCTCTAATGCTGACGCTACGTCCTCCACTTCACCTGCACACAAAAATTAAAACGATTAATAATTAGTACAATGACAATAACGGTTCTTAGATTCAGATATTTTGTAATTTGTAACGAAAATTTATACTAATTCAGATATTTTTCTCAATAATTTTGTTCTTGATAATTTAATTCAATCTGAAAACATAAAATTTCTTGAAAAGGAGTTACCTTCTTTAAGTCCGGTCAGGTCGATTCCAGCGAGTGGAGGGGTGTCTAGCCTAGGACTGGACTTGGAGCGAGAACGTGACTTGGGCTTTTCAATAAGGCCCAACGAAACTAAATGCTGCCGTCGAGCCCTTCTGGCGGTGACTAACCAGCCAGAGATATTGCGCTTAGCCTGGTAAGCATCAGCCGGCAGGTACGGCGCGTAGTATAGGGGTGGTGACTCCTCTTTAAATAATCTGCCAATGTCGTAGGATAGAGCAAGCAGCTGCGAATCTGTCAGAAGTACCGGGTTTTCGGCCGTAATGAGCTTCTCCATAAGCAGCTTGCATAAACGCCCACGCACGTTTGAGGGTAAGGTGCCCGTTTTCTGCCCAATTGCTATTATTTGTTTTCCCTCGACTGATGAATTCAGTATGGTATTCACCTGAAACACAAATAGTATAAGTATGGCATTACAAACTAAATATGCAAGGTAAAAGTTAAAAAAAATGTCACTAAAATGTTGAAAATACAGGTTCAATACCTACCTTCCATTCAGTATAATGATCAGTTGGAGTCGGTGCCAGTCTAGGCATCATGCATTTAGTTGTTAGTTATAGCTGTCACCAACTCCAAATATATTACTGATCTTTGTGACATATAGTATAGCTCCTAAACGGCCGTCCGTACACACATACAGGACAGGACAGGTACAGACGTTAAACTTATCTGTTTACGCCGGGGGTTAACAATATTGAATGTCAATTTAAATTCCTTATCAAAAGTACAGGATAATAGGCAATAACTTACTAAATTGCTCCCGGTGGACTCTTGTCTAACTGCTTCACCCACTGACGACGACGAGTCCAGTGGTATCACCAGTATGTCACCATCCTAAAATAATATTTACTTTGAGACAATGTTATAATAGTACATGTAACAAAAAGGTGTGATAATATGAGTATGTACGGTCAATTAACCTCAATAATCGTTGAAATAATCACTAAATGTGTCCGAGTGCGACCGTTAACTAACAGGCTATAGCTAGCCCTAGCCGGAGATAACTCAAGGGAAGTGTTATATTTTTTTACTAGTAATCGGTTCAGCATTGCAGGTGTGAACGGTCCTGCCCTCGTCCCTTGATCCGGCCCTGATAAAAACTAATCGATCAAGATCAGGACTGATCCTGGTCTCAAAGAATGTCTATACCAAATTTTGCATCGGTTCAGTGTCTTAGGTATGAAAATGTGAAAAGGTCCTGCCCCAGCCGACAGATAGACAGACAAACTTACTTTCGCATTTATAATATTAGTATGGATGTAATTACAAATTAATACATATTGCTCTTGAACCAAAAAACAGTAAGTACGAGTACTTTTCTACAATTTTGCAGAACTTACCAAATTTTCCTGGTTAAGTCCTGCTTCGCAGTCTTGGTTGAGGATTGAGCTTTGCAGTCCTTCACACGGTGGCAGAGGCTCTAAGTTACAAGGTAGACTAGTTAACAAGTCATTCCTCAGGACCTCTTCAAAGAGTGATGAATTGTAGGAGTTATCCTGAAATTTAACAAGAAATTTAAAAAGGTAATAATAATGTACTTAGTTGGTAAACTAACAAGACTGATGAAAAGTTATGATTTTATTCCACTTTTTAAATAAATACTGCACCGGTTAAATTGGTAGGTATCTTAAGAAGACTTTAAAATAATAAAAGTTAATAAGTAGGTACCTACCTACATGCAAGTAGGAGAATGTGCATTTAAGCGACGCAGGGCATGTGTAAGCAAAAAGTTTAAAACAAAATTTACTTTTTTGAAATACAATTTAACATGAAAACAAACCATATCTTTTGGTTGGTCGCTTTTTAACATGGCCAGAGCTGCTTCAAACCGGAGTCTGTCCCCTATTTGAGGGAACATACTATGTATGTCTTGTTTACTAAGCATCTGCATTGTTGCGATATCAATTCTTTCAGCTGAAAAAAAAGGTAAATTTAACAGCGCCCTGATTGCAGCTGTGAAATGCACTACGTCGCATCGACTTTATAAAATGTAGGTTGGTACCTATTTGTTTTTTTTTGGGTTGCAGTTGCACATCGAATCTAGTGTATAATATAAATATGAACGTATATCTAGGTAGGTGGGTAGGTACCATACGACAAGACTATTCTTGGTTTCGCTGTACACTCCAAAGTGTACAGCGGCCAAAAAAGTGTTATTTTCGCAAATCGTTTATTTTCTCGATTCTATAGTATGTAACACCTAGAAAGGCTAAAAGTGTCTGGGTGTTTTTTGTCTCCGATCAACCGTTTGTCGTAAAAACGATGTCGAAGGGATCCATAGGTAAGGTTATGTTAGAACTGTGACCTTGAAATTGGTCGCGAAATTTTTTTAAGTATTTTTTCATAGTGCCTCTAAGACGACACTCTGACCCTATTCTTGCTAGAAATTAGAATGTGTGAATGTAATGTGTGAGCTCATGCTAGCAACTTACTAGGTAGGTTTGTCAACTTACTTTCAAAACGATCGATGTAGCGTTCCAAATTCCACTTCTTCAAAAGATCACGCGTAGCCATATCCATTTTTGCACTGATCAAACACGTTCACTGGCACTAATGGAATTGTTATTGCTATTAATTAAACGAGTCGTGAGTCGTGACTTGCCGGCTGTAGCGGTGAAATACAAATGGCCGACCGAAATGGCGCGGCGGCGGAATGAAGTGAGAGAGGGAGACCTCATTATATAATGCCGTCACCTTAAATTTGTAGGACATCATTCAAATGCTACAAATGGGTCTCTGTAATAATAATTTAGTAGGATACACATAAAATAATATGACTATATTATTGAACTTTGATGCTTACTCTAAAAATATGAGATTATTTAATCGTATTATCATAGGATTCACATAAAATAATATGACTGTAATATTAAAAAATGATGCTTACTTTAAAAATATAAGTTTAAAGCATTATAATTTAATATAGTACATTAGGGGGAGGTCATCGTATTTTTAGAGATACTTCTTCATATTAAACTATGAAATCTATTTATATTACGGTGACTGTCATTGTGTTTTTTAATTAGAATCTTATTTATAATTATCATACTAATTTATGGGACAGTGGACCATTTTCTATTACATTGTGTTATTATTTGAAGAAGACAATGTTATTTCATAATTACAAATTTTTACGATGACAAGTATCATAATATTGCATTATTTACCCAAAAAATTCGATTCCATCTTAACAAATTTCAGTTCTAGCGTAATATTTACTTATTATCAACATATTATAAGACAACGCATCTATTTTAAACCAACGTCACGATATTTTAAGATTATGCCAAAATGACATTTTTCTCAGTGTACTGTCTAATACTATTATTCTCATTCGGTGAACAATAACTTTTCAAACAGTATACCTACCTAGTATTAGCACAGAAGACTTAATAATACAAGTAGTATTAGGTATTAGCTACAACTATTCTACAAGTGGGCATATTTTAATTTTCAAACTAAGACGACTAGGCATACACTCATATAGGTACTGTCTAAGAACCTGAATAGATCTATTAACATGCGACAAGAAACGGCCACGGCTACCTAGTCCGGGAGCCGTCACCCGAAAATCATGTTAGTTCATAATTAGCGCAAGCTAAATCTAATCTAACGCGCTTTCGTAAAAATAGCAGTGGCAAGCGTTGCGCCACGGGCGGCCCGCGGCAACCCACTGCACCCTGCACGGCCCGGCCGGCAGGGCCCGGCTATGTACTTGTAGCTTCGAACCTACAGTGCGGAATGCGCTAGGCCTGGTATAACTAAGAATGTGTTAAGGCGAAGACACTGTTCTTGCTGTTCTTTACGGATATGTGTCAATTAACACTTTTTTGAATGCGTTGATTTGTTTTGTCAGACGCACTGTCAGAACCTGGAAGTGCTGGATATATCTGGCGCGCAGGCGACGTCGCACCCCGCCGCCATCCCGCTCGAGGCGCTGCAGAAGGGCTGCCCCAAGATACGCGTGTTCCGAGCCGCCAACTCGCAGCTGGTGCTAGCTTCTGCCACCACATCTCAACAGGTTCGTTACATGCGCACGTGTGCGTATAGTGCGTGAAAAGTGCACGACCGCAGTTTCGCAAACCTAACCTTCCTACATCAGCTGGGAGCTCAGTGAATCATAAGTGTTTTTTTTATTATCCGGGCACCATTGGCCTGCTTGTAAAATTGCCTTTCTGATTAATTTTAGTTTAATTTTTAACATGTTAATTTCCTTACTAGCTACGCCTCGCGGTTTCACCCGCAGCTTGCAGGATAAAAAATACTCTATATGTTAAATCCAGGGTATAAGCTATTTCATTCCGAATTTCACTCAAAACCGTTCAGCCGTTGCGGCGTGAAGACATTACAAACACACACACGAACTTTTGCATTCATAATATTAGTGTGATGTGATCGCCATACTCATACGTGTTTAACTGCACAGATGGAAGTGGACGGCTGGTCGCAGCTGGAGGAGCTGTCGATAGCGGGCGAGGCGGCCAACGAGCTCATCGGGGAGTACAAGCTGGGCGACGACGCACTGTCGCGCCTGGTGCGCGGAGCCACGCGCCTGCGCCTGCTGGACCTGCGCGGCCTGCAGCGGCTCACCGACTCGGGGCTCGTGCGTGTGCCGGCCTGGGACCTTCAGCATCTGTTCCTCGGCGGTGAGTGTCGCTAGTGAGGCTACGTTACTGCGCCTGTTGGACCTGCGCGGCCTGCAGCGCCTCACCGACTCGGGGCTCGTGCGTGTGCCGGCCTGGGACCTGCAGCATCTGTTCCTCGGCGGTGAGTGTCGCTAGTGAGGCTACGTTACTGCGCCTGTTGGACCTGCGCGGCCTGCAGCGCCTCACCGACTCGGGGCTCGTGCGTGTGCCGGCCTGGGACCTGCAGCATCTGTTCCTCGGCGGTGAGTGTCGCTAGTGAGGCTACGTTACTGCGCCTGTTGGACCTGCGCGGCCTGCAGCGCCTCACCGACTCGGGGCTCGTGCGTGTGCCGGCCTGGGACCTGCAGCATCTGTTCCTCGGCGGTGAGTGTCGCTAGTGAGGCTACGTTACTGCGCCTGTTGGACCTGCGCGGCCTGCAGCGCCTCACCGACTCGGGGCTCGTGCGTGTGCCGGCCTGGGACCTGCAGCATCTGTTCCTCGGCGGTGAGTGTCGCTAGTGAGGCTACGTTACTGCGCCTGTTGGACCTGCGCGGCCTGCAGCGCCTCACCGACTCGGGGCTCGTGCGTGTGCCGGCCTGGGACCTGCAGCATCTGTTCCTCGGCGGTGAGTGTCGCTAGTGAGGCTACGTTACTGCGCCTGTTGGACCTGCGCGGCCTGCAGCGCCTCACCGACTCGGGGCTCGTGCGTGTGCCGGCCTGGGACCTGCAGCATCTGTTCCTCGGCGGTGAGTGTCGCTAGTGAGGCTACGTTACTGCGCCTGTTGGACCTGCGCGGCCTGCAGCGCCTCACCGACTCGGGGCTCGTGCGTGTGCCGGCCTGGGACCTGCAGCATCTGTTCCTCGGCGGTGAGTGTCGCTAGTGAGGCTACGTTACTGCGCCTGCTGGACCTGCGCGGTTCTATCCTATTCTATCTCTTTCACATGTAAATTTACAAAATTAATAACTGTATGAAGGAGTTATTAGTTATTTTTTTATTTTAAACTAGCTGCGCCCCGTGGTTTCCCGGGATAAAAAGTAGCCTATGTGCTATTCCAAGTCCTAATGTACCTACATACCAAATTTTATTAAAATTGGCTCAGTAGTTTTTGAGTGAAAGAGTAACAAACATACATCCATTCATTAATACAAACTTTCGCGTTTATAATATTAGTAGGATTTTACTAATACCAGGCCAAGCGCACTCCGCACTGTAGGTACGAAGCTACAAGTACATAGCCGGACACCGACGGCGGGTCGCGCGTCGTTACACGTGCCGCGTCAGAAGAGATAAGAGCTATGCGATAGAAAGAGAGGCGCTCTGTAAGTTAATATGACTGGTAGGTATGCAGCGCTACGCGAGCTGAATTGAATTTTATTGCGTCATAGCAAGAGTCGCTATTTGTTTAAATTTCTTTGCGAAGTGATGCTTCTGTCCCTTAGTAGTCTGTGCTAATAGTTACACTAGTGAGGCTAGCGCTGGACGTCGCCAGACCTGGTTCATTCATATGTTTAAAGTTCGAATACTTCTGTGCACTGCGAGCTAGATTGCATCGTTGGGTAGCATTTTTCGGAATGTCTTGACGGAGTGAACCCACCTATACATAGTATTGCCTATTCTGTGACGTGACGGCACGCGACGTATGTTGTATCAACAATAACCGTGCCCCACGCGGCAGGTTGCAACGTGACGCGGAAGAGCAACGCGTGCCTGGAGCTGATCTGCGAGAAGTGGTCGCACAGCCTGCTGGAGCTGGACCTGTCGTGGGCGTCGGCCGCGCGCGCGCTCGACGCCGCCGTCGCCGCGCTCGCGGACTCGACCACCACGCGCCTCAAGTAACTATCTACTCTACTATACATGCATTTTTTATATATTTTTACTGGTCCGGACACGATGTACTTTAAGCCCAATGACAGTTTCAAACAAAGGAAGACGAGTGACACAGTTTCAAAGATGGACGTTCTCAAGTGTGTCTCGCCACACGCGAGTGTTAGTTTAGTCACGCTTAGACCACAGTCGTGAACGCTTGTGCCTTACGTGGTCGTACTTTCAACAAAAACTCATTAAAAATGTCTGCGTGCTTGTTTAGAAAGTGTTATAATCACTTAGGAAAGTAAAATAAGTCACATAGTATTACTTTCCACTCGTAGGTATAAAATATCCATGATATTTTGATAAATAATAAAATATTATTATTCTTGCTCTTCCATATTTGTGAGAGCCAGTTAGCCAATTGAAATAGAAGTGAGAGACACGATACGCGATATTAACTGATTGAAGTTTAGTTACATCTTGCTCCCACGCATTGATTGGCGGCTCTACCCATCCTTGTTATACACACTGCCTACTTGTGTAGTCGGAGAGTGCGCCGCCGCCGCCGATATACGCCACATATGTAACTGTTACGTATTCTGTGCCGCAGCGAGCCCAAGCTTTTAGATTACAATATTAGCGCGTCACTCGTCTTCCTCTGTTTGAAACTGTCATTGTTTAAGCCATGTTTTATTTTGGAATACTGTACTATATATTATTGAATGAATTAATGAATAAGTCTTTATTGGTAACACCACAATACAGAACAAGCTATTACTTTTTCTGTAGACAAACTTAACAATGTAAGTGTTTTGTCAAAATAAATGTTTTCTTTCTAAGTGTCGCAAAGGGCGGCCTTATCGCTTAAAGCGATCTCTTCGAGACGCGACAACCGACACGAGACAACCGTAGATGGTTAACGGAGTTTACTAGTCGGTTTTAAAACACCCTCTAACTACAACCGTACCAAACGTTCCCTTTTATTTCAGGACGCTCAATCTTTGCGGTTCCTCGGTGTCCTTTGATCCAGTGAAAAAGGTACTTCTCAAATGCATAAAACTCGAGTCAATAAACTTGAGTTCGTGTCGCGCTCTACCCAGGGGCATGAAGCGACTCTACACAGGTAAGGAGCTACAGGATCTCAAAGACGGCCTTGACCCCGAGAAGGTCAAAGCCAAAGAGGAAGCAAAAGAAACTAATAAGGAGGCCAAAAAGGGCAAAGAGACGAAAAAGACGGAGGCCGATTCCAAATCGGACGCCAAAAAGTCGAGTTCGAGCGCGCTCGAAACTTCAGATTCCAAGCCAGAATCCAAAACGCAGGACGAGTGCTCCTCGTTCCTATTCCAGGAACCGAAAAGCGTCGCCAGCTCGGGACCAAACGAAAAGAACACTTCATCGGATACGGTGAAAGCGTCACCCGATAGCAAATCGACAGAGCTCCCGGCGGGTAAAGACGAGTCGACGAATACGGAAGGACAGCGCTCGTCGCGAGACACTACGCCCAAACTGCTGAGTCCCCTCCCGCAGTCACGGCCCGACTCCTCCTCCACGCCGCGCCGCGACCGCGCCCGCCCCGAGGGCGGCGGCGCCGGTCCGCCCTTCAGCCCCGTCCCCAAACCCGACTCCCAGGTACAGAGCAGCCCTGACGTGCTACCCGACGCGGTCAAGGGCACCTCCTGGAATATAGGGCACTACAAAACTACTCCCACACATAAGTCTGAAGCGAGTCCTCTCAATAGGTTAGATAGTAGCAAATTAAAACACGGCAAAATGATAGAGCAGTGCAGTCCCACCACTTCCCTCGAAAATAAACGCAGCCCGGAAGCCATAAAGCAAGACATGAAAAATACTAGCGGCTGGAACTACGGCAACTACAGTCCGATGCCGCGCCAGGAGGGCCAGTTCTCGTCCCAGCGGAGCCCGTACTCCGCCCAGCCGAGCCCGGCGCAGCCCAGCCCCTACTCCGCCCAGCCCAGCCCCTACTCCACGCAACCCAGTCCCTACTCCTCGCAGCCCAGCCCCTATTCCGCGCAACCCAGCCCCGACACCAGTCAAATAGTCAAGCAGGACCTGCAGAAATCCAGCGGCTGGAGCTCCGGCAACTACAGCCCGATGCCGAAACATCATCAGCCGTTCTCCCCGCACCCCTCCACGCACGCGAGCCCCGACCCCGGCGGCGGCGGCAAGGGCGCGCCCAACCGCACCCCCGGCCAGTACAGCCCCATGTCGCGCCAGGACCGCCTGCACCAGAGCCCCTACTCGCCGCGCCCGAGCGTCGACGCCGTCGCCTACTCCAACAAGAAGAGCCCCGGGATGGGCAACTTCAGTCCCATGGTGCGGTCCGACTGCCACCTGCCGAGTCCCGACGGCGGCCCCGCCCGGGCGGCGCCGAGCGGCAGAACTCAGGACATCTACGGGAGGACGAAGCCGCCGGACGTCCTCCCGAATCCAGTCCCGCTGCCGGAGATACCGACCCAGTGGGGAATGGACAGATTCAATCAGATGTGCAACGCGGCAGCGTCCTCGCTGGACGCGCTGGGGTGGGGCGTGTCGGCGGCCGACAGCCTGCCGGCGCTGCTGAGCACGCCGCCGCCGCAGCCGCAGTGGTCGGGCCTGCCGCCCTTCGGGAGCAGCGCGCGCCGGCCCGCCGACGACGTGGGCGACCCGTGGACGATAGGCCAGTACCGCGAGGAGCCGCCGCACCAGGTGCACGACACCTTCGTGGAGCAGAACATCAGCTTCGAGTCGCTGCGGACGCACGGCGGGCAGCCGAGCCTCGCGCTGCCGACCTACCTGGACGACGGGTTCGCGGAGACGTCGCGGGCCGACTGACGGCCGCGCCCGCCCGCGACGCGCCCCGCCGCCGCCGCCGCCGCCGCCGCCGCCGCCGCTGCCGCCGCCGCCGCCGCCGCCGCCGCCGCCGCGCTGCGTTCCGGTGGACTGCTCGAAAGTGTTTGTGAGATTACTCCGCGAAATGTGGGGTGATGCCGTATTCGAAAGAACGATTATAATAAAACGTTGTAAATAAGATTATTTAGTTAGGTGTAAGATTTAAAAAGCTAGATACTATGCATTAATATTATTTTGCGGTCGATATAGTCTATGAGAATGAGATATAAAATATAAGAAAGAGAACTATAAATATAGTTGAATCATCCATCGAGTTAGATATTGTTGGATTATACTCATGTTTTAAGTCTTTATTTGAATGCCAAAATATGTTTTCAACTAGGCCAAATTGATTATTTATTTCAATATTAATATCGTCATTTCGTTTAAAAGTAATTGGTTGTTTACAGTACCTAAAGTCGTATGTATGTTATGCGGCTAAAGCGAATGTACCGCACGGCATAATGTCTTGTCTCACTTGTGTTATGGTTATACTGGGTATTCGCAATGGAATGCTTTCCATCTACCATATTTTGAAATAAAAGGGAGCATGTCTCAAAATCGGGATTCATAGTCATAATAAAAATACAAAGCATAACACATAGTGATGCGGTACATAATTTCGTTGGCAACGTTGTTATTCACATTACATTTTTGCAGTTGTAATAAAACTGAACATTCCTTTTCACAAATCTCATGTTCAGATGAATAATTTAATGAGGTTTTCATAATTAACAGAATATTGAATGAACTTTAATGTCTCTTTGCATTATTAGAAGCTTTAGATATTGTTAACAATGGTTGATAAATTATATTGTTGACATTTCATTAGGATAGGCTGAGAGGCTAAGGAATCAGTGCGATGCATTTAAAATAAAATAAATGTTTTTGAGTGTAATGTTTATTCAATAAGGCCCTCCTCCCCAAAATTACATTTTTGTGTATTGGAGTGTCCTTTATTTCAATGTTTACTCGTAGAAGTTATGAGCAGTAACAAACATATCGATATAAAATACCCGCCATGAGATAGAGTTCGTCTACTGGAGTTATTCGATTCGCGTAAACTGATCCGAATGGGGAGACCCATTCGAGTTGGTGGCATCAAGATAATGGTAGGGCAAATACAATTTAATTGAATCAGTCTTTGTTACCATATGTGATCTTTTTATTTGTTCACACTTTCAATGTACCTATAGGACAATAATTACAAAATGGGACGAAAAATATTAAAGTATAGAACTTAATCACGCACAGTTTCCTTAGCTGAATTAATTTTAAGAATAGTTGAGCTGTATTTTCAGTCCAGGATGTTTTTTAAGCTATTGAAAAAGTAAATGTCATTTGAAACCATTTGTAATTCTTTACCGTAATATTTTTTATAATGAATCTTTTCGATAACAATTGTGCCAGAATGCCTAAAATAATATAAATATTCAATGAAAGTGCAGAAGAAGTAGGAATCTATAGCTTTAACAGCTCTCGACTTTCGTTTTAATATTTTCTGTCTGTATGGCATTTTAAAGAGGTTGTAATGTTTTTATGCAATATTTAAAGATAGTAAAGGCAATACAGAAACTTAAAAATGCAATAAACGCTATAACAATGTAATAATAATTTATAATTGATTTTAATTCTTTTGCTTCATTTCATTAACAGTGCGTGCAGCTATTTTTATAACAATATTTTGTCCTCAATATAGTAATATGCTACAATTAGTAGTTAATATTTTATTTGTAATATTTTGCATTTCTTAATTCACTTGTATGGAAGGTTTTTATTTTATTCTACTGCTATTTAGTAGCCAATTTTATAAAGTATTTATTTTCTTTCTATTATATAATATAAATATATTAAGCATTAATACAAAATGCCAAGCAAAAAACTCATACAAGGCTTTTCGGAAAGAAAAGATACGACCACCGGCTGCGACTTGAACCTTTTCTTAGATATTATTTTGAGCATTTTAATTGGCTGACCATTATTACATATATTTACATATTTCGATTTTTTTGTAGTTGTGTCTTGGCTGTGTGCTTTGACTGCTTACATAGTGGTTACAAAAGAATCTCACATTAACTAATAACAACCTACAATTGGCAACTAGTTTGAATTGTAATCTGCAAATTAACAAATGTAGTTCAGCAGGAATACGTGTTCTATGACACGATTATTAGTTGTATCAATTAAGCTACGTAACAACCGTCTCACTGAAAGCATGCAAATATTATCGTGAGCGTGTTGTTACTAGCTATTAGGCTTGCTGCCAAATAGCATGACTTTTCCAAGTTATTAAAATTCCCAATTCGTTAAAAGATTCAGAGTTACTAATGTGCCTACTATTTTATTCATTTAAGAAAGAAGTTAACGGTCAATTTTAATCGCGTGTGTTTTATATCGTTTGTGTTTTCTATTTTCATTTTTTACTTTTTTATGCAACCAAACAAAGAGTCTTGTAAAATCATGTCTTTAAATTATTTTTTAAATTGATGAACGCTAAGTACAAAGTGCTTTGTTAAAATTATTTTACAAAGTTACATACGTTCACGTTGTATTTAATCACAGAACCATGAAATCCACCAAATATTGTTTACAATACCTGCATTAGCCTTAAAAATTGCCTAATGTTTTACTGAAGAGAATATTTTATAGTTTTATTAACTTATTACAAAATGAGAAATAATTATTTAGGTACTATACATAGAATGTATAAATAATAATAGGCGAATAATATGTTAAATGATCGTGTACCATAGTATGTATAAAATAAAGTTGACTAATATCTGTAAGTTCTGTTATGTAGAGATTTTTGTTTGTAATATTGTTACACCTACTGCGTGGACTTCTCACAGGCGGTCCAATTTTTATAATCTAACCAATAAAATATCGATGTGATTGTACATTTACATTTTGAATAGAATGTACTCTATTTATTAAATTCTTTTGTTGAAAAGCTAACACCCCATCTATTTTGTCGTTGCAAGTCCTAAAAATAAACCAGACTCAGGTTTGTAATAGTAACTGTGAGCATGTTTCGTTACTTCGACTACTACTGGCACCCGAAACACAGTTTTTAACTAGTTCCTATGGGTTATTTTTATTAGTAGCCTATGGATTCAACATTCACATGTAAACTTTTTATGCAAATAAACTCATTATTATTATTATTAATTCAGGCAGCGAATTATGTAGGCTATAGGCAGGAGGATGCAAAGGAAACCAAAAAGCTTTGGTTCTACATTTAATTAAATATAAAAATTACATGTTAAGTTCCTACATGGTAATTATCCTAATGGGTGACAGCGGGTCGATGTGAGAACCAGAAGTGCCGGTGTGGGGGAAAGATATACAATGTTAAAAGTTAGAAAGAGAGGGCATGATGTGCTGCGTTAGCGCCTCGTGCCTCGCTGCTGCGGGCAGTTGGTATGCGCCGCGACGTCATACGTAACAAGCGGACTTGGTTCCTCAGTAATGAACCCCAATACTAAAAAAATAAATAGTAAAATAATACGCCCAACGATCACATTCATAGATCCTGGCCCCTAACTGGGATTTCCTGTATCTAGGGAACCAGGAACTACGAGGACCATGGTGCCACAACACCCAGACATGAAACAAATGTTTGCACTTTTTTTTCCTCACAAACATTTGTCCCGTTGCGAACCCGCAACCTCAGTGATGTAAGTATGAGATTTAAGCCAACCTGCCCAACCACTACACCAGAGACGCTGTCAGAGTGTGTGAATGTTAGTTTATAATTATTCTATCGCGTTTTGAAACTGCGACTTTTTCGCGACGTTAGGAATGTGCAGAGGTTCCGGCAAGTCTTCTTGTTGCAGTGAACTCAAAAGCAGACGTGACGTTTTTTAGCCTCAACTTGCTGAAAGGGCCATCTTAAAAACTGATTTTAAAGGTAATAAGTGCAGCACATTACCGGCCGTGTACAACTTGGCACTGCAACTGTGGATGGACAATCGTGGCGCTTATTTATACTACAATACAAAAAACACTACTTAGCCGCCATCCGTCATATTAGTTGTATTTTGGATAATAATAAAAGTATATCTATTCTATAAATATTTAATAAAACGGCTAGGACTCACGTAGTTTGTCGAATTAGTCGACCTAGGTTTCGAGCATGTCCGATGCTCTTCATCAGGGGCGAGTTTACGCTGCGAGATCGCGGCGACCACTGGCGGTGTCGAGGCGAGATGCGCGGGCGGCCGCCCGCTCCGCACGACGCGAGGGAGGAGGTGGCGTCGGCGGCGCCTGCGGGGAGCGCCACGCGCCTCTCGCGCGCTGTCGTGTTGCCGACGACGACCGCACTAATGTCGGCACGAGTTCTTCATCATCGCTGACAACGTCGTCGCCGAAAGTTCCGTCACACACTGTGCTGACTGTGTCACACTCTAGACTACCTACCACATTCTGTGTCGAGGTAGCATTAAGAAGTGGTTTCCACGCTGCAGACAACAACCATCCACGGTCCCGGTTGAAGTTAGGACATCGAGAGATCTCTATAGCCTCACGCACTTTTCGAGGTACGAAGAACTTCTCTCTGGACAGTACGGAGGCTTTGTCAAACCTGATGTAATGTTTGACGTCTGCGAGATGTGCATGCTCTGCCAGAGCCGATTTTGTTGTGTCCACATTCTTAATGCTCCTTATGTGTTCGGTAAGTCTAGTTGCAATATTGCGTCGCGTTTCGCCTATGTAACACTTGCCACAGTCGCACGGTATACTGTAGACTCCTGGCACGTTCAATGGATCACTATCCTTCGGTGAGCGTAGCAGCTGTCTTAGTTGACCCGGAGGACGGAAGAACGCCTTAATGTTGTACTTACGTCGTAAGAGATATCCGACTTTGTCCGTTACTCCTCTTACAAACGGCAAATAAACCGGAGACCGTTCCACCCTGGGTGGCCGCTTTAGCTCACTTGGATTCAACCACCGAGAACACTGACGCCAATTGTAACCATTACTCTCCAATACACCTCTTACGTGCTCAAGCTCGCTTTCTACGTATTGAGGGTCACACAACTTAAGCGCTCGATTGATCAGCGATCTTGGCACCGAAGATAAATGCGCAGGATGGTGATGTGAGTCCGCTTGTAGGTATCGGTCTGTGTGAGTCGGCTTACGGTGGACAGTATGGGTCAGGATGCCATCAAGTCCACGAATCACCCGGACATCTAAGAATGGCAATACCCCTCCACTCTCTTCCTCCACAGTGAAGCTGATATTGCCATGCAGTGAGTTCAGGTGCTCAGTGAACTGAGACAGATCTTTCTCGGCGATTATCGCGAAGACATCGTCTACGTATCGCCACCAGTATCGCGGTTTCACAGGAGCGTCTTCCAGCGCAAGACCTTCAAACCACTCCATGAAAATGTTCGCCACCACTGGCGCAATTGGAGAACCCATGGCTACTCCATCAACCTGCAGATAGTACTCCCCACTCCACATAAAATATCCACTTTTTAGACAGAGTTCTGCCCACGCAATATACTCAGTAGGTAAATCAGAATCCTGGATGATAGCCTTTATAATGTCTATAGTATCATCTACTGGTACATTCGTGAACAGAGAAGTGACGTCAAAGCTGACCATCACTTCAGTGGGCTGGATTCGAACATCCTCTAGCAGGTCGATGAAGTGTTTTGAGTCCTTCACATAGCTCCTGGTCTTCCCGGTGAACCGCTGCAGGACAGAAGCCAAGTGCTTAGATAGCTTATATGTCGCCGAGTCAATTTGGCTAACAATGGGTCTTAATGGCCAATTAGGCTTATGAATCTTCGGTAAGCCATAAATCTTCGGTGATGTGGGATTGTGAGGACGTAGGCGTGCCAACATATTGACATCACTATTTGCTTGTAGCAACTTGATAACTTTCGTGGTTACTCTCGCGGTAGGGTTGTAATTGACTTTTTTGTACTTAGTGACGTCACTCACCATATGCGTGAGTTTCTCCTCATACGTTTTTGTGTCGACCACCACTGTTGCATTGCCCTTGTCAGCTGGCAACACCAACACGTCATTATTGTTACGTAGATCCCGCAAAGCTGTCAATTCTCCTCTGGTGATGTTACTCTTGGGTGGCTTGGACCTACGTAGTAACGCAGAGATGTCCTGTCTCATGCACTCGGCGTCATTATGTGGAATTCTGTTTCGCATAATCGTGTCCTCTACACTTGTAATAATATTCTCCACGGGTATTCTTTTAGGTGAGGGTGCAAAATTTAGTCCCCGAGACAAAACACTAATCGCGTTGTCATCTAGTTGTTGCGATGACAAATTGACAACATTACCACTTCTAGGAAGCCACTTCTATATCTATTCTATACTATAATAAAAATGGAACTAAGCCAATTCTGTACATTGAATATATTTTTGAAAAACCAACTGGTATCGTCTATTTAGAGGGTACTGAACACGAATCTACGGTTTTTAGAATTTTTGTCTGTTTGTTATCTATAGACTCGGAAACTGCTGAACGAATTTGCATTCAGTTTTCACAATTTAGTAGCATTAGTCCTAATTTAGATTATGCTACATCCAAATCGATTGGGTGAATACGAAGATACAGCTTGACCTCTTAGTAGTACTCGCACTCATATACTAGGGAGGTCTTGGAAAGTCTTGGAAAAAATACTAATATGGGCTTCCTCTTTCGCTCACACGGACGAACTCGCGGGCAGCTGCTAGTTGTGAATAAAAATATTCCTGTATCTAATGAGTTGGAAAATAAAAATACTGGAATATAATGTAAGATTAAATTCTTTATTTTTACAACAAGCATATAATAAACAACATGATAAAATTTATATTATGCGATAACAATTTATTTGATAAAAAACTGATATTAAAATCAAAATACCCAAGAAAATATACAAGGACGTCATTTTGATCATAGTTATTAGATTTTTTGCAATTAGGCAAAGGAACCATTGAAACTTTAATCACAGTTGATCTTGGTTGAGTGGTAAATTACATTGATTTATGTAGAGCATGATAACGTTTAAAAAATGAATAAGTACATATTTTAATAGCCAATGGTAACAAAGGGAGATACTATTTTTCGGGCGTTTCCTCGTGGTCATACTGCTGTTTTTCATTCCAATAATTCACCTATATTATCATATGATTACATTCCATTGCACTACACCAGTAGAAGAGAAAAAATCCATCGTCTCTAGTAGTGCTGTGGATACTAAATGTTGAACAATGCACTGAAGCATAATATATGTTGAGAATGCTGCTAAACTCTGTGCAACTAATTGACCATGTTGTATTACATATTTGAGTTCTTAATGATTATGATTTATTTTATCAATACCATACATATTATATGCACGATAACTCAGGCCGACATTCATAAACGGTCTCTCATAGCATGAATCGACACAATATGACAATGACTTGGCAATATATTTACCATTTTACATAAAGCATAACATCTAAACATCGCACACGCACATAGCGGTTTAAATTAGTTTTAAAGTAGGTACATAAAATTAAGCCATATATATAGGCTACTTGAATCTTTTCTAATAAGCGTTATAAAATGTTTTAATGTGTTATGAATCCATATATCCCTCAAATAAAACTGCGGAATGGCTTAAAACTAAAATTAGAATATTTTGAATTGGCCCGAAAACCGTAGTCACCATGATTATGACGTCACTCTTGTAGTCAACATAGAGGAACATAGAGGATTTGATTTCTACCAGTCAAGACAAAGAAATTTCTGTCTAATGCTAGAATAGTGACGTCACATGATCATATGACATGGCGGTCAGCATTTTAGGTCACGTGATATACAAGTAAAAATTAAACTTTAACAATAAATTAGGTGATTTTGAGAGCAATAACAACATTTTAACGTATATTATTGCTCACACTATCGCATTTACATATTATATTGTTCATGATGTCCAATAAGACTAATATGCATACATATTTTATCAATAAAATGAATACCATTCAGAATCAGGTAGGCAATATATGTTTCACTATTATTCTTCAGACTTTCTTTGACCTTTAAGATAGTTTTCATTAACGCCGAACGAAGTACAGTAGTATTTCATTTGCCCCAAATCCTCTTTCAGGGAGGTATCTAAATGTATTATATACTCCTATAGATACACAGGTCATTTAAAAATGTCGTTTGCTTTAGCTCCCCTTGACAACATGAACATCAATAATTAATCGAGTGAATCATGGGGATAACATATTGAAGTCACTATATGACTGCGATATTAAATCTCATTTATAAATTTCACGTTTTATGGCCATATGGAATGTCGTCGAAAGTTGTATAAAAGTTATATAATTATAGTTATATACTATCGTAGTCGTCATAGTTAAACTCAGTCGCCTCGGCAGCCGATGAAGGCGCCAACAGGTCTTGCTGTGGGTTTGTAGTCTTCCGCTCACTTTTAGATTTCTTGTTTTTGTTTTTTTTCTCTTTGCGTTCCGATTTATCGCTGTAGTCTCCCCTATCTTTGTCTTTCGACTTCTTCTTGGATTTCTTCTTCTCCTGGAATAAACAATAGTTCTGTTAATTAAATTCTCAATGAGTATGAATGAAACAGGCAAGTTAAATTTAATGTAAAAAATGGTAAAAAGATGTTGCCATACCTTTTCAGGTTCTTTCGGCGCTGGATCTGGATCTTCGCCACCTACGCATAGAATTGGTTACAATAGCTACTTTTATTTTTACATAAGTCATAGTTTTTTCTTTAGCTCATGTATAAATTACCTTCTGGTGATCTTCTTGCGCTAGAATCGCCGGCCCAAAGCGGGAAGTCGTTGTCCATAGACAAGTCCACACTACGAGTCTCGAACATTGGAATGTTTCCCAAACTGACGTTACTGTCCAAATTGCTGTTACTGCTCAGCGATGTCCTATTCATGAGCCTATCGATTTCTGCGGAGGTTCGTATCACATGTTCCGTTGGTTTGAGCACCTCCATAGTGGCTGCGGGCGCACTCGCGTCAACTTCTATGTCTAATTCGTCTTGGTCAACGATCACTTTTGGATTGGTGTCGTCGTCACTGAAAATAATACCCGATATTTATGTGCTAAAGCTCGGATAGCTTGTGAAACGAAAAAAATTATAGCAACTGCTTTTTATCTCATCCTGAAATTTAAAACTGCTTATTTTAAGTGAAGCTCAACTTATTGCTTTGGAAATTGTAGAACTCGCGGCTTTGTGGCCGTCGACCGGAGCACGCACCACGTGACCTACGCATTACATAGCAAAAATTAATTTAAATTGTATCTACACAGGTAACGTGGGTCGTCGGCCAGCGGCCATATTGTTTGGCGCGAGTATACGAACCTGTCACTCTCGTAGTCTGCTTCTTGGTTGACGTTGGACATGGGCGTCAAGTCTTCCAAGAAGCTGCTGTCTAAAGTCCCAGCGTAGAACTCGTCGAGCGCGCCCGCCGCTGACGCCGCGCCGGAGGGAGTGCTGGGAACGCTGACAAAGAAACGTTATTTACAATAAGTAGGTATTTATTTTATTTTATTTTATTTTATTCTCAAAGGGTAACTAACAGCTAGGATCTTAAATAACAGAGTTTATAATAATGTGTACAGATAGCTAATTATAAGTTACCACAAATAGATATTTTGTAAATATAACACTTACAAGAATGTTTTAAAATGATCACATAGACGGAGGAACACAAAAATAAAAGGTTGTCCAGTTTGTGTCATTATGTAAGTGATAAAAACACTCAAAAGTTATAAAAACAGTTAAAAAAAAACACTCGTCCATTAAATGTGTCACAATAAGATAACAACAGGAACAAAAATATGCAGGCGCTTATGTTGCCTCAGTAGGTTTATAGAACAGATTGTTTACAGTTAAAGAACCTATCATTAAGCAATCGCTTAAGGCGAAGTGTAGAGGTATTAAACAAATCAATTTCGATATCTTTATCTAAGAGGTTGTAATTTTTACACGCCCTTATCATATAGGAGTTTTGCCTATAATTGCACCTTACAATAGGCACATATAGAAGATTATGTCTTCTAAGCAAAGCAGAAGGAGTGCGAAGCCCTATCTGACTCAGTAATTCGGGACAATCGACCGTGCCATTTGCTATATTAAGTAGATATGTGATGTCAGCTATACGTCTACGTTCATACAACGGTAACATATGAAATTTTCTGCAACGACATGTATATCCGGATATATATTTTTTACTGCGAAACTGAATGTAACGCAAAAATCGCTTTTGTATAGCTTCTATGCGGTTTACATAGATGTTATAGTGGGGGTTCCAAATTTGCGAGGCGTACTCCAGATGGCTACGTACATATGCACAGTATAGGATTTTAAAGGTTTTTATAGATGCAAATTCAGACGACATTCTTATTATAAAGCCTAAAGCTTTTGAAGCTTTGTTTACCACGTGGTTAATATGTTCATCGAACTGTAGTTTAGCGTCAAACGTAACTCCTAAGTCAGTGATTTTGGAAACTCTTGATATTAGTGACTGTTTTAAGTAATAGTTGAATTGTAAAGGGTTAGGTTTTCGTGTAAATGAACAAATATAACATTTAGAAACATTAAGGTCTAGTTTATTTTGAATGCAATAATATTGAAATCTATCAAGATCTTCTTGGAGACGAGAAGCGTCTTCAGAAGTTTTGACTGGACAAAGAATCTTCATGTCGTCAGCATATAAAAGAATTTTGGAGTAGCGAAAGCAGGAAGCGATGTCGTTTACAAAGATAATAAAAAGCAAAGGACCAAGCAATGATCCTTGCGGAACACCTGAGGGGATGCACATAGCAGAGGATGTGTAGCCATTTAAAACGACTGTCTAACATCTATTTTGTACGTATGATGAAAACCATCTGAATAAATTCCCTCTGATGCCTACACGTTTCAATTTTAGCAATAGTATGTCATGGTCAATACGATCGAAGGCTTTGCTGTAATCGGTATATACAACATCTATCTGCGAGGGCTTCGACATAATGAGACTCAGGAAATCACAGGTATATTATGTAAATCATAATTCTCGCTAAACTTTCTGGCCGCTGACCGGCGCACCACGTGGCCTGCGCAGCAAAATGTTATCTGCGCAGGTCACGTGGTGTGCCGGTCAGCGGCTAAAATTTGTCTATACATGGAGTTGGAGTTTACCTACATGAAGTGCTAGTCTGCTGATTTTTCTTTTAAACACGAAAATGAAAATTATTTATTATAGTGATACTACATTACCGGGCAAGGTTCCTGGTAGAAATATATATATTTATACCTATGCTATTATAATAATTAATAATTTTCCAAATCGGTTCGTAAATGACGGAGTCCTGAGGTAACAAACAAACAAAACGAACAGAGAACCTTCTCTTTCCTTGAAATCGGTTAAAATGGAACAGAGCCAATTCTGTACACTGAAGATATTTTTGAAAAACCAACTGGGCTTGACTATTTAGAGGGTACTGCACATGAATCCATGGTTTTTAGAATGTGATCTCTGTCTTTATGATTCTTATCTATAGACTCTGAAACTGGTGAACGGATTTTAATTTGGTTTTCAGGGTTTGGTAACATTAGTCCTAACTTAGATTATAGAGCATCTTACATCAAAATCGGTTGAGTAACTACGAAGATACAGCTTGACCTTCGTAGTACGCGGTCTCATACTAGGGAGGTCTTGCTAAGATGGTCTTGGAAAAAATACGAATATGAGCTTCCTCTGTCCTTCACGCGGACGAAGTCGCGGGAAAAGCTAGTAATAATATACAGCTAGGCTGAGTATCAGTATGCTATGACTTTATAGTTAAGTGCAGATTTTGCACGCTCGCTCTAAAACGGTGAAGGAAAACATCGTGATGAAACCCGCTTACGCGCTTTGGAGTGGTAGGCTCTGGCCGTGGTTGTAATACCACCCACCGAACAAAGCCATGCCGTCAAACGACCTAGTTGTGTTTCGGGATGATGTTCCGTGAACCATCGGGGAGACGGGTCTGAGCAGCCGCTCAACTGCCGTCTCCCTCTAGATCTATGTGCTCCATCTTAGGCCACATCATGGCTTCACATCAGGCCAGATAGTGGCCAAACATAGATCTATTAAGCGTAAAAAAAAAAAAAGTGTACCGTACCTTTCATTCTGAGGTAATCGTGGTGGCGTCATGTCCATGCTCACAACTTGCTTCGCATTGATCAAATCAGGACTAACGAACTGCTTCTGCTTGACTTGAGGAGTCTCCACTTTCGCCGGTGTGAGATTCAGAGACTGTGCCAACTAAAACAAAACAGAAAATTAACATTTCACAATACAGATTACAAACGCTGAAGTTTCTGGTATTATTTATCTTTCTATTGCAAATATTTTTTTGTATAACCGGATTGGCACGCAACCAGTCTCACTTGATGGAAAGTGATGACGCGGTCTACGATGGATCATGCTCGTCTAGAATATATCGATTTGCTCTAAAACTAAAGACACCCAAGTTATAATAGTCAAGAAACAAAGATGTATGGTAAGGTGTACTCTTCAGCTGTTCGCATAAAAAAGTCGAAGCAAAACACTTTGTTCAGGTAAGAGGAATGTAAATCATGTAAGGATGCCCACTTCCCATACGTCTTGTTGTCAGATGGAGGAATTAGCTCATGTGATTCCATGCTGTATCCTGTAAAATACCGACAGGCTGAGATCATACCAGTGGGTTGACATTAGGCGGTATGATCGGTTTCCCAGCACCCAGCACGATACTCGGCGAGCGGTCGGTGCTCGGCCGCGGCTCGAGCTGGCCGGTGCTTTGCTTCCGCTTGTTGACAAGACGATCCACGAACAGATTGTACTGAGATTCTTCCGAATTCTGGAAATACGAATATTGTGACACCGAAATGAGATGTAATGTAAGTGTTCTAAAAACGAGAGCATGAATGGGAAAAGCAATGTAAGATTGTGAAGTTATTTAAGTTATGTAATGATGTTTTTATCTAACTAATCAGTCACATCTGAGTATAGAATTTCTTTCATGCCGTGAATGTTTACTTACTTGGAACTCGTCAAGCTCCTTTTCAACTTCCTCCATATCTTTCTGGTTTCTCTGCAGCTGTTCCAGTAGACTGGTCCTCTGAAGTCGCAGAAACGGCACACTAAGAAACTTGTGTAGTAAGCGCAACCCAAAGCCATTCCTCATTGATGACTCTGCATAGCGTACTGGTGCAGTTCTGTTACAATTATGTATTCTATATTAATAAATAAAATCATGGGTTGGGCATTATGTAAATGGGAAATAAGTGATATAAAAATAATATTCATGAGAATCACATATTCCAGGTTTATAAATCATTAAATTAACATAGAAAACCTGTACTTTATGGCCCTTGTCCTATGTTGGACTGATGTAACAGTTTTCTAATATAATGATAATATATGATAATTTAACTACTGTTGCAACATATTTATTTTTACCTTATTTGCCTTGCATTGTAAAGAGCTTGTTCAATATGGTGCGGATGCACCTGCCTATGATGCTGCATGTCACAGTGGTTTCCGAGTACCACGACAGGCAAGTCAGCAGGCACTTGGGACAGTTCCTTCACTACATAGTCAAATGTCCTGTAATAAAAACATGACATGTAAGTTAACAATAGAAACAGACTACATCTAGAAACCAACCAAACCTCTTAATCTGAGACTTGGAACTTTTCTATCTGAAACTATGCAAGGAATGATTTTGAACAAGAAATTCTGGGTCTGATTGAGATTGCATCTTTTAGTAGCAAAATATTAATTCAATTAAATTCATTCATTAATTTTCAGATTATCATAATCCATTTTGTTAGTATCAACTTACAGACTATGTTAGTGACTTTCTCTTTATAAAAGTTTCATATTAAATTTAATAATATCAATTAAATAATATTAATTCATTCATTCATTAATAGAATATTATACCATGGTTTAGTGATATCCAACATCAAAATAACTCCAGTAGCATTTTTATATACATCCAGGAATGTCGCATCCAAGACGGGAGTCTCCAATGCTTCCTCTGCCACCGCAGCTGCTGCTTGGTTCTCTAGCTTTAGTCCAAGTGGGGGCTTCTTCTTTGTTCTGCCTTTGTCTACGACTTCCCATACTTCTACCTATAAAGAAAAACAAATTAATTTTGATAAACAGTAATTTAGGATAGTTGTATGTAAATATTTTATGAAATATTTCACAATATCAATTTCAACAATGCCACCCTCTTCCCATTTGCAAAATTTGGGACATTTGCGAAATTGCAATAACCTCGCAGAAGCCGATCATAGAAGTTGTAATAAATGTTTAGGTTATAATCAAACTAATATTATAAATGCAAGTTTGTATGTACATGTGTTTGTTACTTCTTCACACTGTAATGTGTAATGGCTCAGCAGATTTTAGTGTAATTTGGAATGAAAATAGTTTATAATCTAGATTAACACATGGGCTACTTTTAATCCTGGGAAACCACGGGTGTAACTGCAAGGCACAGTATTTCAACAATTTAATAGTAAGTACCAGTATTTTTATATGCTTTAGTCTCTATCTAAGTATTATGTATGGTTTTTCATATAGGTACCTTAACAATAAAATCAGTATTCTTATATGTCCAATGTATTGGAGCCACTTGTATTTGATCTGTTGGCACATAATCCTCGATAAACGGCCCTCCTTGCAGTCTCTGAAGTAAACAAGATTTGCCAACATTTCTGTCTCCTTTTATCAATATTTTCACTGGAAATAATAAAATTATTACATAATTTAAGCCATCATAACTATGCAATACGTAAATAATTCTCAGAAGTTATTATCAGAATTCTGAACACATTGCGGAATCATGAACTTGGCCTATGTATCAAATATTGTTTGGAATATTTTTGTTTACCATACTCATAATTTAGTATAATGGTCACATTAAGTTATAGCATTGCACCTTTCTGTTTTATACATGGGTAATCATTGGTAGGGAAAATTCATAAGTATGTTATATATTGGAATTATCTGCGCCAAAAGGTTTTGTAAATACTGCTCCAATAAGATCCTACTTAAAGAGGTTTGTAGTAATTTTTACACCTTGATATGAAATTCTGCATAAAGTAACTGCGTCTACAGAGAGAACTACTTATGACCACTTAATTTCTCATTTTAGTTCTAGATATAAAAGCAACTGACTTCCAAACGCTTCCATCAAGATTCAAGAAGATTGATGTTTTCTTTTAAAAACTGTTTTTTATTAACATAAAAAGCCTATTTATTAGTAGTTACATTAAAAACCTGTTTTTAATTGTAAGATGTTTGAATAAATGTACTGTTCATATTTTATCTGAAATGTTTGGATAGTATAAAGTACTAAAATATATATATTTACTGTTAAAATGCACTCCTTTCGAAAATTTTTTTTGTAGCGACGAGGACATTGGCATAGGAGCGGGGCAACGATCATCGCCGCTCCTTGTCAATTTTTTAAGAGCAGAAAACATTTTCAACCTTTACAATTACAATTTATGCAGATAGATATGTTTATCACGAGCTAAATAATTGATTTTGAATAGGTAGGAAGCTTTTCGCTAACTTTCATTTCACTAAGCACAGCAGCCTCTCTCTCATAAAATAAATACAACAACCATCAACTGTCACTGTTCTCACTGTCAATGTCAAGTGTCTGTATCGTATGTCGACATGTGAAGTGGAATCAGACAAAGTACCTATGGCCGTCTACTCGAAGGAAGTGGAAGTCAGTATTACTTGACCGAATGGTCTTATGCGTGACGATGATAAAAGGCCTGACGGCATGACCCTGATCCCCTGGAAGTTAGGGCGGCTTCTAGTGTGGGACGCTATTTGCGTCGATACTATGGCGCCGTCACATCTTCCGGAAATGCAGAATAAGGCTGGCGCGGCGGCTAATGCACCCGAGCAGCGGCGAAAATATGCTAACCTCGGTAGCGGTTACATATTTGAGCCGTTTGGTGAGGATACTTTGGGTCCGTGGGGACCGGGAGCTCATCGTATTTTCAAAAATCTGTCAGAGCGCCTGATCGATGCGACGCGTGACCAAAATGCTGAGACTTATTTGCCTCAACGTATCAGTATTGCAATCCAACGGGGCAATACTGCCAGCATCTTGGGTACGCTGCCAACTGGTAGTGGGTTGGAGCATTTTTTGCTATCTTAGGCCTTTAATGGTCTATGGGTTGTCCTTTAGTTTTAGCACGTTTTAGTATGTAAGAAGCAAAGATTTAAAAGAGTTGTATTCGGTAATAAAGGCATTCGCCCGTTAAAAAAAAAGAATTACTACTGTCAGTGTCATGTCGACATGATCGATCAATCAATCAAAGTGATCTTCCACCTCCCCTAGGGGGTGGTAGGGGTGGGTCTCGGGGTGGTCCCCTCTACCCAGGCGTAAGCGCGCGTGGGATTCTGCCCCCGGGGAACTGGCAGGCCGCTAGTGGCTGCTCCGCTAGTCGGTGCGCCTCTCAGCGGCTCTGTATTGGGCCTCTTTTTTTTTAGGATCGCTGTCGCCTCCGCCCTCTTCGTCTTCTTCCGGCGGCGGGAGAATGTCGCGGGGCAGGGCGCGTTTCTGGGGTTCGTTGGGGGGTCTCGCATGGAGGGGTGCGATGTCGTGCAGGTGGGGGTGTAGCCCGTTGACGGCGCGGTCGTACATACGACGGCGACGCTCCAGACGGACCACGAACTCCCCAACCATTTCTACCCCGACAGCGCGGGCGATGACGTCATTTCAGACATATCGCCCCGCTCCCGTACACACGCGTAGGGCGACATTCTGCACGGTCTGTAGCCGTCTCTGTGGGTCTTATAGTCAGTCAGCATAGTGTATACCACGCTGGAGCCGCATACGTGAGGCGGGTGCGGATATACGCTTTGTATACCCCTACTTTGGTCCGTAGGGGTAACTTAAGGGCCAGCACCGGACGGAGGAGCGCGCGAGCGGCCTTCGCTTGCCGGACGGCGTTATCCACTTGCGGGCGCATCCTCAACGTCCAATCGATGTGGACGCCAAGGTACCTTACGGTACTCTCCCACTTGACGTCCTCGCCTCTAAGTTGAAGTGGCGGTGGCAGGATGCGTTGCCCTCCAGTGAGTAGCGCGTCGACATGACATATAGGCTTATTGTAGATGACTAGATGTCGCCACTAGCGTATACAGTAAACAAACAAATGTCAACATTGTTAATTTTCAAAAAGTTATGAAAAGCTGGAAGTGTTGGTGAAAAATGGCTTATTATAGTCATTTGAAAATCAGTGAATCAAATACAATATAAAACGAAGTGCAAGCTTAAAAATCAAGACGAAAGAATAGCTGAAAATGTTGGTATTTTGAATGTTTTGAGCATCTCCACAGCAATTTGTCATCACTAAACTATAATAAAATAAGTTGAATGCACCCACACACATTTATAACCACAAGTTATTATGATCATGGACCAAATATTGGTCCATGTTATGATATACATGTTATCATAATCACCTGTGGTCATGTGTGTTGATAAAGCTGGTACTTAACCTAACTTTAATCAATTACTTGTGTTCTTTGTTTTGACAAAATAGTCTTTTCTCATTGTTCGGCTACCTAGCCATAATGTATATCTAGCAATATCTTGTTATTTCTTTTCTTGTTTGTTACGATACTACCACCAGCGCCCCTAGCGGCATAAAGTTTCAGTCTTCTTCCCTATTCATGGAATATATTGGCGACTTTATTGCTTGGTTTTACAGAGCCAAGCAATAAAAAGCAGAGAGGTTGGTATCCTACATATACAAATTTACTACCTATATGAACATAACATTCATGGCTATGCTCACAAGATATTGCAATTAGGTATTGCCACAGAAAAGATAATAATAGTCAAGGAGCTTAAGACTGACTTGACTTAGTTCAGACTCAGACGTGAGATTACTATGGTGGGCTATGACCAAGCTTTTGGTAGTAGATGGTGGATGACAATGAAACTATGATTTCAGTATATAAAATCTGTGGCAATAATATAATAAAAAATAGTACTATTTGAATTGTCTAATAATGTATAATTTTCCTATTAATACACGAACTAAAGCTTAACAAACAAGTATATTTATACATTTGAGGTTTTGAACAGAGATCCCCATGATACAGATAAAACAATTTGTATTAAGTTAGATATTCATCTAGTTTTTTAAACTCATTAAAACTGCATTTTTTTTTTGAAAAATCATTCTCTGCCAAGAATATGTCCAAAAATCTTTTCCCCTGCTGCTGATTAGGTACAAAAAATGTATGGGCACATTTAGTGTAAGTTAGTATAACTTGGTGAAAGTCAATATTATAATTTTTATATAAATCATTTTATCTATTTTTGGCAGAAATATTCATAATTCATAAATCAAATAATGCCATTTTAATTCATTTGAAAATCTTTAGATGGCTTCATCTTCATCATCATCCACAGCGTTTCAAATAGCACTGCTGGGTATAGGCCTCTTATTTTTTTTAATGAAACTGAATAGCGAGACAAGCTGGTTGTTTGCCTGATGGTAAGCAATAAATCAGCCCATAACAATAATAGCACCACTCAGAACTTTGTTTTGCTGCACTGCGCTCTCATATCATATCATGCCAAGAGATGAAAGAGGATGCATTACTAACATCAAATTATTATATCTCTATCAGTTAGAGTAGTTGCCATAGGGATCCCTGTTCAAAAATTCACCTTTGTACAGATTTCACTACACCACAAATAAGTTTATCAATCCCATTTAGATTTTTTCTTTTCAAATATTTCTTTGCCGTCTTTGTCTACTGCTGCATAATATCCCATTGATTCATACTTTGTTCTCATGTATGCAATGTATCCAAGAGCAACACCAAAACATGTGAGCCCTATGCTCATAATAACTATGTTCTGAAACAAAAGTATGAAGGTAATGTATACATTAGAAAAGCAGCAGTTCGGTGACTGAACTGTTAGTGTTAAATTCACATAGGAAAACGAAATGTAAACTTCTCAATACATATTTTACTGAACCGTCTGTACCAATACACCTAATTATTTTTTTACAATAGGAACATTTTATTGCAATGCATTTTGAAAAAAGCCAATTATAGATCACAAAGCAAATATAATGAATAACTAGGCACAGTTACAGTTAAAATAATGAAAATGAATAAAATATATATTAACTATCACATACATTTTAGCGTATGCAAAATATGGCACTGGACAGAACCACAAGTTATGTATGATATTTTAAGAATGAAGGTGACCAAATTATTTATATTTGAATGACATATGACAACCATAAATGCTTACAGGTTTAGCATATAATTCAAAGTTGATCACTCTGAAAGCTGTAGTAGATCTCATGGACCTTAGCCCATCTCCAGGCTTTTCTGTATCCTTAGACATGGTTATGATATGTCGGCAAATTATTTAGGATTTCATAGAAAATTATATACACCAAAGTATTTTAGCAGAAAAATTTTAGTTTCTTCTGCATGTACACTGTATGTACTTGTTATTACTTCTGTCTGTACTTGAGTTTTCCTGGATTTTCCGAAGTCGAACAAATTAAAAAAAAATATCTTTTGATTTTTTTTAAGGTGACTGACATGGGCTCATACATTGGTTTGGCATGACAGTGACATATATATACTTATTGACTTTGACAGTGACATCATTAACATGTAGTAATATTTTACAATACAACGATTTCCATAGATAAAGACAATAAGCTCTAATGGTACGTTTAGAATAACGGACGAATTATTCGTGGTGGCACAACGAGTTCGTATTCGTGTATTCATCCAGCATGGATGACGTGCCGTCTATTCAAAATAAATAGACTCACAAATGCAGAAAAAAAGTACTAGTACGACTCGGGGTGCGGCGCCCCTTAAAATAATTATTCGTGGACAGCATCGCCAACCCAATTAAAAGTAACTATGCTTTCGTAAAATATTATTACGTCCCTTAATTTTTATTTATTGGTAAATTGACATACGTTTGACGACATCTCGCCTCATGGAAAGCGAAGATGCGGCCTAAGATGGAACACGCTTGCCCATGAGATGCCTATTCACTCTAGACTTAATGCTCGCCCTAAGCGATTACACCGTGTCCCTGCACACACTCGGTAGACGGGGACACCGGTGGATCTTGTGCATCGGTCGGGTTTGCGTGATCTAGGCTCTTGGCTTCAATTGCGATCGACACGCAATAATTCGGTTATGTGTGCAGTGTTTACTTGCCACGTCATCCGCACAGTGCATAAATAATGTTGTCTAATAAAATGTTACACTGATAAAAATGAAGTGTATTATTTTTGGCTGTTAACATTGATCACTGCTAAAATGTATTTTAGTAGTCCCCAAATTAGCAAATTTGGTCATAACCCTTACTTTCCTCATAATCAAAAAATGCAAAATAAAAATTGTTTTAATGATAAATAATACACAGTTAGCAACATTTTGTTTCCAGCCTAATGTACCTAGTTACATACATTGTACATTCAAATAAATTTAAACAAATAACACATTTAACCTAGGGAAACTCCTCTATAGACCTCAGGCATGTTTCTCTCACTAAGAGTGTGTTATTGTTTAATTTTTTTGTTTTATCCTGTGAAAATACTAAATGTGGGAATACTAATGTGGAATACTAACTCCAGAATTTCTTGTTTTTTTTTATGGGTGGTGACACTGTTGACCAACTGACATATTTAATTAAATTTCGGGACTTGCACTCGGCTTGAAGTGATTTTGAGCACCGACCGTTGGCTCTCGTATGGAGCTGGATCCCCATAAAAATTGCATAGTTTTCGTGCGTTTATTCTGCTTCTAAGCGTTTTAATTCTATGAGTAGAGCTTATTTTGTCATTGTTATTGACACTTGTCATAGATGACAGAGGAATGATGTGAGTCGTTGATGGTCGAGCGACATTCACACAGATGACTTGCACACCGAGTGAGTACTGGGCGCCTACTCCGAGTTGCTTTCCTTCGTTCGTTCGAGCGGATTGAAAGAGACACTCTTAATTAATTATTCCTGTTGCATAGCGTTGTCCCAGCGCTATACAAAGGACGCTATGCGAAGGAATGAAGATAGTAATTACGAAACGGATCGGTTTTTTTTTTAAGTTTGCCCGTTAGGGCAGGCTAAAGTCTCTAGGACCATACCGCCATGTCTTACGTAGTTTTTATTTGATAGTTTAATATTCCATTTTATTATACTTTTGTTGAGAATGAGGGTCAACAGCAACAAGCCGGACCCTCTCCTAGTGCTTCAATAAAGTGGTGGAACTTAATTCAAGCTTTCCATGGACTTTTTGTGAGAACATAACAAGCAATGTTTTCCCTATTTTGTTTCATTTGCCTACACTCGTACACGTTAAAGAACACATAATGGTTAATATTCCACCGATATTACACATGATCACTCGAAATAACACTTGTTTGGGAAATAAAACAAAATCGAACTGTATCACTTTTCACTTCCCGCCAAAAAGTCGGATCGGATTAAAGCTCCCAGTGCGAACTGATTACTGAACGCATCCTTGTCTGCCATCAAACAAATAAAAAAATAAAGACGACGCCAAGTTGGCACTATGGTTTAATGGTAATGGTTTTGTGAACTGTGGTCAGTGGAATTGTCAAAAAAGCTAATTTTCATTAAATTTTTCAGAAAATGTCTAATGCCTTCTAATAATTTGCAGTGGAAATTCAATATTTATTAGTGCTGAAGTGCGTACAGCGTTTTACTTGAAACTATGGACCCAGAGGCGGCTCTACACGATGATGTACCTGATGGCGCGGAAGTCTCGCCTCTAGGCGAAAGCCAGGCCGCAGACGCTAATGAAGAACTCTCCGAAAACAATGTTACTAGCCATGAAGATGGTGCTGCAGCGGAAGAAGCAGGTAACATAGCGTGATCCGCTGGCTATTCGGTTTTTGTTTGTTAGTCACATGCATCCTTATAGAAGCTTATATTTGGCACATATTATTTAATTGCACTGTACGCTTATTGTCTAAATCTAAAGAGCTTAAGAAAACTGACTTCAACTCTCATTTTCATCACAAGTTTGCTGTCTTAAAGGCGGAACTCTTAGCACCCATTGCAAGTTAACCACATGCACTTACGTACTAGGTCTCATTTCTTAAATTCTTAACTTGATATCATTGGTTTTGAGTGATGGTGCTATGTTTTTGTGTGATTTTACATGAGGCTTAATTATGCATATTGTAAAAAGTCAGACATTCTACTGCTTAGGAATTTCTGGTTTTGATGGAGATTTGAGTCCCTAAACTGCCTCTGTATCTGCAAGCCTTAACTTCTAATATATATGTATGCTGACTATTTTAAAAAGAAAACTTCTTATATTTATGTACTTTAGCATCTGCATGAAAGTTTTAAATTGCACATGTAGTGGTTTTTGAGTTTGTAGAATGTAAAACTGTTAATCTAGCCACCATTGGAGATCCCACAAGCAGCAGCGATGCCTTGAATATAGAGCTGCCTGAGCAATCTACCGAGCGTGATGAGCAGCTAATGCTTGAACAAGGTAAATGTGTGTTTATTTCACTTTAGAAAATTATGTTTTTCTTGGCTGCATTACTAGTAGAGGGTTAAGTTGTTGGTTTATTTTATAACACAAGTTAGCACCCAAACTTTTTTTGCATGTTTTTATTAAAGCATTATAAATTGTCTCACTGCTGTGCTAGGCCAAGTTCCTCCTTTCTTCTTACAGTGTGCATTGAGCTTGAACTTCCACATCCTGTTCTTGTGCTAAAGAAAATGTAAATTCTTAGTTTTGCAGATGTTTTTTTTCTTCCTCTATTCTATTCATATAAATATAGAAGAAGTCCATATAATTAAGATATACACATGATTATAAATACCCTTATTATATTTTTATTTATGTTTGTAGTACATGCTGAAGGCGATGAAGAGATGGACATAGATGATGCGGCAGCAGGGGCTGCTGATGAGTCTGCTTACATTGGCGACAACTGTTTGTCAACTCCAGTAGGTTTATAAAAAAAAATTATTCATATTATTATGTACATTTATCTTTTACATTATATGTCAATAATGAGATATAATACCAAAATAGGCAACTACTGAAGACAACTCCCCTCAAGACACTGAGAGTCATTTAGACCCTCTCATGAAAGAAGAACTGGATGAGGAAGGCCTTCAAGGTGCAGCCGAGGAGTCTCCAGACCAATCCATCAGCTCGGCGATGCCAACCGACAGTGGAGTGGGGGAAGGTGACGGAGGACCCTTGGTTCAAGATGGTATGTTTAAATTTCAAAATTTACCAAATATAATTCATTTATGAAAAATATTTATCAAGCAAATAAAATCTTGCTCTCAAGTAATCTGCTAATGCTTATATTGTAGATGAATCAAGTACAATGGACGAAGACATGGGCGGCGGCGAGGGTGTCGCCAGCAGCGATGACGTCAATGATATCAGCAGTGCTGCAGCAGAAGTCCTCAGCACTGGTATCAGGTAAATATTTATACTAATGTTGATTTGACATTGATACCTCTTTTATTCCTTCATTTATTTATGTAACTTACAAAAACCAAGACCTTTAATCAGCCATTGTTTCTTTCCATCCCTTACACATTCAGGTTTAATTACTTTTGTGAAGCAGATGGCAGAGACTTGCTCAGAGTTTTGATCTACCCAAAACTGTTAGACATTAGACTCAATGACTTCAATTGTTTGTAATTTTCTCACAACATTCTCTTTTAGGTTTACATACCTAGCTCGAAAACTGAAAGACATATTTCATGCAAACTTATTGAAAATTTTGAACACCACGTTAAACATTTTACCAAAGAAAAAACACCGCCTTCAATTCAAAAATATTGGTGTAATTTCTATGGGACCAACTCATAGCGTCATAGGGTCGTGCGGTTGGAGTCGCGCCACAACGTGTTATTTCTTTTGTGGTGCATGTTCCTACTGAATATCTGTCGACCTACATGTGTGAGGAATTCTGGCCAAAGGGTGTCGTGTTTCGACGATTCAGAGGACGGCTGCAAGCGTCACCGCTAACACCGCAAGCTGACACCGCGCAGTTGCGTCACACGTCGCCGACAAATCGTGTCACATAAACATATGTATGTCAGTTCTAAGGTATATATTTATATGGGCCGTAGAATAAGTAAATAACATCTGTGACTTATTTTAATGTTGGCTGAAATAAAGATTAAATAAATAAAAATAAATAGCTATCCTAAACTGAACTCCAAAAAATTTTTTTAAATCGATCAACAGTTAGCGGAGAAATCGGAGAACATACATAAAAAAAGATATATACAGTGGAACACAGTACCTCCTCCTTTTTTGAAGTCGGTAAAAAAAAGCCGTGTCCTCCCCGCTAAGCTACGAAATGTACATAACTTTTAGTCGGCGCCGGCGACGTTGGCGTAGAGAGCAGTGACTGTGGCGTTCATAATTTAATATCACTCACACATCTATCTGTCTGTCTCTGTCACAGTAGATAGTTAAACATGCTATTTAAAGTTTAAGCATACCCTCTCATTGTTCCAGTTCCAGCACAGCGGAGGGCGGCGGCGACATCACGAGTAGCGGGCAGACAGAGGCGGCGCTCATCTCTTCCACCGGCAACGGGCCAGCCGTGTTGCATTCTTTCTCGCTCACACCGCAGCAGCAGCAAGCCAATGAGTATGCATAATTTGTTGCTAGTAGCAATTCTAATTGCTTCGAGGAAATATTGATTCTGGAGTCAAGGTGTCAGGTTATATGTCAGTCTATATTCACTATCCCATGTTCAAATATTTACTACGACAAAGAGTCAAACTTCTCCTGAAGCATTCAGAATTGCCCACCGTCAGGCTGGATTCCGGTAACCCTCCAATAGCTCTAGCATTGACTGTTTAACAGATCACAACATCACCATCAGTGATTGTTATAAAGCTACGCTATCGGAGGTATAGATAGGGATCCAGTCTAAGCTAGTCGCAGGCGTTTCGATATTAAATTTCAATAGCTATCTGAACTTCCTGACGCGCAGGTTCAGCGACGCGGACACGTCGGAGCTGGAGGGCGCGGACACCATGCCCGCCGTCAGCGAGTCCATGCCGCTGCTCTCGCTCTCCGCCAACGGCGCCGCGCTGCTCTCCCCCACTCTGTTGCAAGGTACCGACGACTGATACTCGCTCAACTGCTAACTTCAAACGCATCGATGTGTGCGATGGCGTGAGCTGCGACTGAACGACTGACGAATTGATGCTCGTCTTTTGTTCATGTCACGTGCGGCGCGGCGTGTCATCGAACGCGCACGATGAATGGACTCTATCCATTGACCAAAAGAAACTATAGAGGACTTCTACTATTTAAAAAAGAACGGCTTGAATAATCACACCAAATAATATAAAATGAAGTAACATCCCGCCACCTTCTAGTACTAGCAAATTCAACTGATGAAATCTTACGCACTTCATTCAATGTTGCCTTTTAATCACAATACATATAATCATTAAATATTCACAAATTATCTAAATAATTGACAAAGAAGAATAATACGAGCCTAAAGTTGAACCGCAAATCGGTTCAGTCGCTGTGACTAAAAATGGCCGACCCGGGCGAAAGGCGGAGCTAAGTAACGTCATCACAAAAAGTGGTCAATAAATAAAGTATCTATTTCTACCTTTTTAACCCAATTTAAAAAAAAGAGGAGGTTCCCAATTTTTAGTGCAAGGTTTTTTTATTTTTTTATGAGTTACCTCAGAACTCCGTCATTTATAAACCGGTTTGGAAAATTCTTTTTGCGTTGGGTTCAGTATAGCTACGAAGTGGTCCCATATAAATTTCATCGATATTTGACGTTGGACTTCGAAGATACATTGAAGTATGTTAATTTTTTTGATAAAATGTATACTTGTTTTGATACTTTTTACTAAAGTGCAAAAGAGACAGACAATATTTTGGTAGTTCAGTGTCGATTTCCATCACATTTGTATAACACACAAAATGTAGGTATAAACGCATGTTATAACTAATGTTACTCTATGACTCTTATCACACACGATAGAGTGAAATCTCAAAAAGTGAAATAGACAGACATATTGACGCTCGTGTTGTAGTAGGCGAGGAGAACGGCGGGCGTCACTCTCTCGGTCGCGAGTACGTAAGGAACGCCGGCGGAGTGAAGGCTGGTGCGGTGACGGTAGTGTTGTGTCGCGCAGGCGAGGAGGGCGGCGCGGGCGGCGTGTCGTCGTCGAACGCGCTGGGCGCGGCGGCGCGCGGCGGCGGCGAGGGCGAGGGCGCAGTGAGCAGCTCGCAGGCGTCCAACGGCGCGCCGCTGCCGCCCGCCGACGCCGCGCACGCGCTCGCCACGCTCGCCAGCGCCGCGCTGCACCACCAACACGACCAGGTAACCACACGCTCACCTCCACACTGAAATACCGTTACTTAAGGTGATACATTTTTTGTAACAAAATTCAACCATTGTTAACTTGTTCACTGAATTGTAGAAGTGCCTAAATTTATGCGTGGTGAACTATTTACTGATGTTTATTTACGCAAAATAAACAAAATGGTACAATTTATATCAGCTTTCTGGGCCCCAATTCATTATGACAACTTGGCACAATACACATACTTGACAACATAAACACTATAAATAAAGATAGAATTGCAGTACCTAGGTTTAGACTGGGTAAAACGAATAAGTCCTTCATGGACAATTGTGTACGTTATTACAATAAAATTCCAAAATGTATAACGGAGCTCACAGAAAGTAGATTCAAATTGAGTGTGAAAAATATTCTAATGAAAAAAGCATACTATACAGTTAGTAATTACATAGAAAACAAAGATGCATGGAACTTTCACTTGTATTGTCAAAAACAAACATAAAATATTGTAACAAAAGTTCTAAAAAATATGCCCCTCAGTTACTTGCCGTGTTCTTTTTCCTATACGGTGGCAGAGTCATTGTAATAATTGACGTTCATAAGTGCGTCTGTGACGACAAAATCGAAATAAAGAACTTTTGAATTTTAATTTGAATTTGGCGGAATCACGTCGATTCCTTGCTTCGAAATCACGTCGATTCCTTCATTAATAAACGACATTTCTATGACGCATTTATATATTCATATATTTACGTCATAGAGAATACAAATTTCGCAGATGTCGTTTATTAATGACGACGTTTCTTCGACGCTACGAATCGCCAAGTTGTCATAGTGAATTAGGGCCCTGATATAAATTGTACCGTAAATGACACAATTAAGAAAATGAAATTAAAAAATGGCAAATTCAAAATCTCTTTCATCATTTTGGCATCACAGACGCACTTATGAACGTCAAATTAACACAATGACTCTACCACCGTATCGGGAAAGAACCACTACTCAGAAGATATATGGCATGAAACTGAAGGGCATTTTTTTTTAGAGATTTTGGTAATTTTTTTTGGGTTTTTACAATGTTATGTTTCTTATGTACCAGTTGGTTACTTTGCAGAAGTGGAATGTTCCAAGCATCTTTGTCTTCTATGTAATTACGACCAGTGTAGTATGCTTTTCTCATTAGAACATTCTTAACGCGTAATTTGAATTTACTTTCTGTGAGCTCCGTTATACATTTTGGAATTTTATTATAAAAACGTACGCAGCTGCCCATAAAGGACATATTCGTTTCAGTCAGTCTATACCTAGGTACAACAATCCTATCCTTATTTCTAGTGTTTATGTTATGATGGTCACTATTTACTTTGAATTTTTGGAAGTTTTTACGACATTTCTACTATTCAGTGAACAGGTTAATAATGGTTAAATTTTGTATGAAAAACGTACCAACTTAACTACTAAGTGAAAGTTCGGAGCCAGCGAAATTACTAGGCATTATGAGTTTATGAGACTTACGAGACATAAAAAACGAAGTTACGTAATATTGATTTGTTTGTCTCATTTGCCCTTTTATTTGTGCTTAACAAAGTATACCTTTATACTTTTTTTTTATACTTTGTTATTTCAACTCATTCGTGTTTTCATGTAATGTTTGGCTTGTCGACAGGTCTGTGACAGGATCGAAGCGAACGATAGGTAACTGATAACCTTGCTCACATTTCAGAACGAGTCTGACGACCCGAACAAACACGACGAAGACGCGTGGTACACCGTCGGCATTGTTAAGGGGACTACGTTTACGGTGAATGCTTTTACTACATTGTCTGTTACAGCTAAAGGTCGAAGTGACGCAACGACTACTAAAAACTTGTTAGGTGACATGGCTTAACATCAGGCGAGATAGCGGCCAAAGTAAATCAAAAAAATTAAGCAGATTTTTACTTATGGCACCTATTAGGTATTATTAGGGCTTAGGGAATTGAAACATTTACCGCGATATACTAGGATTAGAAAATGAACATTTCTGCTTTCCAACATTCCGTCATAAATTCCTTTATTGTCACAGAATACTAAGGGACAGAAGCATCACTCCGCAAAGAAATTTAAACAAATAGCGACTCTTGCTATGAAACAATAAAATTCAATTCAGCTCGCGTAGCGCTGCATACCTACCAGTCATATTAACCTACAGAGCGCGTCTCTTTCTATCGCATAGCTCTTATCTCTTCTGACGCGGCACGTGTAACGACGCGCGACCCGCCGTCGGTGTCCGGCTATGTACTTGTAGCTTCGTACCTACAGTGCGGAGTGCGCTTGGCATGTTATTGTGTAGAAGGGATGTGTTTCTAAGAATGCTTTAATTTTTCTTTTGAATTCTAGGGTAGGTAATTTAGTTACATCAAGAGATAATTTATTATACATATCCAGTTGCATCACTTCGACTTTTCGCTTAGCTAATGCATATCTAAATATAAAACATCGTGGTCCTACTCAGGTTCAAAACTACATCTCAGATCCGAATGTGGATCTGTCCAACTTATCACTGGACTCTCTGCCGGAGCTGACGTCGCGGCAGACCACGCCGCTGGAACACGGGACCGCCTACAAGTTTAGAATTGCAGCCATCAACTCATGCGGACGCGGCGAGTTTAGCGAGGTGAGTACAGGTCAAAACTCAAAAGATATTTATTGGATAGGCCCAAAAATACTTTTAAACGTCATATACACATAATACAAATGAATTAACATACGTTAAAAATTGTAACTTTAATTATCATGACTTTGAAAATTTTCTTTCCCATGCTCAAATTGAAGTCCGGGCCCGGAAAATAAATTCGAAAATTGACTCTTCCAGTGCTTCGGAAATACGCCCGCTAGAGAAGATAGCATCAAGAAACACTGTGGGGATGTCTCTTTTCTTAAATCTTTTAAAATTATTTTTGATGTCCATAGTAGTTCCAACGATCGAAGTGTTTAGTTACTGTTGTAGCCTGCGGGACGCTTACACCCGTAATCATGATAAAAACTCCACATTTGCACGCATGCGTTTATTGTGGAGTTCTGATTGGTTGTTGTGCCTTACTTATCATAGTGTTTAAACAAGAACTGTTAGTTCCAGAAAAGAATCATAAAATAAAATAATTTTATTTGAATTATCACGACAAAAGCCAGCATCCTTCCAAATGATATTACTCCTTTCTGCTCAAAGATTGCCTGGAATAGATTGCTTTGAGGGATAAGACAGCCTATTGTGAAATGTACGTGTTTTTCATGTATTTTTAAGGTTTCTAACAATAAAGTTTATCTATCCATGTACGATGGTTTCCAAAAAGGGTTGTATTAAAAGTTCTGTGTGGCACTGCAATTGATATGGGCAGGCGTGGTGCTTACCATCAGGTGAATGACAGTCTCGTCTCATCATTCAGTTCCATAAAAAAAAAATATTTCTTTACAGGAGTCTGCGTTCAAAACGTGCCTGCCCGGATTCCCGGGCGCGCCGTCCGCAATCAAGATATCGAAGTCCGTGGAAGGCGCGCACCTCTCGTGGGAGCCGCCGCAAGTCGCCGCCGAGGGGATATTCGAGTACTCGGTCTACCTCGCCGTAAGGTCCAACACTCAGCCAAAGGTAAATATGACATATGTAGACTAGACATACAGGGCGTAACAAGATATTGGTATCACTAGAGTAGCAAGGTACTTTTTCCTTAGCAGTGTGGAAGTTTTGTTCTTAGAAACTATGGGTTGATTTTTGCGAGCAACGGAGAAACAAAAAACTGCATATTTGGACTTTGAAAAATGTGTCTCAGTTTTTCATGTCTGACTGGCAGAACCACCATGCATCAGTCGAAAGTGTATGAAGGTTTTTTTTAATTTTCTCAACATCTTCCGATTTTATTTGATGGGTTACTACAAAGTAACCCTCCAAAGTTCCCTTCGAGGGAAAAATTCCAGATGAGAAATAAGAATGATTAAACCCACTTTTTTTGCGTTTACAACCTTACTGTATTTCTTTTCAAAATTCCACACATACAATTGTTCTTTTCATCAAAATCCAGCTGATGTTACCTAAGAAAAAACCTTCCTAGCTGCAAGGGAAAGGTACCTACCCTGAAGATCCCAACATTTTGACACACCCTGTATATTAATTTATATGTATTATTGTATGTTGATGTAATAAAAAAAAAGAAGGAAAGTACATAAAATAAATTAGAATTACTAAGAAGGATTTGTATGACGTTTGGTAACATGTGCAGGAAGCGTCAAAGTCGCAGCTGGCGTTCGTGCGCGTGTACTGCGGGAAGGCCAACACGTGCGTGGTGCCGCAGTCGTCGCTGAGCGCCGCGCACGTGGACTCCTCCACCAAGCCCGCCATCATCTTCCGCATCGCCGCGCGCAATGAGAAGGGCTACGGGCCCGCCACGCAAGTCAGGTGGCTGCAAGGTGAGCTCCCGTCTCTGTCTAATGTCAAATATTTTCGCAGTGAAAAAAAAAACTCATATTAAATAGTATATAGAAAATAAATGAATTAGAAATTCATTTATTTTCAAATATTTTGGAAAAATATTTTTTTCTAATTTATATGTCATTATTTAGCTCCAAGTTTTAGCTTTCCAACGATATATCACATGCGTGATAAAATTATAGGAAAAATGAACTATTGTTTTATTAGTATTTCTAAGCGAAGTCGTAATAAAAAATGCAGTATAGTATATATGCAGTAGTGAGGCGGGCGTGTACACAGGGTTGTTGGTTCGCGGGGGTTGGGCGTTCCTAAGGTTATTGTACCAGAGATAATCCTGCCCCATTTTTATAGTGGGAGACGAGCAACTCGTTCACCTGATGGTAAGACGCGCCGAACCATAACAGTTGCAGTGCCACCTAGAAATCCAAAATCCAGCTCAGCACCGCACTGTGCTCGTCACCCTAAGATATACTTTTTTCCTTTTATTTCGTTTAAGTTCGAGAAAACGGTATGCCACTATTCAATACCTAATCGTAACATAACTAATACGAGAAGTACGATGGTTGCAGACATCAAGTCGACGGGCGTAAAGAGGGCGGGAGACGGGCGGCTGCCGGGCGCGTCGCCGTCGAAGCAGCCGAAACAAGTCCTGCACTGAGGCTCATTCCCGTGTCGCGCGACGCGACACCTAACTGTGTACAGAGATAACGACTGTTCAGTGAAATTGTTACATGGTAGGTACAGACTTACAATATTTTTATTTTAGTCTGTAAGATCACAGTTTGTTAATGAAATCTCATCATGACATTCATTTTTCCTGTAGAAAGATATAAAACATGGGCGTGCATTTTGCCCACGCTGTTTCTTTTAACGTGTATTTTAGCGAATAGCTTGTAATGTACGTTTAGTATAATATTGTATTTTGTATGGTCCTATTGATAATTCTGGTAAGATGCTGATGGCAGATTGACTGATTACAATGAAGTGAGCGAAATGAGGTAGTTTAAATATAATAAAATGTTAAAAACATATCTAGGAAAATAAATATGGAAATTTGTATTCAGTTTATTTTTTTAATATCCTAGCAGATGATATACGAATAGATTTATCGAATCACCCACTGTTACAAACGCTATGAATATTATAACATAATTTAAATAGAGGATTAGGAGAAGAAAATATACAGAAATTGCATTTGGCTTTTAATACTTAATTACATATTATTGAGTACACTATACATTTGTTTCATTGCTATAAAATGCTATCTATTCAAAACTCCGGTAGGCATTCAAAAATGAAAATAAATTACAAATCATTATTATTATATTATCTTTCGTTTTATAGAAAATTTCCTATACTTAAGATATTCGCGTTTTATCATGATATTAAAGCATTATCACTATTTTTTTTATAGTTTGGACAAGTTATAATATTATTGTGATTATGTAGGTTCCCCAAGCACCTTGCGGTTAAGGCCGAACCTAGGTCACTGAAACCAGAAAACAATCCATTAGTTTATTGCAGTGCTAGATAGTATACGCGTTATAAGGTTTAAGGGAGGAACTCACCAGAGAAGTAGTTCCGAAGAGTTTGTACCATCCAATCACGATATTCGAGAGGTTGATATCGTCCAATGAGATCTGTGCCACTCCCATGAAGACTTTCTTCCCCTCGATGCGTCCGTAGTCGCCCCACACCGTCACCTGGAAGGCACGAGACAGGCACAATAAAGTCGAAGTCATTTAAGGCTATGAATCTATAATATGATAAGAAATAAAGGCGGGCTTTTTAAAAGTTTCACTCCGTAACCAATCGGTTTTTAGAAGACAAGAGCATGGCTTTGTTCTACTAGTCACCTTCTTTTTTATCTTTATTACTTAGGAAGGGGTTCTGTCAGTAGACCTTCCTTAGTAAAAAAAACATCTTGCCGTGGGTTCCTGTTAACGTACATGTTGTTAGCTTTCAGAAGATTCTGCGAAATGCGTGGTACATTACCTAGCAGAAGCTTCTCGAAATACACGTGTCGACATCTTCGTCCACACTGACAGCGTTTAATAAACATTTCTGTTCGGTTGCTGTGCCTTATTCAGCAAAGTGTTTCGACAAGTGTTGGTCATGAAATACAGGTGTTAGAAAGTAGCAGGAGGCTCACCTGCAAGACGCAGCCCTTGTAGTTCTCTCGAAAGGTGAGCGTCTGCTGGTAGAGCGGGTCGAGCGTGCGGCGCGCGGTGCTGGTCTTGGCCTTGGCGATGCACTTCTTGCCGCTCACCAGGTACACCTTGACGTAGGGCGCCGGCAGCGTGCGGCTGCCCTGCCGCGCTTGCAGCCCGCGCGCGCGGATCACCTCCACCTGGACATTACAACATTCGACTCGCTTTACTTCTATCGTAACCCCACAAATATTATTCTCCACCTGGACATTGCAGCATAAAACTAGCTTTCGTTGAATCTACCTACACAAATATTAATCTCCACCTAAAGAAACTTGTTTTAATTATCACAATTTTAAATGTGAAAGTTTCTATGGTCCTTAATTGTTAGTGCTAATAAATGATTATGTGGTTTTAATCAAATATATAACAGTGGAACCGATTTGGATGTGAAAAACACGCACTTGGCCATAGATCTTGGCATAGTAAACTTTGGGGCAACGTTTTGTATTTGTCACAACTTGGCATGTCAACAAAACAACATAAAATATTGTAACAAAAGTTCTAAAAAATATGCCCCTCAGTTTCTTGCCGTTTGTTTCTTCTTCTGAGTAGTGGTTCTTTTTCCTATACAGTGGTAGAGTCATTGTAATAATTGACGTTCATATGTGCGTCTGTGACGACAAAATTGAGCTCACGGAGCACTAAAAAAAAATGGTTGCCTCGTTTATGGTAAAGGGTGGTCACGTCGCCACTATTGTACTAGAAGATAGCAAGACGGTTAACGCTGACTGGTATACCACTGTTTGTTTGCCACAAGTAAACACAGAGTTTGAAAAAACAACTCAAGACGTCGTATGATACTACACCATGACAATGCAAGTTTGCACACCTTGCATAGTAGAGCTTGCATAGTAAACTTCAATGGTTTATAGTACACACCTCAAGAAATCCCTTCTGGTAGCACATGGAGAGCTGCACGTCGCCCAGCGTGGGCGAACCCAGCACCTGGCGGCCGACGAGCTGGCCGGGCCCGAGCCCGTCGATGAAGTCCGAGATGCCGCCGCCATCGGACGAACCCGAGCCGCGCATGCCCGGCGACCACCTGCCGACATCGGACATTCGATAATATCTACCAGCGTGCAACCGCGGATACAATGAACCACTCGAGCGGGGAACGAGCGGTATTGAAAAGCTGCCGGTTTCAAGCACAGTTCATTGAATTCAAATTAAAAATGCCGCTAATAAATCGTAACGAAAACGGCAAATAATTAATAGCCAAGGCGATATCTTTGACATATATTGCTGTACTCGAACCTTAATTCAGTTGGATTACTGTTCTGATCACGGTATCCTTCCTGTGGATATGTTTTGTCAAACTAATCGTGGTGTGAAATTCTATGTGAAAGTTTGATAGGAATATAAATCATGTCAGAAATAGTGAAATATTGTTATTATTAAGAGTTGAATATGTAGATGTAAGTACCTGTGGTAGTCATGCACGATTAGCGAAAAGCAAAGGGTGGATCTCTGGTTCTAATTAATAAGATAACATTAAATTAAAATAATCAAATATCTTTCAAACCTTGATTTTCGCTACTGATAAAGAAATAAACGATAATAAAATATTATAACAACATTGATACAATAGTGAAGAAAGGGCGGTAGTTTATCGGATGCATCGGTTAGTAAAAGTTAGATATTTAACGTAGATATTAGGAACAAGAAAATGTAAAATATCTATCTAGTAGTAATTCCAATTGTATACAATATACAGGTGCTAAAGAGACTAAAGAATGGTCGGCATCTAATTTAGATACATTAATTTTCATGAAAGAAGATCCTAACTATGTACAGAATTGCTACATATTTCTATTGATCTATCTATACACGTACATATTGATTTACTAATTAATATGTACACAGTCTATGGGCTTTTTAATCTATTTATCCCAATCCTGGGTTACTCGTTAACAAAATAATATGTTGATATTTATTTTAAACTCCAAACTTAATACCTTACAAAGATAAAAGGACAATTATAAACATTGATTGAAAATACTATTGATATTGTCATAGATACTTGCAGTATCAAAAGGTAGATGAGTAATATAGTTATTGCAATAGGTAGACAACAATATTTATTCGAGAGTTAATGAAAGTGATAATATTATTATTTTTTGGTGAGACATGCATGGTGTTGAGGCAGGTGTGTTTAAGATAGAATACACAGACATTTTAGTTAATATTATCCAGTCCTAATATACAAGTGCAAACATCACAGGAACAGGCAACATTTATCGTCCACAACCGTGCATCTTTGTATTTGTAAACATTTGAAGAACTCGAACGTACTTCGTCTTCTCGGAGGGTACAGCTCTATCTCTACAGCTGAAAATATGTTTAAGCAAACACAGCACGAATAAGAACCGAACGCCTCGAATACCGGAGATAAATGTAGCTGTCTCGATTAGCGAGTCGAGAGGGTGCATGACCTATGCGAAAGAAGACACGTGCGTGCTGAACAGAAAGAGAATGAGTGAGAAACACCAATATAAAACCTGCAACATGCTTTACAAGACTTGAGGCACACAGAGAGGGCGGATAAAGAAGACGCGAGCAACATCGATGCGCACATGTACAGAATAAAGGAATCGTCTGCGGTTATAGAACGGAACGGTCGAGCGCGACTTACGATGATCCCTCCGAGCTAGAAATCGAGACGAGGCTGGCGGAGCGCACCTCGTGCGACCGCTGGAACGTGGTGGTGGCAGGCCCGGAGCGCTTGCGTCGCGCGCCGCCGCCGTCCGGCCGCGACGCGCGCGCTGCCGGACACAACGCGTCACACATCGCCCCCACTCCCTCGTACGTACATATTACACACAACACGCAACGGTTTATACATTTCTACTTCGACACATCGTATGCGACATTCAATGGTCTGAGATGGAGCCTACGCTATCGAATGATGTGGATGAACTGAACCGTGAACGTATCATAACGATGAAGCGGCATGTTAATATTGCATGTGTTAAAATTATAACAGTGAATAAGTTTTGTCTCTCTGTATGATTTTTCTTTCATAATTTCTCGCATGAGCGACGATGTGTGGCGTGAAAGCTCATACGGCGAACTTATCGGTAAAAGCTTAACGATGAGGCTACCATTTAGCTTGCTATACAAAAGCGACACTGAATCATCTATGTTTCACGTAACATGCTGTGCTATCGGCGGCTGGCTATGGGAGTTTCAGTTCCTAATTGCTTAGAATAGTTGTCAGTTAGGGGGAGTTCGGTATCGCGGTCTACCGCCCGGCGCACTATTGTGTCAGTGTCGAGGCGCGGGCCGCGCGGCGCCAACCTGTCGTCGTCATTCTCGCTGGAGGCGGAGGAGGCGCGCGAGACGCCGCTGAGGCCGCGCATCTCGCCCGGGACCACCTCCTCGCTGCGTTGCACCGTGAACGAATTTTTGCCACGTTTACCGAAACCTAACCTCCTTTTCCGTCCTGTCGATATTGTACACAATAAACATAGTGGAACTCGTCTAGTTTGCGTCTGTCGGTCTGTGCTCTGACGTCTCATCTATGGTTTACATTCGACTACATCGTCATATATTATCAGCACGTATGAATAGAACTTGATTTCGTTAGGACTTCGGTGAGCCTATTTCGAAAGCCTTCAGAAAGGTATTCGTTTTTTTGTGAAGCTTTGCAGTACGTAGTAACATTTAAAATATCGAGGGGCTAAACGATCAGTCATGCTGTTGACCTCTAAGATACGTCTAACGAGATGATTGATGATGTATGCGAATGTTTTTGGATTCACCTGTGGCGGAGAGCTGCGAGGTGGAGTTGCTCTTCTTGCCCATGCCGGGGCCGAAGTAGTCCCGCGGTTCGGCCTTCAGTAGCGCGTCGTCGCTCACGGGCTCGGGCTCACTCGTGCCGCCCAGCGCAGTGTCGCTGAGGCTGCCGTCTGACACATTATGCAAAGTCCATTAAAAAAAATATTTTTCTTATAAACTTTTGATAAGTGTTTTACAACTCTGAAGAGTTTCACGAAGCTATTCTTACAATGCTCACCTGCTTTTTCATCCGGCGGCACATCGGCGTTGCTCAGACTCCTAGTGAACTGTCCGCGTCGCGACTCGCGTCGCTCCAGCGGTTGCGGCTGGTTGTTGTTCCGCCCATTCTCCCGTCCGCCATAGTCGTTGCTGCGTTTAGATTCCCGGCGTGAAGCGGGTTTGTGGCGTTGTTTTACAGCAGTATTCATCGTTTGATCAATTTGGGGCAGGTAACGTCGTGGTGGAGTGTCGGAGAGCGCGGGCGGGGGCTCGGCGGGTGCGGGTTCCGGCGGCGGCGCGTCGCGAGATTCGTGAGATTCGTCGAGTGGCAGGTGTGAGGCGACAGGGGTGAGCGCACGATGGACCGAGCCGAGGTTCGGGGGAGAGAGAGCAACAGATAAAGAATTAGCCACATAACTAAACTCTCGATCTAAATGGTATGTCGCTGCTAAAGAATACGATCGATTACGAGCATTTTTAATAATAGATGGTAGAGGTCTCTTGTATGATAAATCTATACTAGATTGAGGTGAGAGGGAGTTAGGCGACCGGTACTCTTGGAAGGTGGGGATCTCATTAATACTAACTACGTTAATGTGCTTCTTGTCTGGTTTGCTATCGGAGTAGTACGATTCATTTATGAGATTAGTGAGCGATGTTGAGTTTATCTTAGTTTTGGAAGAAAACGTCATCATTTTGAACATGTCTTGTATATCATCAGGTGTCGGTAACAAATTATTTGGTGAAGATTTCAATACTAATAGAGAGTCAGAACATCTCCTGCGAATGTTAGTTTTATTCTTTGGTTGTTGCATTGTGTGTATCTCTGTTAATAGTTTTTTAGTTTCGGGACTCCCATCTCTTTGCTTAACTTTACATGAATCCATTGATTGCGTTTCTTTAGGACTAACTGCTTCATAACTAGTTTTAAGATCTAACGATAAGAATTTCTTGCGGTGATTTTCGTGAGCTGAGTTAGATTTATCTTCATCCTCCATAGGTTCGTTTTTGCCAATGTTATTTATTCTGTTTTGTTCCCCACTATTCTGTTTATCTATGCTTATATGAATAGTGGTTTCAGCGTCGCTACCCTCGCTGTCATACCCGTGATATTGGACATAATTATTTTCATTTGTCTGAGCTACATCTGCGTTCGAAATAAAAACGTTCAGATATTTTTCATGGTTCAAATCGACAGCGGGAATATCAGGAAGCGACCTCACTTGCGAGTTATGTCGACGCAATTGTTCAACATTAGGTAATCTCTTTCGCCTGACTTCTTTAGGTTTTTGTAAACTATAAAAATCTGCGTCAAGCGTCATAGCCCGGTCTTTACAGTAAGTTGACTTACTAGAAAAACCTGCGTCGAGCGTCATAGCCCGGTCTTTACAATAAGATATCGAAGCCGGTCTATGCGTAGCCTTTTTTCTGTTAAAGGAGGGCTGAGTTTTTACCGGCATAGGAGTAGGGCCATAGTAAATGTTGCTCGGTAACGTTCTATGTTCTCTACTGCCGGTGTAGGGTGGTTGCATCATGGGTATTTGGAATATGTACTCTTTCTTGTTGTCTATGATTTTGTACGTGTTGGTGTATACGGGGTATTCGGGGCAGCTATGGCTTCTCGCGTAGGCGTGCCGCCGCGAGCAGTCCCTTGCGGCCGAACCTGCCGAGCGGCTGCGAGCGAGGACACGGCGCAGGCGGCGCGAGGGGCGCGCGCGGGTTGGGGGAGGCGCGGGTTCCCACCGCGTCCGCAGCTTCCTCCGCACCGCGCGCTCCGCACTCGGCGGCACGCATACGTAAGGAAGCACCCGGTCAGGGTGTCTATCTGATCTGCGATGGGAGTTGGGGGCTGGGGTAGCGCTATCGCAAGAGGAAGATGTGCTATATGGAGGTAGAATCCGCCTCCGGCTGTAAAGTTATCGTAACAAGATTTTAATATAAAGCGTCTGTACCTATCGGTTTAGCCCAAAAGTCAGGGATCATGGACGTATCCTTTTAAACCTTTACAAGAGACGAGAGTGCTAAGTCTTCACCTATAAATTGGCATGACCGACGTCCTCTAAACGGCAAACGCTGAAAAACCCATTATTGTATTGCGATTGAGGCATCCATCATCCAGTGTGGTGTGAGCGCGGTGTAGTGGTGTACCTGAGCATGCGCGTGGGGCGCGGGCGCTCGGACTGCGTGCTGAAGGCGCTGGAGGTGACGGAGGCCACGGACTCGAGGTCGGAGTCGGCGGCGGCGGCGTCGGGCGACAGGCGGCGGCGCGGCGGCGCCCACCCGCTGCTGCTGCGCGCCGCCAGCTCAGAGTCCGACAGCCCGGCGTAGTGCCGCTCCCACCCTGCGCGCGTGTCGTATACACTCGTCACTATACTGCCGCTTCTCACTTGTGTTGTTCAGTGCGTATTTACAACAGTTTTAAACTTTCGTGAAGGCCACAAATAGTGTATCCACCAAGAATGCGATAGGACTATCTGTTCGGGACTTGAGGACTTGTTAGATGCACAAAAAAATATGAATAAGAAGCACGAACGAATGAACTGGCCTGTAATATCCAGATTAGGATGGTATATCAAGATTTTTGATTAGTTACTTATTTACGACCTTTGATTAGGTATAAGTGATAGTATGAGGCATGTCCTTCATGAATGAGAGGTTAAATGAATTTTGCATTTTTTTTCTGACAACAATGCTTCTATAGGGAATGTCATCTAGTTCTGTAAAATGGTCTAACTGCAAAGTGCTGTAAAGCCACTGCGCGGGAGCGGCGGGTTAGACGGGGTCAGAGCATACCTGTTCAGCGCGGTGAAGGCTCGATGTCTACTATCACGTCTCTGCTCACATTCAACTATACGTTCAACAAGGAGACTACATGGCTCTACTCTATAAGCTGAGAGTGAACGACTTTTTGGTATTCTGCCGACTGGCGTTCGAGCTATAGGCTTGTTCTTAGCTATAGGCAGTTATAAGAATGCCGGTTTGTTTTCAAGTCGTTAACTTTCAACATTACTAAGTTGATTTGCTGGACTACTGAACATCTATAGCAATAGACTGCCGCGCATGCCATGATCGTAGACATAAAGCTCCTCCTGGCTCCATCATATACTCTGAACCCCAGGCTGGGTCTGCGTGTATTGACCTTGTGGCGTGCTGCGGTAGGTGAGTGTCGCGCCAATGTGGTGCGGGGCGATCCACTTACGTTCCTCCAGGTCCGCCGACACCTGGGCGCGGGCTGCTCGCGGCCCACTCTGTCGTCAACGGGCAACGGTTAGTACGCACAACTTGTACACAACAACTCATGTTTAGGCACAGCACCGACGAAAGCGAGAGAATACACTTTTTTTTAGTTACGCAGTTCAGCAAACCGTTTTGCGAACGTATCAAACTTCTTGCCGCTTTGGTGGATGCCAGCTCGGAGGGGACGTGACAACGAGAGCGCCTTGCATGGTAATTATTATTATGTAGTCGTACGCAAATGTATTTAGTCATATTCAAGTTTTGAAAAATTTTGAAACATGGCATTCATATTTGCATATAGTTATGAATTGATTTAGTTAGACGGTTTGCACGTAACGAGTAGCTCTCGGAGTGACGGCACCGGGCGCGGCGCGGGGCGGAGTGCCGACGTGTACGGACCTGGTGGTGCGGAATCTGCGGCAGCTGGCGCTTCTTGGGACTAGTGGTGGGCGTGGCGGTGGCGGAGCGCGACTGGAAGCGCGGCGCGTACGCGTGCGTCGGCAGCCGCGACGCCTCGCCCCCGCGCTCCTCGCTCACTGCAATGCATTACTCACATTCCCGCTTTCTGATCTACGGCTATACGCAAACACCATAGAGATGAAAAATATCGAAACGAACAGTATACTGCCCTAGAAGGTACATTCATAGTAACGTCATGCAGACGAATGATCAAGTGCGCTGTACTCACAAACGTTCGGACGACTAAGTAGAATATAGTAAAATCACTCGGACGATGTGGACACAACGTACTTTCGGTCACTAAAACTAGAGTGGAAAGCGTGCTCATAGGTAGAGAAGGAGGAGGGCGGCGGAAAATGCGTGAGGAAAAAATAAGAGTGGGTCAGAGCATGGAAGATAAACAGTAGTGGCAGTAAAGTGGTAATGAGCGGACGCGAGAGAACGTGCGTGTCTCGACGATAGTGTTCCGTGCGGGGTCGAGGCCCGCTGTCCGACGTCCACGGACCGATCGCCGGCGGCGGTCGCCGATACGAGAGTCGGCGCCGGGTCGGATCGGTTAGTGGCGTCTGTGGCGCCGAGTGCGGCACCTGTGTAGCGCCAGTCGCGGTCCGCCGGCGGCGACAGCGAGCGCCGCGGAGACTTGCTGCGCGCGCGCTGCGGCCGCGCCACGCCCGCCGCCGACTGCGAGCGCGCCACGCTGTACCCACCCACCTGCGCACATCACACATGCGTTAACTCAACCATTTCCAGATGCGCCTCGCATTCGACGCTAACATTTAATTAAATACATACTCTATCTCTTGATCCATGCAGGCCTGCGGCTCGCACTCTGCCCGCTGGCGACATGTCGCGTTCGCGTCTGCTGGAGCGTGTTCCTTCCAAGTCCATACGCTATGAAAAAAGGAATATTTGCAGCGATCGTGGAATGTTTAATATTCATCCATTTGTGTCATGAAGTGGATTAGACGGCAAATGACATGGATAAATAAGACTGCTAAGACCAGAAGTCCAGTGTGGTTGCGTTGACACTTACGTCGTGAGGCGGAGGCGGGCTCGAGCTGGACGCCAGGCTGGAGAGCGAGTGATGCCTGCGCAGGTCACATTCGCTCGGCGTGTCGGAGTCGGAGAGACGGGACGTGGACGTCGACGGCGGCGAGAGGTGCTCGCCGTCAGCTTCCTCTTCGCGATACCTCTGTTTCAAATTAAATATAACATCTTAAACAAGTCGTACCTTCGTACATACATATAGATCACTGGACAAGATGGATACAAAACTGACTCCACTGAACAGAAGTTAATAGAATAAATGGTGAGGTCACATAGAAATAGAGCCCAAAAATAACTAATTACACAGAATGTGGTTAAATTTTTGGGACCTTCCTGGTACCTTTTTCCTTGGCAATTTTGGAGAAAATTTAAACAGCTTTATTGGATTTATGTACAAGGTACTCAGCCTGAAAGGCACACCTGTATACTTTTTGTTGGATACTTTGTACGTTATTAAAATATCAACTTACACTAAAACTGCCAGTTTCTTCGTGAGGCTTGAGAGTGTACCAATTAGCCTCGTGGGTCATCAAAATGCTGTCGAGATCCAATAGAACCTCTCCCAGAAAATCGTTAGGTCCATAACGATTCAAGTCCCATACTGTTACCTAGAAAAAATAAAATAAGAGTATCAACTGTTGGAGTAATTTTAGAACATTTGTGGTAGTAGGTAAATAACAAAATAATATTGTGTTATGATACCTCTAGAGTTCTCTTCTTTATATCAGTTATCCGGACACCACAGTAAACGAAAGTTTGGTTCCATCGCGGTTCTAATGTGTTAGCCAATGTTTTGGTTCGTCGTTTGCTCTTCTCGCTTTTGTCTGGAAGGAGGAATATCTTCGCGTATGGGCAGCGAGGCGACCCGTCCGTGCGAGGGGTCAGCCCGCTAGCCGATACCACCGTGACAAGGAGTTGGAGCGCAGAAATGTCGAAATAAACTTTTAGCTGGAAAAGAATTGAATACGAAAATGAGATGCAAAAAGATGAATATACAGCAGCAGCACACACAGAAAGCCTTCACAACGGTACACAATAGCAGGCGCTGCGGGATCAGCGAGTCTTACATGTTCAACATTAATTACAATGAACGCTAAAACAGCTTCCTTAACCCCGTGGCATGCTTATCCATCTTGCTATTATTTGCATCAATTCTCTCACAACCCAATCCACGCCACCCGGCGCGAACTATTAGAATTATCTGGACACTGTTCTTAAAATAAGCTAAGCTTATACATAATATACTTGAAACAGACCTGTATACGTCCAGCAACGTTTGCGTTGTGATGGTGGTTCCGAGGGCGGCGACGGGAGTGGACGTCCGGGGAGCCTGGTGACGTCACTAGCACGCTCGGCTTCTCGCACCCGCCCATCACCTCCGTGTATACTTCTGAGTGGAAAAATGTTACAATTCTGTAATTTACTTATCTCTGGATATAAAGGTATAAATACATGTGTATGTAAAGCATGACTCCTTAAAATATTACATCTTTTCACATACACGATGTGCTGAAAAGCGTTACTTATGCCTACCTAAATATGAGAAATGCAAAAAGTTGCCCTATTTACACAAATTCTATTAGCTCATACTATATCCAATTACTTATGTATTATACGATAGAATTGAGTTTTCCACAAGTCTACACAAATAATATGTACGAATATCTTTAAGCATAAAAGCTGTTCCAACCCTCTGCCAGTTGGCAGTGTGCCTAAAAACCCTGGCGGCTTTACCGTGTTGAAATGCGATGCACCAGAAACTATGCTCAAATATGTATCATCGCTTCCATGTAAGTTGGTCAAGCGCGGCTTTAACTGTGCTCAACATTGTGATATTATTACGAAACTTTTGATATCTTTGGGGGTAAGCCTTACTTGAGATTAAATCGAAAATTTTAAGCAGTGGCATTAAAGGCATCATTGGACTTAAAACGGTCAGAACATTGAATATAATTATGCCAATTCAAAGTGTCTAAGCTCTGCATGGATGTCTTAGCTAATTCAGCAACTTTACCTGCAGTGCAATTCTAATTCATTCGACTTGGTCGTCGGAAGGTCCCGCCACGGAAATGTTTACGAAGAAAGCTTTGTAATGGTAGAAAACGGATTTCATGGTATAAAATTTGATAACGAGAAATCTCAAGTAATTCTGCATTTTAATTTCAAAACGTTTCGCTTAAATTTCAATAACACATATTGCAAGTCACAGATATATACTATTTGTACCTACTCCAAACAAAACTTTGTTTGAAGTAATTTTAAAACAAAAGTGCAAAGTAGCCTCGTAAATGTCAACATCGGGTTTCGGAACTTTCCGACGGGTTTCCGAGAAACGTTATTCTCAAATCCAAATTCGGAAATGATTGACACTCCAATTCGGATATTATGCGCAAATCTTTTCGAGAGCAACTTGCTGGCGGAAACGCTTACGAAATTCGTAAATTCCATATTAATCTAAAAAAAATAATTAACTACGGTAATTATATTGTGAAGTTAGTGTTGAATCAATAGGGGTTTACTCTCTGTTTTCTGGTTTTGCCCCAAAATTACTTATTCTTTTACCAACTTTTAGGTTATTATTATAACAATACATTGTTTCTATTTTTGTTGAGTAGAGGGAACACATTATAGTGCTATAAACAGAGAGAAAGAATAAGCGTTATTACTTTACAGAACCGCTAGCTGATGCGACGAATCAAAACCAATCACAAATTCGCGTTAATTTGCTGATCAGCTGGTAATCATTTAACATTTGATAAACTGGTGCATAGAGTATGTAACAAGAGTGATAACATGCGTCTATACATTTTGTGTGTTATACAAACCGACATTAAACTACCAAAATAGTCTCTTTTGCACTCTAGTAAAATGTATAATACATTCATGGACGAAAAAGGTAGCAGAAGTTACTTCGTTTATGGGCCACTTTTTTGTGATGACGTCACGTAGCTCCGCTTTTCGGCCGGGTCGGCCATTTTTAGTCACAGTGACTGATTTACGGTTCAACTTCCGTAGTATTCTTCTCTAGTATTCTATTTACATAATTTGTGAATATTTAATGTTTATGTGTATTGTGGTTATGAATGAAGTGTGTAAGATTTTATCAGTGGAATTGCATGTACTAGAAGGTGGCTGGATTTTATTCCATTTTGTATTATTTTGTGTGATTATTCCACCCGTTCTTTTTTAGGGTTCCGTACCTCAAAAGGAATAAAAACGGAACCCTTATAGGGTCACTTTGTTGTCCGTCTGTCTGTCACGACCCAAAAATCTCGGGGACGCGTGGAGCTATCGAGTTGACATGAAAACCATATTCTCAGGTACACAGTCCCTTGAAGCTGTGAAAAATCAATATTCAAAGTTAACGAAAAAAAAAATACGACCGTTTATCCCGCACAAAACGTATATTTTGACACTCAATGGAATCAAAATTTATAGAGTACTTTCCATTGACCTAGAACTATGAAATTTGGCAAGTAATATCGGCATATACTACAGGTACAGTAAAAAATATAGTCTTTATTTACAGTACATAATCAATCATTGAGGTTAAATATGTACCTACAAATTTGTACGTAGCCCTCGGTGGGAGAGTCCGACTCGCACTTGCCCGGTTTTCTTTTAATGGTAGAAGTCCTCTATAGCTTTTTATAGTCAATGGTTTGGTGAGATGTTGACATTTACGAGGCTACTTTGCACTTTTGTTTTAAAAATACTTCAAACAAAGTCTTGTTTGGAGTAGGTACAAATAGTATATATATGTGACTTGAAATATGTGTTATTGAAATTTAAGCGAAACGTTTTGAAATTAAAATGCAGAATTACTTGAGATTTCTCGTTATCAAATTTTCTACCATGAAATCCGTTTTCTACCATTACAAAGGTTTCTTCGTAAACATTTCCGTGGCGGGACCTTCCCACGACCAAGTCGAATGAATTAGAATAACATAGCTGCACTCCTTTGTGGATTCTTTTATCGATAAAGAACAAGCAATCAAAAAGGTGTACTCGATAGTTGTTACCTTTATGTGTCCTCCAAGGCTGCGCGGGCGGGCGCGCGGCGGCGAGCGGGCGCGACACGACCAGCTCGACGTGCGAGTCGTGCTTGCTGTCCGAGATCACCAGCGCCACCTCGTCCGCGCTCCGCCCCTGCAGCGGCAGCCCGTTCCATTGCAGCACCTCGTCGCCTGCGCGAACAATACCAGTTAAACTGCAAGTCAAGCAATTTCATTAAACACTGGAATTGATCAAAGAAACTCACCGATTCGAAGCTGCCCCTCCAAATCGGCGATAGAACCCTTTTTAACTTTTTCGACGATAGCACCACGCGTACCGTCCGGCAGCAATTTGCCCCCGACTACTTTCAGACCCAGAATCGAAGAGTGCGATCCACCATCCACTACAGACTTTCGCAGCACCATGTGTCCAATCATCCTCGTGCCGTCGGCCGACACTTGCCAACTGAGCGGGAACTGCCACATAAACAACGTTATTTTATACAGTCTTATGACAGATGCAAACTACTTGCTAGAGATAAGACGCTCTGTGTAATGTTAAATATCACACAATCATTATTTTAAGGATAATTTACAATAGATTAAGACAGACAGCCAAGGGTGTGAAACTATACACGAAAGTGCACATTCAGTAGTAGGAAACCGGTGCATGCCCGCCAATGCAATCATGCTGCAGCCAAACACAAAACATAGAATATAGATCACATAAAAATAGTTTCCCTACAATAGAAAAGGTGATGATACATAAATTGCTTGAAGATCTTAATAATAGGTAACATTTCCACATAATTTTATAGATATCATTCATATTATTGAATATTAAGTTTAAAATCTGATCAACGTATCTAAAGAGTTGTGTTAGGACACGCTATTATTGCAGATCAACCTACTCGTGATACAAGTAGGTACGAGGTCTAAGAAAACTAGCTGATACATCTGCTAACCTTAGGGCAATCGCCTCTGTTCGAATCTTCACTCGATGTGAAGGTGCTAGAGGTATCGATGCCCGAGTCTTTGGTGGCCGAGTCCTGGCTGGTCTGCCGCTCGGACTCCCAGCGCAGCGAGGCCCAGTCGTGCGGCGCGGCCGACGCGTCGCGCCCTCCGCGGGGGAACGTCGCAGCGCCCTCGTGCCCATCGAAGCGAACTGTCTTTTTTCTCCTTTCCGTGAAACGTCTATTGTCAGAAGAGTCTTCCCACAGATAGGCACTCTTATACACAGTCCGATCGGGGCGCGGGCCCTCGTCCGGCGCGTAGGGGCGCAAGTAGGCGCCCTCGCCGTCGTCGCGCGCGCGCCAGCGGCAGTCCGTGACGGAGTCGAAACTGCGCCCGCCAGTCGGTGCTGTGCGCACGCCTTCGTATGCAGCGCGCGTTTCTGCTTCGTAATCGCCCGGCGAATGATTAGTCAAATTGTAATAATTGTTGGCAGCCACGGTGGAGCTGCGCAGGTGCGGGTGCCGAAGAGAAGCGCACGCTTCTAGGTGTCCTAAGAATGATACGGTATCAATATCAGAGAGTCAAGAATGGTGGTCTCACCCGCGCGCGCCCGGCACCGGTCTACTCATATTCAACTGTAGTTCCTACTCCAGCCAGCACCGACTGTGCGTATATACCGTTCCGTAGGAAACTTATTGCTATCAGGATGCGTACATTATTAAACTTATCAATTTAGTCCCACATTTAGATAGATACGAAATAAATAATTGAAAGCAGTGATCACGCAAAAGCGGAAAGAATGTGTGTCGACTTACCCAAGTAACAGTAAAACGACAATGATGAAATTAAATCATTACACGTTCACAATTTCTAACGAATTTTAGTTTTCACAAGAGTATTATATAACAAGAATAATAGTTTACACTTCTTTTCGCCCAAGCATGCGGTGTTGTTTCAACCAAAAATACAAATTTTGTAAAAAGACAGTAAAAATATGGCATAGTTTACCTAAGAAAGTTATTAATTTCTTATTTTAACATTTTTGGTTCAAACAAATAGGAATAGAAGTACATTTACATTTGATAAATGTATATTCTTTGTTTGACATAATCATGATAATTAGAGACGAAAAGTTATACTAATAATCCTTGTGTAAGTCGAAGCCATATATATGTAGACCATATTGGTATGAAAAATGTTGATTACATGGTTGTACGTTTATAAAAGGCATTTTATACCTATCAATAAATCAGTTTTATGGCCAGGCGACAGTCGTTAGCAGTTCCTATTTTTGTATCAAGATTGTGTGGAAAATGTAGGTGAACTAAGGTAAAAGTACTTACTATATTTATATGCATAGAAATGTATATGCACGTGAAGTAGTTTTGATTACCCTAAATAATAAGCCTGCTTTCCTCAATGTAAATGTACTTATATATAATATTAAAAGATGAAAATACTGATTGTTTTGGAAGAGAGGACGTAATGTAACAAACAGCCATCACAGTTGGTCGGCCAGAGGAAGAAGTGGTTTACGAAAACAAGTTACTGAAACATCTATACTTCAGCAATAATTACAACGCCAAAACATTCCCGATAAAACACGCCCTCTCACCGATAAGAATTTATTCATTTTGTCGTTTAACATCGCCTGACGCTGGCTCCTGGAGCTCTCGGAGCCGCTCCTATCTCTACTAGGACCTGCGAACAGGGGGCGAGACCGTCAGAGTCTGCAGACGCGGGCACGCGGCCGCGCCGCCGCGCCGCGCCGCTCACCGGCGCCGGGCGCAAACGGGCACACCGAGCCGCGAACGGCGACTCGTATCACACTAAACTCTTTCATCGCAAATCAAACATGAGCTTCAAACTTGGCGCAAGGCCGTCTACCGCTTACGCTTGTGCGAAATTTGAAGCAGTCATAGTAAGTCCTTTGACGCTGATCATATCTGAAAAGAATCGACAAGGTGTATCGCTGAATACAATGTCATATCCGATGATACTAAAAATGCAGTGACACGTTTACGAGCACTACCTACATGAGCAGACTGGATGAGAACAGGTAGGTATAGACAAGTTTAGGTGCTCAACACTATCCGTTTCTGTGAAAATATGCTTAACTTAAATATTAGGGTTGATTCTGTATTGCATTCTCTAAATCTAAATATAACTTTAAATTATCTTAAATTAATGTATTTGGTATTCTAGTTTACGCGTTCACTCAATTTTAATTACGTTTGACGACGCTAAAATGAAGTATTTTTACATATACTTACGTCAAAGCGACAGAGCTAGATAGTCGCGCAAAATACGGATTCTCTAAAAATAAGTGTAGTTTAGAGATATCGTGCGCTTGAATACAAATCTGCGTTTGACACATCCAACTCTAACTTAGTGCATATTAGGTTTAGAGAATGCAGCATTAGAATTAGGGTAATTAGTTTATTTACCTGATATGGTTACGTATCATATCGTTTGCACCTCGCACGGAACACCTTAACTTTATCAATGCGCAATGCAAAAGGAAATGGTATTATGTCAGTAAATCTATTAGGTAGGAACGTATCGGTATATAGCATTCATATGGGGCGTTACTTTTGTATGCGGAGTAGTGTGTTGTGTGTAAGGGTGATAAACAAAATCATTTCGGATGGAAAGGATTTGTTGTGTTGACACGTGGTGGGATATAGGGCGATGGGTGGCGGTGAGCGTGCGTGAGTACTCACCGCGGTCGCGGTACTCGTCGTTCTCGTCGGAGATGCACTCGGGAACTTCGTCGTCTGAGGAGGAGGAGCGCGGGGGCATGGGCGGGTGCGACCCCGGCCCGTGCGGCATCAGCTGTGACCCAGGCGGCCCGGAGTCTACGACCCCGTATGCGGCTTTCTGCCGCGGATGTACGAGATGGGGATGGGTCCTGGCTAAACCTTCCAGTTCGCCGTAAGTCCTCGGTTCTTGCTGACTGTACTGACGACGCAACGCGCTGCCCGACCTCTGTAGTGGAAGATTTTCTTTCTCCGCAGCGCTGTGGGCTCTCTCCAGCTTTGGCCTTTTATCTAAAGTGGTTTCGACCGGCGTGGGCAAACCTCGCAAATCATTTTCCATCCGCCATAACATTGAATCTTGTCCAGAGTTCTTGTGGATCCATTGTCCAGTTTTAGACAAAAGTTCTTGTTTCTTACGGCACAGAATGCATACCCATATAACCTGTAAATGCCAATTCGATTTGTGAAGGTAAGTGTGAAGTTAGATGGGTTTTCTTTAGTTCAAAACTTCTATCTATATGTAGAGATTGGCGAGCAAAAATGCCGTTGTCGTCTAGGAAATCCACTTTGCCGTGAGCAATCTTAGTATAGCTGCTTACCTTATTAGAGCGTAGGCTGACCTTCCCGCCGCACCTAGCGCAGCACCTGACCCTGCAGTAGTGGCACGAGTGGCCCACGCCGTCCGCGAACTTGGTCTTGAGGCAGATGTGGCATGTGGCCGCGAGCTCGACTCCGGCGGCGCGTTGCAGCTCGTTCCTGGTGCGGATGGTCTGTTCCAGCACGGTCACTTCGTCTTGCTTACGTCTGTCGTTGGAGAAAACAAATTATAGGTAAGTAACTTTTGACTTTTAATTTGCTGTGAAGTTGGATGGGAGTCTACAGGTCATTTGTCAAAGCGGGTTCATAGAGTACCTACAGGTAAGGCACTAACTATCGTGTTAAAGGTATCAATCATCAATGAATCCACTGATGATTCTCTTTATTATTCTTGTTCTCCTCAAAACTTAGGATCTGCTAGTTTTTGTCAAAGAAGGTACAATGTGAGACCTATATTTCGATACCAAATTCAGAACTAATTGTGTAGACTGAAACGCAATGAAAATATGTATAATTCCGCTGAATAAGCCGTGTTATTCAGCGGAATTACATACTACATATACATCATACTACATATTTTCACTGTTTCAGTTTTGAGATGAATTTCCGCAACGTCACGCCTGTTTCCATTACATTAATTGTGAAGAATATTACCCATCGAAAAAAACAAGTCCGGGAAATTCAGATCTGTTATTTATGAAACGGGACTATCTTTGCAATTTATTTTACAACCGGAGCGACCCTTATATATGTAGGTCACTAAGTAGGTCAGTGATAAGTTGGGATAGCGCAGCCTAAATATGCAAAATAATATATTTTAGTTTCATTTAATACAGCTTTCCTTCTTAGTTAGGTAAGTAAGTACGTATAAACGCAGTTTCTATAATCTTCCATAGGCACGTATAGTATATTACGTAGGCAGTTTCATCCAGGGTGGACCAATGTTGTTTCACTATATGTACCTACTTACCTAAGCAGTGTTTTAATATTACACAAAGTTTAAGAATATAAAGCTTAATTTTCAAATGTAAAGAACGCATTACACATAACTACAAAAGATGTTGCTCTTAAATTAAAACCACATCCAAGCACAGGCACACGGTAGGTAAACTGGTTTCCAAATAATTGTAGATCTGTATCACCTTGTGAACCAACTAGACTGACAATAACTAGCTCCAGAGTCGTAAATGGGCTGTAATTAAATAATCGCATTACACTTTCTTTTAAACATAGATGCAGTAGTGATGCGTCACGATGGCATAGCCACTGCGCGGATGCGACGCGACACCGAGCCGCGCACTGTGCCCGACACTGCCGATACCTACCTCTACCACACGGTGTAATCTCTTCGCAGACAAAGAACTTTCAAAGAAAAAACGTGTAACGGGCAAATATGGAGTCACGGCTTAATATCACATTTTACATAATAGGAATCTACGTCATCACTTCAGTTGAATTCAAGTAGGCACATCAGATTTTTTGTTTAAGAATGCCACTTTAAAATCGAAGCTAGACTAGGCAAACGATAAAACGGTTTGTTGTAGTGACTAGTGCTGTGCTGTTAATATTATATTGTTCACATTGAAGACGAGACAGAACAGAAGACATGCACTTCCACATCAGAACAAGAAGAAAAGATAATAATGGCGACACGGGAGCGGGGTGGGGAAGTGGGCGGGATGCGGGGTACGGCTAGGGCGCACCTCATGATCTCGTGCTCGCGCTGCTCCTCCTGCCGCTGGCGCATCATTACGCCCTCGATGATGGCGCGCTCCTCGGCCGTGAGGTGCGAGAGGTCCGGCATGTCGGCCATGGCGGGCGGCGGCCACCCGCGTGCGGTGCGCCCGCCCGCCGCGTGCTGCGGTGCTGTGCCCGCGGCGCGATACTTTGCGCGCCACTCCGCCCGGAGGTTTATTTAATAATGCCGGACGGGCCAATGGCGGGCTCCCGTCTACTGACGTCAGCATGCTTATTGATCGCTGACTCGGACGAGCGCCCACCCGCCCTCGCGATCGCGCACGCGTGCTGCGCGCCACTGCCGTGCGCCGCGCGCCTGCCTCATACAGCGATGCGTGCGCATCGCCGCCATACACCTCTATATATACCAGCTCTAGAGATACATCTCTAGGCATGTGTTTGTATAGGCAGGCGTTGCAGTTGTTGCCGAGTGATCTCTAAACGCCAGAAACTGGCGTATTGCAAAATGCCTTTATAATATAAAGTAGCAAGGAGTTGAGCAAAGTAAAAACTAAGCGTTTTTGATAATTACACCTTCGTAACCTTAATTTTGAATTCTAAATGTCTGTTCCCAAGTCTCTCCAAAAACGTATACTTAGAGATATAAGATAATAAATATCTTATACTTACCTGTACCTATAGATAATTGTAGGATGTTTTAATAAACATCCTACAATTATCGTTTCAACTTCCACAGGGATAAATCTGTAAATATAATCTATATAATAAAAGAGCAGGGTGTTTTCCAACAATCATCGCACAGGTGGAAACCTGAAATTCGGACTATCAACAATAAAACTGCTGTCAGGTACTTACATAATAATCAATATTATACATGCATAATACCACAGAATACGATAATACTAAACTTATGCTCAATGTTAGCAGTATAAACGAGGTAGGTACCTAACGATTTAAGTATTGCAAAAGTAATCCTGAAATAAATAAAAAGGCGGTATGTCATGGCAATTTTTAAAAATCTCGTTTACCTAATAAGTACATACCTACAATAATTGAATTTCAGGCTGAAATCGATTTAATGTAGAGCCGATATGAACACACTATGATGTGGAAATGTGAACAACAAAATTACAACGATCATCTCGGATGCGTCTTTGTATGAGAGTAACTCGTATCTATGTGACGGGCAAACCGCCGGCGCCGGTTTCTGAATTGAAAATTTCAAGTTGAGTATTTCTTAAAGGCTGCTCAAGTACTACTTAAGCCAATTTTTGTTTCGGATCAGATGTTAAGTATTGTTTGAGCATTTAGGCTTAAGAATTCTCAAATTTGACAGTTGGGAACTTAAGTTGTATGCTTAGCACCACAATTGCGTTTCAGAACTCGTTTGACAGTGCCTAAAACAGTCTCATTGCATTAAGTAACTGACATTTAATTAATGGATTTCGGCTGATTAAACCTTAATCACCCTCGTGATTTTTTATTTTATTAAAAATACACGAACTAAAATAATGACCAAACCCTTCAATATCGGTATTGCACTTATAACGGTACGCAAATCATTGTGTGAGAATACTTAAAGATGGGCTGAGATTGTAATAACGAATGGTGCTTGAAATCTTATTCTATCAAGTGAAACGTTTAAAACTCAAGTCTCTATGAACTATTTGAGCAAAACTTAGCGGAGTTTTGCTAGAATGCTCAATTCAGAAACCGGCGGTAAGTTCAAGTCGACTCTAGAGACTCAACTCAACTCATAACTCAATACCTAAAAAGATACTTATAAAGGACAATTTGCACACGGTCAGTGATCGGCGTCAGTGCTGGCGCTGTACTGACTTTTAAATCAATTTAGACCAATCAGTTGGTACCAAGTCATCGCAGACTGATCTCGATTTCGGAGTCAATCGCTGACCGCGTGTAAGTTGGCCATAATACATAATATATTAACCTGACTTAACAAAAATTCAAATCCCAAACATAGGTTTTACTCATTTCAATTTTTTTTTAATCTTGTCGCACTTTCTTTTCCTTTATATTAGTCGCAGTCAAGAGGCGGTGGCACACATTCCCCTGGGAGGAAGTTGGTTTCAGGATTGTGAAACAAAGATTTAACGCCGTCTCCCCACGGGAATCTCTTGGTTCGAAGACGCATGTACTCGTAGTCGCGACACTCCGTCTTCTTTGGCATGTTGTGTCCGAATGAGCGAAAAGCTTGCATCACGATTAGCGGTAAGCTGATAAACAGCGTGATGTACTTGTATTTCTTCCATGTGTCTTTTCCGTGATGATACCTTGGCACACAGGGGTTATAGGGAATAGGTCCGGGGCGGCAAGACGAAGGAGGCACGATTTTCCGCCCACCCCCAGGCACTGGATTAGGACATCCACATCCGGGCGGTGGCCGCGGAGGACAACATAAACTATAACTTTTCACGGGTACAGCGATGAGACGTTTGCAAACAAGGAAATTACGAGACATAAGAATCATTTTTGAAATTTATGTTATTTTATATATTTTATTTAAAAAAGTAGTTGCTACATAGCAGGAAACTATTTAATTTTGCTTTATTCTGTGACAACTGTGATTCTCAAATTTTTTTCTTTTCTGACATTGGCATAATTTTTTTTAACTGTTCCTTGAAGAATAAGTTTTATATGCGTGCAGTATGTAGGTACTAGGTAGGTATGGTATAGCCATATAGAAATACTCAGATAAAAAATCCAGCTTGAAGAAAAAGATATTTAAACAACGAGTCTAATACTAGATTTCCAAGTATATAAAGATATAAATTGTATATATATTTTATGCTTGTTTTTGACAATATTATGTTCCAGTTGGCTATTTGGCAGAAGCGGAATGTTCAATGCATCTTTGTTTTTTTAATGTATAGTATGCTTTTTTCATTAGAATATTTTTCACACGCAATTTGAATCTACTTTCTGTCCGTTATACATTTTGGAATTTTATTGTAAAACCGTACTAAATTGCCCATGAAGGACTTATTCGTTTTACTTAGTCTAAACCTTCAAGTAGACAGCACTTTATCTGAGGTCTAAACCTAGGTAATGCAATTCTATCCTTATTTCTAGTGTTTCTGTTGTGATGGTCACTAATCACCTTGAATTTATGCAGATTTTTACGAACATACATTTAATTTTCATAAACATACAGAGAAGGTAAAGTTGATAAATTAATTTGTTTAAAGACTTTTCGTAATAATTCGCGAGGACCCAACTCATAAATAGCGCGAACCGCAAGCTTTTTTAAATTAAAGTAGCTTCTACATCCGGGAAGTATGCAAAGTAAACTAGCCGAGCCATAGCTATATCCGTTAATTGCCTAATTTTACTAACCGCGTATGCAGCAGAATTAAGTTTTACTGATAGAGCATCGATATGAGGACCCCACTGCAACTTAGAGTCTCTGCCTATACCTAGGAATACCGTCGCCTTGTCTGTGTCGAATTTATCACTATTAAGCATTACGTTTGGCTCTACATGGCTAACATTAGGCAAAGAGAACTTTAAACATTTCGTCTTTTTCGCGTTTAGTAGAACAAGTTGTTGGCAGCGAAGCAATATCTAATACATTATTTTGCGTGTACTAGTTCACTACCCTTCCTTTCTACTTTAAAGATTATCGATGTATCATCAGCAAAAAGTACAAAGTCTGCAAGGTCTTTCACCATAAAAGGTAAGTCATTTACGTGTACATTAAGAACAAGAACGGCCCTAACATTAATTCCTGTGGTACACCCATTTTGACTAAAGATCCAGATGAAGTGACGCCATTTATACCAACTTTTTGCTGTCTGTCAGTTAGGTAGGACTCTACATGATCCAGAGCAGTTCCACGAATTCCGTAGTGGTGCATTTTACGAATCAGAGTACTGTTCTCTACGCAATCAAAAGCCTTGGAGAGGTCACAAAAAACTCCAATGGCATCCTGTGAACTCTCCCAAGCTTCAAGCACATGTGTTACTAGTTCGACCCCGGCATCTGATGTTGTCGTGCATCATCGTCGACATCATAGCTTGACGCTGTGTTTCAAGGACTAGCTCCTTCTCCCAATTTTGATACATTTAAATGCCAAATCTGAATAGGTACCTGCATAGTTAAAATAAACAATCCCACTTTAACAAACACAAAATACTGAACGAGAGTCAGTTCGGTTTCACGAAGAAACTTAATAATAATAATAATAAACTTAATGAAGATAATTCGAGGGATCGATTTTATTACCTGATTTGAAGATTGGTGTAATTTTACTATTTTTCATTAAATCGGTAAATGAGCCTGTGTCAAAACACGAGTTAAATGTAGCCATGAGATATGGTGCAATAACTTCAATTAATGATTCTAGCATCTTTACTGATATGCCCCACAAATCTGCATTGAGACTTTTGAATGTTTTATGAATGTCATGTTATCTGAACTGAAAATTAGGTAAATCTAGTGGAAAGTGATCTTTAAGAAGAGCTTCTGCTACATTGGGACTAGAGTTAAGTGTTTTTGTGACGTCCAGGGGTATGTTAGAGAAGAAATTTTCAAAAGCATTAGAAACACATATTGCATTGGAGATTTGTTTATTCTCAACTATTAATTTATATTCCGAATGCCTCGACTTAGTTTAGCCAGTCTCCGTGTTAATGGTTTCTCAGACGGCTTTTATTTTATTATCTGATTTTTTTAAATTTTACTACTAATAACAATAATTTTGCACGAACCTTTTTAAATATTTTGGAATTGTTTCTAACATACTCATGGAAATATTTATTTGATGTCAAAGATTTATTGTAATACATAATACAACTCAAAAATGTTATCTCTAGGTACTCTTGCTTATACCTCTAGCTGCCCAGTTACAGAATTGCAATTTTGCCTTTAGTTTTACCTTTTTTTGGGACAAATTATGATTAAACTCTTTCCTAAGTACTGAGATTAATTGTTTAGATATAATATTTGGTTTTAAAGGTACATTATGATATAGCGTAGACAACACACCTACCTACTTACTTTTTTGATGACTCTTGAATTCTCAGATAAAGTAGGTATACTCAAACATCAAATCAAACATGAATTTACATTTGCAATCCCATCTGCAAGACATGGACGTGATGGTAGGAGACACGCCATCACGCGAGACCCCCGAAGAACCCTATAGCTATTACCACAGAATCGCGCCGCCTACGCCTGCGCTCTGCAACTCTCGCGCGCCGCCCACTGCGCCTGCGTGTAGGTACCTTAGAGGTAGTAGGTACATTAGAATGGCCGGTGTTGGTATCCCCATTACTTAATTTTCTATTTGGTTGGTATTGCGATGAAATGAACGGTTTACAAGGACGGGCACATAACTATACAGAAAAAGAATAACGCCACCTCCATCGAAAAAAAATGTACCTAACTACAACAGTTTTACGTAGCCTAGAAAGATGGAGATATGTTGATGGAGCGAAGTAGTGCAAGGAGATTTACGAAATTCACCGTATTAAAGGCATTACCTTAGTATTCTGTGGCATTACTAAAGTCAACTAAAATATTAAAATGTCTCTCATGATGTAATGTCATATTTGGCGCGGGGTTCCAAAAGATGGGTACCTACCATTGAGGAATGACACCCTCAATGGTACCTACCTACTATGAAATCGGCGAATATTTGGGTTTTACTAAGGGAAGGTCCGGACCCCCAAACCTTTATGATACGTCCATGATCGATACTGATTTTTGTTACTTAGCTCGGTTCGTCCTTTTACTTATTTTTCGTCATAGTTCGGAACTTTAGAGTTAGAGAGAGAGAGAGAGAGATCTTTATACTATACAGGCTAGAATTTTGTTAACCGCACCCGGAGAGAAAGTACTCTAAATACTGGAGATTATGATAATAATCGATAGGGTCAATCATAAGGATCAAATCTCTAACCACTGATACGTCACCAACTCAGCGCGGCACTTGTACAATTGATATGCCGCGCGGCGGGTGTCGAGTGTCGAAGTATTTGGGTTGTAAACAAAAAAGTTTCTATGAAACGATAGGCAACTTATGATTGTTATTTCAAGTAGACAAAAGAGGCAACATATTAAAATGTGTTTTGTAATATTTTATTACCTAGTTATTTTGTAATAGGCCATTATTTAACAAAATAGGTTTTATTTCGCTAACTAACGCAATGACCCCTTATTTTTTCGGACTTAAAATGAGGCCCAATTCAGTAAGAAACAAACGACACCATAATATTTACTATTGTTCTTGAAAAGTTTTGAAATACGAACAATAATACCACAGCGCGATTTAAAAATTCGAACGCGGTAAAATATGACCGTTATCGCGTGCAATTTAAGGCCGCCAATTCACGGATGTTATTGTTTATATTTCAATGTTTGTGTTAGAAATACTTGATGTGTGTAGAATAGTCTTTCACTGTATTGACTATATTGTGTTGAATATATATTATGTATATGAGAGTTTAATTGAGGATAAAAATAAAATAATTATTTAATTACAACTTTTTATTAGTTATCAAATTTAGTTAAGTATCACATATTTACAAAATTAGATATTTACAACATTAGTGCGACACACGTACCGATTACAAAAAAATGAGGTAAGTACCTATCGCTGGTCGTCTCATTTGTCCGGGTGTAATTGGCTACATTATATTTAGCCATTAAAAAAAACAATATGGCGGCCGAATAACATACCACAACAAAATACAAGTAAATTAAGTTAGACCAGGCCTATCACACTCCGCACTGTAGGTACGAAGCTACAAGTACATACACCAGCAACGGGTCGTGCGGAGTTCAGTGGGTTTTTCAGTGAATTATATACATACGCTAACCCACTGTCCAAAGATTGTCCCGACGCACTGAAAAAAAAGGACAATATAAATTGAGATTCTACATTGTTATATGTACTGTCGATATTATGCAGTAGATTGGATTTGATCAGATATGCCGTATAAAAAAAAATACAGAAAAGCTAACCGATATGATGTAATCAGTATTTAGTACAGGTTATTTTGCAGTATACACGACAAACTTTTAATTAATTGATCGACCAAACAAAAGCTTCAAAAAACGATAAAAACAGCACCTCGGCTCTCTACCATAATAAAAGAGCAATAAAACGAGTTTACGTTTGGGAAACGGGTGGCGGGCGGCGCGCTCGTTAAGAAACAAAGGTCGTCTGCCACTTGCTAGCCAGGCGCGCGGCGATTCGATTAGACTATTCAAGTGTTTGTTTACGTATATCAAAATAGAAAATACATTTTTTGTGAATGAAAAGTACCTATGCATAACATATTTAAAGAATAACAGAACAAGCAAAGCATATACCACACCTTTCTTCCTGAAATAAGGAACGAGGCGCGTGTCCCCGTCCTCGCCCGCGGCCAACACCTCGCCCTCGGCCTTTTCCTCGCCCTCGGCCAACATCTTGCCCTCGCCCTCCTTCCTTTTCTTTATTCATTGTATTTGCTAAAATGCAAACATGACACAAACACATTAATAAACATAAATAAAATGAATAAATAGGTTTTCTTCTTATTACCTATTTGTATAGAAATAGTACTAGAAACTACCCATCCGATGTTTACCTAATATAGCTATAAGGAGTCCAACGCAAAAAAAAACCAAATCGGTTTATAAATGACGGAGATCTGAGGTAACAAACATAAAAGAAATCAATCCAATTGAGAACCATCTTCTTTTTTTGAAGTTGGTTAAAAATTAAATCGTCAAGCAAGGGGAAAACACAAAAAAAAACAAGGAAACAAAATAAAAATCCTGACAAAAATTTGCAAATTCACTTTGTTTACATGACAATATTTGTCGTGCATGGCGAGCCTTATATCCAGTTAGAACCGGCGAACGCCCGCCATGACGTCGTGCCACTTGACTCATTTGTAAACAAATGCTTTGCTTACTTCGATCTCTTAACTAAACAATGATATATTGGTACCAAATTGTTCGTAAATAATCATGCTATATAGTTAATTCATAGTACATTATGTACAAACTAACAATACATTAGATTTGACACGTTTTTATTAATTTTATGGTAGTTCACACAGGAAAATAATAAATTTTTGACATGTAACATACCATTTATGATTTGTAATTGATATGCATTATACATCAATCGAAAGGCCATAAAATGACAAACAAAACGGCGTATAATTCTAATTGAAAAACAATAGAAAAACCTACTTACCAAGCGCTTTTGTCACAACTAAATCTCCACACACAACACTAGTTTCACTTGTGATTTCAACCGCAGATAATAAAATTTTCAAATTATTTTATAACAACGCCACCTTACGTAAATGTCAGATATTTCAATAGCTTCTAGACAGACTATAAACCATGGGCATAGAGGCAATCAAAAAGTTTCAATAAAACGAAAAGAGAGCGCGCTCTCTCCGAACCACTTTCGCGACTTGTTTAATCGAGATGTTTCGATCCGTGCCACTTTCGCGACTTGCATAGATGAGTGGCTAACAAACATGGTAAATTATGGTCTGTCAAATTTAGGATGATAATTTTGACAGATCACGCCCATCAAGTTTCGTATTTTTTATTCAAACTGTCATACAGATAATGTTGTACTTCATTGACCGCTTTTTTTTATGTTCGCCTTTAGGGCAGGCTAAAGTCTCAAGGACCATACTGCCATGTCTTACGTAGTTTTTATTTGATAGATATTCCATTTATTATACTTTTGTTGAGAATGAGGGTCAACAGCAACGAGCCGGACTCTCTTCTAGTGCTTCAATAAAGTGGTGGAACTTTATTTAAGCTTTCCATGGACTTTTTGGGAGAACATAAAAAGCAACGTATTCCCTATTTTGTTTCATTTGCCTACACTCGTGCACGTTTGCGAACACATAATAGTTAATATTCCACCGATATTACACATGATCACTCGAAATAACACTTGTTTGGAAAATAAAACAAAATCGAACTGTCACTTTAACTATCACTTTTCACTTCCCGCCAAAAAGTCCAAAAAAATAAGGGTATCGCCCACTAATGATAGTGCTACGCATATCAAAAATCGGTTTCGAAAAAACTCGAATATATAAAAATCACAAAATATGTATTGGCATTGGCTTATCATTGACAAAATATGATCTATTAAAGTACTGATTTTTTTTAAGTTGATTTATTGTTTTTCCGTACAAAATGTATGGAAAAAGTTATTGGAGATTTCTGTTATTTCTAGTACCTACTCATACCTTAAATGGTCTCATAGAATCATATGACCCTACAAGAAAGAGGATCGATTGGCATACAAAAATGTTTTTTTGGTAATTTACCATGTTTTTGTTGACTGTACATTTTTTCCAAAATCTGTGAATGCAGTTCAGAATATCTCAAAAAGTTATGGATGGTCTGCTAGGAACGTTTTCCTGTATCTATAACGTTTTCTGTACAATGTTTAAGGTACCTGCCCTTACTGCACTGTCCCAAAAATCCATCCTGTATAGATACAATTTTTTTATAAAACTATGCACGAGGCGAAATCATTATTTTTATTAATCCAAAAGTCAAGATTTTTTTTTTGAATCCAATTCCATTTAGCATAAACATGCAATTATCGATTGCAAGTTCCATGAGAATAATAATTTAATAGATTTATTAACGATTAAACACTACCCCATCCTTAGAGTAAACTGTCAAAATTATCAACCTAAATTTGACAGACCATAAATGAAAGGAGTCAAGTTAATCTTCCACCTCCCCTGAGGGGTGGTAGGGGTGGGTCTGGGGATGGTCCCCTCTACCCTGGCGTAAACGCGCGGGGGCTTCTACCCCCGGGGAACTGGCAGGCCGCTGGTGGCTGCTCCGCTAGTCGGTGCGCCTCTCAGCGGCTCTGTGTTGGACCTTTTTTTTTGGTGTTTGCTGTCGCCTCTGCCCTCTTCGTCTTCTTCTAGCGGCGGAAGAAAGTCGCGGGGCAGGGCACGTTTCTGGGGTTTGTCGGGGGGTCTCGCGTGGAGGGGTGCGATGTCGTGCAGGTGGGGGTGTGGCCCGTTGTCGACGCGCCAGACAGACCACGAACTCCCCCACCTTTTCCACCCCGACATCGCGGGCATTTTGCGACATTTTGTACGACCTGTAGCCACCTCCGCTGGGTCTCCGAGCATAGTGAGTACCACGCCGGAGCCGCATACGTGAGGCGGGTGCGGATATACGTCTTGTATATCCCTACTTTGGTCCGTAGGGGTAGCTTAGAGGCCAGCACCGGACGGAGGAGCGCGCGAGCGGCCTTCGCTTGGCGGACGGCGTGGTCCACTTGCGGGCGCATCCTCAACGTCCGATCGATATGGATGCCAAGGTACCTCACGGTACTCTCCCACTTGACGTCCTCGCCTCTAAGTTGAAGTGGTGGTGGTAGGATGCGTTGTCCTCCGGTGAGTAGCGCGGCCGTCTTCCCCACGTTGACGGCCATCCGCCACTTGTCGAGCCACTCGGGTAGCAGCTCGAGGACTCTCTGCACCCTGTTCGCAGCGATAGTGGCCACCCTCGACGAGGCAAAATATGCGCTGTCGTCCGCAAACAGCGCCAGTGTGACACCCCGTTCCCCCTCCCGGAGGTGCTCGCTCTCCAGGACCGGGATGTCGTCGGTGTAGAGGACGTAGAGAGCCGGTGACAGGCAGCTCCCTTGGGGGACCCCAGCGTGGGTTGGCCTCTTCGTCGACGCGTGGCCCTCCACCGCGACAAAGAAGTCTCGCCGTTCCAGGAACGACGCCACAATTCTGGTGATGGCCGGTGGCGTCGTGGTCTGGGTGAGTTTCCACAGGAGCCCTTCGTGCCACACACGGTCGAATGCCTTCTCGATATCGAGGAAGACACCGACCGTGCGATGGCCCCTGTTCATCTCCTCGGCCAGGAGATGCATCACCCGTGTGAGCTGGAGCGTCATGGAGTGCCTGGTGCGGAAGCCGAACTGCTCCTCTCTGGGAGTCCGGTGAGGCCTTAGCCTCCGCAACAACAGGCCCCTTTGAAGAGCTTCGACAGCATCGGCAGGAGTGTGATTGGTCGGTAACTGGCAAGCAATCGGCGGTCCTTCCCTGGCTTCGGGAGTACGATCACCTTGCCAGTTTTCCACTCTCTGGGGAAGTGTTGGGTGCGAAGGATACCGTTGAAGAGCTGAGCTAGCGCTACCAGGCTCCTCGTGGGAAGTTGCTTCAGCATGACGTTGGTGATTCTGTCATGCCCCGGCGCTTTCTTCCCTGGTAATCTTCGCACGGCCCTCAGCACCTCTGCTGGGGAGATGAAGTCGCTCCCCTCCAAGGGGGGTGGTGGCGAGGAGAGGAAAACGGCGACCTCTGCTTCTACCATCTGGTGGTGTGCCGGTACCGTGCCAGCTGCATCCATGGGGACTGGGTGCAGCTGGAACTGGCCCTCCAGGTGGTCCGCCAGCAGCTCCGGGCGTTCGTCGGCTCCATAACGGCGCTGGCCCGTGCCATCCAGCAGCGGGCAGACCGCCACCTTGGCTTTGGTCAGGGTCCGGTTGAGCTGGTACAGGCTAGCTTTCGTGGGGTCCTCTCCTACTTCTGTAATGCGATCGTCCCACGATTCGCCACGCCACGCCTGTACCTCGTTTTTGAGCTTCTCCGCCAGCGTGTTGAGCTCTCTCTTTACGCGGGGACAGCGGCGGTGTGCCCAGAGCTTCCGCAGACACCTCTTCTTCCTGTGCATCGCGCGCAGGCGGAGAGGCATCTGCTCCCTTCTCTGTGTTGGTGGGGCGGGCGTCGACGCCATCTCTTTGGCGGACTTGATGTGGTCTGTGATATGCTGTATGTGTCCAGGTCGTACAGCACCTCCAGGCTGACTGGACAGGTCAGGCCTTGGTGCGCTACGATGTCCAGGACGTCCGGCTGCCAGGTGGCATTGTTGGGTACATGCGTTGGGCTGTCCGGCCCAATCACAGTGTACCCATGGGTTTCGGCATCTTCGAGGAGCCGCCTCCCTACTGGCGTCACAAGTCTCGATCCCCACGCCGTGTGCTTGGCGTTGAGGTCGGCCGCCAGGAGGGTCGGGGCGCGTCCTTCGAAGATGCGGCGCAGGTCTCGTGTGTCGAGGGTGGGCTGGGGGGGGGCGGTAGCCAGCAAAGAGTTTCACTTCTCTGCCGGCCTTGCTCACTCTCACCCCCGTCGTCCGGATGTCGGAGAACTCCAGGTGCGCCAGGTCCTCATGGACTAGGTCTCCCCTTACCAGGGTGGCCGTTCCCCTGTAGGCCGTGCCTCGGGGGGAGACCTCGTCCCGCCGGTACGTGAGATAGTTGGGCACCCGGAGTTGTTGTGTAGGTTTCAATTTGGTCTCGCCCAGGAGGATGACGTGGACATCCTGGTCCTGAGCGAGAGTGCGAAGGGCGGAGACCTTGTCTCGGACGCCCCCGAGGTTCCAGTAGAGAATGAAAGGAAATCCATGAAATCATAACTTATTTTAATTGAACGAAAAAGAAGGGTACCTACCTAGACTTACTAATTAGTTGCTTGAAATGAGCTCCACTTTGTTGGATACCTCAGATAAAATATCCAAGCTCGAAGTTGGATACACAAGTTTATTCTTTTAGGGAATTCATTTCCAGTAACTTTTAATAGCGAGTTGTGATGAATATTCAAAATCGTATTGTGAACCTCAGTTTTTAACTCGTTTACAGTTGCATAGGATTTTTGGTAAATTTGATTTTTTATATATTATTATCCCCATAAAGAAAAACTAAAGGGGGTTTGTGATCTCGCCGGCCATTACCTCAGAACGCGGTGGAAAACAACTGCACTCTGAGCAGAGTGTAGGTTTTGAACGCGCCCTATCATATCTGTGACCTGTCAATGTCACTGTCATCTGTTGTGTCACCTTGGCCGTATGACGTTTGCGTTCAGCGTTGCCGCAAGGGTACCATAGGTATGAAGTTCGTACTCTTTGAGTCGTGTTCGTACCTGCGTACGATCGTGTTATTTTCGTACCTTCTTAAAAGGGACTTATATACTTATCTGGTGTGTTTCCATTTGTTTATTTTGTTTTTTTTTATATTGTCAAATTGTATTCAACCAGCGTTTCTTAGTTAAATTTAAGTGTACAAATTTGCTTTCTCTCTAATCACATGTTTTGGATTTTCCTGTAGCTTCCTATCCCGTTAATTTTACAAAATGATAGTACCATATAGTACCTACGAATTTTACTGTTTAACGGTTTCTAATCCAATGCAAATTCTTGCACTTTTGTTAATTTTGTTTATACTACATAACTAAGTGTTAAATTTTTGCACTCGCTCCGCTCATATATAATTTGGGTTTTCTTGCAGTTCTTCGTATCCCGATTCCCGTATTATTTTGAAAAATGAGACCTACCTAGGGAGTGTATTATTCGCTTCGCTCGCGATCACCTCATATATCTTACGCACACGTGTAAAGATAATAAACACAATTCTTCTTTAAGTAGTTCCTCATAATCTTAAGAAACAAATTGCATTAGAGGCAATTAAATTGCTAACTAATATAAGTAAATAAACACGAGTAGTTTGTCTTTGCAATTGGATTTCGTGGTATTTCTCAAATTTTAGTTGAGTTTATGTTTATTAGAGAGATTTATTCCATATGATTGACCCCTCGATCGGTATTATAAAGAATATAGAATATTTATTTTATACATTTGGCGGGTTCGATTCTCGGCTCTGGGGCCTTACTCTGAAAAGTAATTACGATCTTCGTTCTGTTAGATGAAAGGGACAGCGCTATGCAACAGGCATAAGAGTATCTCTTATAGTGCGCACGAACGAACGAAAGCAACTCGGAGTAGGCCCCTGGTAAGTGCCTTTAAAAAAATCTTTGAATGGAGCTACTTTTGTTACTAAAAATAATGATATGTTTCCTTTGATTAAAATTTACTTACTTCAATATTTGGGGTACTTTCCCTTATTCTCTCGGGGTACTTTCCCTTATATCTCGGCATTGGTTTGGTCCTCCCTGTATAGTGTACGATGCTAGATGGATACGAGGCAGGTACATAATATTTTAAACGTGATTATACATGTGCTTGATATCAGATAGTGCTATTTAACGTGTTAAAGGCTATTAAACAAAATACCACCCGACTTAGCGTGTAACATCTAATGCCAGTACAAAATGCCGTTAAGAATAAGCGCGCTAACCTGTTAGTGTAGGACATCTGCATAGTTAGCATCTAGTGCGCTAATCAACTTCTCCTTCCTCTATCTATGTTCACAAAGTTTTATACCTAGTTTAGATGAAGGTATCGAAAACAGTCAAAACGCACAGGTTTTTAATTAAGTGCAACAAAATTGTAAATTGTACATATTATATTGTATCTGTAAACCTTTATTGCAAATAAACCTTTATTATAATTATTATCATAATAAACGCGCTTAGCGCGGATTTTTTTTTTGATACAGACAAACCACTACTTAGTTAGTCAGCGGCGCAGCAGCTTAGAGCTGTTATTATATTCTTTAGCAGTTTCGTACCTTTTTAGAGCTCTTCGTGTACCTTTTCAGGGTCTCGTTCGTAGGATTCACCAAATAGCATCTGGCAACTAACAGTAGCAACCAAAGATAAAATATATACTTTGTCTTTAGTAGCAACCCTGAAGAATTTGATAGTTTAGTCATTTAGTCTGTGGGTGGGTGTTTTCATACCATTGAGGTCTAGGTCATTCCTCAATGTTTCATACTGTTTTCCTCTTGGCACGTTTCCTTTTCTTTCAGTTTCAAACTTTTCAGTTTTGTTTGTGCTTCGCCGCTCTGTGGTAGGTGGTCCGTTCAAGATACGAAGTGTCCATAGAGTATCTTTTATAAAGGGACAGTATCATTGAGGTCTTTCACGACAGTATAAGTTTTATCTTTGATCTATTAGTCTGAGAACTGTAGTGTCCCTACCTAGTCTGTGCTGTGCGTTCAAGTCTCAGAGTTATTACTCAGTACACTGAGGTTCAAGTAGACTACAATATATACGGTCCGTTGTATTTTGTCACAAATTAATTATAAACTTTACCTATCACATCTACATGACGTATTTCCCTCGACTTAACGCCCGGCTTTTGTGTTACTCATTCGCAGTTCCATTGTTTTTGGCATTGCTAGTGAAAACAAACACATCTACTGGAAACATGGATTCAAAATCACTCTCCGCTGCTGTTACAAAATTTTCGGCTAAGTTCTGTAATGTAAGTAATACTTAATCATACTAAAAATAGAAAATGTTAGAAATTAAAAAAAGGCTTGTAAAATAGTACAACCCTTTTTTTAATTTCAACTATCTATTCTCGAAGGTTTTCTAAACTTAGGTAGGTTTATATAATTCAAGATATAATTCAAGATATTATAATATAGCTGACCCGGCAAACGTTGTTATGCCATATAAATAAAAAAAAAATGTTAAGGGTGAACACCCCTTATCAACTTAGGGGTACGAAAAATAGATAGTAGCTGATTCTCAGACCTACTGAATATGCATAAAAAATTTGGTCAAAATCAGTAAAGCCGTTTCGGAGGAGTAAGGTAACTAACATTGTGACACGAGAATTTTATATATATGATAGATTTTAAGTATTTTTTAGTTTCAACACTTTTCTCTATTTCTCATAGTTTCGGAAATTCCAGATTAAAAATCTATCCTGTATATTAATTTTATTAATTACTGAGGATGGTATTTTTCATGTATTGCTCTATCTATTTTATAATCAGTGATTGATTGTTCGGATGCTTATTTACATGTAAAGTTCACTTTGGACACAAAAGAATGGAAGAAGCTTCCTATATTTGGAAAAGAAATCCCTGATTCCTGGGATTGTATAGGCCATAAAGTGCTATAATTTATGCATTGAGCTATTATTACTATGTATAGAGAACCTATTATAAGCAAAGATCATGCTCCATTTTGTTTAATGCTTAAACTTAAGTTCGCTGCAGCGCTGAAACAATAAATAGCCGTCGAACGTAACAGTATAAACACAGAATCCAACAAAAGGTCGAAAGCGCCATTATTTTTCATAGCACATACACGTTTTGTCCAACGTTTTGCAACAGCTTGTTGTTCCTATAGACTAACTAAACTTTTGACTGACTACAGAACTGACATAGCTTTGTTTCTATCTAACAAGCTTCATTAGGATTCAGTTTTTGTTTTCTTATTAATCATAAATTGCATTAATTAAATAGCAAAAAATATTAAAGTATGAGAGTTAAGTCTAATTTATTTATTTAAGTAATTTATACCATTGTTTGACTATTTTTTTTATCAAGATTTGTACAAATGTTAAATTTATTAATTCATTATTATTATTTTAGACATGTAATTTTTATTATTAATAAATAAATATTGACTATTAAACAAATAATTATTCATCGTAATTTTTTATCTTTTTATTTCATTGAATCACCACATTTATTTTCCTAATTTATGTTTGTATATCTTTTTCGCTAAAAAAATACAGGTCAACTAATTTTGTCTACCCTTGTAACAAACACAATGTCACATCTTAACTTTTAGTCTATGACAAATGACGCAACATGGAGTACGCTTAAAATTTTGCTTGAATTAAAAAATTAAAATGTTTATCTAGTTACTCACCATATTACTGGAATTATAAGTGCAATATCTTAACATACACGAGGGCATAATTAATGCGTTTGAATGTTTTTTCGTTTAAAAACAAACAAGACTTTGTCGCTCAAGAGCCACTGAATGACGTGCAGCTGGACGGCTGCACTAGAACGAAACATGGTACTGATGTGCGGTGTCTTCTCTATACGTAGTAAATTATGATACTTTAAATATTAGCTGATCTACTTTTCACATAGATAGGCACTTATTTTATTATTACTTATCCCTTTTTTTTTAATGATATTGGTATTAATTAGGCGCTGATTCCATTATGTTAGGTATCAGTGGAATAAATAATGGTTCCATTTTTCAAAATTATATCTTTGTTATAGAAATAATGTTAATAATGAGATGCATTATATATGGGAAAGATTGTAAGAATGGATATATGGATGTTTGTTACTCTATACTAGCCAACCGCCGAACTTTAGGTAAATATGCATCCGATTATCCGATCACCAGTTATAATTAATGAAATTTCTTCTGTAACTTGAATACTTGTAGGCATGTGGTGATGCTAAATGAGTGATAGCAATCGTTTTACATACATCATCTCCTACTAAATTAAAAACAAAAGAAATGTTAAGCCCATTCCCTGTCCATGAAATGGAAAATTATCTATCTACATATTCTACATACTTGTATTCCACTGCCATATATTTTATACACCTAAACTTATTCCCCTCCTTCCAGGAACTTGTTAAAGATAAGAGTGTTGTTTCGTCGCCTCTTTCTGCGGAGTTTTTGCTGGCACTGCTGACTCTTGGCTCCACTGATGATGTTCACACTGAACTGTTGACTTCCCTCGGCATTCCTGATGATGACTCGGTATGTGGTGAGAAAATATGGTTTAAGAAATATGACTCAACATAAGTATGTTTTATAGTAGGTATATGTACTTTAACCTATATGTAATTTCAATTATACCTTGAGAACTTTTTGTTTTAGCAAATTTTAGATATGATATCATATTAATTCTTTCAAACAGTGTTTATTTCTCATTTAGGTACCTAATGTTTCAGTAGTTTATATTTATTTTTAATAATGGTATAATATTATACTTACCATTATGTTCAATCCTATATGTATACTAAAACATCCTACGAATATTGTAAATATGAAAGTCTGTGTGTGTGTTTGTTACCACTTAACTTGATAACACCAGAACAGATTTGATGAAATTTGGTATGTAGGTACCGGGTCCTGGAATAGGACAAAGGATACTTTTTATCCCGGAAAAACGAACAGTTCCCGCGGGAGCAACTATAAACCGAATTCTATGCGTGTATGCGTGTTATGGGTGTAACCACGCGGCGCAGCTAGTGCTACTATAATATTATAAATACGAAAGTTAGTGAGTGAATATATTGTACGATTGTTACTTCTTCACGCTGTAACGGCTCATTCGAAATGAAGATAGCTTATACCCTGGATTAACACAAAGGGTAGGGGACTTTTTATTCCGGGCACTGACTGTAAAACTGCAAGGCGAAGTTTGTAACTAATAAATAAGCAGTTTTCTATCATTACCTACAAGTCCATTAGAAGTATAAAATATATCATTCCAGGCTAAAATTACCACAATGCTTGGAAAGCCTATTTGCTTTAGAATATTTCAAGGTAATATTTTTGTATGTGTCATGAAAAATATTTGTTGCTGTTATATGTTTGTAACAGCCCTAAATCGTGATTACGATTATTTATATGAGGAATAGTCATAAGCTATTTAGGGTTTGATAATTTCTTTTATTTCAGATTCGGACATCATTTTCATCGGTATCGTCAAAAATTAAATCCATTAAAGGTGTAACACTCAATGTGGCCAACAAGGTGTACATAAAGGAGGGTGCCTATGATTTAAACCCTAAACTGAAAGAGGATGCTAAACAAGTTTTTGATGCTGGCTTTGAGAAGATGGACTTCAACAATGCTGCTGTTGCCGCTGATACCATTAATAAATGGGTAAGAAAATATCTTCAAAAATGGCACAAGATTCGTAAGCCCATAACTTACACGCGGGACCGTGAGTACTGTGAGCGCACAGTGGTGATGTCATCAAGGGTTTCATATACTTCTCACCGCGCAAACATTTCACACTAATCGCACGATTTGGATTAGCTGTGAGCATGCTATTGGTGCCAAAGGCATGAATCGGATCGGCAAATTTTGGGGCATCGAACTTTTAGTTATAACCAAAAGTTCGATGGTGTGGTTTCATTCATGTGATATTCAATAACAAATAAGTTGTTATTAAAAGGCTGACCACAATTTTATTATTATTATTAAAAATGTATGATGCATAAAGTATGTAACTGTGATGATTGGAATATTGTTTCTATGATTTGCTTTATTTTAATAAAATAATGAATTTCCAGGTTGAAAGCAAAACTAACAACCGTATCAAAGATCTGCTGTCTGCAGACAGTTTTGGTGAATCTACAAGACTTGTTCTTGTCAATGCTCTATATTTCAAGGTATGAACATAACAGAAGCCTTTAGATATTTTTCTAAATATAAGTAAATAACATATATAGTCTGTGGCAGTGTGTATTGGGTTGAGATATTTTGAATTCTTATATATATAAAATAATGAAATTATAGTTTAAACATGGTTTGAAACTAATGATAAAGCTGGACATACTAAAAGTTACTGGTAAGTCCACAACCGCATTAATGTGGATGACTGGTAGACAATGCTACCTAGCATTAAGTCCTCCAAACTGTTGTGTTAGTATAAATAAATAATTAAATGTGCAGGGTACTTGGATGACACAGTTCGAGCCACGCATGACGCACCCGCAACCCTTCCATATCGAAGAGGGTAAGACCATCGACGTGCCCATGATGTTCAAGGAGGATAACTACAGATATGGAGAGAGCCAGGAGCTGAAAGCCCAGGTATGGATTCCCTGTATCTAGGAAACCAGGAACTACTGGTCCCACAACACCCGGACACGAAACAAATGCTTTGTTGTGTCGCAGGAATTGAACCCGCAACCGTAATGGTGTATGTGATTTGAGCCAACCTGTCCAACCACTGCATCACAGAGGCTGTCTCACCATTATCCATTATCACTTACTCACGCTATGTCTCGTACATTTATATCCTTCCTATTAATATTATAAACGCGAAAGTTTGTAAGAATATATGGATGTATGTTTGTTACTCTTTCACGCAAAAACTACCGAACCGATTTTGATGAAATTTGGTATGTAGGTAATTTAGGACTTGGAATAGCACATAGGCTACTTTTTAACCCGGGAAACCGCGGGTGAAACCGCAGGGCGCAGCTAGTATATTATATATATATTGCTCTTGCGAATTCAAAAACAGAACCCGCCGCCGCGCCGACGCCGGCGCAGCGCCCGCATACAATATAAAAATAGACATGACTATTACACATACTTCGTAGCTGAAATGTTTGCTAAACATTATCGAAAGTTTTCCGGATGTTTAATCAATTCTAATAACTATCTACAATAATCTATATGCAAATCAAATAACATTTTAATAAAACGATATTGTTTTTGATAACATTCCAAAGAGCTTCTAACACAAGCAATCTTCTAGACTTGAGTCACGATGAATACGATAGATCTATTTTTATTCTAAAAATACCCGGAATTGAGTAAGAAGCTAAATTCAGACTTATTATTGTCTGTTGAAACTTGAATCTAGTACCTAAGTATATTTTTCGTCTCGCAAATGTAAAGCCAAGTTTGGTTAGCAGAATAATCTCGCAACACAAACTTGGTAGAGGCGTAGACCCGTAGATAGACAAACAAGACATTAATCTTCGACCTTCACTGGTGACTGGTGACGTAATGAGCCAACGACTTTACTTTAACAATGCTCGAAATGGTTTTTGCTCGTACTGAAGTACAAGTATCTATTGATAAGCTTTTGTCAAACCTACACTACATAATACAATACAATACAATACAATACAATAATACTTTATTGATCACCAAAACAGGAAACAGAAGTTTATAGTTACAAATAATAGTGGTAGAACTATGGGCGGCCTTATCGCTATGTGCAATTTCTTACAGGCAACCTCTGATAATAACTATTTATGATGTACATAAATAAAGCAATGCTTGTTTCTTAGCCAAGTTACATCTATAAGTTCTTTATTATAGTAGGTATCCTAAGAGTACGTAATACCTATTAGGAAAATACAGAAACTTGAAATTATCAATTATAAATATAAGAATGTATGGATGTATGTTTGTTACTCTTTCACGCAAAAACTACCGAACCGATTTTGATGAGGTATGTAGGTACTTTAGGAATTGGAATAGCACATAGGCTACTTTTTATCCCAGGAAACCGCGGGTGAAACAGCGGGGCGCAGCTAGTTCCGTATCTTAATCTACGTGATCATTATTATTATCATTCATCTGAATGGCATATTTATGTATATTTGAGCATTTATTTTATTTGACTGAGTGATGAGCGTTACGCCTGCCCATAACAATTGCAATGCCACCTAGAAATTTCAATGCCATAAAAAGCACTGCGTAGCACAGCATTGCGCTCATCACCTCGAGACATTTAAGTCTCAAATGTCCAGCAATTTCGCTCGCTACAGACCCATCAAACCAGGACCCAGTAACGCTTGCGCACTACTGCTTGGTGGCAGAATAACTGGCAAAGCGGTGGTGCCTACCCAGACGGCCTCCCGCATACAATAGACCTATCACAAGTAACCTGGACATAATAGGGAGATTTCTCACAATGATCCCGAACAAGAAGCTATCAAATAAAAAGATAAAAGATATATGTATAAACAACACTTCGCGCTGCGAAGGCCAGGACGGTGATATACCTCTCCCGATTTGACCAGAGCACGTCGGGAGACGATATCGTTCGGTATAACCAGTTATCGCTGTCGAGGTTGGAGTCAACCAGGAAGACGAGTTTCAAATCCTTCGTGCTCCGGCTTCAAGGATTCAAGTATAAGGAGACGTTCCTGGCTCCTGAGTTTTGGCCCGAAGGCATAGTACTCCGGCGCTACAGGGTGGCGAACCGAAATTAACTCCCTAATCGTAGTTTTAGTGTTTCCAAAATATATATGTTAGTCTGTAATTTATTTTTATAGGCCTCTGATGCTTTTATTTTGAAACTGCGTTATGGCCTGAAATAGATGAATCTGTTATTATTATTAATGCAATCGTGTAAGAAAAGAAATAAGAGACCACTTTAGAAACTTCGAGCACGTCTTTTTCATTAACCGACTTCAAGAAAGGAGAAGGATATCAGTACGTTTTTTTTTAATATTTGTTTTTCAGAACTCCGTCATTTTTGAACCGATTAGGAAAATTCTTTTTGCGTTGGGTTCAGTATAACTACGAAGTGGCCCCATATAAATTATATCGATATTTGAGCTTGGACTTAGAAGATAAATTGAAGTCGGTTATTGTTTTTTTGTAAAAAATAATTATTTTTTAATCTCTTTTTTATTTAAACGCGTTGTTTTTGTTATATTCCAGCTACTTCAGTTAGATTATGTTGGCGGCGAAGCGAGCATGGTGATCGTTCTCCCGAACGAAATCAACGGTTTGAACGAGATCCTGCAGAAACTTGCGGACGGACACGATCTGATGGGCGAGATTGAGAATATGTTCAGGATGAAAGTACGAGTCAGCCTTCCCAAGTTCAAAATCGAAACGGAAATTGACCTGACTGAGCTGCTGCCGAAGGTAAGCTGAGGTCATGACACACAATCTATTTATGTTATCCTAGTGTAACATAAATACATATGTGTGGCGTCGCGCAATATCCTAGTCACTAGGATGTTGCGCGACGCCACACATACATCAACAGACAGACGAGAATAAAGACATCCAAAGTTATTCTGAAGCAAGGACTTCAACCTTGTCGATATTCTAGGTACACGAAGGAATCTAGGGTTCTAGGAATACTAAGGAACAGAAGCATCACTCCGCAAAGAAATTTAAACAAATAGCGACTCTTGCTATGACGCAATAAAATTCAATTCAGCTAGCGTAGCGCTGCATACCTACCAGTCATATTAACCTACAGAGAGCCTCTCTTTCTATCGCATAGCTCTTATCTCTTCTGACGCGGCACGTGTAACGACGCGCGACCCGCCGTCGGTGTCCGGCTATGTACTTGTAGCTTCGTACCTACAGTGCGGAGTGCGCTAGGCCTGTTATTGTGTAGAAGGGATGTGTTTCTAAGAACGCTTTAATTTTTCTTTTGAATTCTAGGGTAGGTAATTTAGTTACATCAAGAGATAATTTATTATACATATCCAGTTGCATCACTTCGACTTTTTGCTTAGCTAATGCATACACTGCGGAGTGCGCTAGGCCTGGTATAGATCAATACATCTAAAATTTGGATATATTGATCTATATTTATATTTCGATTCCAAATGATATTCAGTAAGGATTTTCACCTGAACAAATTCAAATTTCAAATTTAAGTTCGACATTCACTTGTCACAGCACAGCATAATGTTTTAATAATAATATGGTAGTGTTTTTGTTTAGTTTGATATCTACGTAGTCTACTCGCACGATGCACACAATAGAAAAGGGGGCGGACATAGTCAGTTAATAGTTTTCAGGGAAAACGTGACTCATGATGAATAACATGACTCGTTACGATTATGGATTTAGCCTTTGTTATTGTACTTATCTACTAAGTAGCGTTTTGTATGTATTTAGCGTTTTCCTCTCTTTTTCCTCAGCTCCGCATCTCTAAATATTATAAAAACAAAGTCGCTATCCGCGTCCTTATTTCTATTTCTCTGCTTTTTCTAAACTACGCAACATTCATTTATTTAAGAGATTTAGATTTAGAGATTTTACGGAAGATTAATATTATATGTACAATACATTAGTTATTGCATAGTTGAGAAAATTCATCTACAGCCCATTACGTTCCCACAGCTGGGACTCAGGCCTTCCCTCGTAGAGATAGTATGGGCCATAATTCACCACGCTGGCCCAGTGCGGGCTGGTGGTTGAGTGCGGGTTGATGGATGAGTAAGTTTTTGGATGGGATTTCAGGAGGTAATCTCTGGCTACTGATCCGATTTTGAAAAAACTTTCACTGATAGCAAGCTCCTTTATCCTTGAGTAACATAGACTATGTTTTGTTATGTCGACGCAAAAGAAGTCGCGGGCGGCCGCTAGTCGCCTATAAATTCCGGCTAGAAACTATGTAGGTACTCAGAATTAATTTAGGATTTTCCTTACACTACCAAATTTATTTTAACAATAGTTTAAACGTCATAGATATTCCATGAGTCCATGATTTCCATGAGTATAAATGGAAAAAAATAGTCATGTAGCCAACCGAACGCATTTTTGCTGTCACAAATAAACATTAAGCTTGTATTATCAATAAAAACCTTTCGAGTATTTAGAGTGCCCTTGTACCTTACTCATACACTAAATAAGTAGGTAAATTCCATGAAAATATTACGTGCTAATCACCTGCTCGAAATCGGAACAGATAAGATTTGACTATTCGTGGCACGTCCAACTAATTTCAATGAATAACAATGCCACATTTTATTACAATATAGTAATATCTAAATCTAAACTAAAATTGCTTAAATATATATACAAAATAAGTTATAAATATATACGAAATATAATATAGTTAGTTATACAGTACAGTACGGAACACTTCTCATGTAAATGTTCTGAGTTGGTACACGTAGTAGCCACCTCACAGAATGAAGAGTACTTTTTGAACATTTCTATTTATAATATACAGTATACATGGTCAGTTTTTGAACAAGGATCCCTGTGGCAACTATTTTAACCGTTAGATATAGAAAAATATCTTGTTAGAAATTATTTTAGTTTTTTCAAACCTGTATTTAACTAAAATTAATTATAACAACATTTATTCTTACAAACACGCATGCAATAAAATAACGATAATTTTTATTAATTTCCAAAATGACCGGTTACGATTCCCGAGTCGCGTATGAGTTTTTTTGACAATCTATGAAAGCTTTTCTTATCTCTAAAATCGACGACATGGTTTCTAAGAACATATTTCTTTAACATTTATAGTTTTGGAGACCCCCATACTGACTCATCTCGATGTTACACTCTGTACACGTATTATTGTGGCTATATGTTTATATTAGGCCAATGAACAATCAATTATTGATACCTATAGGTTGATGTAAAAGTCTCATAGTCTAAATTTCAACTTTTCAACTCCCAGCTCGGCATCAAATCCATCTTCAACCCTGCCAACACGGGGCTGTCCAAGCTTCTGAACAATGAGGAGCCGCTGTTTGTCTCCACCGCGGTGCAGAAGGCCTTCATAGAGGTCAACGAGGAGGGCGCTGAGGCCGCCGCAGCTACCGGTGAGTCAAAAAAGTCAAAAGAACATATTTCTAAACATGTGCCTCCTTCGGACAAGTTTTACTGGCTGTGGTGGATGAACCAGCGGTGCATGGAAAGAAAGTTGATATTGTACATAATTTGTTATATATGTATACAGTTTTTGTTGCAATCATTTTCAAGGTCTTTAAAACTTGTCTGAGAAAAACTTTACTTACTGCGAAATATCATCAACACTGTAATTGTAGTTTCATTCTGCATTGATTTCATGAAATCGAATTAGTTTCGGTCACTAAAAGTGTCATGCGATAACGAATATTTCACTAAACTAATTTTAATACTATAATGTTTCAACTTTGACTTTCGTGTGTGTTGAAAATAGTTTCGTGAATTTAATTAATTTTTGAGCATGTATGGCATAATTAATTAATTCTCGCGATTCCTGTGACAGGTGTTAAATCCCTACTAGCTTTAGAAAAACTATTTTCATAAAAACATTGCTAACAAAACAAACAAGTTCTGCTCGTCAATCATCAATGCTTTCAACAAAATAAATACGATTGATTTCATCAATATTTTTATCAATGACATGGTTTAGTCGTTCAGTGCAACAGATATGCTTATAATATTTACTGCAGATTTATCGGACATGGTACTTTATCTAATCTTATCAGTTTGTGTAATTAGTACTTGGTTCGGAATCGGTCGGTTTAGTTTGGTCATATTTTGCTTATTATATGTGTGTGCATGTTTTGTTTAAATGTTTTTTGTTTACCCAGCACAACTTGATTCTTTTTTATATTTGGTGGTGGTTTCATTTAGATAAGTATATACTTTATAGATAACCACATCCTAGGTAGACTGTTGTTAAAAGTACATAGATATAGGTACCTAGAGATATAATAGTTATTATATCTCTACCACAGAATACTAAGGGACAGAAGCATCACTCCGCAAAGAAATTTAAACAAATAGCGACTCTTTCTATGACGCAATATATTTCAATTCAGTTCGCGTAGCGCTGCATACCTACTAGTCATATTAACCTACAGAGCGCCTCTCTTTCTATCGCATAGCTCTTATCTCTTCCGACGCGGCTTGTGTAACGACGCGCGACCCGCCGTCGGTGTCCGGCTATGTACTTACTTGTAGCTTCGTACCTACAGTGCGGAGTGCGCTAGGCCTGTAACTACTAAAATATTGGCACAAGAATCAATATATTTTTAAACCCGTCTAATTATTTGACCTAAAATATTTTAGAGTCAATAAACTTCACACAAACATTTCATTAAGTAGTAAGTAGAATCGACTTAAATAAAAGATTCTTCTTTTACGCACTTTAACTCTTTAAGCACCACTTTCCTTAATTTTTTTCGCATCCCCTTCATAATAGGTATTGCACCTAAGTAATGTTGCTTGCATGGCTTATGGCTTCCGGGTTCGGTAGTGTAACACCCGTATTCCTGAACAATATACTGAAACTCTTTGCAATGGCACGGCAACCAATCAGAACTCTACTCTGATCTCTCTATTTGCACACATGCGTTTAATGTGGAGTTGGCATTGGTTGCCGCGGCTTACTTAGTCAAGAGTTTCCGACAAGTGTTGTTCATATATGCGATTGTAAATGTCGTGTCGTGAGTGTACTTGACCGTGAGTTGTGTGCGTGGGGCAGCGGGCGCGGTGCGCGCGCGGCGCTCGCTGGCGGCCGAGCCGCGAGTGTTCGCCGCCGACCGCCGCGCGCTGTGGTGCCTGCTGATTGGTCGCAGCGTGGCGCTGACGTCTACCTTCGTGCCCAACATCGCCGCTCACGACGAGCTGTAGCTTGGACCACTGCCAGTGCTGCTAGTTGTCTAAACATCTAGTTTACTTGATTTGAAATTGCACTGTCAAAAACCACGACATATTTCTAAACAATTTATAATGTTAACGTCACTTCGCTTATGATTTTGTTGTAATAATTCTTGTACGGCTTTTTAATTGGCTGCTGATCCACCACCTACGAGTAGGTTTTTTTTACGCTTAATAGATCCATGTTTGGCCACTATCTCGCCTGATATGAAGCGATGATGTGGCCTAAGATGAAGCACATAGATCTAGAGAGAGACGGCAGTTGAGCTGCTGCTCAGACCCGTCTCCCCGTGACGTCCGTGCGTCGTCTCGAGGTAATGGTTGTAATTGATACCTGTGTGTAGATATTTAAGTTAGACGTTTAGATTTAGCACGAAAGCGGTATTCTTCAGATTAGTTTCTACCTTATAAATGACCGTCCAAAGTCCCCTTAGCCTTTATAAACCGCGACGAACACTCATTCCACTAATTCTGGCAACACTGAGCCGTGACTCCTGGCGCAGGCATGGTGTTGATGATGCGGTGCGCGCGGCCGCCCGCGCCGCAGTTCCGCGCGGACCGGCCCTTCCTCTACCTGCTGGTCGGCGCGGCGCCCGCCTTCATCGGCGTCTACCGCGGGCACGCAGCCAACTAACTCATCAGCTGACATTGGAAGATATAGGCCGTTCTTATTAAAAGTTGTTACATAACACTGAAAAAAAAGTTTTGTTACCTGTAGCACAAATTTTAGCTGCTAGTAGCATGAAAAGGGGGACTAACAAACTGAGTGCTACTAATAGCTAAAACGAGTTTTGTAAATTAAGTTAAGCTATTGTTTACTTAAACCGTTTCAGTTACAAATAGCTAAGCTTTCATATTATTGTCACACAAACAGTTTATCTAGTTGTAAGAAAACAGTTTATCTAGTTGTAAGAAAACAGTTTATCTAGTTGTAAGAAAACAGTTTGTCTAGTTGTAAGAAAACAGTTTATCTAGGTGTAAGAAAAAAGTGTATCTAGATGTAAGAAAACAGTTTATCAAGTTGTAAGAAAATAGTTTATCTAGTTGTAAGAAAACAGTTTAATTACTCGTAAGCAACTGATTTAGTTAATAGTTACAAAACTGTTTATCTATTTATTGCTGTTCTGTTTTGCTACCTAATCACCGCGTTCGCTGGCTGGTTTATGGCTCCCGCAGATTGTCCATCGGTATTCAGCTCAGCATATTTGCTAACACAACCATGAAACTTGAATTGGTGTTGCTCATTTTTTTTTACCAAGGACTAATAATGAATAGCTGAAATGGATACCGATCGACCCCTGCAGAAGCCCTGATGGGGTAAACAAAAAATAAAAGAATCTTGTAGGTATACATTTAGGTATATTCAGTTTAAAATAATATATAACTTTAACATAATCAACTTAGTATTTTTATTATTCACAATAAACCAATTCAAACGAATATGATAACAATCTCTGAAATGAATATTATTAAGTAAGTGCACTTACTAACAGGAGCAGGACATACCTTTACAAAAATTAGGACAATCTGAAAATTTTCACAGTAATAATCGAATCTTATAAACATTCTTAGTCTAATAACAAAAATTCTATGAATTTACTATATTAGATCCATATTCATTAACTTTAACAAACCATAACATTAACAAAAATTAAAAGAATCTAGTAGGTACTACCTATACATTTAGGTATAACTTTAACATATTCAACTTAGTATTTTTATTATTCACGATAAACCAATACAAACGACAATGATAACAATCTCTGAAATGTATATTAATATGTGTACTTGTATACGTAACCCCAGCAAAATGTTGCGCCTTAGAGAAATGAGAGTATTACAGATAATTAGTTCAAGGTTAGTTGCAATTTGTTCAAGTAGGTATAGCAAAATTTGTTCAAGTTGTATTTTCGGAGTTATTAGAGAAAAACTGATTTTGCTGGAGTAACGTTACCCCAGCTAAATGTTTTTCAAAAAAGGCTTAGCCTGGAACCAAAAACATGAAAAGATAACTTTTGATGAGTTGTAAATGTACACCAATAGCAAAATTTGTTCATCTTATAGTTTTTGAGACATTCAAGATTTTGCTGGGGTAACGTTTTGGAATTTTCAAAATCTCGAAAACTGTTCGTCTCAGAAGTTAGAAAAAAATACCAGCTATCTTTTCATGGTTTTGGTTCCAGGCTATATGCCTGTTCTGAAAAACATTTTGCTGGGGTAACGTTACTCCAGCAAAATCAGTTTTACGGGAATAACTCTGAAAATACAACTTGAACAAATTTTGCTATACTTGAACAAATTGCAACTAACTATGAACAAATTATCTGTAATACTCTCATTTCTCTAAGACGCAACATTTTGCTGGGGTTACGCATACGTGTACTTAACAGGAGCAGGACATACCTTTACAAAAATTAGGACAATCTGAAATTTTCCATAGTAATAATAAAGTCTTAAAACCATTCTTAGTCTAATAACAAAAATTCAATGAATTTACTATATTAGATCCATATTCATTATCTAGTTTTATTCACTTCTGCATTCACAGAAATTTAACAATCATTCAAAAAAATCAGTGTTTATTATCAGCTATAACATTACGCTAGTTACAATGAGGAGCCACCTTTTAAACAATTAATTTACTTGTGTTAGGGAGCTCCGCCCTTCCCAAGTTACATAAGTAGTTATTTAAGGAATTTGACAAGTAAGATAATCTTACAATAATCTAAAGTAACAAAAATAAAGTAATATGACAGAGTTTAACATTTAAGTGCGCTATCGATCGGGGATGTGTGGTAGGGTCTGAATTGTGTGGGGGTGTGTGTTTGTGTGTGTGTGTGTTGGGGTGTGGGGGTGAGTGCGTGTGTTTGTGGGAGTTGTGGGTGTGTAGTGTTACGAGTTAACCCTACGACTGGTCTTGGGATCGGAAAATGATGTAGTACATCATTTTCCATTAACTCCGTAACACTATTTTGTTAACTGTAGGTTTAAATTACATTCTCCTCGTCTGTAACATATTTTCAACCTCGTCATAAGTCTTTGACTTTAGCCATTTAGTCAAAGTGCTTTTACACTACAATCATTACAACTGCACTCGTTGAGTAACGTAGATTTTACCGTTTGAAGCAATATTTTTATGACTAGGCACATGTGAAATCAAATTTTCCAATAATATGTAAATAGTTATCTGGTTATTTGGAACTTCAACCTCAAAGCAATAATAATGGTCATTGAAATCTACTGTAGACAATAATGTACATTCAAATACAATTCTGTCGACGTTGTAAGCAAAGATATTTTTAACTTCCATAAAAATTATTTCGTCGAGATTTCCAATATTATAAACAAGAATTGTTCCTGGTTTATACAGTGTCGATTTTAGTTTTGCCCATGTAACACTTATAAGAGATTGACTGGAATCCAAATTCAAAAAATTTGCAATTTTATCGCGCATTTCTTTAGAAAGTCTTTTTGAAATTCCGGTTTTTACAGAAACGTTCACGTAACCCTTCACAAACATTTCATTCAGTTGTAGCTGATGTTTGGTCGCTAGAGTCAATGTGAGATTGCGACGATTAAATGAAGCTCGAGCAGCAATTTTCGATAGTCTATGTTTTGCTTCATATCGCATAGACCAAAAGTTAGTGAGTGGTCCAAATTTTAACAACATTGAATGATAGTGAACCAGGAAATGAAATTTAGGCTTCAAGTTATCGTGAGTCAATGTTATGTAAAGCTCATTTAGTTCTGATATCAAAAATTTCAACACGTCACTATTATGCTTAACGACTATGGGACTCATCATTATGGCTATAATTTTGCTTAGGGTAATGTACATTGGCCAGTAATGATCTTCAGTGGGTACAAAATCTCCTATAAGCAAGCCAAAATAGCGAAGCAAAGTTAGCATTTCCGAAGCTGAAAGGCGAATGTTACACTTAGAAACATGCTCTATGCTTAAAGGACAGGGTTTACTCCCACTATCTGGGCCATAATCAAAATTGACTATTCTGTCGTTTAAAACTTTTAAAGTAAAGTATTTTAAGCCTCGTGTAAACTTTACTATAAGAAACGACATTATATATTTAGCTACTCCTTCCAGTATGTCGTGCATTAAATCCACGCCGACTTGATCAAATAAATTAAAGTTACTAACTGACAACCAAACACATTTCTCCTTTACTCCTGTACTACTTGGACAATTTAATTGTAATTGTTCATTATAACTTTCTATATTTCTAAGCAAATCTGAATCTTCGAAACATTCTTTTTTTAAAGCTTCTTTTGTTATATTACATACTCGACAGGGATAGTTAGACGAAAATGTTTCGTTGAAACCCAATATCGAGTGTATGCCAAGGTTATCTCCTAGTATAAGAGCCAACGAAAAATACAATTTACCTTGAAAGCAGGGAACATTCAGCTCAATACCAGTTTCAGACAAAAAATTTAATTCGTTAATAAGCGGCTGAAAAATTACGCTGTTTCCAAATGCGGTTCGGTCAGACGAGTGAAATAGTAAAGCTAGAAATATGTTTGCTAACGAAGAAGCACGATCGGGAGGAAGACATCCAACAGATATATATACAGCTCCTAATTTGTGTATACCGGAGTGACTACCAAGCACATTGCCACTTTCGTAATCGTCGAAAAATAAAAATAGGGGAAACACAACCTTGTTTCCAAATCGTTTAAGTTCGTTAACCCAAAAACTACCTTGTATAAAATTACTAATACAATTTTCTGACTTTGGTAAACCGTTAATGTAATCTAATGTTTCCTTCATGACACCTTTAAGTGAAAAATAATTATGTAGCACAAATCGAAGGGGAATAACTTGCTCTTTACATTGCACAGATACCGATCTAACAACACCACCCTTAGTGACAGCAGACATTCTTTGACCTATTACTACTTCTGTCGGAGGGATGTAAGTTCCTTGTCTTTGAAAAGCCTGGAATCTCTTATGTTCTGTATTATACTGTTCAAATGGAGAACGTATGTTTGACAACAGCTGTTCTCTAAGAGGTGTTATGTCATTACCCTCTTCTACGTTTTTAACTATATTTGAAAAAACTTTGTCTATATTCGGAGTCAAAGTGTTGCACATATATTTGTTCATCCCCACCACAATATCTTGAACTGCTTTTCTTGGTATTAGTGGATTTGCATAAAGAGATGATATAAAAAGTTGAAGAGAATAATTATCCGAATCAGAAGTATGTGAAGTTTCAGCAACACGAGAGCATAAAACTGAACTTCTTGAACTATTATCAACTAACTCAATAGTACTCAGTGGTGGTTGAGAAAATGAATTTGTATCTTGAATATTTTCATGAGGAAAAATATAATTATTCGAATTAGTGTCATTATTGGAAGGTTTGTTAGTGTGTTGTTTAAGTAAATGCTTGCGAAAGGACTTTTTCAAGTGAAATGAACGTGTACAGCCGTTTTCTATGCAAAGGTATACCGAAAAAGTATGTCTTTCATGGGTTATAGCAAAGTGGGAAAAGAGATTTGAAATATTATTAAAATCTCTCAAACACAGAAAACACTTGGGCATTTTGTTAGTGTCTTGTTTTAATAATAATTGTAGAAGTAATAATTCTTATTACTATTGTTCAATGTTGAGATCCGTTATGAATACGTTCACAGTTGTATATATTTTTTCATATTTAGTGTTTAAACCAAACAGAGCTTTTTGTATGAATTGCCATACATGCCTAGATTCCGATGGGTATTGTGCATTTAAAACAAATATTATTTTAAAGCACGCGTCAACTGCGTCTAGTATGGATGTTACCTCATATCGCATATTGTTGAGGACCACATATCGAGCAGAAGTCTCCTTCAGCGATGATCCAACAACCATGATAAATGGCTGTAAATGCAGGTCTAATTCTTGTAGTTTGTCTCTTCTTCTGGTAATGGTCTCTTCAACCTCAGCTGCACTTTTAACGTGGGTGATAAAAGCGTCGAGTACTTCCTGTTTGGAGGGTCGCCACTGTTGTCGCTTCCCTTTTTTTGGTCTAATTATGGTGTTAGTGCTCATCAAAAATGGTATGACCATAAATGCAGCTAGGTCCGTTGCCTCTTCATTGTTTTCTGGAAAAACAAATATAAGTAAAATATGTAGGTACTTACTTAACAATCAAATTATTAACTAAATATTGAATTTGATAAAACCTATTAAAAACAAACATTTAATTAAGATAAAGCGAGTCCCAAGTCTTATATCTATAGTCTATTGACTACCCAGTACTTACACCAAATTAATAGAAATATATAAACTCGTATCTAAGTAAAAGGAAATGTACCGTTAATGTTGTCTATGATGCCTTTTGGAACTCCATCCCTTTTATTTCTTGCGTATTCAATAACTTTGTGTTTTATCAATTGCCAATTATTTTTTAATTTCTCATCCGAGTCCGGATACAACACCTTGAAGTCCTTCAATAGCTGCAAAAAACAAACGTAGGTATTTAGATTTAAATCTGCACATCGGTTACAGAGATACCTCGTTTTAAACATACACTCATTTCGGATTTATAATATTAATTGTGATTATAGTGTGTTAGATCAGAATTATGATATTATTATTACTAATAAGCAATTATATTATCTCAGAACTGCTTACCAGATATATGCCTCCTGGCTGGTTCAGTGCCTTAAATTCTTCAAAATACTTATCAATAGAAATAGCACTTGATGCCAGAAGATTTAGCCTGTCTTTAGTTGTTATTTGCCAATACAACTCCACTGTAGTCCAAGGATCTAAGCAGTTTTTTAACCATAACATTTTTTCTTGAATATCATCATCACTATTGTCTTGCAATAGCTCGATTGCTTCTTGTCTACTACTACAGGGAAGTGGTGATCCTGGTTCGCTAGAATGTGATGAGAGTGCTGAGGAGCTACGTTGAATTTTTAGAGATGTTTTTCCGGATATGACACCAGATTTTATGTAATCACGTCTTGTTTGTCGGTAACAATCTAGTAGTTTCCCTTTTGCAGAAATCTTCTGAAGTGGGTTGAACGACGTAAATGGTGTGAAATATACTGCTGAGCTTTCTTTTTTAAAGACTTTGTTTATTTCAAAGGCGAGTTGGTAAAATCTTGAGCTAGTGACTCGTTTTTCTGGGTTATCTTTTAACTCATTCGATATTATTATACTGCAAAGTTTCCTTCTCGCAGCATTATTCAATAACCCACTTTCTTGAAAGCGTAGAAGAAGGCCCTTCCCTTCGTTACATGTACTCAGAATTCCGTAAAGTTCCTGAAAACATAATTGATTCATAGTCAAGAAAAATGTATACCTAGGTCATCCTAAGCCTAGGAACCCAAATCTGGAACCTTGTTTTAAATAATGTGGTAGATATACTTAAATATGTACTACAAATATATTAGGCATAGGTAATTAATCTGGTTTAAATAGATCTGAATTGCTCCTCAAAACTGTCCCGCTACCTCTCCTCCCCCCAAATACACAACAACAAAAAATAACTCACACATGTATTAGTAGTTTCTTCAATTTCCAAGGTGGATTCAGGTAAGGAAAATAAGGTTGAATCGGTTAGAATTGGCAGTTCTTCAATATTAAATGTGTGGGATGTAGATGCCATGTTGTCTCTAGTATGAGTTTCCTGCAGAAAAAATTCAATTGAGAAACAAAAAAAAATTACTTAAGATTAGGCTGTATTGTTATATTCCATTTGTAAAAGAAAGATTATTTATTTTGTATGTACATTGATAGGTACCTATACATATAATGTGTGTAAGCTGGTAGGGAACATGAAGTTACTTAAAAGTAACACAATAAGAAGGCTAATTTTTTTTTTTTTGGGTTGTAAAATCATGAAATGAGTCCTCTCGCCCAGGGCGGAGCAGGAGGGACTGTCAGACTTCACTGACTAAAATCAACCTGTTCCTTCGTGTGCCCTTTACGTTCCAGGGTCGTGGTACCTACTTAGAACAGTCCCAAGACAATGATAATTAAATTAATCAATTAGGTATAATTAGGCACTTACTGAGTGCGCATCTAACATAATATCCTTTAATAATTTTAACTGTGCTATTAATTTGGCCCTGTGTCCTATTACTGGTATAAGCTCCTTTATATCTTCCTCCGATAGCATTTGAAGTGTTTCGCCATCAATTGCATGTTCTGGTGTAAGAAAGGTTAGAAATTATTAACAAGTCTTGTTGCAAACTTAGACACATGGAACATGACAAAAATTTACGAATATTTTGCCTATCACTCTTATTAAGAGTAGTAGTAGATAGTAAGTGCCTAGGTAATAAGTATATAATTAGCTTCAACCATCTTTTAGATATCTCAAGACTGACAGTTATCACCTCAAAATCTGATAAAATGTAGTAGTAACTACATAAACAAACTATCTTGATCTATGTAACGGTAGGTACAGAAAATATAATACCCATGATATTTTTTTTATTCCATCTCCGCCCCGCTAAGACGACCCACTGACCCATCATTTTAGTTTGTATTGACAACTGGCATGAATATAATTAAGTACTTACATCAAAAATCTACATGTAATAAGGACACTCAAAACTGACTGATAGTCTTGAATTGAAAGGCGTAAAATCAGACGACCCACTGACCCAAAGTTGGCCAGAACAGAATATAACCGTCAGGCTTGAAGTTTTTAAGTAGGCACTTACGAAAACATTGTTAATTATATTTAAATTGGATAAAAATATTGTACATACCTGCAAACTTCTGAACATACATTTCGAGACCCCATGACTTTAAGTAATCGGCCATGGGATCCACCGCCTTCTCCATGCCAGGTAGTTCTCGCCCTCGTCTTCTTAAATCACTTAATAGTTTTACGTATAGAACCATCAAACCATGCGCTACGACGAATATAATTTTTATTATTATTAATTACAACAGCGCGCGCGACGGCAGCACAAAACGAACAAGACCGAACACGTTTTTTTGGATTGAGTTTCGCGAATCGCTAGTGAGAGATGAAACGTATATACTGGAATAGGTTTTAAAACTAGGTTTCACTCACTAAGTCTCGAGACTAAGTCTCTCAATGACGTCGAAAGGCGTCTCGAGTATTTAGAAGTATTGACATAGACGTGTTGCAACGCGTGTAAAACGCACACAAATTCCTGCGTATACGTACTCTTTCGAGACGTGAAACGCGATCTCTTCGAGGCGTGAAGCGCGGGGCAAGGGCACTGGGCAAGGGACGAGGGAAGCGAGCGTTTAGTTATTACCTACCGAGCTTGTTTTTGTTATTTGTGGTCATTATTTAATAAACAATTTCTAAACAGTTTTGTAATGAGATGTCGAATTTTATTTAGACTCATCATGTATTTGATGCTGTTACATGTAGCTTTAAATATTAATAATTAGTAGCCAAAAAAAAAATGCTACCGATAAACATAACATAAAGTAAAGATTTAACAAACACATTGAACTATTTTTAGACACTCGATTGGTAAAAAAATAATAAACATACAACTTAATAATAGTTATATAGTTTGCTTAATAGTAATCAAACATTTTATCCGTGTAGCTAAACAAGTTTAGCTGACATAATTTATTAAGCATTAGTTCACATTTTAACTAACAGCAATTGAACTCTGAATAGCATAACTAGTTTGGGATGTGCAGCAAAAGCAGTTCAGCTATTTTAGCAAAACTTTGGTTTCTACTAATTAATATTTGTAAATTTTTGAAATAGCTGAACTAGTTCAGCTATTTATTTCTTTCAGTGAAGTCACCAAGGCGACTCTTGTTACAATATATAAGTGTCTGTTGTTGTATATATGACGTCATTGACATCCAGTTTAAGGAAAGCCAGGTTTGCGGGTTTGTGACGCCGTGTTGGCCTAGCAAAAATGATATAATCATTTTCAGTTGCTACGTTTTTTAAATTATAATTCTCATCGTCAATGAGAAAGACTTAAATACTCCAAGAAGGCTTTAGTGTAATTTAAGATTCACACCTGATACACTTATCTCGTTATATGGCGTACACGTCATCGTCACCCCAATGATGTAAAAATTACGGATGACAAAAATTCTACTTTCTTGGTGACCACCGTAGCTGAATTGCCCTTTCCGTGCCTATGGATTGTTGTGATGCGGGTTCAAGGTCTTGGTGATCATATTTTTTCTATTTAAAAATCATTGTTTGAAGCTTTCACTTAAAATGCGTTATCGCAATTTAATATAACAAGAATGTAATTAATGTATGAGATGTGTCCAAATTCCGGCTAACCACAAACTTTGTGTCGTAAGGTCATTCAGTCTAATTTGATTAATGACGGCTATTTAACGATGATTTCAACTAAAGATGATGATTTAATTAAAGTATGTATTTGTTATAAGATGGTCACAAAACAAAAATACCAGTAAAAAATAAGTAGGAATAAATATAACGTACAACTTCTAAGCATTTAATTACGCATAAATTTGTATAATATAAAAAATAAAAATAAATAAGTGCTTCATAATTGAGATTGAAATGAGCTGCTTATTAACGATTTTAACAATCTCCTCGATGACCTGTTTAAATATTGTTAATAAAAGTATGACAATGATATTGCGTGCTATTGTATCTCTTTACTAAGCTGTTCCTAATATTCAGTATTTCAGTTGTCGTAAAATTGTTCGACTCGTGACGTTAATAAGCAGGTTGGCTCCTACTTAATTATTACTATGTAAACTGCAGTAGAGTGATAAAGTGCACTTAATGTTGTATAATAACGTGATATTAATAAGTTTACAAGTATTGTTTTATTTATGGTAAATGTTTATTTTATTAAATTTTAATGACGACTATTGTTTTTTATTGCGTCGGTATCAGTGTTGCTAACATATGAGTAAAAACATTAACCATCTAAAACCATAATTTCGTCATTATGTAGGTACATAAAAAATATTTTTGTTATTTGTTAGATCGACTAATATTAGAACCAATATGCGCCAGGACGCACGAGTCCGCACTATGTTTCAAGGCGGATAGGCCCTTGTGCGCGGTAGTTGCCTACGGCACGCTCCACTTCTTTGCTACGTACCGCGGATGCGGCAACAACAACATCGCATTCACATAACACACCACATCATTCATGGCACCTCATCAAAGCCATCTTGACTCATAGGAATTCATTAAAACTAAATTATTCTGAGCTGTAGGCAAAATCATTCGCAGGATAAACTATTCTCTCGTCCTCTCGGTCCGTTTAGTTCTATCCATTGACTGGAAAATATGGCTTTGCGATGAATCCGCCTGTTGTACTGTCTGCCTGTTGTAGTTTTATAGAGGTTTTCAATAAGTAATTTATATTTTTCTATTGAACATTGGAAATAACAGTGATAGAGTGCGCATAAGTAATGTGATAGGATTCTTTACAATATTGTTTATTAAAGATATTTCGTATTTTATTTTAATATTATTTTAAGGTTTCTATATACTACTATTGTATTTCTTTTTATGAATATCAATAATATATTTCCAAATAAAATGTAATAAATAGTATAATTGAAATAAACAGGTTACTCATGACTCATGGTGGTTGTGCGGATAACTCCCTTATTTTGCCGTTGTAAGTAAGTCTATCTAACAAGTTAATTGTAATAAAGCCACAAAAGTAATGTTAATCGAGGTCATTCCTATAATGAGGACGGATATTTTATGTTTTCTTTTACATCTTTTTAGAATTAGATAGAATAGCTAATGATCACACGTCTACCCTGCAAGATACAACTTTAGTAGTCTAATCCCTAATAAAAGGTATTTCTGTTTGCTTGCAAGTTCTGTCTTGTCTTTGTGGTGTCGCGTCGGTATCTGTGTTGGCCTGCTCCATGCATGAATTCATTCAAGTAATAATAACTATCTAATAAATCACGAGTTCAACAAATGATGTGTTGTATTTGTTATCTATATTGCAGCAATGGCCATCGCCTTATGTTCGGCCATGGTGGACTTACAGCCCGTGAAGCGCTTCGTGGCGAATAGGCCCTTCTTGACCGCAATAGTCGCCGACGGCATGCCCTACTTCCAAGCTACGTACCGCGGCGACGAATAAGATGACAACTACACAATCATGGTGCTTTAGAACTGGCCGGCCAAAAATATATACAATTAAGTCTTTAGTCTACATCATTCGCAGGATAAAATGAATGCTCACACTAAAGCAATCCTTACATAAGACCTCAGTAATTATTATCGATTTTAAAGTACTTTATGTTATTGTATTATTTTTAACTTATTTATAATGCACTGTTAAAAATATATTTATGTATGTATACAAGTTTACTGTTTTATGTATTTTTATTTGCGTTTCCATATAATATGAAGACCCCTGGATGGAAAAATTATTTAAGAACTGACACTAGGGCAATTACCCCGACTATAAGACTCGAATTAATGGTGGCGCAAGTAAGTGGACATTCCGGCAATGGAATGTAACATACTAAACTAAACATTCTGTTAGGAATGTTCTATTCCTATCAGTTATATTAAAAGGGGCGTTCTGTTTTTATTCCAGCAATGAGCGGCACCCTCGGTTCAGCGTCGTCGCGCGTATATCGCGTTCGGCGTTATGTGGCAAATAGGCCCTTTCTGGCTAGTATAATCTCTGACGGCACGTCTTACTTCCTAGCCACGTACCGTGGCGTTTGATAGATCACAACATATTTTATTATTGTAGTGCTCGAACTACATAATAATATAATTGCATATATTTTCTTCGCAAATAGGTACTAACTAGTTATAACTGTGGCAGGTCGGCTCAGATACGTATCTTAAATTCTATTCAACATAATAATATGGACTAAACATTACCTAGTAGGTTTTTAGGTAGGGACTTTATATTTACATTTGACATTCTAATATTCTTAGGAATACATTTTATAATATTACCTAGGTAAAGTATGTAATAGCCCAGTATTGTATAAAATGACTAAGTATAATCTATAGATTTTCCCTGTAACGTTATGATGTATTATTATTTATTTATTAATCAATTTAATTATTAGACATGTACCGATCAAGCAGTATCAAGTAGGTATCCCACCTAAAAGTTTTCTGTTAATTATTTTACAAGTTTTATTGTTGATTGAAACATCTTATCCATCAGTAATAAAACACCGTTGCTTGTATTTCAGTAATGGGCCTGGTGAAACTTTCGGCCATGTTTCACGTAGACCGAGTGAAGCGCTTCGTGGCAGATAGGCCCTTCTTGTCCGCAATAGTCGCCGACGGCACGCCCCACTTCCTGGCCACATACCGCGGTGACGAATAGATCGCAACACAACTTATAATTATGTATGAAGCTTTTCTTCATTGTGGCCGGCCAAAGCTTACGTTTTGGCAATGGTTAATATTAAATATTCCATGTTTTAAATTTGGGACACAGGATAAAATATGGCTACCAGCCAGTCTAATGTTAATATAGTTGGAGTACTAGTAATTAAATAAATTATAATTATTATTATTCAGTAATTCATTAATTATTAATACATTTAGTTTTCAGTTACACTATAATTTATTATATTGGATTAATAATTTGTTATATTTTAATACGAATCATATATTTTGTAGTTTCATAGTTATTTGTGTAATGTAGTTATATATTTATTTCCCTTTTTAATAAATAAACGTAGACAGAATGTTCAAGCCATGCAGCAAGCATAAATGAGTTTAAAAATTTAGTTTTTGCTACCGATTCCGAACACGTTACCTATAGATAGATGTATCTACCTAAGAAAGGATTTAATTGATTGTTTTTTACTTATCCTCATTGAAAGGTAGCCAAATTAAAATTATGATACCGCTCAGAGTTTGAAATAAAAATAAAACTACTATTTTCACAGAATATGAAGTGGAGAGACTCAGTGAAGATTTAGATGTGGTATCGGTGACTGCAAATTGCCCTTTTCTAACAATGGTCGTCGTTCAAAAGCGGACGGGTGTGGTAAAGAAAACTAGCACTTATTACACCATGTTCTGGATGGTGTATAGAGGCGAGAATTAAACTGCGGCTACTCTCATTTTAGTGTTGTAATGTTTTATTTTCGGTATTCACACATTTTATCATATAATATGTAGGTACAGCAGTAACAGCGTTTTAAAACATAATCTCTAAAAAGGCATTTCCTTCGTGATAACAGACGTAACATTAAACGAATAAATAGGTACGCTACCTATTTATTTGAATCATAATATATTTATCATAAATATAAACGGCTATACTCACATTATGATTGTGTCGGGAATAACATAATATTTATCAAGCGATTCCGTTTCTACTGCTGCTAGGACAAAATATAATTATATAATAGGTATGTAGGTACTAAGTGTTTTGTCCTGACAAAACAAAGGTCTCTTAAATCTAACCTTTGTTTTGTCAGGACAAAACATCGGATTTTTCAGCGCCGGGTTTGAAGTATTGGGATGTCCTAACTATGACGTAAAATATACTATACACAGGCCAAAATATGAACTGAAGAAATACTAAACTGATAACTTAAATTGTTAAAATACGGTATCAATCAAATGTCTTATCCGAACTTCTGAAATGATTTTTCGACTCAAAGTTCTCAAAATTAAAATAGGTACTTTTTAATAATAGGGTAATATGTACTTTTTAACCGACTTCAAAAAAGGAGGAGGTTCTCTGTTCGATAGTATTTTTTTTATGTTTGTTACCTCATAACTCCGTCATTTATGAACCGATTTAAAAAATATTTTTGCGTCGGGTTCAGTATAGCTACGAAGTGGTCCCATATAAATTTCATCGATATGTGACCTTGGACTTCGAAGATACATTGAAGTCGGTTTTTGTTTTTTTCTAAAAATTAAATAGTTTAATTTTAATTTAATTTTACTTATATTGTTGTATAAGGTACTCCGCTCCTTCGCCGGTCGACAGCTATGCCACACTGGCAGTGGTGCGGAGCACAGCTCGGTGCGCCCAAGCGAAGGGACACAGCCACGCGAAAAGTGGAATTGTCCAACAAGGGGCATATGTTGGGCGAAGGGAGAGCCTGTAGCCACAAACCTGATTCCCACTCAGCAACTGCTAAGAGACGGACACGGTCTGCAGAGTTAAAGCACGTATTTAGTATTTGATTCCGTACTTGCTCGCAGAGCTGCCCATCCTAGAGCCTTTGCGATGATAATTTTTGTGGGAAATCGGAGTTTCGGCAGGCTAACAACCACGCATCTCTGGCCTCGTTCAAATAAATTTTATTAGTTTACTACTTCTTTCCAAAGTAAATTTTAGGTGTTCAACATTTTGCTGCTGATCAGGTATTTGCCAAAGTATGTAAAGGTAGTCTGAAAGTTTCAGACTACCTTTCACAGTGAAAGTTAGTTTACGTCCAGAAAGAGTAAAACTTAAATAAATTAGAACAAAAACATCTTAAAGGCAACTTTCAATTACTGTCAAATATATGTAAAAAAAAAAATTGTCTACTACTTTTCGCCGAACTATAGACGCTTAGGTAGGTAGGTACACGAGTAGCGTGTTCCAGTCTCTAGCTGCAAGTCATTAGGAAACAGGATTGTCAATGGTTCGTTAACCGAGTATTAAAACTCTTATCAATCATGGTTTTCTTAAATGCAAGATTAATTATTCCTATTAATCCACCGTTAAGAAATCTTTAGTCAATTACTGCGCGGAACAGAATGTACTTATTTACCTTGAATGTGACTGAGAACTCAGTAAGATAAGAACTCTTGATCGGTTCTGTAGCGTTTGCGATCGACTTGTAACAAAAAGAAGTCAATAAAATAGTTGTGCCAGCACATTGTCAAGTGTTGTTTACTCGTCAGTGCCTACACTACCTAGCGATGTTAAGGTTGTGAAATCTTGGATGAAACGCCGCTTGTTTTGTGAATGAAACTTTATTTATATTGGAAAAAGCAACTGAATATCATTTAAAAATACAAACTATTTCCTCATAAATTAAATCGATGTACCACAATGACGAATATCATAGTATTGACTACATCCTTACTTATCCTAACGAGGACGATAGCTAGAGCTTACGAAACGCGTTTAATGCCACTCTACGGTCTGAGACAGTTGGGAATGACGCACGTGGTCCCAAACCTGGCAATACCACTTCAGCCGTCCGTGTTATATAAGCATTGCTACATGAACAACTTACTGACAAAATGCCCAATTTATTTAACGGATTTCTCACCAAACGTAAATCCAAATAACCACGGAAACTTCCAAAGTGTTGTACCCGAACAGCAACAGAAGGATAGCCCAAGTTCAAGTTATGAAAAAACAGCTCAAAGCAGATCAGATAGCCAGCTACCTCCATTAAGAAAAATGATGAGCCAAATGCCTGAATCAAATTTGAACATGCTTCCCTCACTCGGAAAATCAGGTAGATATTCTCCGCCTCAAAATATTGGATATCAGATTTCAAACGGTTCGCCCAATAACAAACTAAACATGAAGCTTGATGATTCTTCACCAAAACTTAATAGCATAATGCCAGTGACAATCGAGTCATTAGAAGACAGTACACTCCCACCGAATATTCATTCGAAAGGTTCACAGGAATATGAAGTAACAACAGTATCGATATATCTTCCTAATTCTACCGTACAGAGCTCGTCGGAGGAGACATCAAATTCTAAATTTTTTCAGTCCCTGGATAATTTTGAAAGGACATTTTATGCTGTAAGTGGTTCCAATAATATTTTCATTTACCAATTGTGTAAAGGGCCTGAAACATAGTTTACTTATTAATATTATTTATAATAGCGTTTATCTAAGGTCTATGATAGTAAAATTATAGTGTAATGTGCAAGGTAGTGTAAAATTATAAAATTATAGGGATTTTCAAACAATAAATTTGTGTGAGAGGCATATCTAACATATAAAATAACATAGGTAGTTGATGAATTCAATTTACTTTCAGATTATCTAATATAGAGCGTAGTATCTACTATCAAGTATTCTGTGATAGAGCTAATTTAATAAATAATATATAAATATGTTAGATCTCGCTTCCATGTGTACGGAGGTAGGTATTATATAGAAGCTTTTGTAAATCAGGCATATATTTTGACAGGTTGAAGGCTGATTTTACAACATTTTGACCACGTTGACATCTATTCACGGCACTTTGTGCAACACTTATACTGTATCAACCTTTGAGCAACTAGTACCTACGTAATCAATGTGTTCAATATATCCAAAAGATGAGCATTTTTATTTCAGACAACATTTAGCAAACTAAGGTCAATATCTCCTCCGTCTAGACGCGAGAGCGGAATGAGCTACGTCCAGTCCGGACTATTCCTGCAGTTGGCTCTGATAGCCTTGTCCACTGAAGTCGATCCTGAGACGAGACGGGAAATTGATGAAGTTCTGGGGTTGCATGCTTCAGACGAGGTACAATGTGTTTTGCAATTTAATTGCTAATCTATCACGGGTACAGGTGCAGTCAGGTAGAGTTAATTTGTTACAATGTGTGTATCTTTTATAATTTTTTAACACAAACACGAACTTCAGTATGAGAAGCACTTTGCAGTGAAAAGCTCCTGGTGCTGTCTGTTTGTTTCAATTCAATTCAAAAGTTCTTTATTTCAATTTTGTCGTCACAGACGCACTTATGAACGTCAATTATTACAATGACTACCACCGTATCGGAAAAAGAACCACTACTCAGAAGACAAGAAACTGTGGGGCATATTTTTTAGAACTTTTGTTAGTATATTTTATGTTTGTTTTTGACAATATTATTTTTCTTTTGTGCCAGTTGGCTACTTGGCAGAAGCGGAATGTTCCATGCATCTTTGTCTTCTATGTAATCGTTTCATGACTCAACTGCTGAACCGATCTTGACGAATTTAATATGTGTGATTGCGACATAACCAAATTGCACGCGCACGAAGTCGCGGGCAGCAGCTGGTTGTTTATATTTATTTGCCTGTAAAACGGACGAAAACATATTTGGGTGATATTTTTAACCATCACCAACCCGCATCGGGCCACCAGCACCGTGGTGGATTATTATACGCTATCTCTTTCTCTGAGAGTAGATCCGTTTCCCAGCCGTGGAAACATAATGAGCTGATGCTGATGGTGACCTTTATCCATATCCATTACACCTTTCGTACATACGTACATTCGAATGGGCAAACATCTGTTAGATTCTACTCACACCATGAAAATCAAATTTGCTATGGCCTATGTAAATGGCGTAATAAGGACGTGATGTGGTCGTCACCTTCAGTTGTAGTGGCCGCAAAGCGTCAATGGACCGATACGCAGAATAATTCATAGTACCTACTCTTTACTATATAATAATAGTAGGTAGGTATGTGTAATAAAATGTAACGTCTGATGCTTGCTTGGCTAAAATGCAGTTTTTTCACAACGTATATAGAAAATAAATTGCATAAAGTAATTTGCAAGCCGTGCAGCCCGGCTATGGTTGTGGCTATGGTTACAAAAGTTGTGGCTATGGTTACATTATAGTAGACATACACATCTCGCCAGGTTGAGGGCCTACGAAATGTAGGTACATAAATAACCAATAAATTGCTCTAAAGACCTAACCAAGCATAAAAATCACATAGGATAAGATCCAGCTAATAAACGAGACGGTGTCTTCTCTGCCCGCGTCAAGCGAGGACCTCAAGTTCCGCTGGTCCTCGCGGCTGGTGCTGCACTCACAGAGCGTCGGCGTCAGCGAGCGTTTCCGTACGCACGCCGCGGCGGCACTGCGGCTGAAGATCGACAGCTTCAACGGCACAGAGACTGCTCAAGATATGGCAGTCGCTCTAAACCATTTGGTGAGTTTTCGTTACAAATTAACCTATTCTGCATAGGGCATGTAAGTGATGGGCCAACAGTGTATGGAGATGTCTGAAACTATTAGCAAAGAAAACTAACTATTACTTATGTACAATTAGGTAGAAGAAAACTAAAGCGTTTCTAATCTGATAATAAAATAAGTAATGGATGACATGCAATGAATCAGTCTCTAAATAAGTACAATAGTACATACCTACACGGATTTATTGTGTTTTAATCAGTTCCTATTACTAATGCATAAAATGAATTCGATCAATGCGTAGGTATAATTATTGATAGGACAACGATAAATTTGAAAAGGAATTTAATATTAATTTTGTTTTATTGTTTCTTTTAAATTATACCTGCTATCTGCTAATGAGGATGAATTCTAAATACTAAATATATAGGGTTGTAGGTATCCATAGGTACATATAACTAAATACCTTCGCACAAGGCGGGTATGCCCCGGCTGACACCGCACCGTTCTATTGCTCTAGCGGTTGTTTGAAAGTAGATGTATCTAGTAGAGTGCCTACCTACCGAATATAAAGCTGTAGGTACAGTGTCATTATACATTGCATAGAGATCAGTATCTGTGATACATTGTTAGGTGGAAGAGGACTCGGGCGGCGCGATCCACGACACGTTCGAGGCGGAGGACATGTCGGGCGGCGCGCGCGCCGTGCTCCTCACGACGTTGTACCTTCGCGCGCGCTGGCGCTCCGCCCCCACGCTGCTCAACGGCACGCGCATGTTCCGCGATGCGCACCCCCTCCCCCACAGGACTGTGCGCATGATCCGCCTTAATGACGTCATGGGGTACGCGGAACTGCCGGACTGGGACGCTGAGGTGGGTTCATTCATGATTTTCGTGACTGAAATTATGCGTTTATTTGAAATCTGTCATCACAGGCCTGTCAACATATCGGCGTTATCTGGAGACCTAACCCATTGGCATCACGTGCCGAATTCAAACCACCACCTATTAAGATAGTAAAAAAAATTCTGACATGTAAACATTTCTCAGTTAGCTCGTGGTCGATATCCCAACAAACAAACACTAAACTAAAACGTCGTAGTCTAGGGCGCGGCGTAGACGCTAATTGACAAACCGTCATCGATCGTCACTAATAAAAGCGAATTGACTTTTGACTAACTGTACTCAGAAAGCAGCCAGGTTGAGAAATCATACATTGATAAGTTTATAAGTATTTTATTGAGGTACCTAATGTTCATTATCTTTAAGTTATATGGAAAGTGACGACAATGTTCGGAATGTAGTTCCTAAAATAGGTGCCTATGTATCTCGTGCTTATACGTAGGTACCCACTGCACTGGCACAACGAAAAAAAACTTTATTCACCATAAGGAATGTAAGTTAGAATGAGGATAAAATATGTGAGCGCTGCCACAATGAACAATAAGCTATTCAGAATGCTAGCAAATTGAAGCCAGTCGACGGCAACTCGCACACGGTCCTCGTTGGTAGAGCTTCCTATTTCTTCCGTCAGCGCCTTCCCGTCACCAACATCGCTCGGGTCGAACTCCGTAAACACGGCATACTTGCCGGGCCCGCTGCTCACTAGTCGATTCACCGTCACGATCCACGTCGGCGCCGGCTCCGTTTTTCGTCTCAAAGCCATCAGTAGTAACGTCTCCAAAATACCCACCAACGTAATCACCATCGAATCCCGTAGGAACAACAGTAGAATGGGAGTCTCCGCGCTGTGCTTCGGAATATTGTAACCGATTTCGGTTAAAAACATAAAGTGGCCATAAAGACTGAAACATATCAGCAGCAGTCGCACGTTACTGTTCACGTTCAAAAGTAAGGAGATCAAAGTCAGCATGACAATTACGAAGGAAGGGACGACAACTATCGCTGCCGGTCCTGCCGCCACCCTTTTCATTACGAACGTATATTTCAGCATGGGATAGGTGCTATTCGGTAAGTAGGCGTACTTCCCAGGTAAGCGCACGTGCGTCACATTCATTAGCTTCCAGCCAGGTCCGTTCTGAAAATCATCCATCACGACCGGTTGCTTCTCGTAAAACGTGAAGTTAACCTGTTCTCCCGTGTGCATCCATGACCCGAAATACAGGGTGCAGTTTTGTTCGTCGTACGGCCACCGTTTGAGCGAGGTGCGACATATGCCGGAGTGCGTGAGGTGCGGCACGCAGGTGACGATGCCGTCTTTGTCCAGTAAGCATGTCGTATAGATTTGATCTGAATTGATCATGCTGGCGTCCGCGTTGAACAATGCCATGCGCGGCGTCCAAAACTCGTGACTCTCCACTTGCGTCTCTTTTATGTCACCGTAATTGGCCGGGTTCCATGACAAGAACTCGTCTTTCCACGACAGCGCCACCCAGCTGTGCAGCGTGAAGGTTTCTTCCAGAGCATCGAAGCTGATATATTTGATCGCGAATCGAACTTTTACGTTGACGGCACTTCTGTGGTCTTTTACCGGTCTGAAATCGTAGAAGGTATAGGCGCAGAATAGATCCTTGTGCAGTTTAGCTTCGTCGTGAAGGGCAGGCTCCCGCTCGGCGGGGCACTCATCCTCGGCGCGCGCCACCATGGCGCCGAGCACCAATAAAGCGACGAGGGTTGCGTGCGGTATCATAGTCACAGAATCACTGACTATTAAAACAGAACAAAAGCTTACATTTCGAGCAAGAAATGTAATACCAGAAACCGCCCCCAAAGATAACACTTTCCATGGTTGTAAACTGCAGATGGTGATATTATCCGATAGCTGATTGGACGGTTTCCAATTTAATTTATCCTGTTTAAACTGAAATATATCAATAACATACCTACCTAATCATTAGAGTAACTAAGTCAGTTTAATTTTATACTTATTTACAGGCTTTGGAAATATACTACTCCACTCCAGGGTTAAGTTTGCTGATGTTGTTGCCTCAGGGGAATTCCTTGAGGCGTTTGGCAGATGAAACAGTGAACACCAGCCTAAACGCCATCATAGACAAATTGCAGACTCAACGCATTGCCGCCACACTGCCGCTGTACACTCTGCGAATGACGCTGCTGCTGGCAAATAAACTGGAAGCTGTAAGTCGACTGATCACTTATTTTATCTCCGTAGTAAGTTGATAGTCTTTGATTGAGATGACTTACCGCGTTGGAATAGTAGATTGTATCATAAGGGAGCAAAATAATATTTTTACGGCGAGGGCGCTTTTTTGAATCCAGAGCGAAGTGAGGGATTCTAGAGTAGAATCCCGAGCGTAGCGAGGGATTCTTTAGTAGAATCCTGAACGTAGCGAGGGATTCAAAGTACGTCGCCCGAGCCAAAAATATATTTTGCGCCCGAGTGATACACTCTACTTTTCATCACCCACTATGAGAAAATAAAAGCGCCTCATATTTTATTGTAATATTATTATTTAATAAAACATAGAGCAACAACTAAATTGAAATTAAATAGTATTCTTTATTAAAACAACTAAAAACTTATATTTACATTTGTGACTATGGGCCGTCGTACCAGCCAGTCTTTATACAAACAATATTTGCGTTCGATTTCTTTGGTGCTGAACACTAAGATGTTCCAAATTCAAAAAGTGCGCGGCAAAGATAATTGCGGCGCACTTATAAAGAGGATTAAAAACTCATTACTGCCCGCTAAAAGTTTCTTATAGAAAACACCACCTTTGGGTGCACATAAAGGCGAACCAAGTCGTCCTTTTCGAATAGATGGGATGAAAAATATTAAACTCGCAGAATTTTGATTACAGCGGGTGGAGCCGCGGGTTTGAAAGTTGAAGTTTTGATCATCTCATAAATTATATGTATTATGGCACAGTGTTGTAACACGTAGATAGCGTACCTAGTTAGTGATTCACATGTTTATGTAGGTAAATAGTCTAATTAAAAAGCTGGGTCCACACCGGCCGATCCACGTTCGAACATTATTCGCTTCATTTGGTTCGTAGCCACAGATTACTTGCTAGTTACTCCATAACGTCACGTTCTTTTGTCGTTTGGATCGGGCGAGACGCGTCCACACCGATGCGACAGCGCGTTTGGATCGTGATTCTGCCGCGCGCGTTTGAGCGGACCCGGCTAATACTTACATATTATGTAGGAAGGAGTGCTGCTGTTTGTTAATAATAATCCATGCTTTATTGTACACCAAACAAGAAATTAACAAGATTGTTGTCCCTAAAAAAATTACAAACAATTTACATACTTATTTCAGATGAACATAACGCGATTAGTAGACACGAGAAACAATTCGCAGGGCGATGCCTTCCGACTGTCGCATGCGGTGCAGCGGATCATGTTCTGGGCGGAGGCGGGAAGGAACGCCTTCAAAGACGACGGTACGAAGTGAAGCTCTTTCAAATCATAATTTCGTCCCCTTAATGCAAAAACCAACTAAGTGCGCTTTTTAACATTTTAATATTAGTATGTAGACCTCGAATAGGAGATTCTAATGGTATTAGTAACTCATTTTTGTTAAAAAGCGCACTTAAGTAGTAATTGCATCAACAACTTGAAACAATACCTACCTACATTTAATTTCGTTTCGTGTTCCGCGCTTTGTTCATTAAGCAGCGCGGAACACAAAACGAAATTAAATGTAGGTAGGTATTGTTTCAAGTCGTTGATGCATGTAACTGATTACTAAATGAAAATGGTTTATTTGTATGAAAAATGGTAGGTACTTTTTATGATGTCCCGATTATAGAATAGTTCTGTATGTTGTATCCCGCACCAGACCTGACAAACAAAACTGACCTAAGTGTGTATATTGATAGGATATACACTGAAACTATTACTCTTATAAATAACCTAACTAGGGATCTACCATCTATACTTTATCTAATATATTTTTACATTCTTACTCAATATTGCCAGCGAAATTACTGGGCATATTAGACTTCATATCTGATGTCTCGGGGTGATGAGCGCAATGCAGTGCTACGCAGTGCTTTTTATGGTATTAAAAGTTCTGGGTCTGGGTGGCACTGCAATTATTGTTATGGGCAGGCGTGGCGCTTACCACGCCGACTTGATCGTCTCATCACTTAGTATGATAAAAAAACAGTTTTACATACAAAATAAACGTATTTGTTTAAAGTGTTTATACCACACCCACTCGGAAAGTGTCTTATTACTCGTTCATAAACGGGTTACAAAGTTCGTAATTTCTCCCTTAAAAATGTGCGGCGGGAAAAGTTATATGGAATTTCATTACTGCCCTCCGAAGCAGGGCAGGAATGTTGTATGAAAATCCATTACTGCCCGGCTAGCTTTCTTTTGTTTTTTAGCAGCGAACATAAAAAAAAACACAAACGTCAAACCTCAAAAAGGTCTTGTATGAAATAATTAAAAAAAAGAGGCGGGAAACATACAAACCTCAAATAGGTTTTATATCAAATAATTAGAGAAAAGAGGCGGTTTTTTTTTTGTTTTCTATTTTTAATGAAATGAGGATGGCAACCTTATTCTGCAATACGAAAAAAAAAGCGCGGCAATTTATTTCGTTGCGTTAAATTTTGTTTATTTTCCTCGTAGGTGTAGTATAAAGCTTTATGTATCACTCGGGAGAAAGTACTATTTCTGTTCTCGAGTTTCCTTTAAGCCCTCCGCTGCGTGTCGGGCTTAAACATACTCTCGAACAGAAATAGATCGTTTTCTCCCCTCGGTGTACAATGTACTATTCTGTCTTTACTACAGTAAGTTACTAGGTACAGTCAGCTGCGCTGATATGTACCTATACACTCCCAAGTTTTCAAATTTATATATACTTCCTCATAACTTTCAAAGACAAGTGCACTCAAACATTTTTTTAAATATATCTAGTCATCTTATTTGTCAGAATGCGGTATACAATTTATCAAGATTATGTATAAAGTCCCGACCTCGAGTTCATAAAACTTGGGAGTGTATACATATCAGCGCATCTGACTGTACTTCGTTAAAACATTTTTATTTATATATTCAGGCTTAGAGTGGGACGAGAGTCCTCAACGAGAGCTAGTGGTCGACCGGCCCTACATCTTCTACGTACGCTGGAAAAACAAAACGCTCATGAACGGAAACTTTGTACTGTAAATACCTACTTATATAAAATTAAATACCTAAGTACTTAATTAAGCAATAACCACAGCCATAACACAAATTACCTTATTTCTGACTAATAAATAATTTATATTAAAATATAAGTAATCTTTCTACTGCATTTTCCCCTTTTGCTTTTCGTAACGCTAAAATTGACGTCACGGCCATAGAACAAAATGAAGGCCGGCGCTCATCAACGGCACGCCAAAGGATTTTTGTAAGCTGAAAATGCGTGTCCGTCAGGATGGCCGGTCACCGGTCATATTTTACATCAAAATAATTATAAAGATTTTCTACCTAGTTGCTACTAATCGTGAAATAATTGCTACCTACGTCATTAAAAAGATAAACTACTTTTTAAGGTGACGGGCCATTCTGACATCAGGATGGCTGGTCACCTATCCAGTGAGAACAAACTGCGCAAATGAATCAAGTTTTTTTTGCAACCAATAGTTGCTACTAGATTGCTACCTTTTTTTTATTCGTATTTATATCGTTTCGGACCTCATAGCTTTTAAGGATAACAAGTTATTATCACTTTACTATTTTGATGCCTGTAGAATAAAATGAGCAAATTCGTAATCTAGCGCCTGCTTATAAAATACCTATTTTGTATTTAATTTAGAACACAAAATATAACCGGTGACCGGCCATCCTGACGGACACGAAAATGCTTAAGAATACATAATATTATTCGGGCTCGGAACGACGAAGCGGTAGCTAATTCAGGTTTGAGCGCAGGTGGCGCGGACATATTCGGCAAACCGGCGCGGCATGCCCCGGGATACTTGGCATCCCTAAGGAACCTTGTAGGCAGAGTATTCATTGTAATGCTGTTCATGCCGTTGATGAGTGCCGGCCATAAGTTTCAGATTCCTCCATATCAATATTCAAATCTCTTACACCAGATGTCGCAGGTTCGATTCCCGCGACAGGACAAATGTTTGAGTATAGAAAAAAAGCGCAAACATTTGTTTCGTGTCTGGGTCTTATGGGACCATGGTCCTCGTAGTTCCTGGTTCCCTAGATACAGGGGATCCTAGTTAGGGCCCTGGGTATATTGTATGTGATCGTTGGGCGTTACTTATTTATTTATTTAATATATAATTAATTTTAACACTAGGTTAGTCGCGCCCCTTGTCTTTACCTTTTTAGTCGCATGTACTACTATAGTAGAGAAACTTAAATTGATTTTTCATATGTATTAACGGACTTTTGGAATAAAAGACGTATTATATAGGAACCATATTTATTACAAAATAGAAATATCACAAAAAATCTCAACTATAATAGTGTTTACTTCGCCTAAACAACATTAATTTAAATCAGTAATAAAACCAACAAATTTGGACTATTTGAGATCAGCTCAGAAAAAAAACATCTTAATCAACTCTCAGTCGTTATCTTCTTTGTTTTCGGCACATTCAATACACACCACGACTTGATGATCGGGACATAATTATCCACTTTGAACAGCGATTGCACCATTTTTTCGTGGACCGATTTCGGGCTCGTGGGTAAGTCTTGCACTTGCCTACTTTCCTCCTGCCCTCTTCTGTTTCGCCGTGCGAGTTCCCAAAGAACTACGTCATCTTCAGAAGAATAGGTCAGATCCTCCTTACGCATCTGCTTAGGTTCCAAATCCATTGCCATTGGGGACTCTTCTTCATTCTCCGATTCACTTTGGATAACTTCGTCATCTTCATTTTCTTCTAACCAGCGTAAAATATGTTCTGAAGAGGATCCATCTCGCACGTTTTAAACTATAACAAGGACACAAAGATTCAGTTGAATGCAAAACACATTAAAAAAACCTAACAAATCACGCAATTTATATTGTAAAAGAACTTAGGGACAGTTTACTCACGTATTTATCGTTTCATGAAAAGTCGCGCGTTCTACTCTGGTAGAATCGGATTTTTGGCGTGCAGCGTGCAGCGGCGTTTAAAGCTGAAACCCACCTGAAACCGCACTGATTTGTTGCGTTATTTTGTCGCCGAGGCTTACCTGGACGCGCGGGTGGAGGGGTTAAAGCGTGCACGAATGGCACGAGACTCATTACCCCCAATCTACCATAGTAGATTGCGCGACTAACGTAGTGTTAATCATATAATCCTAGGAATATAGATATACCTACTAGTGTTTAGTGTAGGAGTAGGTAGAGGTACTTCTACTATTAAGTCTCCTGTTGTAGAGGGTGATCGAAATTGTAAATTCTAGTGATTGACAGATGACACCATCAATATTGTTATTGTTCGGCCACAGTAAAATTTATTGAAGATTCGGCGAAGACGTGTTTCCTCTACCTTACTACAGCCTTTAATTGATTCAGGTTTCTCCATGTTAATTGTATCATGTTGACCTATCTCAATGGATTGCCCTTAATCACTATATTAGATAGTTCTAATGCATACTTAAAGCCCATATAGGTAGTACCACAGAACACTTAATAATGTAAGAAGTACATATATATGCACTTATATAAATGGCATATATTTTTTTACGATTAAAAGGGCTCACGTTTGACAACTACTCACCTGATGGTAAGCTAATGGTAATTAGATGGTAAGATATATCTATATGTGAGAAAATAAATAACATGTTATTCAGACTGTTACTTATAGTGGCTTCTACTACTGTAATATCTACATACTAACAGGCGTAGAGTGTAGGTGAACAGGTGAGATAGGCCGATCCGATGGGAAGCCATATGACGTCTTGCTGCATAAAACTAAACGTCGTCGATGCAACTTCTCGCGAAGTAAGTAGGTATTTATTGAGTCTATCACTCTCAAATACAAGGTATGCACTCATTTGCTAGGGACTTTAAAGTTAATATAGGTTACCTATTTTATGTATGTTGAATCTTCCATACTGCCTGAAGATCTTTCGTGCGTCACAGAGTAATTAATTGTGCAACGTGTGTCAAAGATAGGACTATTTTAAGTCAGAAACACATGCACTTGATATCTGCTTATATATACGAATCCATTTTGCCGTGACCTCAAATAAATATAGGGCCCCAATGGCCCACTGGTGAATAAAATATTAAACCTATTCAAGGCCAATAAGCAATGTAGGTAATGGTCATTACATGGTATTATAGTTCTACTTACCTATAAACTGGAGATCTACATATATCCTACTTCCTACTAATATTATAAACGCGAAAGTTTGTAAGAATGTATGGATGATGTTTGTTACGATTATTTGTATTGATTTAATTATGGAGAAAATAAAAACTACATTTATTTATGTTGTTGATGATTGTGTCCGATGTTTCATGGGCTAACTGGAACTTTCCTAAGAAACTTCCTCACTGCAAGGGAAAATGTACCTACCCTGAAGGACCCAAAATTTTTCTACATTGTATATGTGGAATTCTGGAGACAGACAACAGCTAGGTGTTCTATTACATCGACGGCGACGTGAGCATAGTATGTATAAAGACTATACGTAAGTACCTATAGCGTATATATGTTCTCACTAGTTCGATTCATTTGTTCTATCGCCGAACTAGTGACATTTTTTTTCTCAAATGAGAAAAAAATTTCGACCATCCCATAAAAAAAATTCTAGTTCAACGATCGAACAAAAGAATCGAACTAGTGAGAACATACCAAATATACTTATAGATACCTACCTATAAGTAATTATAACCTAAAATACATACTACCAGCAGTGGGAACGTGATAGGCTGATGATGATGATGAACTAGAGTGAAAGCATAAATATGATGTAGTTGGATATACAAGGGAGTAGGTAGGTACTTAGTTGTACATTTGGAAGCCATTTTAGAATCGATCCATACTTCAGCGGAGACGTCATGGCTGGCTGCTGCCTGCATGCCACAGTTGGCAGAGTTCCAGTAAAACCAATCTCCAACTAATGTGAGATAACTCTCACCAAATATATTCTTTGCGCTATTAAGTGCTACTTAGGGCCACAGGACAGAACTCCCGAAAAAAGCTATTCTTAAAGCCACAGTTGGAAAGGGTCCTTTCACTTCTTTCTCGATATTATACGATGGTCCGCGACATGTATTTAACCTTAGTCCCTAGTGAACTACATAGCAACGGGCTAAGCACACCTCGGCACCCTGTAGCCCTTTTGGTAGAGATAACTTTTTGTTAAGGTTAGTGAGCTTAGCTGCTTATATGGCCTACTTGTTATTCTACAGAATGACCGCCTCTGTATAGTGGTTGAGCAAGTCAGATCATATCTCAATACCATGGAGGATGCGGGTTCCATTCTCGCTATGGGACAAAAGTTTCGTGTCTGTTAGGTGTGCAACCACGGTCCTCGAAGATCTTGGTTCCCTAGATACAGAGAATTCTAGTTGAGGGCCAGGATCTATATTTGTGATCCTTGGGCGACATTTATTTACCTATGCCCACAGCTACCATTTAAGTGAGATATAGGTATATACCGTTTTATGCTAAATGGGTACTACGTATTCCTGTTTGAGCAATTGAGCGTACAAAACTAGAGGTAAACCGAAACATTTGTGATTAGGTATTTCAATTTCCTACAACCAACCAACTACCACATTACATTGTAAAACTAATAGACATTGGTAGGTGGTGTCGTTAGTAAGTATTTTATTAGTTTCTCAGTTACCTAACAATGTTCTATCTCTATATGCCAATAAAAACTAAAATTTATTAAAAAATAGGTATATATTTTGCTGCCAGTTGGTACTAAAATATAACAAAAGATAAGAAGTAAATATTTATACAAATAATAAAGTAACTTAATTTTAGACTTACATCTGTAATGAATTTGCATGTTGGTGGTTATAAGAAATCAAATGTTGGTATTTCTCTTAAAAATAGTTACTAGACTAGCTGAGAATACTTCATGTGTATTTTGGAATACTGGTTCCTGTAAATAAGAAAAACAATAATTAAAATAAACAAAGGAAAACATTAAAATTAACGTAATTATAATCATGCGGAAAAAATACACAATATAATTATTTATTTAAAAAAGGATATATACCGGTTAGAAGAATAATAGATAGTAATTTTGTCTTATGCAGAATTTATTAAATTGAAAGTTAGTGTACGTAATTACATTTAGACATTCTTATAACTTGACACTGTCGTTATAAATACTCGTTGACTAGTACCATAACATTATAATACAAATATGAATTAACAGAGCCATCAACCTCCTAGCCGCTACACGAGCTGACAGCATAACATTTTAAGCTGAACCAACATTCAGTTTATATGTATTTTAATCAATTTGTTGATGAATACTCAAATGCTAACAATTTACATGTTTTTATCGTACTTAGATGAAATCAATACATTGCAATATAATATTAAAAGATTAACAGTGTAGTTTTATTAATAATAGTGTTAAATAGTTACATAACTTTACTAAGCAAACGGTGTAGAGTAACTGTGTACAATAACTACATACATACTTCAATCTTCTCCATCATAATTAAATAACACTCAATATTTTACATGAATTCAATTCTAGAATTGTAGACATAACGTTTCGAGAATAAGGCTAGCCGTCCGGGATTTATTTAGACACAGTGAGTACATACTTATCCAGATATATTATACACTTATTAGGCAATATGGACATATAAATAAATAGATAAAATAAAGAAAAAATATTATAATATAGCTAATTAAAATAAGTCACAATGAAGTCACCTACTTTTGACGTTGTTTACTTGCTTATTTTAAGAATGCTACATTCTAATGAATCTGTTACATCCCAAAATCTACAAACCTTATAGTTTATCTCATAAGTTTCATTTTGGTCGACAACTAGTAGGACTTACTCCCTTATACTTGATCAAATGTAGTAATTGAAGTAATTTAGGACCAAACCACACATGCATAAATTAGCATATTGTGTGGTTTGGCCGTTTGCTGTAGAAGTTCCAATATTCCATTTTTAACAAGCCAAATACAAATATAATAATTACTTCGCTAAAACCTACAACCAACTTAACCTAGATAATACCTAAAGAAAACGTTTTTAATTTCAGTTACTAAAAATGTTAGAGCTGGGCTCACTGACTTATTATTCAGTTCAGATCAGACTATCTAAATTACTTTCAAATTGAAATCTCAGGACATGATTACCTATATTCAAACCTTTAGGTATCTATAAGCAACAGTACCTCCCTAAATAAATATTCAGGAGTTTCTGCACATGAATTTACTAAAGCCTCAGTTCTCTCAAAAGACGAATAGAAGGCAAGAAAACGACCAATGTACTGCCAGTGAAAATAATAAAAAGGTCTAAACCAAACTTACATCAAATAGGCGAAGATGACCTCATAATATAGGTAGGTATTATAATCCTTCACACGCACAACTCTGATCTATCGTATTTTTTTTCAAATTCTATACTGTGCGCTCAAAGGGATAATACTTGCATTTAATTGTGATTAAATATGACATTCGGGAACAACAATTTAACAATTCGCCGTCTTTTGACTTTTCCACATACAAGAAGTTTTTAAACACCGAGAAACACTAAACTGAGACTAAGCAAAGACTATAGTAGTACATTATATTTAGGATTCTCACTTCACCTCAGGCACAGAATTCTGACGGCACAAGTACCTCAGCTTTTCTGTTGACCTGAGTTCAGAGCGAATGAACTTATCAGCATCAATTCGGATTTGATTGACCCATAGAAAAAGGTAATATTCATTGAAAATCAGCCAATGAATCGATGCTGGGAAGTGAATTTTCTAGAAATGTAATAAGATTATTGTTTATAAGTTATATAGGATTATATTCTTCAAATCATCATGAGCATGAAAATACATGTTGTTCCATTTAATTTAAATTTTTCTTACATCCAGTTTTTGTAGGAACATCTTAAAGTCAACGACAGTAATTACCGCGACGAAAATGAGGTCAGGTCAATAAATGGAAGGATGTAGGTGTGGTAATAATACAATGTGGTAATAGCAAATAGGCCAAGACAAGATGACACAGCGGTCCAATTATTACAATAAACATTTGCCTAACTTGGAATGCTCCTTTACATCTACGTATTACAATATAATAATATGAAAATAAATTAAACCCTAACTATTAAAACAAAGGAGATATCTATCAATAAGTTTTCGTAAAACCCTTGCTAGTTACAAATTCGTAAGCGTTGCATTATCGGACTTATACCGAACCCGGGCTTATTATGGTAAGGGTCATATACATTTTTGGAGTTTGTAGCCTGATAAAACTCGGCCATTTAAAAAAGTTCGCCATGGATCGTCTGTAAATACATTTTGGTTTGATAGAGGACTAGCCGAATTTGTCTCCAATATCTTAGAAACTGGACATTTAAGGATATTTTATAAGTTTTGTTTGTATTAAAGCCCTCTATCGATTGATTAAGGTTTAATAGGTGGCCGCGGGCGATTTAAAATTATTAAAGAAGGTGAATTTTGTGTGCCTAATAACTACAAGCCTGAAAGGTTAGCTGATGGACTACAAATACAGAAAATTCTGTTTTTTTTTATTATACCTAGTAAAACTGAATCTTTATTATTTTACACATCCAGGTCCAATCATGAAATGTACGGACACAGTACACGGAGTAATAATATCAATATATATATATTTATATATATATTTATATTTATATATATATATATTTATATATATATATTTATATATATATTTATATTTATATATATATTTATATATATATTTATATATATATATATATTTATATATATATATATCTAAAATTATATTAAAATAAAATAATTACAAAACGTTTGAATAATTCATTAAAATGTATTTACAAGCCCTATTATAAATACATTTAAAATCCATACCTAACATAAAAAACCGTGCATTTAACACACTTTGTAGTCAACAGACTGTGAACTCTGAACAGCCTTAATAGTATGTATAAATTAACATACTATCTGTTATATAAATTCATTTCAACACACTACATTTACTTCACCAGTATAAATTGAGACAAAAACTAGCCCAACTGGTTGAGTAAGACTGCCTTGTGATAAACTAAATGATTCCATAGTCATTTGGTTTATCAGAAGGTAAGGAAGATGATAAAGGTATAGGTGTGATAAATTGATATTCTATAATTTCATGTAGTGGCAGGGGCCGAAATACCGGTAAAAAATTGGTATTAATACCACACACGTAACATTGAAAGTATCGATACCACAAAATAACGTTAAAAATATCGGTAAAATGAAATAACGCTATATAATTAGGTATCGATACTTCCTACGGAAATACGAATGGAAATAACTTTAAAATTATCTCTTTCTCCTTCTACTAGCGCCGCACAGCTTGTCTCGCTTGCACGGCTCAACGCGGGCGATGAAGCTTGCAACGTCGCCAGTGCCGATACCTTATAACGTTATTTTGGTATCGATATCTATATACCGGTATTTCATAAATTTACCGGTAAAAAGTGGCTAATATAATTTTTTAATGTATCGGTATCCGTCACTGTGTAGCGTTCATGTCAAAGTACTTACTTTGTATTTATGTATGGAACATAATCCTTAACACTCTTTATATCAAGTCATTGATGTTTACCAAATCTTATATTGATGCCTATGCTTACATTTGTCATTTTCACACATATGTAGGAGGAATATCTCCAAATGTATTTTTGATCAATCTTTATGAAGCCTTAACACAACCCATGTACTAAAGACAATGTGTCTTCCACCATAGTCAACAACCAATCATTCCATTTCTACCACTAGAATAAACTCAGTTGAAATTAGCTTATTCAGGTTCAAATTGATCCTGCTCAGAACCAAAACAGTAAAATTTTTGGGACCAAATAGACTGATTCAATCTAGCAACAAGATCTACCACACTCCATGACTCATAAAATGATATTTCTTTCCCGAGACTTAAGTCATTCAATGATTGAAAAATTACTCTCAATTGGTATCTAAAGTAGATGCAATGAAAACCTAATGCAATAGTAACAATAAATATAAATATCATCATAGCCAAATGGACCTGCATATGATAAGATTAGCTCCCATTTTTAACTTTGACATTTCTAGATGTTTTATATAATTAGTTCCTTTAAAAGTAGTTTGGGACAAGAATACTGCTATCGAAATCAAGTATAAAATGATAAAATATGCTTTAAGCAGTAGAAATAATGATGGTACTATTAGCTAAACCGGCAGTATAAACATTTGCATTACTTTGACAAAATAAGATCACAGTTAAGTAACGAGGATCAATGATGCTAGTCTTGGACTGCCAAATTATTTGTTTACATCTGGTGGCAAAAGAAACATTACATTATTTAATCAAAGTTAAATAATAATTATAGAATAAGTAAGAAAAAGAGCAAGCATTATCAGGTGTAGGAGTGGATAGCTTTGCATTCAAATTCAAAACACAGATTTAAGGTTACACATAAACCTAAAATAATACTTACAATAAACTGCACACACACACAATATGAAACACACAATTGTGATAATGGAGAAATTGTCAAAATGGTGCTCTAAATTACACTTGCACATTAGCACATTAAAAAAATATAGATAATAAGTAGTAACCAAGCGTCACCAAGTGCCGCCAGTGCTATCTCAAAGCAAGATCATTATCACTACTCGTAACAGTTATCAACTGGACAAAGTCTCTCTGCATTCAGTTATGTGAGAAGAAAATGCTAAACATTAACCGTAAACATTAACATCAATTCTTTCAAATGCCATGTCATGTAGGTTCAGTGTTACATAATTTTAACAAAACTAATTCTTTGATTGATGAAATCATTATGTTTATAAAACCAATTACTGGTATATTATTATTTATTTTGCATTGAACACACTAACACCTTACCTAAGCATTATATGAATATGCATCAATATCAAAATATAATAACTAAACATTTTCATGGGGACCATTATGAATACATGATTATCATTAAATTGGTGTTTGATAAGAGCTAATCAACCCAAATACCAACATCATAAAATATAATATTGTAAGTTTTATAATATAAAATCTACACAAGCATGTTATTGAAGTAGTTAAATGGCCACATATAGATTTTTCTTAAGATATCTCAAACAATGAACCCAGAAATGACACTACTGGAGGAAAACAAAGAACATAAATAGAGCTGAGTTCCACCAGTAGTGTGGAGAAAGTAATTGTGATAAGCAATGGTACAACAGGAAGGCTACATGTAGTCATTTATAATGGAGTTTTAACATTATGGTTTATATGTAAATGAGTTTATTGTGAAATTCCGTAATTGACCCCACCTGTGTTTAGGCCGGTGTTCTCGGAAGCCCCGGAGGCGGCGGGCGGCGGCGGCATGGCGATGGGCGGCGCCTGGTCGCCCTTGGGCCGGCCCTCGCCGCCCGGCTGCACCGTCACGGCCTGCACGCCGTCAGAGTCGTCGCGCTCCAGCGTGTGGTAATCCCCGGAGTCCTCGGGCGGGCGCGGCTTGCACTTGCCGCAGCAGCAGTTGCAACAGCAGCACAGGCAACAGCAGAAGTAACAACCGGTCAGAATGCCACATATGATAAATGCCGCTTTACACCAAGTGCTCGTCACGACGAAATAGGCGTTGACATTTTCCTCTCCGAATTGTTCGGCGATGTAAAGTCCGAGCGAGCCGTAATTATCGTAAATATTTCGTTTCGTCGCATCGCTGAGTATCGTGTGTGCACGGTTTACTTCTTTGAACTTCTCTGCGGCTTCTGGGTTGTTGGGATTTTTATCTGGATGATATTTTAACGCTAATTTTCTGTAACTTTTCTTCACGTCGTCGGCTGTTGCAGTCTTGGGAACTTGAAGTATTAAATACAGGCTATCGCCTGCGGTCGACAGTTTCCTTTTATCCATGGCTGATCAAGTGTGATGAGGTTTTCTATTATAAAGCTATTTTATGAATTTATTTGTAAAATTACAATTCTTGTAATGAAATGAAGGTTCGGGTCGAGGATGCGCCAGTGCCACTCACAGATTATAAAAGAACAAAAACACAGACTAGTAAGCGATAACATGCGTCAATTATGTCAAGATTCAAGTCAAGAGCTTCGATATTTAATCTGTGGTCAACAGTATCAATCATCCAAAGACAAATTTATCTTTGGTATCATCGACATCGATAGGTTTTAAATTAACTATAATGAATATATTATTATATTATATTTATCCATGAAAAATAGTATTTTAATTAAATAACACTCTAAAAGTACCTAAAACTATGTTTAAATATTATGTTTCAAATATTGCCACGCAAAAGGTCACCTCAAAACATGCAAAAATACATTTTATGAAAAGCAAAAAAATAAAATAAACACAAGCTTAACTCACGGCATTTGGCTTTTTTTTTTCTTTTTACCTTTGTGGGATTTGGCTTTGCACGTCTTGTGCATCTGCCAGAGTCAAGTTTCGTTCGTTGCATTGAGGATGAGACCTCAATAGTTCGTTGCAAAGATAGATAGATAGATAGATAGATAGATAGATAAACACTTTATTATTCACCTTAAAAATAGAGATAAAGTACAATTCAAATGTTTACAGTGGTGTAACAATGGGCGGTCTTATCGCTTAAAGCGATCTCTTCCAGACAACCTTTGGATGGAGAGAAATAACGAAACATACACATAGATATATAATAGTGATAGAAAATATAATAGACATACTAAGGGCTTACATATGATATACAAAGATTTATTGGTTCGTTGTATGAGGTTGAGGTTTATTCAGGTGCTTTGTAATTACGTAGTATAAAGGTAGGGAAACATTTTCGCGAGTAATTAGAGGAATTTGCCCCTTAAGGCAGGCTCAAGTTTCTAGGATCATACCGCCATGTCTTACGTAGTTTTTATTTGATAGTTTAATATTCTATCCATTATACTTTTGTTGAGAATGAGGGTCAACAGCAACAAGCCGGACCCTCTACTAGTGCTTCAATAAAGTGGTGGAACTTTATTCAAGCTTTCCATGGACTTTTTGGAAGAACATAAAAGCAATGTTTTCTCTATTTGGTTTCATTTGCCTACACTCGTGCACGTTTTCGAACACATGGTTAATATTCCACCGATATTACACATGATAACTCGAAATAACACTTGTTTCGAAAAAATAAAACAAAATCGAACTGTATCACTTTTCACTTCGCGCCAAAAAGTCCGGCATTTGCCTTCAAATGCGCTGTGATTGTTGTTTCGTTTGATTGAAGAACAGATTAAAAAATGTCAGAATCATTAGATTTTATTTATTGATTGAAAAATATAAATCATTATTATTTCACAAAAAATTGATTGGATGATCTTTCTGGTTCGACGAACATTGGTTCTCCGCGCCGCCAGGTTAATGCTTGCGCTTGTTAATGTTTTTAAGCGCCGCGGCGCCCCTTAACCTTGTTGGAGTGGCATAGATGTCTCTATACATCCTGTACATTTATTTATCATTCTTAAACTTCTTTCTCACATCATAAAGTGCCGGCTATAGGCTGTTTCCTCAGAGTAATGACATACCTAGATAAAAATTGCTCTGAGGCTGTTTCCGAAATCTGTTATCTTTTTGAGTGAAATCTCATTTCAACGCCTATGAAGGAGAAGTTTTGGAGCCACACGCATCATTAGCAATTATTTACGTTGAATACCTAAGATAAAGTTTAATACTTTGTCTTTGCTGAAAACCTCCGCTTTGAAAACGCACACGTTGGCATATCGGAACATCGAATTATTGATTTTATCTATGGCGTAAATATGATTCATGTTCCCACCCATTGAGGAATGACACTAGTGTAAGACCTCAATGTTCCCACCACAGTTAAAATTAATATATTGTTGGTTTCCGTCATTGAGGAATGATGGTTTCCGCGAACGCGCCCTAGCTGCTTGACATTGACATTTGACACAGTTTTGATACTATCATTTCGAAACGAATTGATATAGATTTATTGTTGGTTGCGCTGTTTTCTGTGTAGTGATTTTCACATTATTTTATATGAAAACAGCTCTAAAACTAATATTTAGCTAATAAAAACATAACAATAAGATTTTTTATACTTGTCCCACTAAAGCGGTATTACTTAAATAAATAAAAGTACAGTTACACATAGCCTAAAATGTCTAGATCAGTTTCATGATTTCTATTAAAATATAAAGTTGTGATCCGATTTACTGATATTGCGGATATTGAATTGTAACGAACGTGGGTACAATGAAGGGCCGTGGTTTGTTTCTGTTTTATCAAAATGCGTTAAATCGCAGACCATACCTTATGCAAGCTGTCCAGACAGGCACCCTAATGGGCGCTGGAGATTTGATATCGCAAACTTTAATTGAAAACAAATCTCTGAAGGATGTTGACTTCCAAAGAATGTTGAAGTTTTCTTCAATTGGATTTTTCATTGGTGTAAGGAATATTCTTTTAATCATCATTATAAATATTATTCTCCAAGTATATCTAAACATTTCATTCACTTACCCTTTGGCTCTTAATAAATAAAGTTACAACTAAGTATTCTGAATGAAGGGGCAAGGCAAAATTAATTAAAACAACATTAGTTCAACAGGTTGTAGCTTAAAACATATAGTACTTATACATTTTGATTTTATTTTACCCAATATTGTGAAATTTTAGCTTAGGTTCCTAATGTATAGCTATATAGTGCCTCAGTTGTTTCATTTAACATGACATAATTATGCCATTTATGTGTATTTCCAGGGTCCAGCACTGCGAGTGTGGTATGGAGCATTAAATCGTCACATAGGCTCAAAGGGAAAAGCAGTGGCTATGCAAAAAGTAATTGTAGATCAACTTTTATTTGCACCTGCATTTTTAGTCATGATACTCGTTACTGTAGGAGCCATGCAAGGCAAATCATGGGACAAGATAAAAGTGGATTTAAACAGCAATTATTTTGATGTCCTCAAAACCAATTATTATATCTGGCCATGGGTGCAGCTTCTTAACTTTTATTATGTACCACTTCAATACCAAGTGTTAATAGTGCAGTCAGTTGCACTGTTCTGGAACACTTATCTTTCATGGAAAACCAACCATATAAGTAGGCTTGTGGAATAGTATATCCATTTTTTAAATAAATATATCTAAGCTCTTTCTTATCTTAGCTGTAAAACAAAGAAGATGCATTTGAGTTAGAAATAAACAATTTGCTGATATTATTTTTTTTTTACAATAAATATTCTGACCCAGTTACTACATTTATTTAAAAACCTGAAACCTTTATAAATTTGTCAATATCCTAAAATAGAAATAGAAATTTATATAAAGTTACATCTATTATAAAATTTAAATTAATTTCATGGAAGACTCATAAATAGTCATTCAAAGAAACTTAACTTTGATACATAACTCAATGCTATGATTTTATGTACATTAAACGGGAGTCGAACCTGCGACCTCCTGTGGAGTGCGTCCAGTAACATCCAATGTTGTCGGCAGTCAAACATGAAAAAGTCCGAAGCCGATTCAGAAATATGGGATCGGACAACTTTTCAGAAAGTGTGTAAAATAGCCATGAAAATAATAATTTAATTAAATAAAGTCCTGAAAGTACCTAAAACTATGTTTCAAATATTTTCGCACCAAAGGTCACCTCAGAACGAGTGACGTCATATGAAGGCAAACGAAACGACAAGCTCTACGAAAGCAAACTTGCAAAGTTTTTGTAAAGTTTAAGGACTTTAGGGTCGTCATGTGATGTAACACATATCGTTTTGATTTAGATAAGAAGCACAAAAATAAACAAGCTTCGCACGCGGTATTTACTTTCAAATTACGTCATGCACTGTGTTCTTATTTTAATTGAGATAAATAACAAATAAAAATGTCAGATTTTATTTATTGATTTAAAATATAAATAATTATTATTTTACAGAAATATTGATTGAATGATCTGTTGGATTCGACAAACATTCGTTCTATTTTTTTTTTTTTGTTTACTATCTTACTATTTCTTGTTCCTTACTAGGTACTCGTTTTGTGTAACAGTGTCTTTTAAAAACAAAAAATAGTTATGTATTACGTAAGCCCTTTTTTTGCGTTTTATATATAATATAATATCTACTGACTGTATGTACTACACATCTCTTCTGAATTTCTTCTTTTAACTAACTACGGCGAAGGAAAAATAAGTATTTTGATTTTAGCAGCGTATGTATGTAATGTATGCTTGAGAGCTATTATCTCGGGGTAACGAGCGAGTGCAGTGCCGCGTAATACAAGGCTCTGGGTAATGCTATAACTGTTATGGTCAGGCTTAATAAAATCGGACGTGTGTTAAAATTATACGCTATCATTTGGTCATAATTTTTAACACTAAAGTTCGGAGTGTAAGAAAATAATTCAAAAAAGAGGCCATTTTGGCGCCAGTAGCTGTGACGTCATATAGTGGTCTTGTCAAATTAAATTGATTTGTAAACAATGGATATTTCGAAGAAATCGTTGAATAAATATTGTATTGTGCTAATGTGCAATAATACTACTGTGACTTCAACTAATAAACATTTTCTTAATGTCCCGAAACACTGCTATCAGTAAAAAGTCGTATAAAGATTACGAAGAAAGTTCATCAATGAGCTGAAAAACCTAGTTATTGCTGTTGCGGGGATAATTTTGAATGTAAGTATATTTCAAGATATGCTTCTTCTACATATAGATTCGACATATAGATGAAAATACGATCCTTACGAAATTCCTAAGAGATTATGTAAAAAAAAAACATATGTTCAAATGGCACAGTAAAACTGAAACGAACTGCTGTAGGAATCTTGCTTGCCTTGCTGCTTTTACTCCTCTGATCAAAGAGTATTATAACCTCTGATCTCAGCAGAAGTAAAATAGGATTAGATGAAAGGAAAGAGGACATAATGATAGCATCAACTTTTGGTAAATTATCCGATTGCCCTTGAACAAATCCTGGTTCCGTCATTTTGTATCTTGTTTACGTTTATTTTACAGAAATTATAGCTTTTATATCGTGTAGTTAGTTAGTAGTTCTATGTGAAAATCATAAAATTGCGAAAACAAGCTAGTATTTATTAATAACTAGCGACCCGCCCCGATTTCGCACGGTTATTATACATAGAAACCTTCATCTTCAATCACTCTATATATTAAAAAAACCGCATCAAAATCCGTTGCGTAGTTTTAAAGATTTAAGCATACATAGGGATATAGGGACAGAGAAAGCGACTTTGTTTTATACTAATTAGTGTTTTTCCACTATGTGACGTCACAACGACTCACGACCAATAGAAACGCGCCTTCAACTTTTTGCATTTACGTTTCGATTTTGCAATAATGTCTTTACCATTAAAACTTTTATATAACTGATTTAAAACAATATTTAGTAGGTATTACTACTAAATAGTCATACGCCCCGTCCGTCGTCAGTACGGCTCGACTGCGTCGACCAAAGACAATATATTTTATCTTTGGCGTCGACGTATTTATACTATTAATTATTCTGTGGTCGTAGTATTGGATTCTCTTTGCGTTGCGCGCTCAGATAAAGTATCCAGCTGGCTGTCTACTCGAAGGTTGCGCGTCGTCGTCGTTTTGCGCAAAGATAAAATATAGTATAATTTTTCTTTGGTTTTGATATTTATTTCGTCATTAGTCTACAGTTGCAGTCCATCGAATTGTCAATGTCAAGTTTCTTAATCACATACAAAGATAATCGGAAGAATAGCCCAAGGAACATATACTGGAATAACCTAACAAGAAAAAGTTGAAGTTGAGATCAAAAGAAGTAAAGTGGTGATAGCATGCATCTATGCATTTTGTGTGTTATACAAATGTGATGCAGTTCGACACTGAAGTACCAACATACTGTCTGTCTCACTTACACTTTGGTAAAAAGGATTTATAGTCATGAAGAAAAAGGTAGCAAGAGTTACTTCGTTTATTGGCCACTTTTTTGTGATGATGGTGACGTCAAATAGCTCCACCTTTCGGCTTGGTCGGTCATTTTGAGCGGAACAAAGGTCAACAATGAATGAAGTGTGTTACAATCACATTAGTTGATATTGCAAATACTAGAAAGTGGCCGGATGTTACTCCATTTTGTGTGATTATTCGACATGTTCTTTTTTAATGTTAGATGTCCTCTATAGTTCTTATGGTCAATGATCACATATTCACATCACATAAGTGTCAAAGTCAATGACATCACAAGACATGTTGGTCATTTTTGTTCTTCATAATATTTAATTTATCGTTTATCGTGATCGAACGGATTTGTGCGGTGTGGTTACTTTGGTACTTTATTTTCCTGTGTTGTTCGTTTCGTAGTCTGGCCTTGAGCTATTGGTAGGTAAGGTACATAATTTTAAATCTTCATTAAATTAAATATTGGTGTAAATGTAAATGTTAGCACCGGCCTAGCAACGCAATGGATTATAGTTTATTACGTCACATTCCATCAATTCTTTCAATCATATCCGCCTGTATCCATTTGTAGCTGAAACCAGATTATCTTCACATGTGTTTAAGTATACTAAATTTTTCTTGTTAGATTTTGGGGTTGCCGGTATTGTAACTGACTGACCATACTCAAATATCAATAAAGCAAGTTCAATAGAGTTTGTTCTTCCTTCTTTTTACAAATTGGACATGTGCTGTGTTCAATCCAAGTTGATATTCTATTCATACCAAAGACTTTGTTTCAGAGTAAAAAGATGGATAACCTAGAACAAGTGTCATCAAACAAGATATATGGAGGATACCAGAAGGTATACTCTCATGAATCTTCCGAGTTAAAATGCAAGATGAACTTCTCCATTTATCTACCACCACAAGCAGAGGGTGGTGACGTTAAGCTCCCTGTTATCTACTACCTCTCTGGGCTCACCTGCACTGAACAGAACTTCATTTCGAAATCTGGGTTTCAAAGGTATGTCTTTTTATTTAAATATATTATATATTACCTTTTGTAAGTAGCTTTAGGTAGTTATATGTTTTTATCAAAATATAAAACTTTAGCTATATTTATTTGTAAATTTTTACAAGAAACTGATAAAAATAAAAATATAAAGCGATAATATAAGATAAGAATAAAAAATAATATAAAGACAAAGTACATAAGTACATCAATAAAATTAATACCGATCTTTTGACAGATTTGCTGCTGAACATGGAATTATTGTAGTTGGCCCTGACACATCACCCAGAGGTGTGAAGATTCCTGGTGATGATGAATCCTGGGACTTCGGTGTCTCTGCTGGTTTTTACCTTGATGCAGAGAAGGAGCCATGGTCTAAAAACTACAGAATGGCTAGTTACCTGAATAAGGAACTGTATGAATTAATCATACAAGCATTTAGTAATGTGGTTGATCCAGACAGAATTGGCATTATGGGACATAGGTGAGAAGATTACAAATATAAATCAGGATATCAAATTTAGAGAAATGTTTAAAAAAGAATTACCAGCTGGGCTATTTTAAATCACTCAGCTATATTGGGAGCCAGTGATGTAGGAAACATAAGTTTTTGAAAAAGGTGTTGATTTGCTAATGTTGGTTGAAAATCCTTGTTTTCCATGTGATGGATTCAAATCTGAGAGAAAATGGTCTGAATATGACGGAAAAAGGCCTTTTGAATTTGGGGAAATGGTCATTTTGGGACATGGTTGTTTTAAATATGGTTATTTTTGAGAACAGGGTCATTGGTTATTATGGAATTACTGAAATAGAATATCTTTTTTATTTTTAATAGAAAAAATGTTATAGCTTACATTACAAGCTTTTGTATTTCAGTATGGGAGGCCACGGAGCTCTGATTTCTACACTCAGAAACCCCGGTTTGTACAAATCAGTCAGTGCATTTGCCCCTATCTGCAACCCGACAGCTTGTCCGTGGGGAGAGAAAGCTTTCAGTGGCTATCTAGGGGATGACAAACGCAAGTGGTCCCAGTGGGATGCCACAGAACTGGTCAAGAAGTACAATGGACCTCCACTCACCTTGTTTATTGACCAGGTGAGTTGAATTAAAAATGTTTGGGTGAACTAGTGTTTTTTTTATTATTAGTAAGCTGTACTTAATGCTTTTTATCATGAAACGTCTCAATGTTACATAATGTCCGATAAATGTTTTTTTTTTTATTGAAAAATGTTTTTAATAGATAAAGTTGATTGATTGAGCTGCAAAGAAATTATTTTTTTTACAGGGTGCTGCTGACAAATTTTACATTGAGAAACAGCTCCTGCCAGAAAACCTGGTAGAGGCCTGCCGTTCCGGAGGCGTCCCAGTCATCCTAAACGTGCGTGAGGGATATGATCACTCGTATTACTACATCGCCACCTATATCGGCGAACACTTCGACTTCCATGCCAAAATACTCAAAGCATAGCAATTAAGGACACACAAGTATCGTCATAGTCAACTCTGAATGCATTTATCATGTACCTCTATATTTTTTTGTATTTTAATAAATGTTATTTGTTTAAAACAATTCTAATCATTAAATAGTGCATGTTCTTTTAGAAACATATAATTACTCTGTTTATACATTCATTACAAAATAATCTGTAACATTTTCTTAACAAAATTGTATTTGCTATAACATTGATTACAAAAACAATAATTATCTTCCTGAGTCAGATTTCCTGATGCTGTGGTAATACTGTAGGAACTTGTCTCTATTGCCCCACACGTGCCCGCCCCAGTAACACCAAGCCCTGTAAAATATAACAATGTCTAAAATTTACGAACACAAAATTACTGATAAAATGATAACCCTACGGCATTTAAATAAGATATACTATTTTTATCTCTTCTTAGAGTCGAGGTTTTATGTCATAGCTTACAGAAAAATTGGTGTTACAAAGATAATTTATTTTGAGTTTAAGGATAGTTCATTAAAGTCAGCTTAATTTATCTTTATTATAATTTTAGACTCAAGATGAGAAGAGTTTTGATAGCGGTTCCTTCAAATTATAGGTAAAATTAGATGCAAATTGACTTAACATTTAAAGTTAGGTAGAAAATTCACGAAGAGGCAGAGATCGCATATTTTATTTTCTTTCTTGTAAACTATTGCATCGCAGCAACACATCTGAAGAAAAGTTAAGATGTATTGAAGGTCGGAGTCAATAGCAGCTAAGTTACCTATCATGAGAAAGAAACAGAGTTATATTAATGAATAATCATGAATAAACTTACATTCCAAATGCGGCACCGCCCAGATGAGCTGCGTGGTCGAAGAATTTCCATCCGAAAACTATGCCAGCTAAGTCGACGCTCATGATCACTTTTATAGCCTGCAAGTATTAATTTACCTATTTTAACAAGACATTTAAAATATGAATTACCTACAAAAATATCCTACACTACTTATTAATATATGCGTATTTTTGTGAGTATGTATTGATCCTCATTATAAATCAACGCAAAAACTACTAAACAGATTTTGAACACCTTCAGTTACAAAATGACTATTATCTTTGGTACCTACATAGGTACTTTAGATCATGAAAAAGTAGGTATTATCACGTGAAACGTCGGGGTGCAGCTAGTAACGAAATAAAGGATAGACGAATATGTTATTTAGTGCTTGATGAAAAGTATTGGTAAGGCCGATTTTGGAGTACACTTGCCTAGCAAGATACGGCTAGATTGCGCCGGAACACGATAGAATCCCGAGGCTTAAGTCTTTGTCAGATGCGGGAAAGCCATCAGCAAAAAGTGCATTAAACAGGACATGTGTAATATGTTATTACACATGTCCACGTATGAAAATTGCGTAGCTTGACGCGGAGTGGAGGGCACGGTTTTGCTTTTATAGCGCGGCGCTCAAAACGTTAAATATCCATATTTAACGTTATGAGCGCTGCGCTATAGATATGTTAGTCGGCTCAACCCGACCTCGGCGTAGAGAGCACTATTTATATTTATAGCTGACCTTAGCCGTCAAAGGGAGAAGCAAGTAATGCAATAGCATGCCCTATTTACTTACCGAGCCAGCGGCAAAAGTATACATCGGCAAGAATATTATGCTCAGACGGGTGTCAGGGTATTGCACGCACACATACGACAACACTGCCATTATTGCACCAGACTGAAATAAAAAGATACTCTTAAACTAGGTACCTATCTGTACTAATATTATAAAGAGGTAAAATTGTAAGTATGTACATATGTATGTTAGTAGGAGCACAGAATACTAACAGAAGCATCACTCTGCAAAGAAATTTAAACAAATAGCGACTCTTGCTATGACGCAATAAAATTCAATTCTGCTAGCGTAGCGCTGCATACCTGCCAGTCATATTAACCTACAGAGCGCCTCTCTTTCTATCGCATAGCTCTTATGCTCTGACGCGGCACGTGTAACGACGCGCGACCCGCCGTCGGTGTCCGGCTATGTACTTGTAGCTTCGCTCGTCTACAGTGCGGAGTGCGCTACGCCTGCTAGGAGGTAATTTGAACAGCTGATCCAATTTGAAAATTTTTTCACTGATGGAAAGCTAATAGTATTCTATGGCTACACTATCCTTGAGAGTTGAGTAATATAGGCTATATTTTATTATGTCGACGCAAATAAAGTCGTCTTTAACTAATTTGTTAACTATAAAATTAGAATTCTGCTTGCTGCTCTGCTTGCGTCTGCATGGTAGAGCTGTGCAATGCTGTATTGTACATTTGCTAGGTAGAATTGATCATTTAATCTGTTATTACCTCTTGAAAGATTTAAGTCCGTTTTTTTATATGTAGTATTTATACAGTTACATATTAAAAAAAATGTGTAACCAAAACATGGTTTCCTAGTGAATATATTGGCTTAAAAATTACAACCATTGTTTCAAAATAAGAGAGTATACTCACAGCACCAAGACTAAGACCAGGCTGTTTCATCATGACCTTGTAGAGGAAGCTGGCGAAGCTGCTGACGACGCCGGCGCTCAGGTACATGGCCACGAACTGCTCTTTGCCCAGAGATGACACCGCAGCTGGTGAGATCCGAGGAGGGCAGTTAGTTTTAGACATGAGATGGTCAGACTAGTTTGTAGGAACAGAGCTTGAGAAGTTATCTTGTTTGTTATACAGGACAAGTACTTTATCTTAACAGTCTGATATGGCCAGAGCGGTCCATGGGAAAACATATCTGCTCATGTTGCCTACACCAAGGTATAGCACAAGCATATCTGTTCATAACAGATCAGGGGGCTTACCACCAACTTTTAGAAGACAATCATGCTACAGGAACATTTTATTTGAAGCTTACAATCATATTACTCTGATTCGTACCATGAGCTTCATGAAACAATAATGTTTTTGTTCCTGCGAAGTGTCCACCTGAATGAATGATTTACGATGACGTCACCAAAACTTCTCAACAATACAATATCAAAGTAAGCTTTTTTTTAGGACTTCGTGGTATGGAAAACTGAAGTAAGTTTAAAATAAAGCTGGTTTAAGAGATGGTGGTAAGCCCCCTGTTAGGTTAAGCAATATTCCCCACGGTCATCACTTAGATGGGCGATTGTTTATGTGGTACCATGCTTAATCAACCAGCCCTGACTGCTGTCTTAGGAAATCAGTTGTTAGGCCATATGGAAGGCTTTTGGGTAGTCTATATCTCTGACACCAGGGTTGACCACACCACCCACTCACATGCGAGAGAAGACAGAACCAAGGTTAACTCAACTGGTCGACCAGGGGAAAGAATATATAATATACACCATAAATATGAAATACCCACTGGTGGGGCACAGACCTGTCAATGGCAGTATACATTCAAGTTATAAATATTATCTTACCTGGCATAAAGCTGTAAAGCACATACATATTTGCAGCCAGATGAAGAGGTGAATGATGGCTAAATGTTGACAACACCATGGGCCAACACACTGCACCTGAAATTAAAAAGAACAACTCTTTGCATACCACTTTACAAAATATATAAACAACAAGATATCCTATAGTAGTTACAGTAGTAAAATAGAGTATTAATAGCTTACAAAAATGTTAAAATGACTCACTTCCTGAAGGGTTTGAGCAGAAGTATTTGACCATGAAAGGCTGCAGTGCTCGGACTCGCCACATCCCAAACACAAGAACATTAGCTGCCAGGATTGGGTAGAAAACTTTCTCATTGTTGTTCAAAGAGTTCCACCATTTTCTTAGAGGGCCTAGTTCTGATTTCTGAAAAAGTTTTATAGACATAATATTATGTAAAAAGAATGATTAAGAATAAGATTTTTAGTTGGATCTGAACAAAAGACTATTTGAGAAGAATAATGTTTAGTTTATTTAGAATTGCATTACACAATTTAAAAATAATTAGTTACAAGTTTTTCTTACATATGGACTGATTTTCTTCTGTTGGTGACCCATCCATGAGCTAGGCCTTCTGAACAGGGTGAAAGCATGTGCACGTAGATTTTCATACTCCCAGATAATACAGGCTGTTAAGCTCGCAGCTGACACCTTTGAAATATAAAAAATACAATTAGTTGGAAGGGCATTTTGAACTACTAACTCATATTCTTGTATCTTAGTCAAAAATACTTACTCCAACAGTAAAGAAGAACGGTCTGACCAACTTGCTAGCATTTAGGGGTCCAGTTTCGATGTGCAAATGTTCTAAAGGATTTGCTTCGAGCTTAGGATGGCGAGGGCCGCGTCGTGAATTGTGTAGAGAACTACGGAGCTGGTAGCGGACATTTGGACCAGCAAGACTACGAATTTTTTCCAAGAGCAACGGCTTGCTGAAATTTAATATCGGAATCAAAATAATATTATGAAATTCGTCTATTTCACTAACCTATAAGATGTTAAATTCTTACCAACTATTCGTCAATTCTGCAGCCGACCAGACATTTCTAAAGAACATGTTATTATTTTTTAAGCGTAAATTGCATTATTTTGCTTATTTTAGATAATAAACCGGAGCTAATCGGTAAAATAAAATGTATGAAAATTTCAAATCAAAATAAAAACTGACAAGACAATGATCGTTACTTTGTTTGATGTTGACATTGGCAACTCCATTGAATGTCAGTGTCATCATCGTAACATTTTTTTTAAGGTAACTGCACAGTTGCAGAGAGATATGAAAAACTGGACATAAATAAATTATGATAAGCACCATCTAGCGGTGAGTAGTGGTTTCGTGATTCGCTTTTTGCTCTCAGTTTAGTATTCGGTTCAAATTCGAGATGGCGAATGATATTTATTTGGGTCACTACGTCACTAGCACTCATCTAGCACTACTCACTACCTCTTTATCCTTGTCGTCTTCCGGTTTCTATGATTTGGGTGCATCGATAATTTTTCTAATATCGTTTCGTATAACATAATATATATGTGATGAGAACACGGACGGGACAGAACGTAGAATTTATTATAAACGATTATCGCTACGTCCACGTCCTGCCCCCCTACCCATATGTCCCTCAAGCGCCAATCGTATATCGTGTTGAGCTCAGATTAAGGCGTAGAATCACTGCGACAATGTCTTATGATGCCATATATTGTCTCATTAAGTTTATCTCAACTCGTAGTCATCGTTTTTTTTTTTTTTTTTTTTTAAATTTATTTTGGACTTTGTCGCTGTGCGACCATATCGTCCGGTAAGGAAAATGGTGATAAATTAATTCTTTTTTAGTCCTAAATCTACTAATTTATACAAATGTTGAGCTATATCTGACAATGGGCAAGCTAAGATCGAATTGCAGAATCCGACATCAAAAATTATGTTGTATTGGCCAAAACAAAATCTTCTATAGTTTTCGTTCCGCACACATTCCATCAAAATATGTTGTACGTCTTCTATAACTCCACACTCATTACAATTCGGAGATGACACTTTTTTCATTAAAAATCCAAACTTATTTGATGGGATGTGTGCAGAGCGCAACCTGAGAGCTGTCACTAACAATTTTCGATTCATCACATTGTTGTCTATCCATGGAAATTTTGAAATCTGTGGTTGTATAGTGCGATACCAAATACCTTTTTCCCTTGATCTTTCGTCGAAATATTCTTGCCATAGAATTCTACACTGCTCTTTAATTAATTTAACACGATCCGAAAATAGGGGAACAACTTCCAACGGAATTCCGTCTACTGTAGCCTGCTTAGCTAAAAGGTCCACAGCTTCGTTTTCTTTTAATTGGATATGAGATGGGATCCATTGCAAAGATATTTCCCTACTTTGAGATTGTAAGCGTAAGATTGACTCCAGAATATGATAGGCAATCGGTGCGCCTCGCGTTGTTTGAGAGGTACAACGAGCCAAGTGTTGCAGGGAGCTTTTGGAATCTGTCAAAATAACAAATCTCTCAAAATTTACTGATTCGATGTAGGATAATGCTTCCAAGATCGCTATCAACTCAATATGCATAATCGATATATCGGAATCAATCCTCAGCTTAACGAAACATCCCTGTAAAGGATCCAGAAATGCTGCGCCTCCACTTCCGCCATCCTTAGACCCATCGGTAAAGATTTTGTACCAACTTTCATATTGTTGTTCTATATAGTTAGTACATATGTTGTTGAGAGCGTGACAACTATACATTCTTTTAGCGCGATCAACCAATGGAATAGAATCAAACACCACTTGCGACAGATTAATATTGCTTACCCATGTCTCCAATGAGAACATCTCGAGCTGATTACTACTTTTAATAGGTATTGAACCGAAATCTGATTGTATTGCGACAAGTAGAGGTTGTTTTTTATTCGCCCAGTACCGAGACCGAGAAGAATTACAAAGTTCTTGTAAGATGTTAGAAGTCTTATTATTAGAAAATGATTTAGACCTCAACCAAAATTTTGCAGCAAGAAATCTTCTACGACAACAGAGAGGTGGGAGATGTAGGTCATTTTCCATTACATGGATTGGTGTACTGCGTATATAACCACCTATTACACGCAAAGCTTGATTCTGAATCCTGTCCAGTTTCAGCAAGTTGGTTTTACAGCTGTTATCATATAAAAAGGAACCGTAGTCCATACGACTACGAATCACAGCTATATATAAACGTCTAAGATGTTTTTGGTGAATACCCCAACCTGAACCTGACAGCACTTTTAACATATTAAGCATTTTTGAAACTCTTTGAGCTGTCTCATTGATATGCTTACCCCACCTTAAAGCGCTATCTAGCCAAAGACCTAAGTATTTAAAATTATTCACTAATGGTATGGAGTCATTATTAATCCTGAGTTCAGCAATATTTCTAAATCCACCTTTTCGAAACACACAAAACTTGCTTTTTGTTAATGACATACTTAACCCTAAATTATTAACCACTGAGTTAAATTTTTGACAAGCAGCTTCTAGTTCTCTGATAGCCAAATCCAAACTATTTTTTGATACATATAAGACAAAATCGTCGGCATATTGTGAAATTTCGACATTTTCTATATCTTTACAAACTTGTAGGGTCGCTATGTTAAAAAGAAGTGGAGATAGCGGGTCACCCTGCGCTAGGCTTCGACCAGTAGTTCTTGCATAATCTCTCCCATCTACAGAAATGTTAAGTCGTCTTTGACATAAATAGGACCAAAGGTATAAACAAATCTTTGAACCTACACCTAACCGATCTAATGTGTTTGTTAGACAAGTCACATCCACATTGTTATAAGCGTTGTCTATATCAATAAAGCAAGCAACAGTGATAAAATCTTTTGCAAATCCTATTTGGATTTGTGAAACTAAATGCGTGAGGTTATCATAACAAGATCGAGCTTTCCGAAAGCCGAAAGTATTTTCTGAGAAAAGATTTTGTTTTTCAATAAACCATTCAATTCTTTTGTTTATAATAGAATGAAAAATTTTGCACATACACGATATCAACGATATGGGACGTAGTTTGGGTTGTGTAGTTGACTCTCTACCTGGTTTTGGGATAGGTACTATTTTAACCTCACGCCATTGTGAAGGCACGAACCCGGTTTCAAGGCATCTATTATAAAGACTTACTAATAATGACTTGCCCATAGATGGAAGATTTTTAATCATCGAAAAAGAAATCTCGTCACTTCCAGGAGCTGTATCATTTTTTTTTATAGAATTCATTAATTCTTGCATAGTAATCTCGGTATCTAAATTCACGTTAATTGAACGAAACTGTGGCATAAGAGGGTTAACATAATCAGGAGTAAGATCGTTCAGTAATTTTTCGGTTTTTTCAGGGTCAATACAGCGATTAGTGGAGTTTACACGGTAACCCTTCAGCCATTTCATTTTTCGCCACAAAACGGAAGAAGAAGAATTTTCATCTATAGACGAACAAAATCCTTGAAAGGAACGACACTTAGCTAAACGGATGATTCTCTGCGCATTACTTATTTTATGTTTTAAAGCATCTAAATTTTCAGGAGATGGACATCTTCTTAGGTTTGCCAAAGCAAGGCGACGTTCTGCCACCGCTTTCGACAACTCTGAGTTCCAGTATGGCTTAGGCGTGAATTTGTTATTAAAATGTTGTGGTATTTTAGTGTAAGGTATGTAGGCCTCAGCCGTGGTCTGAAGCGCATATTCAAACTTATCATAAAATGTTTGAGGATCATGCGGAATACTAAAATCTGAAAATACAGTTTCTAATCTCGTTTTATATGATAGCCAATCGCATTTTTTAAAGTTTCTTTTCTTAACCTGTCCCCTCGGTAAATATATATTTCCTGATATCTTGATAATTAAGTGGTCACTACCTAACGATTCATTTGTAGTGCTCCAAAACAAAGAAGCAGCTAAATCACAAGAAACAAATGAGATGTCGGGGGACGACTGTTGCAGCAGACCATTAACGAGTCTGACTCTAGTCGGAGATCCATTATTTAATGAAATAAAATTATGGTCTAACATACTATCAAAAATTTGGCATCCTCTTTGATCGGACCTGCACGACCAGTTTGAATGATGGGCATTAAAATCGCCCAATAGTAATGTCTTACTACTGGTAAGAGCAAATATATAATCCCATTCATTTTGTGTTGTATGAACAGTGGACGGACAATATATTGATATTATGTTCTCAATATAACGACAATTAGTAATTTTAACATGTAGAAGTTCAATACCGGAATTAAGGCTGCGTGAAGGGTGCACTATTGCTTTAACAGATTTATGCGTCATAATAGCTACTCCCCCGTACCCATCTATTCTATCTAACCTATAGGTGTTATACATACTAATGTTAAAGTAACTCTCAGGTTCAAGCCAAGTTTCACTTAACACAGCTATATGAATTTTTTCTTGACTAAGATATGACTCGAGAGATATATATTTAGGCCTAAGACTCTGACAATTCCATTGTATTATGTTAACAGATATATTGATATTGTTGTTATCCATATTCATTAATGACAACGTTCATGAACGTTGACATTAACGAACTCGCTGACATACCACAACCAATCTTAGATATAATCCACTCTGTGAAAGATGACACCATCAGTTTAATTTTGTTTTCCAACGATTCCCTGCTAATTAAAATGTCCTTTAATTTAATTAATAGTCGTATGAAACTAAAGTCTTTTGAACGGCCTGCCTTAGCGGCGGTCTCACTATCGTCACGAGAATAGGTATCCGGACACTCGTCTTTATTCAATTCCTCAGTTTCCATGGGAGGCGGAGGGGGGGTTGGGGGACGTGACGGCCGTGGTTTTCTCAGCTTTTTACGACTTTGAGCAACTTTATAAGAACCGTTATCATCTGCAGTAGATTTAAACAAATCAGACATTAACTTTTCACCTCCTATCGGTTCACTAGTATTCGAAGTAGACAGGGCTGGCATGGATATCTGGGGCATAAGCACTGGAAAATTCCCTGGACCTGGTACTGAGTTGGAGTCTTTTTCAGGAATGGGAGAAGGTGGAACGTACAGACTTAGTGCTTTCCTATAAGTGCAGTTGAACTCGGCCATCAATTCTCTTAATTTTCTCTCTTTTTTATAAACTGGGCACACCTTTTGTAGCGCCATATGATCTTCAGTGCAATTAACGCAATGGAATGTGGTAGTCTTACAATTTTCATGTCCTTTCGAGCACTTCGGGCAAACTACTTTCTTCGACGGGCACATTTTTAAAGTGTGACCGAATTTCCAGCATCTGGAACATTGGGTAACAGGGAACACGAACGGTTCCACTTTGATTCTCAGACCAAGAATAAAGACATGAGTCGGAAGCATAGAACCTTTAAATCCAAGGCGTACAGATTCTGATTTTATCCAACCAGTACTAGAAGATTCTATGCTATCTCTTTTATTGAGCCTCTTAACATGTAATATTTCAATGTCACATGATAGGTTTTTCATAATATCTTCATCCGCAAGGTCCAACTCAACATTTTTAATTACGCCATAAGAAAGCCCGACTTCTGATGTCCTTTGACACCTCCATCCTAAATCCACCAGTGCCTGGCAATTGATAAATACATCTGCAAATACATCTTCATCAAATGTTATCAACATTTTGTACGGGTTAATGTATTTAGCACGGCTAACACCTTTTAATTTATTTTCTTTTAGTACGCGAGCAAAGGCAAACTGCTTAGGAAGCACAGTGGCGGATGTCACACTAACTTGTACTTTATCGATTATGTCAGACTGACTAGGCCTCCGACTAATCTTTCGTCCTCTAGAAACTGTATTCCAACAATCATCCGGCGAAATTCCTTCACGGGCCCGTTTTCCGGCTGACCTGTTCATCTCATCGACGTCCATGTTATTTGTTAAGTCACTACATTCCATAATATTTTCTGCTACTATTTCGCTTGAACTCCTATTTATGCATTCACTCGTCAAACCAATCTCCACTGAATCGTCTACGTAATACGGTTCACTTTCCATAACGCAGAAACGGGCGGCCGGCTATGCCGGACCGGTCCGCGCTTATCACAAGTTATTGTTCTCCGCGGCGAAAGGGTACGCGACCTATTGCTACGAAGTGCAACTACTCACTGATAGTCATCGTATTTTGGTATAAATGAATGAGATTAATTCGATTTCTTGCCTGAATCGACAATAATTAGGCCGCATCTTATTAGTCGCAGTGACGCTATACCTTAATTCGAGCTCAACACGATATACGATTGGCGCTTGAGGGACATATGGCTAGGGGGGCTGACCGAGGTATTATCCCGTATTTTGGTACGACCTTGTAACTCTTCGTCTTGTAACTGTTCATTTTGAATATAATATAAGAAAAATATCTTTATATCACTCTCGGGCCCTCCAACTTTATCTCTCTGCAACAAATCATGATGATATGTTGCTCCGTTTTACTGACGTGAATTGAAGCACAAACATCTAACTAGTTGCGCTCGCGGTTTCCCCCGCGTATGATCAAATTTTCCAGGATATTAAAAGTAACGCTCCTATAAGTATAAATAAGTAGATATTTTAAGATCTAAAGTGGGTACGAACATCTATGTAGGTAGTATATATACAACTGGTATGATCTGATATATCTTGTAAAGCCCTTTTATTTGATACCCATATCACACTGGTACCCACCACGGTCGCGGTTACTTTTTTTTAAATACGCCTAATGATATGCGGTGAATTGAGACAAACCCAACGATTTGACTACGACGTACCTCATATGTTGTAATCGGTTAAGTCGTTTATACTCTGTGAGGGAACAGGTGAAAATATTCCTTAATAGGCATTCCAACATCTTCTTTCTTTGCTGTAGTCAGATAAAATAAAGTAAGACTGAAATAATATCGACGTGAACTAGATGCGGACGGAGCGGAAGTTAGGCTAAGTTAATGAACTAGGTTTCTACGAACTAATTTATACCTACACCTACCTAATTACAAAAAATAATCAACAACTACGAAACTGATGTTTTTGCTTTGGATCAATCTTCATCATTTTCTTTATGGCGTACTTTTGTAAGCCTACTTTATAGGTACTTGTTTACCCACCGACACAATGTACATTATGCTATGTAAAAGTATGCTACTAAAATCAAGTACCTACCTAATCTCGTTCAATGACCATGCCTCAGAATGCTCGACCGTTGCCAACCAAGACACCTACCTATATCTACATACAAAAGGGCCTTTTATACGGACTTCTATTATATAGGCTACGACTTATTTAGAGGGTTGGTGAAGTAGGGTGGCCAGGTGCCTCCGGTTGCGCATGCCCCGTTCAGAGCGAGGCCAGCGGCGGCGCGGTTCTCGTCAACTTCAGTGTACAGCTGAGCAGCTCGGGACGGTATACCGTGCTCTCCAACGCACAGACTTTCAGGACTATAAAATCCTACATTTAATCAAAGTGAGTACTTCATAATTGTGCGAAATAACGTAACAACATTGTGAGTAGAATACATGTTTCCGGAGGCAACTTGTTGGGATTTAACGAAGTGACACGTGTACCTCTACTAATTAGTCGCGATCTAATAATGCTCCACATCGCTGACCTTTTTAGTTTATGATGCAATAAGAGTCTTATTGGGTTAGGGCTCTCACAATGAGGTCGCGCTGGATATCTTAGCAGTGTGAGGATTTTTGTTGAATAGGCTGGCTGTTTAACCGCGAAATCTGCCAAATGGCGGCGAATCAATAGTGGGAAGCCATGTGGACTATTGTGGACTCATTTGTTTGGACGCGAAAATGTAGAGAGTAACTGGCATTAAGTTATTAAGCATAATATTTTTAAAGTATGATAATTTCTTACCGGAATCCTATTTGTCGGCGCATTTAGGTACGGACAACCTTCATAATAATTTCGCTCGCGTGAATTCCCTTACAGGTGGTTCCGTATTTCACCTATTTGCTCTTCATTATAATATTGACCTTGTACCAAATTACATACTGGGTGAAATTTTTAACAATCTTAATCACATAGCTAAGTGTCTCATTAATTTTTTCAGGAATGATGAAGCCAAAGCTCGCCAGAATTCGCAGATTTCTCGAAAGATCACCTATAGACTCAGTATTGTGACGCACATAAACCTGTTATAAGTACACGAATATCTACAATTAATTATTTTCATACACGACTTATCACTTTCTAAAAAACTACTTTACCTCGGCTTTTGGAATTGTGATCGCCGTACCTAACTAATTTGATACTAAATATTTCCTGTGATCATTTATTTTTCTACGTAGTTGTACTTATTTAAGTTTTACAGTAGGTAGAGAGGTACGCGGTCTTCGATCGTTTAGGGTTTGTTACAAAAAGTGCTGAGGCATTAAATGTAAGCTAAGCTTGTTGTTGAAAATTATAAATAGAATATCTGGTTAGGTGCTATTAGAGATTTTGAAAGAATCTAAAATACCGGATATGATTTAGTAAAAGAGAAAAGAAGGTAATCTTTGCGATGGAGCCTTACTCGAGCGAGTTGCTGTGGGTGGTGATCTGCGGGTTCGTCGTGGCGTTCGTGCTGGCGTTCGGCATCGGCGCCAACGACGTCGCCAACTCCTTCGGCACCAGCGTCGGCGCCAAGGTGCTGACGCTCACGCAGGCCTGCATACTCGCCACCATCTTTGAAATAGCCGGCGCTGTTCTCATTGGTAAGTACGTTTTCATGAACTTTGCTACCGTTTTTTGTGCGACACATTGACATCTACTTCAGAAAAACAAAAGAAAAAGTCATATTGACCTATATACTTTAAGACACTGATGTGGTCTCCGGGATTGTGTGTCCCATACCTATAACGCATGAGGTAGATCTGCATATAAACAACCAAATTTCTCTTAATATTATGATTTCATTTTTTTTTATTACATTACTTACTACTACCACCTTATATGTATTGCTATATATTTTTAAAGTAATCCTGCCATTTCGTATTAAAGCATTTTTGAAATAAATTTATTTTGATTTGATTTGACTTTAGTCGTGGAGCCAGAATGATTCTAGGTAACATTAACCTGCAGAATTCTGATTAGAAAATGATATATTTTCTTTACAGGGTACAAGGTATCGGACACGATGCGTAAGGGCATACTGGACGTGTCCCTGTACGACAACGGAGGCGAGCGGCTGCTGGCGTGCGGCTGCCTGGCGGCGCTGATAGCCGGCGCCACGTGGCTCATCGTGGCCACGGCCTTGGGGCTGCCGGTCTCCGGCACGCACTCGGTCGTGGGCGCCACGGTCGGCTTCACGCTTACTGCTAAGGGACCTGTCGGGGTGCGGTGGTCGACACTTGGAGCGATAGGTAGTATTTATATTAATTTCTTAAATAGATAATTATTTTTTATTATTGTACTGAGTGGTGAGACGAGCAAGTCGTTCGCCTGATAGTAATCGCCACGCCTGCTCATAACAATAATAGTGCCACCTAGAACTTTTAATACCATAAAAAGCACTGCGTAGCCCTGGATTTCGCTCATCACCACGAGACATCTGACATTAAGTCTCATATGGCCAATAATTTCGCTGGCTACAACGAACAATTAAGATCGATTGCCTGCGAATTCTTCGACTGTTGATCGATATCGGGGCATTAAAATGTGTGGAGCGATCTATTGGCCCTTTACGATACATAATATCATCGGTGACGTATTATAGTTAGGTAAACAGGTATCGCCTATTGAAAAAATGCCCTAATAAGTACTATACTTACGTTGGTAGGTTCCACAGTTCCGTTCGATATTTTGCTCTTATTAGAATGTCGTAAAAAGCCTGAATGAGTTATTGGCATGACGGCACGCAGTTTATTGGTACCTACCTGAATAAATAAAACGTAGTTATATAACAAGTGTACTACTTTACAATGAATCACCTCAATCATAAATAATGTATAAGGAGAGTATGAAGACAGTATTTTTCAGTAGCTTATCCCCTATTCTCAATGACGATTTCCTATTCCGCATTGAGTTAAAAAACGTGTACCTAACTTTTTTAGTATTGAATGCATTAGCGCATGCTAGGCGAAATTCTTAAGTTTTTAAATAATTAGCAGGGATAGAACTTGCGTCTTCAGAATACTGTTCCGACGCCTTAACCACCAATATAATTTTTCTTATTGTATTCAAATCTTCACCATGGATGACGTATTGCCACCCATGGGGAAGATTTGAATTACCTAACTTATTATAATCGCGTCATAAATCGTCATCCATTGTAACGAATTCATGCTCGTGATGCCTGATGCGTGCAAGTTTCTGTGTTTCATGACCTAAACATAAATAAATGAAACTATCAGTTTTCATACTCTGCTTAAATTAAAATGAATTAATTTCAGGCATTTAAAAACAACATGGAGTCCATTAAAAAGGGAATTAATAGAGCCCTTATGGGTCGGCAACGCATCAGCAATGCCTCTGTTGCTGCAGATGTCCATAGGCGACGGTAACCGCTTACCATCAGGCGGGCCGTCTGCTTGTTTGCCGATATACTTATAAAAAAAACCATTAAAATCAATAATAATACACAGTTGAATTACAAATTCAATATATCAGCAAGCTCAAATAAAATTAAATAAAATCAATCAAATAAGTAATAAATTAAATAATCAACAGTTAAATAAAATTAAAATAATCTAATACAATGTCAGTCAATAATACAAATTCAATATATGTCATAACAAACAAGCTCGAATAAATAAAAATAAAATGCTTAGATTATTAATACAATAAAGGTTTGGATTGGAAACTATCGTGAGTCGAAATATTCATTATAAATATAAACGGCTACACTCACGTTATGATTGTATCGGAATAACTCCGACCAGCCCCCCTACCCATATGTCCCTCAAGCGCCAATCGTATATCGTGTTGAGTTCAGTTTAGGGTATAGATTCACTGCGACAATATTCTATGATGCCATTTATTGTCCCATTAAGTTTATCTCAACTTGTAGTTATCATATTTTGGTATAAATGAATGAGATTAATTCGATTTCTTGCCTGAATCGATAATAATTAGTCGGTATCTCATTAGTCGCAGTGAAGCTATACCTTAATTTGAACTCAACACGATATACGATTGGCGCTTGAGGGACATATGGGTACGGGGGCAGGTTTGGGACAATTAGGATGTTCTTCTTCCGGGGAGTTTACGCTTTGGATTCGCGGCGCAGACCGGTTTACATTCATACAATTTCTATATTTGTACAATTCTGTTTATTATCGTTTATCATAACAATATTAATAATAAAGTGTTGCAAATTACATATCTAAATTAAATGCTCTAATAAGCCTCTACGTGTTGGACTCATGCCCGCGCAAGCCTTCCAAAGGACCGGGTGTATAACCCGTGAGAATGAGCGTGATAATAATAAAATTAAATTCATTTATTTCAGGCAAAATAAAAAATACAGTTAACAAAATAAAAAAAGAAGAAGAAGAAGCCCACAGACTAAGATCTATACAAATTATAAAAAAAACTAATTTCCACTAGACACTAGGCATTTCGGTGTACCCTCTCTGTAGCGCAGGAACACTATTCCCTCGGACCAAATTGGGGAACCAGGAACATCTCCTTATATTATTATGTAAAGTTAAAATCTCGTTGTTGTTTCCAGTGTTGTCGTGGTTCGTGTCCCCGGCGCTGAGCGGCTCGTGCTCGGCGCTGCTGTACTGGCTGGTGCGTCGCTTCATCCTGCGCAACAACAACCCCCTGAAGGCCGGCCTCAGCGCGCTGCCCTTCTTCTACGGAGCCACCGTCGCCGTCAATGTCATCAGCGTAGTGCACGACGGGCCCAAATGTACGAGTTATAAATAATAGTTAATTTTCTGAAAACTTGCTTAATGTCATTACGAAAAATCGTATCGTTCTTCGGATCAAACCAGCCAGCCAAGTTATTCCGCCAAGCAGTAGTGCGCAAGCATTACTGTGTTCCGGTTTGAAGGGCATTTTAGCCAGCGAAATTAATACGAGACTTAACATATGGATGTCTCGGGGTGATGAGCGCAATGCAGTACGCAGTGCTTTTATTTTTGTTCTCGGTGTCACTGCTATTGTTATGGGCAGACGTGGCGCTTACCATGAGGCGAACGACTCGCTCGTCCAATTACTCATTTTCATAAAAAATAAGACGAGCTACCGCTTGGCTGCTCTCGCTTTTATTCATGGGTGGTAGAAACAAAACAAAGTTATGAACTCAACTACTTATATCCGTTGATGCTATACGTAGTCGACTAAACTTTCTATTAAACCATTGGATTTACTAAGCTCGTTCGAAACATAATTTGGTAACCTTTTGCATGTACCTACTTATGACGACTCATCGACTGTCGTAATCGAAAGGTTTCGTTGTGCGCAGTGCTGAAGATGGACCACATACCGCTATGGGCAGCGCTGGCGGGCTCGGCGGCGCTGGGCGCGCTGGTGGCGCTCGGCGTGCGCCTGTTCCTCGTGCCCTACTTCAAGAGGCACCTCGTTGCCGCGCCTCCGTCCGCGACCGCGCCCGTCAACTTCTCACTCGGCATGTCCAATGGTAAACTGAAGATACTTGGCTAGAGCTGTTATAAACGCCACCCAGAACTGTTCTGCAAAATCCTGTGCGGCACTGCACTGCGCTTGTCACCCGAGACAATTAGCTCTTGAGTCTCATAATGCCCAGTAATTACAATGTAGGCTGCAATGCCCTTTAAACCGTAACACATACTGTTCATCATTATGTTGTAATATTTACGGTTGTTAATTATTTAGATTCATAATTTGTGTGAATTTAGTCCTATGCTTTGTAATGTTGTTATTTTTCGTTTGAGTATAATATTTTAGTTACTGCTACAAATGATTAATAATTCCATTAATTAATTAATTAATACTCTTTGGTTACAGATGAAGAAGTTATATAAGGCTTCTGATGAAATCTTTATTATTATTAAAAAAACGAAACCATTTACATAATTTGAAAATTTCAGAAACGTCTCCGGCCAACACTCCGACTCACTCGAACAAGAGCAGCGCTCCTCAGCGTCCCACTTCACTACTTTCGGAAGAAGGCAACGGAAAGATTCTCGAGGCCATCGAGGAGTGCGCCGAGATGGTGACCCTCAGCGAGGCCGACAAGAACTCTTACAGGGCCAAGAACGTCCGCAACTTGGCGCTGTTAGCCACCATGGACGACTGCAGTATACTGTCCAGGAGCTTGAGTCCACCGCACAAGTCACGGTTGATGCTCATCGACGCAGATCCTCAGATAAATACGTTGAAGTATATAGATGAGACGCTGAGCTGCTGCAAGAGTTTGGACTCGGCGCAGCTGGCCGGCATGGGGGAGAGCTACGACTCGCGGAACGGGTTCCTGGGCGGCTCCAGCGACACCATCGCGCGCGGGGACTTCGACCGGCTGGCGGCGGCGCGCGCGGTGCCCGCCGGGGACTTCGACACCCCGCCGCCGCAGCCGCTGCCGCCGAGAATTGAAAAGGTACTCATAAAAACACACGTTTCGTTCGAGGTTGTATGATCGAGTTAATTAGGCAGTACTAGTACTGTGGCATCATGCGTGTCATGTCCAGCATTATACAATTTAATTTATGGTCAACCAATTTTACAAAAATCAGCCAATTCTCTATTAGTATTTATTCTGCTAATTAAATACAACCGAGGTGCACAAAAGCACAACACTTTATACAATGAGTTAAATTTCTACTTTACTAACATAAATAACATTTTGTAAAAAAGTATATTTATAATTCATTGCAAGGCGCCACACAATTTTCTTCTTTGAAAAGACTTCAACGCGCGCACTTTGTGGACTACTAATTTGTACTCCTAGTACTCGCATACTTAAGAAGCACATAAGATTATAAATATTTAATAAAATGGCTAGGACTCACGTAGTTTATCAAAGTAGTCGACCTAGGTTTCGAGCATATCCGATGCTCTTCATCAGGGCAAGATTACGCTGCGAGATCGCGGCGACCACTAAAAAAAAACATGCACATACGCATGCTTTAGCACGTTCATACATGCGTGCATGAGTGCATGCATGCATGCATGAACGTGCTAAAGCATATAAAATGCTATTGATTCATGCTTGTACTAGTAAATTCGGCATGCTCTTTAAAAATGTTAACAGACTGTAGACAAGCCCGCGTGGAGTACCGAGCGCGAGCCGCCACGGCTCGTCGGCATGACGCCCAACTCCAGCGCGGCGCCCCTCCTGCGAGCGCCCTCGCGCGAAGAGTTCCCGGGCGGCGGCGGTGCGCTGCCCAAAGCCAGGCCCAGGACTGTTCCACCAGGAGACACTCTAAAACTGTTCTCCTTCCTTCAAGTCCTTACTGCGAGCTTTGGGGCCTTCGCTCACGGAGGCAACGATGTAAGGTAAGTGAATCATTTTTGCTTTTTTAGAATGTTATTTGTTTGTGGTTTTGGCCAGAGAAATGATTCTCCATTTTTCTGGTGTTTTGGCATATCTACCAAACGACATTGGAGAACCGTGACTCGAAGGTGATGGATAATGAAAATGTAGTGCTAATATTTCTCTCCAGTCAACTATTCAGCGTATAATTATTGAACCCGGCAGGTCTTGCATGAACAATAGGGGATCGGACAACTTTTCAGAAAGTGTTTATAATTAACCATAATGTATGTATACATATAGCCATGAAAAATAGTATTTAATTTAATATAGGCCTAAAGTACCTAAAACTATGCCTAAATGTTATGTTTCAAATATTGCCGCGCAAAAGGTCACCTCAGAACGTGTGACGTCATATGAAGGCAAACGAAACGACAAGCTTTACGAAAGCAAACTTGCAAAGTGATTCATACGTATAGGTATTTGTGAAGACTTTAGGGTCGTCATGAAACAAAAAACATATAGTAATGATTTATTACATAAAAAAAGCAAAAATATAAAAAAAACAACCCACGTACACCGTATTTACTTTCAAATGTCGTCATGCACTGTGATTGGTGATTTGTTTGAGATAAATAACAGATAAAAAATTGTCAGAGTTATAAGATTTTATTTATTGATTTAAAAATATAAATCATTGTTATTTTACAAAAATATTGATTGAATGATCTTTCGGATTCGACAAACATTCGTTCTAACTACATTTTAGATTTTTTTTTATTACTGTCCCTATTTTAAAGTCGGTACTATTTATCGATGTATCTTATCTCCTTGCAGCAACGCCATCGGTCCGCTGGTGGCCCTGTGGCTGCTGTACTCGGAAGGCGGCGCGCACGCCAAGGCGGAGACGCCCATCATGATCCTGGTGTACGGCGGCGTGGGCATCGCGCTCGGGCTGTGGCTGTGGGGCCGCCGCGTCATCCGCACCGTGGGCGAGGACCTTACCAGCATCACCCCGGACTCGTGAGTACCTACTATACATTATAGTATGGGAACAAATATAATGACCATCAAAATTATCTTTAAGATCACATACACTTCTATCCAAAAATTGTATGGGCAGATCAAATTTAATGAATGACCACCAAATCTTACCCGAATTGCCGCACCTCACTCTTCCGTGGTCCTCGCTCTCACCCCTAGAGTGTATATAAAAAGCGCGGAGCCAGAAGCTCACGAAGGAGGTCCTGAATGAAGCACTTTGGTGATCGTTTACTATTTGAGTGATAATTAAAAATTTTAAAGATTTAATTTGTTTTATTTAGTGTTATTTTTTGGTGATCATTTACTATTTTTGGCAATTATATTGCCAAAGTGGTGATTGTTTGCCGTTACATTTTACTAGATCTGGGGGTAAGTTAAACATAAGCCTTATAGTACCTACCTACTATGTACAGTATTACTCACATTAAGGAGACACATAGTCGAAAAACTATCGATGAACTTAGGCGAATTTTTAACGTGATTAGTACTATTAGATATTTATTAATTTCTTATGATTTTTCTTAGTGGACTAAAAATACATTTAGTTATCGTCTTACAATTATTTAAAATTGCAACTAAAAAAATCCCTATTATAAAGAAACTAAACTATAAACTATCTAGAACTAAAAATGTAAATACTAGTGATGTCCATGATGCAAGGTGCCAAGAACGCTAATTACGCTTATGTTTTATACAATTTTTGACATGTATAAGGTAAGTGTATTTTTTGTGCCTACTTGCAGAAATAAATAAATTGATTTGCATGAAATTGGAACTAGCGCTGTCACCTTGTAATCCATTTTCATGCAGACCCTTTTGCATATTTCTTCATTATCAATTACAACTTACCAAGTTCTTTATTCAGTTTGGGTATCACAGACGCACTTATGAACGTCAAAAAAGACGCTTCGTAAGAAACGCCCGTTTTTCTTTATTTTTGTATGTACCTACTTGAAGTTTTAGTAGGTACCTTCCTTAAGGAACGTTTTGATTTCACATTTCAAACCTGAGGTCACTACGGTCATCAGAGAACCCACCGTTCAAAACGCATGCACAAAGTACCTACTACCTTAAATGATTCCTCCTTCACTGTCAAAGCTGTTTGACTCTTCAAAAATATTCTTATCTTCAAAAATCATGTTAAGCATTTCAACCTTGCACAATAAGCAGCTATTGTGTAAAATTCAACCTATACCACTGTTGTTAGTATTTATGTGTCATATGTTATTTTGTATTTATGTTTTATATAGGTTTATTTAAATAATAAAAATAATTTATATTTAAGGACTAGTAGTGGGAGAGCACTTGCTGCAACGCGGAGGAAGTCGGAATATATTATACAAAACTTAGTAATTTTAAAGAAGACAAAAGTTAAAAGATATTTACAAAAATGCACTTTGCAAACGACATATAGGTACACGTAATACAAAACAAATAAAATACATACAATTAAAAAAAATTACTTAAAATATAACGACTTTGAAAAAAAATAAAGGTAAGCATGTATACCCATTTCTCTCCTCAAATTGAAGTCCGGGCCCAGGAAAGAAATGCGAAACCTATAAGTGCTTCGGAAATACACCTGCTAGAGAAGATAGTACCAAAAGAAACTCGGGGATGTCTTTCTTTTTTCTTTTTAAAAGAAGCTTTAAACCTCTTCTGCCAAGTAGGCAACTGGCACGAAACAAAATAAAACATAGTTAAAAATAACATACTCGTATTGTATCAGAAGTTCTAAAAATATATGCAGTCTCTTGCCTTACCCATAGAACCATAGAACCATCTGGGTAGTCGATACGTGGTTATTTTTCCGATACGGTGGTAATAATTAATTAATTATATTATATGGTAATTTGGAAAAAAATAATAAATTAAGAAAAAGTAAGAATTTTTGAAACAACTTTGATAATTACAAAACTAAATAATCGAATCCATGATGATTTTTTTCCATTTCTATTTCGTTCACCGGAACTCATCTTTACATTTCGCCCCAGTATTATTCAGATTAAATTGAACTAGTGAAAGTTTCACTAGTTTGTGTAACCGTTTGCACTCAAGTCAAATCAAAATCTCTTTATTTATTTTTGGCATCACAAACGCACTTATTTACTCAAATTATCAAGTTATCACCATGACTCTACCACCGCATCAGAAAAAGAACCATTACTCGGAAGATACGGCTAGAAACTGAGGCCATTTTTATTAGAGTTTATGTTTTTATTTTTTTTTCTACAATTTTATGTTGCTTATGTACCAGTTGGCTTCTCTGCAGAAGTAAAAGTTTCCAAGCATCTTTGTCAACTATATAACCACTAGCAGGTGATGTAGTGCAATAGAGCTCACACGATCGTCCTTCCGCAGAGGGTTCACGATCGAGCTGGGCGCGGCGCTGACGGTGCTGGTGGCTAGCAAGGTGGGCCTGCCGGTGTCCACCACGCACTGCAAGGTGGGCTCCGTCGTCTGCGTCGGATACTTCTCAGAGAAGGCTGTTGATTGGAGCTTGTTTCGGTGAGTCTCACAACAGTACTACCCCCTACTCCCCCTACACATATATCCCTCAACGGGGGGCTGTACCTAATATAGGTGCCTATTTATATATCACTTGCTATTGTTTTTTTTTACCCGGCTTCATTATATTTCTTTATAACCGACTTCAAAAAGGAGGTTTTTATTTGTATGTCACTGATAGGTTCGTCAATTGAAGACTGATTTTGACAATTCTTATTTTGTTTGAAAGGGTCTCCTCTGTGCATGTATTTCATATTATCTTGTTTTGTTATATTCTTTCTCTGTCTTTGTATTTTTATCTTACGTGTGTCTTTTTCATTTATTTCTTTGTGGTTGTCAAATATTTTATTTCTTTCTTTTCTTACTCTCTTGAGGTGGTCCCATAGTCACCAAGTCGGAATCTGACGACTGGATCTCATGGAAATTAAGATGTATCCTCAAATTTTATAGACATGTACATTGCGAAAAATAACTTTAAAAATAAAATTCAACCGACTTCAAAAAACCACAAGTCACTATACACTAAAAAGCGAAAAATAACAAAATACAGATTTAATCCAAAAGACAATGCACGTACCTAATACTTTTTATTTATTTTTACTTATTTTGTTTAGTACACAGAGTTATGATTACTTAATAATCAATCTACTTATATTTATTTCTTTAACCGTGGCGTAATTGTAAAAATAAATCTTGAACCTAGAGTTCAAAATTAGTTCTTGCCCAAACCTATTACCTATAATTATAATAAAATATTTGATATGTGCTACCTACTGATCGGTTTGAAGTTGTTGCCAAGCCCGAAATAAACAGCTTAAACCAACACCGGAATATAACTCTACTGAAATGTCTATCTAGGTATCTACTACCTATTTGGCTTGGCACCGACTTCATACCGATCAGTAGGTAGCACAAACCAATAATTATATTTTATTATTAAAATTATATAATTCAAGTATGTACAGCCGGCCAGTTGTAATTTCGCACATTCTGCTTTTTAGGGTTCCGTACCCAAAGGGTAAAACGAGACCCTATTTTTTTTTAAGCGCGTTCATGTTCAACCTTCAAATGGTTGATAGAGATTGCTTTGCTAAGGATTTTATCGTCGAATCCTTTTTTCACTCTGGATTAAAATATGGCGATGGCGCCTAGATCTAGTATCTACTAGATCTGTCAAATATCTATTTGACAGTTTTTGTTTTGTTGTACAGGAACATAATATTCGCGTGGATGGTGACTGTGCCAGTGGTGGCCGCCATCGCTTCACTCAGCATGCTGGCGCTGGAGCTGTTCTGCGCCTGATCTCAATTAATATTTATAAGGATCTCGCTTTTGTCACCTAAGTGTAGGTCTGTGTCCTCATTCCGTGGTGACCACGGCCATTCGGGACCAGCGCCCTTTAGCTCGGTATTTTTAACATAAAGTGAATTCTGTCTGACAGATACATAATCGTATTCTATTAATTTAATAATCATAAAGCAGTTGGTTTCAGTTCTTCAAAGTCGTTGGTTAGTTCGGTGCGCGTCCAAAATAAAAGAGCCATGTTCTAAACTCGTAATTGTATAATTAAAAAATTTTAGAGCAGCTTTTTACACGTTAGTTTTTACTTATATATGCAGAGCTCGTGCTCTATTAATGGTTTTCTGTTTAAAACAAAAGTACTTCTATGTTTATTTGGTCCTTTTTTATGTTTCAATGTTTGCGGGATAATACTGTCTGTATACCTACTACTACATCAACAAGGGACGTAGGTAGGTATACGTCGCGCAAAACTTGATGGCGGCTGACTGGCGCATCACGTGATCTGCGCAGATACAATTTTATATACGATTTTGTTACTGCGCAGGTCACGTGGTGCGTCTGTCAGCCGCCATTAAGTTTGACGCGATGTATACCTACCTATATATCTATTACATAAGCCATAATATGAATATGTACTTCAAAGTGTGTTTGAATAATTAATATATATTTTTTTATTATTTATTTCCTTGGAAACAACTCTGTTACTGTAGTGTTTTGGATTGCAAATTGCAACATTTTGCAGGAGGAAAACCAGAATAAACATCATGTACACGTACATACATTATACATATATATTAATTAGTTTTCTTTTTGATATTAAGTAGAGGTGCATGGGTTGTGGCAGGGGTAGCTATATGTTACGTCGACAAGTGATATCTATAAGTAGGTAGGTACACACCTACTCGTGAAATTAAGATATTTTACAGATACCCTCGACAGTTTTTTTTTAAATTATTTTTATTTACAATAAGGGTTTTATAAAATCCGTCTACTTTTATTCACATACGTCCCGGCTTCGCATCACGGCACTAAAATTCACAGCATTAAATATGATTGTCACAATAAAACTGTCACACGACGATAATGTATAGCTAGCTCGGTATCTGTAAAAATTTCATAGAATGTATTAGGAACCCATAAGTCCTATTAATTCTTTAGACAAATGCTATTATTGAAGCGAGTTTGCCAAAGCTTCATATAAATTAGTTTCAATTGTTTACTGAGGATAAATACTATAAATTGATTTATGTAAGCAGCACCTACCTATTTTTCTTTGTTTGGTCGTTTAGCTAATTAATATGTTCAGAAATAGTAACTCAAAAGTTTCTATATGAGCTTATAGCTACTTATGTACAAAAATGTTGATATTAATTATTGTCCACGAATATTCTAGGAGTAGGTAAAATGAAAAACGATTAACTAGCCAAATTGGACGTAGATTCATTTTGATATTTAACTGTACTGTAGCACTTCTGCGAAGTAATTTATAGTATATCTTTATCGACCTACTTCAATATTATATGGCATCTACTAACTCTAAAATATTTTATTTTTCGCAAATGCGAGCACGGGCTTAGGTTTTGAAATATTTTCTTTCTAACTATACGTAGTGCTTTCGCTGCATCTACAGCATCTTTGAAGGGTAGAGTGGCCAGTATTTCCCATATAGTTGGATCTGAAACAGTTACCAAGATGTTACAAATACTTACTGACTTAGGTATTACATTTATATGAAGCATTAACGAATGCCAAGCGGTAAACTCAAATAAGGTTTTTCGGAAAATAAAATACAACCTACTACTGTGTACTTACTGACTTATTGCTAATAGCTGACCCTTGGTGTTGGCTCTTAGCACGCAGTGGTGGCGGCATTTCAAATCGAACACCGGCATTCAAATCGATAAAATTTCTGATATGAAACTAGCCACATTTAAGCCACAAGATTTAACTTTTGCAACATTTCATGAGAGTTTCGTAAAAGTTACTTTAGTCTTTAGCTGAGAGACATTACAGATATGTACGTACTTCTTGTCGTAAGTCGTTCTTCGCCACCGTTCGTCGCAAAAATACTCAAAGTTTTATTTGAGATTGAGAACACCACAGTCAGGATGGAATCATCCGTGTACATAACAACATGTTTCAATTTGATCTACATTAAATTTAAAACAAGCAGATGCCAGACACCTTACGTAAGCATCTCGTGGTAAGAACATGCGCCCATATTGGACGACCGTGGCCATGACTCTGAAAACCTCGGCCTGTTTAAATATATTATTTTTTAATGTTTCGATGAACCGTAACTACCTTGTTGAATTTAAAATTCAACTCGTTAAGTATACCTAGTTGTTATTTGATGCACTTACATGTTAGCAGCGTGTAAGAACTAACTACGATTTTACGACAGTCGGTGTCCATCTTTGTTAGAACATACTTATACCTACTAGGTGACATTGTTGAATAAAGATAGTTGAATAAAATATTGTTTTTTTCTTCCCCCTTCGCTTTTGCTCTAAGTTACCTATACCTACCTAGGTCACATTCAAGGAGCGTTTATGGAAAGAAATCGGTGGCTAGCATTGTTTTGTTTCACCACTTACCTGTAATAAGAATTAGATTAACTAGACATCTCAACTCGGTGAAGGAAAACATTCGGTGAAGTAAAACATCGTGAGGAAACCGGCATGTCCAAGAATTAATCACAAAAATTCAAGGACGTTATATCCACCAACCCGCACTGGGCCAGCGTGGTGGATTATGGCCCATACTCTCTCTATGAAGCTGATGATAACTAGACATATACCTACCAAGAACTCGTGTTTAAACTTAGTAGGTACCTACTAAGTTTAAACACGAGTTCTTGCACTTTCTTTGCAGTGAGGAAGTTTTATACTTACGAAATATGTTGAATTTTTGAGAAAATTATTAGAGAATTATAATCATGTATAAATATTGTAGTTATAAGGTTGTTGGCAATGAAACTTATTTTCATTCTTTCTTTAAAAAAATACTGCATTTTTGGACTTTTGAATAAAAGGTACCTACAGTTAGGCAATTATGCAGTTTAATCGATCTCAATTCCCATCAGGAAAGTTTCCCCGAAAGTAACCCGGCAGTTTTAAGTAAATTTTAAAATACTATGTCCATAAATTATGTATTTATATATATATTGTGTAATTATATATATATATATATATATATATATATATATATATATAATTACACAATATACTTTCACTTCTGAACTTCAGGAACTAAAATACAGGGTAAATAGGTTACCCTGTATTTAGGATATTAGTTCCTTCCTGTCTACTGTTTAAGTTTGTTTTAGTTTACATGGGTACATGGGTACATGACCGATCCCTAACTCCTAACTAGGAGTTAGGTTAGGCCATGTACCTACTCGTTTAATAAAGTGTGAGATTCAAAATTCAAATTGAAATTGAAGATATTTAGCTTACCTAGATACATTTAAATAGTCATATGGTTGTACAGTTAGAAATATAGACGTATACCTAATAATAACAAATTAACATAGTGGCGAGCCGGTTTCTTAATAATTTGGCGATGACGCCGGGTGGCGCGGCGGGGCGACTTTAGGTCTGGACCCCGCGCTCCCGCGTCTCGCATGCCCCTCGAGAAGCCGATGCGTCCGATCCGATGTTACTCGTATTATCAGTGTAGCACCAGGCGGATCAGACGGCAGCCTCTCACTACGGAACCCATATCATCTAGTGCGCGGAATCCTAGCTAACATTATCCATTGTGTGATTACCTACTCCATAGGTAAGTAAATGTGTTTATATCCATAAAATTAAAAATTAAGCCACGAAATATCTATTCAAAAAATAGAATTCGAAATTCAGTTATTTGCATAAACATAGGTAAAAATACAATTTTATTATAGGTTTTAATTAATATTATAGATCGCTTGTTATAACCGTCATGCGTGCAAATTTTTTATCAGCATTTTTTTTTGTTTTGTTTATGTTCCCTTTTTCAATTCTCGTTGAACGCTACAGGAGTTCGAAGCTTATACATACCCATCTAATTATATTTATACAACAAAAGGTAACGTTAACCCCTCCGAATGTTGTGGCGTACGGAGCGACGTACGTCACCGTCCGCGTCCGTCAGCGCCTAAAGCTTTTGTATGTATGAATATGAATGGAGTAAGTTTTATTTTTCCTATTCAAAGCTTTCCATATAAGTAAGCTTGTTTATTTGAGCAGTTTTATTTCATAGATTAGAAGAAAATAAGAAAACATTTGTATGTAAAAATATACTATTACATTATTTTACAACTATTTTAGTTTAGCCACAGGTTTAAGGTATAAAAGTAAATATATATTATAATAGATAAGTCATAGATAATAGAAGTTATAGGAAAAAATAGGTGGAAATATGAAGTTAGATAGCTACCTACTCAGGTATAATATGAGCTGTGATGAGTGTAGTTACAACTTATATTACAATGTTATTTTATGATTTCAAGCTGCTTTATAACCAAATCTCGTTCGAACGTGTTCACTGTTGCATATTGATTATTTACGAGGACTAGTTACCCTTCAAATAACTTTGTGCGGGTTTATTGGCCGAGATATATATTTTTAGTGGCATAACATAACACATCAGTTTTTATAGGTCTTATCGTTTTGAATTGGGTAGTGGATTATAACGTAATATTATTAACAAATATAATATTATATTTGTTTGATTGTACTTATTAAATTTAGCAGTTTCAATTTAGTTTATTGTTTCATATTTAACAGTTTTTAGTAGCAGTGAGCAAGCATTACTGTGGTCTGGTATAAAGGGCATTGTAGCCAGCGAAATTACTGGGCATATGAGACTTAATATATGATGTGTGCAGCGCTACGGTAATATGTTTGTTTGTTATGCTGGCGTTGTGCTTGCCATTAGGCGAGCGGCGAAATTTTTTTTATATATTATATGTGACATTATGTATTAAATTATATTTTACATTATTTTTATATTATATTACATATCGGAACCGAGTTTTGAGTGAATCAAACTAAAATAAAATAAAATACATACAAACTTCAGAACTCTTTTGCACCTCTCCTAAAGGTAGTCTTGAAAAAATAAAAAATATATGTTTTATTATTTATGTTAAAGTTTATTTGTACCGAGTTTTGAGTGAATTGAACCTAGGAATAAAAAAATTCCATACAAACTTTACCACCCTCTTTCACCCCCTTAGGGGCTGATTTTTAAAAATGAACATAGCCTATGTTTCAATTTAGTATTTAAACTATTTATATTCCAAATTTCATCAAAATCGGTTCAGTAGTTACGGTGATACGTGGTAATTAACAAACATCACACACACAAACTTTCGCATTTATAATATTATTAGGATTAGGATTATCTTTTTAGATTTTATTTACCATGTAGGTATTTGTTGGAATCGTCGCGATCATGGTGCTTGTAACAGTGCCGATATATTGGTAAATATCCCGTTTTTAAATCAAATTCTAGTGTCAGTGACCATCAGAGTTTAAGTACGTATATCTACAGAGTGAATATTTATTTTGGGGCATTTACTTATGTAGGTACATAAATATGGAAAAAAATTTTTTTTTTTGATTTCAACTAGGTCGGTTATAGTAATATAAGGTAGTAATATATAGTACGATTATATATATATATATATATATATATATATATATATATGATTTAGTCGTCCTCTTTTACTTTTTATTTACACCGCCGACCTCTCTCACTTCTTTAGTTCTTTCCATCCAAAGGTTGACTGAGAGATCGCTTTTAGCGATAAGTCCGCCCGTTGTATTATAGTCTGTAAGAGTATTTTGTGTACCTCGTTAATTTCTTGTTTGGTGTATACAATAACGCATTAATTATTATTGTTATTAGATATGAGTCAGTTGAGTTAAGGTACCTTCTAAGAGCTTATAGTTTAATTTATTAAATTGTGTAAGTATCTAATCTTTTTAATGTTTATGTTGATATTTATGTTGTACCTACTTCATTATTTATTTTCAAGGACAAGATGGAAAATGATAGCTTGCCACTATATCCTCAAATGGTGCCCCAGTCCAAGGTATGTACTTACTATTAAGTTAATTAACTAAGAGGTAGGTCAACCTACTAAGAAGTTTATTACTATTAGTACCTATCTTACTATTAGTTAGGTAGGTACCTAGAGTTCTAAAGCTTTGTAACATTTATGTACAGAATGAGTCTTTGAACAGGGATCCCTATTCCCTATGGCAATACCCTAGACCCTAAACCGTTGTATATAGAATAACCTATATATATAAAATCGTAGAACCCAAAAAATCTGTACATGAAAATCGAAAAAAAATCAAGCAGGGCGACGTAAAATGAGTAACTAAACATATTAAAACAGTTTTTTAAATTTTTGTTAGTTTGTTTGTTTGGACTTCTATAACTTAAGAACCCCTAATGTGATTTTGATGATGTTTCCACGAATATGCTTAACTGAATCCTGATTCTAATACAGGCTATTTTGAAAAATTTTGTTAAATCTGCTTATGGGGGAGATTAATGGGGGGGTGAAGTTTGTATGGAAAAAAGTTATTAGATTGTCTTAGAACCTTGAAACTCAGAATGAATACTTATAATAACTAATGAATAAATACGGGTTCGAGCATTTTTCAAAATTCAGCTTCTTTAAGCGATGACGACAGAAAATAGATACAATTAGTCTGACTTTGAAACGCTGTGTAGTCTACGAAAATGAATGAAATACATAGGTCTAATTATAATTACATAAAAAAATATCATGGTAGAAATATAATTTCAGCGTTTTTAGAAAACCTTACAAAATAACTTGGAATCTTTACACGAAAGAAACTATAATTATTTCAACACTTGAACATTAGTTTATGCAATATAAAGATGGCGTTAAAATTATAATTAGGTACATGAAAAAATATATTATAGAAATATAATTTCAGAGATTTTAGGAAATTCAACATTTGAAAATTAGTTTATGCTATAGAAAGTAGATGGCGGAAAAATAAAACTCGCAAACAGTAATTTTATGAAATGCATCAGACCAGTGAATAATGTTAAAATATGTTTCTTTTCCAATTAGCTTAGGTCGACGTTACCTGATTTATGCTTGGTATATCAGTAGGCACCTCTGAAGTGGTGTGGCTAATTTTGGCTTCAACCGTCCGGCTCAAACCGGCTCAAACCGTCCAAAAGCCTTTTAAAACCCTCTCCAGACTGTGGTCTGTGGTATGTGTGTCAGAAATGTGCTTCTGGCGTTTTTAAGGTTTTTGTTAAGAGGATAATTCTACAGAAACTTTAATGTACGATGAAGTGCCTTTGTTCAATGATGAATATGGTGGGGGCACCAAGTGTCTTTAAGAAGCATACTTTAGGCTGGACAATATACACTGTCCTGTCATTACCAGTAACAAAGAATGCTACTATTTATAGCTACACGATTTCTGTCAGCGGCGCTACCTCATTTGCGTTCCTCAACACAGTCGATAGTGTTGAACGCCGTACGTTCCATGCAGCCTGCAGATTAAGGCGCCTCCTGAATGACGACCAAATTTGGGATGAAATTTTAGCAAATGCAGTCGTGATACTTTACGACGTATGCGCCATTTGTTTGCCGGATGTTGGTCTTTTATGGGCTTTCGAGCTTCGTGCAACTGTTGGAGAAGTGTCTACACCATCTTGCCGAAGATAGAATAGAATAGAATCATTTATTCACCATAATAACAAAGTTTGTTATTCTAGGCAAGTCTCAATTACAAAAATTTCTTATGTCATTAATATACCTACTTACATGGAATAAAAAAAATTAATTACGTAATCATTAATTTGAATTGAATTATTTGCATTAAAATATTGAGATTTACATTATAATAATTAGTCAGATCACATTAAAATATAAATATAGTCAAGATTTAACAAATATTGATTAAACAACATCATACAAAAATGAGGATTCGCCAAGACGTCTTTCCATAAAGTCATTAAGACCGTAAAATGGATTATTTTCAAAATAATGTTTTATTGTTCGTTTGAAGGCCGTGAATGTTAGTTTTGTTAATTCTATAGGCAATTTATTGTACATAATGATTTTATTATAAATTCCCTATTTCTGGACTTTTGCTAATCTCGTCTTTGGCTGAAACAATTTATCCTTGTTCCTTAAATTATGGCTATGAGTGTCACTTTTTTTTAATAGTAAATTTTTTTCTGTGTGGATTTCTAGTAGACTTCTATAAACGTATAAGGATATGATAGTCATTATTTTATTTTCTTTGAAATATTTTCTTACTGAGGTCCGTTTTCTTAGTCCATTAATAATTCTAATCGACCTTTTTTGGCATTTCAATATTTTAATTATGTCAGATGCGTTACCCCAAACAGTCACAGCGTAACTTATCAGCGAGTGTGTATATATGCATAGTTAACAGTTATGAGTGTACTTTTGTTCATAAGAGGCTTAAGTTTTAAAAGTGGTAATTTGCACTGGCCAACTTCTTGCATAGTGTTTCAATGTGAGTCGAGTGAGAAAGAGTGTAGTCAATTATAATATCCTGTAAATAAGTTATCCGTAACTAGAACATCTTTATCTAAGCCTTTTCTAGATTGGTATTTCATTACGATGCTTTTATTTGGGTTAAGTATTATCCCGTTTGCTTCAAACCAGTTCTGTAATAATGCGGTAGCTTCAGTTATTTTATGACTTAATTTTATCTTACATTTATCTTTTATACCCAGATGGGTATCGTCAGCAAACAAACTAACTAAAGTCCAATTTGGCAAACAGCTTGCAAGGTCATTGATATAGATAAGGAATAATACTGGACCTAAGATGGACCCTTGGGGAACACCTATATTGGTGTCACCCATTGTGGAATTGATACCATTCACTGTGACAACTTGATTTCTATTTGCGAGATATGACTTCATCATATTCAATCGATATCCCGCCTTTATGCTCTGAGGAACTTTGAACAGGACGTGGACGTATCAGACGAGAGGGTGATAAATTGTTGTCTTACTATGCTACAAAATGTTGTCATTGCTATCGGTGGCGATTCATTAGACCGCGTAAACCCCGTAAAAATTGGTATATCGAGTGCATCTGGGATTCCAGCGCACTTTATTACGTTAACAATTGCAAGTTAAATTATGCTTCTTTAATATTGGACCACTCCGAAGTTGTGTAACGTAACTCGGCTAAAGGAAGTGTCGCTACAAAGGAACCTGCTTGAGCGTTAAACTACAAATACGATCCTGCATGGAGTACTGTAGCCATCTATGGGGTGGGTCAGCCGAATACCAACTGGCAGCTCTGTAATCTTTAGAACGTTGCCCAATTAATTTTATAAATATAACAATGTACTGGTGGAGAAGAAACTGACAAGTCTTAAAGACGGACGTAAACTTAGGTGTCTGTCGCTCTTCTATCGACAGCATTTCGGGAAGAATTGCACTAACCGATTCCTTCTTCTCCTTTCTACTTAAGGACTTCCAGGCGAGGAGAATGGTTTCCCCGTACGTACTTGATGTCCCACCGATCGGTACGAAGCATTTTGCAGATTATTTCATCATGCGGACTCCTTAAAGAGTAGAACGCTCTACCAGCTTTTTGTTTCTACATAGCTACAAAGTCTAGAGTGAATAGGCATCTCATGAGCAACCATGCTCCATCTTCGCTTTTCATCAGGCGAGATGTCGTCAAAAAATGCCCATTTACCAATTTTAAAAAATATAAGTAGTCGACGCGAACGAAGTAGGGACATTTCTCTCTACAAAAAAGACTCTACATCAGCGTTAAACTATAATCCACGTGAACGAAGTCACGGGCAACAGCTAGTAAGCAATAAAATTGATTTTTCAAATATCTATATTGGTATACATAAAGCTATTTTATTAAGTTTGAGAAGCTCGAGATGGATTCCTAACAACAAATCATTCCATCTTTAACAGTTAGAATAGTTGCCATAGGGATCCCTGTTTAAAACTCACTCTGCACTCTTTGTCTCTATAAGATGTGTAAGTAGATATAATAAATGTCTACCCACTTTTACATAGGACTGATACGGCAGATCAACAATTCACAATATCAACATTCATAATATCAACAGTTTCTTATACCAACAGCTTATTATATCAATCTTATGTCAACAAATGACTATAGTTTGTATGATAAACAGTTTACTAGATCAACTGATTAAAATATCAGTACTTGGAGATTTCAACTATTAAATATAATTTTTTTAGTTGGAATAGCGTTGGAAGGAGCGAGTGTGGCTCAGTGGAAGCATGTGCGACTTTTGATTCGACGCACCCGAGTTCAAATCCCGCTGGCCCCGCACCACTGACTTTCTTAAGTCATGACATTATGAATGTTGTTTTTTGGAGTGGTAGGCTCTGGCCGTGGTTGTAATACCACCCACCGAACAAAGCCACGCCGTCAAGCGACCTAGTCGTGTTTCAGGATGATGTTCGGTGAACCATCGGGGAGACGGGTCTGAGCAGCCGCTCAACTGTCGTCTTTCTCTAGATCTATGTGCTCCATCTTAGGCCACATCATTGCTTCACATCAGGCGAGATAGTGGCCAAACAGATCTATTAAGTGTAAAAAAAAATATATATTATGAGCTGTTGTTCTGCCGTATCAGTCCCCATAGTTATATGGTTTCTGTATACTTTATACTATAACGTATGGGGAAATTGCTATGACTGCTACCATGTATTGTATTATATTAATTGTAATTCTAAGAGTTATATGTTACTTGAATAACGGTTATAGCATTTTCCCTATAGGTGTTATTGGATATGCCTACTTACGCAAAAACAGGAAACTATGTAATAATCCTGATTTGACGCACTTGAATTCAGTTCAGTGACTAAAGCAGACAGCGTCAGGCAAAAAATATTTTTTGACTTGTGTTTTATAAATTAACGAGGTTTGTACATAGTTTACTATTGCTTACAACATTCGTCATAACGTCAGCTATAGATAAGTAAGCACCTATTGCGACTTTTCACGAAGGCTTCTTCGTAATGTGTGTATCTGATTAGGTAAAAAAAGCGGCACCTATTAGGTACCGTTTTTTTTTTGTTTTCGGTTCCCCTACAACAAGAAATACTTTTCCTGTTTTAGAATTCAGAAAAATTATATGAAATTGTTATGGGAGAGAAACAGCAGGCGCCGCGCCGCGGGCCCCCGCTACCGCCATGTCACCTACATGGCGGTAGCGGGGGCCCGCGGCGCGGCCCGTTATTATTATTACTTTTCATTGCTTTTAGGTGTTACCGAAGGAAACCATGAATCATCAGCAACCATCCATGATGGTCCCGCATCAGACGAACCAGGTACACCTCTACAATTACTAAGCATATCTAGTACTAAGCAACACTATAGAATATCCTGAGTTGATTTCAACACGTCTGGCCCTTGATTTTTTTAAGTATTTCATAGTACTATCACAAATTATAAGTAAAGTGGAATCTTCTCACTCGAAACCGATTCCTGTAGCTGCCAATTTTAATTTTGGAAGGCGTCAGAATCCTTCTGACTGCGATATCGATCATGTTTAGCGACCGTGATTGTACGTACGCAACGTAGGTACCTACCTACCCGCCTATTTGTCAGTTTTTAAAGAGGTGCAAGCGCTCTTAGCCAGTTATTTGATTCAACGGCTCCTTTCACATTCAGTACATTTAGAAACGTAGGTATAATAATATCTATTTTCCAGTTAGTGCTGTTGGGTCCCGAAAACACGGTGACGGTGTGCCCCTTCTGCAACGCGTCCATCAAGACGGCCGTCAAGTACACCAGCAATGCGCGCACAGCAATCGCTTCTGCCATCTGCTGTCTTAGGTGAGTAGGGAATTGTCAATTTTTTTTCTTCTCCCACTTGTGGGATTTGGCTTTGCACGTCTTGTGCATCTGCCAAAGCCAAGTTTCAATCGAGTTTGGTATGCAATTTATAAAAAAACCCTTTGTATAGAGGACGCGTCAGACGCGTCGTTACAGATATTTAGATAACAGTTTTGACCAAAGAGTTATAACTTCAACTTTCGTCATTGGTTCTGACTCACAACGGTTGGCTCTAAGATTTAGTATAGTATTAGATTTACCGAAAAAAGTTGTACTTCCAAAACAGAATGCATCCTTTTCTACTTATCACAAAAGTTACTTGAAATAAAAGAGACCACTATAGTTGCTCAATACCCAAAAAATACCCAATAGGGGATCGGACAACTTTCCAGAAAGTGTTTTAAATTAACCATAATCAATATATATAGCCATGAAAAATACCATTTTAATTAAATAAAGCTCTAAAAGTACCTAAAATTAAAGTTAAATATTATATTTCAACTAGTATTTCGCCGCGTGCGCGAGCTGCTAAAGCAGCTCGCGTGGGGGGGTGGCTGCTGTTTTTTTTAAAAGCTTCCTATCGATTACGGTTCTAAAGTTTTGTTTACCCTTTTTGTTTTGAAATCAAACTTTTGTATGGCGGCCATATTGAAAAAAAGCTGGATTTCAAGTGATTGTGTGGCGTGCGCGAGCTGCTAAAGCAGCTCGCGTGGGGGGGTTTTGCTTTTTTTTATAAAATCTCCCTATCGATTACGGTTCTAAAGTTATTTAAGTTCAGTTGTTCTGAAAAAAGACTTTTGTATGGCGGCCATCTTGAAAAATGGCGGAATCCAAGTGATTTTGTGGCGTGCGCGAGCTGCTAAAGCAGCTCGCGTGGGGGGTTGTTGCTTTTTTTTTATAGACGCTTCCTATCGACTATGGTTCAAAAGTTTTGTTTGGCTTATTTTTCCGGAAAAAAAACTTTTGTATGGCAGCCATCTTGAAAAATGGCGGAATCCAAAATTTTTTTTCATAATTGTAATTTTCGACCCAGAAAACCCCCCGATGCAAAATTTCAGTCGGATCGGAGCAACTTTCAAAATGGCCGCCATTTTTTTTTCTTTTTTTTTAATTTTTCCAACTTTTCCAAATTTCCCCCATCGTCCTCTATGACATTTGGTCGAGCACTCTATATCTATCTCTTACTGTTTAAAAGTTATTTGCATTTTTATTTTGTATGGCGGCCATGTTTTTTTGTATGGCGGCCATCTTTTTTTTTAAATTTTCAAAAATGGCCCATGTTTTGGGGCATATTTAGTTCAAGCGGTACCCCCATCCGATTTATAGTTTCCGAGATCCCTTGAGCAGTTCCATCTCGGAGACACCTTTCCATGGATTTCGGATTTTTCTGGTTGGTTTCAAAACATCCTCTATCCAACGGTACCAAACACTCCCCCCCACCATAACGGCAAGTCGGAGATCAATTCTGTCAATATGTCAGTCAGTCAGTCAGTGATGGTCTTCCAGTTTTATATTATATTAACTAGTATTTCGCCGCGTGCGCGAGCTGCTAAAGCAGCTCGCGTGGGGGGGTGGCTGCTGTTTTTTTTTAAAAGCTTCCTATCGATTACGGTTCTAAAGTTTTGTTTACCCTTTTTGTTTTGAAATCAAACTTTTGTATGGCGGCCATATTGAAAAAAAGCTGGATTTCAAGTGATTGTGTGGCGTGCGCGAGCTGCTAAAGCAGCTCGCGTGGGGGGGTTTTGCTTTTTTTATAAAAGCTCCCTATCGATTACGGTTCTAAAGTTATTTAAGTTCAGTTGTTCTGAAAAAAAGACTTTTGTATGGCGGCCATCTTGAAAAATGGCGGAATCCAAGTGATTTTGTGGCGTGCGCGAGCTGCTAAAGCAGCTCGCGTGGGGGGGTGTTGCTTTTTTTTATAGACGCTTCCTATCGACTACGGTTCAAAAGTTTTGTTTGGCTTATTTTTCCGGAAAAAAAACTTTTGTATGGCAGCCATCTTGAAAAATGGCGGAATCCAAAATTTTTTTTCATAATTGTAATCTTCGACCCAGAAAACCCCCCGATGCAAAATTTCAGTCGAATCGGAGCAAGTTTCAAAATGGCCGCCATTTTTTTTTATTTTTTTTTAATTTTTCCAACTTTTTCAAATTTCCCCTATCGTCCTCTATGACATTTGGTCGAGCACTCTATATCTATCTCTTACCGTTTAAAAGTTATTTGCATTTTTATTTTGTATGGCGGCCATGTTTTTTTGTATGGCGGCCATCTTTTTTTTCAAATTTTCAAAAATGGCCCAGGTTTTGGGGCATATTTAGTTCAAGCGGTATCCCCATCCGATTTATAGTTTCCGAGATCCCTTGAGCAGTTCCATCTCGGAGACACCTTTCCATGGATTTCGGATTTTTCCGGTTGGTTTCAAAACACCCTCTATCCAACGGTACCAAACACTCCCCCCCACCATATCGGCAAGTACCACTTCTATTTCTGTCAATTATATGTCAGTCAGTCAGTCAGTGGTCTTTCAGTTTTATATAATAGAACTAGTATTTCGCCGCGTGCGCGAGCTGCTAAAGCAGCTCGCGTGGGGGGGTGGCTGCTGTTTTTTTTTAAAAGCTTCCTATTGATTACGGTTCTAAAGTTTTGTTTACCCTTTTTGTTTTGAAATCAAACTTTTGTATGGCGGCCATCTTGAAAAAAAGCTGGATTTCAAGTGATTGTGTGGCGTGCGCGAGCTGCTAAAGCAGCTCGCGTGGGGGGAGTGTTGCTTTTTTTATAAAAGCTCCCTATCGATTACGGTTCTAAAGTTATTTAAGTTCAGTTGTGCTGAAAAAAAGACTTTTGTATGGCGGCCATCTTGAAAAATGGTGGAATCCAAGTGATTTTGTGGCGTGCGCGAGCTGCTAAAGCAGCTCGCGTGGGAGGGTGTTGCTTTTTTTTTATAGACGCTTCCTATCGACTACGGTTCAAAAGTGTTGTTTGGCTTATTTTTCCAGAAAAAAAACTTTTGTATGGCAGCCATCTTGAAAAATGGCGGAATCCAAAATTTTTTTTCATAATCGTAATCTACGACCCAGAAAACCCCCCGATGCATAATTTCAGTCGGATCGGAGCAACTTCAAAATGGCCGCCATTTTTTTTTCTTTTTTTTTTAATTTTTCCAACTTTTCCAAATTTCCCCCGTCGTCCTCTATGACATTTGGTCGAGTACTCTATATCTATCTCTTACCGTTTAAAAGTTATTTACATTTTTATTTTGTATGGCGACCATGTTTTTTTGTACGGCGGCCATCTTTTTTTTCAAATTTTCAAAAATGGCCCAGGTTTTGGGGCATATTTAGTTCAAGCGGTACCCCCATCCGATTTATAGTTTCCGAGATCCCTTGAGCAGTTCCATCTCGGAGACACCTTTCCATGGATTTCGGATTTTTCTGGTTGGTTTCAAAACACCCTCTATCCAACGGTACTAAACACTCCCCCCCACCATATCGGCAAGTACCACTTCTATTTCTGTCAATTATATGTCAGTCAGTCAGTCAGTGGTCTTTCAGTTTTATATAATAGAACTAGTATTTCGCCGCGTGCGCGAGCTGCTAAAGCAGCTCGCGTGGTGGTGGTGTTATTTTTTTTTTATAGAAACTTCCTATCGATTACGGTTCTAAAGTTATCTAAGCCTTTTTGTTCTGAAAACAAACTTTTGTATGGCGGCCATCTTGGAAAATGGCGCAATCCAAGTGATTTTGTGGCGTGCGCGAGCTGCTAAAGCAGCTCGCGTGGGGTGGTGTTGTTTATTTTTTTATAGAAGCTCCCTATCAATTACGGTTTTAAAGTTATTCTCTTTGTTCGGAAAAAATCTTTTGTATGGCGGCCATCTTGAAAAATGGCGGAATCCAAATTATTTTTTCATAATTATAATCTACGACCCAGAAAACCCCCCGACGCAAAATTTCAGTCGGATCGGAGCAACTTTCAAAATGGCCGCGATTTTTTATTTTTTTTTTAATTTTTCCAACTTTTCCAAATTTCCCCCATCGCCCTCTATGACATTTGGTCGAGCACCCTATACCTATCTCTAACCATTCAAAAGTTATTTGCATATTATTTTCCCCAATTTTGTCCTGAAAAAAAACCTTTGTATGGCAGCCATCTTGAAAAATGGCGGAATCCAATTTTTTTTTTCATAATCGTAATCAACGACCCAGAAAACCCCCCTATGCGAAATTTCAGTCGGATCGGAGCAACTTTCAAAATGGCCGCCATTTTTTTTTCTTTTTTTTTAATTTTTCCAACATTTTCAAATTTCCCCCATCGCCTTTTATGACATTTGGTCGAGCACCCTATACCTATCTCTAACCATTCAAAAGTTATTTACATTTTTATTTTGTATGGCGGCCATGTTTTTTTGTATGGCGGCCATCTTTTTTTTCAAATTTTCAAAATTGGCCCAAGGTTTGGGGCATATTTAGTTCAAGCGGTACCCCCATCCGATTTATAGTTTCCGAGATCCCCTGAGCAGTTCCATCAAGGAAACCACTTTCTGGTGATTTCGGATTTTTCTGGTTGGTTTCAAAATATCCTCTATCCAACCATACCAAAAACTTCCACCCACCATAACGGCATCTGGGAGAACAATTCTGTCAATATGTCAGTCAGTCAGTCAGTCAGTCAGTCAGTCAGTCAGTCAGTCAGTCAGTCAGTGATGGTCTTTCACTTTTATATAATATAACTAGTATTTCGCCGCGTGCGCGAGCTGCTAAAGCAGCTCGCGTGGTGGTGGTGTTAATTTTTTTTTTATAGAAACTTCCTATCTATTACGGTTCTAAAGTTATCTAAGCCTTTATGTTCTAAAAACAAACTTTTGTATGGCGGCTATATTGGAAAATGGCGCAATCCAAGTGATTTTGTGGCGTGCGCGAGCTGCTAAAGCAGCTCGTGTGGGGTGGTGTTGTTTTTTTTTTATAGAAGCTCCCTATCGATTACGGTTTTAAAGTTATTCTCTTTGTTCGGAAAAAATCTTTTGTGTGGCGGCCATCTTGAAAAATGGCGGAATCCAAATTATTTTTTCATAATCGTAATCTACGACCTAAAAAACCCCCCGATGCAAAATTTCAGTCGAATCGGAGCATTTTTCAAAATGGCCGCCATTTTTCTTTCTTTTTTTTTAATTTTTCCAACTTTTCCAAATTTTCCCCGTCGTCCTCTATGATATTTGGTCGAGCACCCTATACCTATCTGTAACCGTTTAAAAGTTATTTGCATATTATTTTCACCTATTTTGTCATGAAAAAAACATTTGTATGGCAGCCATCTTGAAAAATGGCGGAGTCTAATTTTTTTTTCATAATCGTAATATACGCCCCAGAAAACCTCCCTATGCAAAATTTCAGTCGGATCGGAGCAACTTTCAAAATGGCCGCCATTTTTTTTTCTTTTTTTTTAATTTTTCCAACTTTTTCAAATTTCCCCCATCGCCCTCTATGACATTTGGTCGAGCACCCTATACCTATCTCTAACCATTCAAAAGTTATTTACATTTTTATTTTGTATGGCGGCCATGTTTTTTTGTATGGCGGCCATCTTTTTTTTCAAATTTTCAAAATCGTCCCAAGGTTTGGGGCATATTTAGTTCAAGCGGTACCCCCATCCGATTTATAGTTTCCGAGATCCCCTGAGCAGTTCCATCAAGGAAACCACTTTCTGGTGATTTCGGATTTTTCTGGTTGGTTTCAAAACACCCTCTATACAACCGTACCAAACACTCCCCCCCACCATAACGGCAAGTCGGAGATCAATTCTGTCAATATGTCAGTCAGTCAGTCAGTCAGTCAGTCAGTCAGTCAGTGAGTGGTCTTTCACTTTTATATAATATAACTAGTATTTCGCCGCGTGCGCGAGCTGCTAAAGCAGCTCGCGTGGTGGTGGTGTTATTTTTTTTTTATAGAAACTTCCTATCGATTACGGTTCTAAAGTTATCTAAGCCTTTATGTTCTAAAAACAAACTTTTGTATGGCGGCCATATTGGAAAATGGCGCAATCCAAGTGATTTTGTGGCGTGCGCGAGCTGCTAAAGCAGCTCGCGTGGGGTGGTGTTGTTTTTTTTTTTATAGAAGCTCCCTATCGATTACGGTTTTAAAGTTATTCTCTTTGTTCGGAAAAAAATCTTTTGTATGGCGGCCATCTTGAAAAATGGCGGAATCCAAATTATTTTTTCATAATCGTAATCTACGACCTAAAAAACCCCCCGATGCAAAATTTCAGTCGAATCGGAGCATTTTTCAAAATGGCCGCCATTTTTCTTTCTTTTTTTTTAATTTTTCCAACTTTTCCAAATTTCCCCTATGGTCCTCTATGATATTTGTTCGAGCACCCTATACCTATCTGTAACCGTTTAAAAGTTATTTGCATATTATTTTCACCTATTTTGTCATGAAAAAAAACATTTGTATGGCAGCCATCTTGAAAAATGGCGGAATCTAAATTTTTTTTTCATAATCGTAATCTACGCCCCAGAAAACCTCCCTATGCAAAATTTCAGTCGGATCGGAGCAACTTTCAAAATGGCCGCCATTTTTTTTTCTTTTTTTTTAATTTTTCCAACTTTTTCAAATTTCCCTCATCGCCCTCTATGACATTTGGTCGAGCACCCTATACCTATCTCTAACCGTTCAAAAGTTATTTACATTTTTATTTTGTATGGCGGCCATGTTTTTTTGTATGGCGGCCATCTTTTTTTTCAAATTTTCAAAACTGGCCCAAGGTTTGGGACATATTTAGTTCAAGCGGTACCCCCATCCGATTTATAGTTTCCGAGATCCCCTGAGCAGTTCCATCACGGAAACCACTTTCTGGTGATTTCGGATTTTTCTGGTTGGTTTCAAAACATCCTCTATCCAACCATACCAAACACTTCCACCCACCATAACGGCATCTGGGAGAACAATTCTGTCAATATGTCAGTCAGTCAGTCAGTCAGTCAGTCAGTCAGTCAGTCAGTGATGGTCTTCCAGTTTTATATTATATTAATTATTGCCGCGCAAAAGGTCACCTCAGGTGTGTGACGTCATACGCTGGCCGAAACGTCAAACCAGTATTATTGTTCTGTGCGTCAAACTCAAACTCTACGAAAGAAAACTTGCAAAGAGATTTAAATACGTTTTGTGAAGTTTGGGGACTAAATTGAGTAAATTGTCGGAATGGAACGAAAACCATATCGTTGGTGTGCAGTACCTCAATGTAGAAATAATTCTATAGCTACTCCAAATAAATTATTCATTGATGTACCACGAAAAGCAGAAATGCGAAAAAAATGGATGGATCTAGCAAGACGAAAACACGAAGGGATGTCTATAACATCAGCGATTTTCTTTTGTGAGGACACTTCGATGTAAGTACCTTTAGATAGAATTTAAGCGGTGTGTAAAATAATAAGTTCCTTTTGTGTATGTATAGGTTATATTTACAAGTAAGAAGTTTAGTATAAGTGCTTAAATAATTTGTAATTTGTGTTATAGCTGCCGAATGATATGGAAAATTACATGCGATATCATATTATGGGCTTTGTAAAAAAATAATGATAAAACCTGGATGCCTTCCTTCAAAATTTCAATGTCAAACTGATAGGAAAAGAAGTTTGCCATCAACTACTAGTACATCTTGCCCCGCTGCTGTCAAAAGGCAAAGAATGTCTTTAATAGAAGAAGCCCTTGCAGAAATTAAACTGGAGACTAATATGGAAAAAGAAAATACAACTCAGTCTCTTAGTAAGTACCTAGCTAAATACCTACTAGTTTAATTTGAACCAATACCTTTTTCGGAATGGTTAACAATAATGACCAATTTACCTTTGTTTTAGATTTACAAACTGACTTTGTAAGAGAAGAACAGCCAAAAAGCCAAGATAAAGGTGTACAAGTTGTTTTTAAAAGTAAATACTTCAGAAGCAAGTATACACAAACACATAACAAATCCAAAAACATTGCAACATCACCATCTAAAACGTGGACAACAACCACATCGACATCTCCATTCAAAGTAGAAGAACAAGTAGAGCTATCAAGACCAAGTGTGTCTAAAATAAACAGATAATTCATCGATGGATCTATCACTTTACACCCCATCAATATCATTTCAACCATCATCACCTTCTGTTCAATCGTTAGTGTAAAATACCATCTGACAGTAGTAGCTTAAACAAAGAAGAAGCTAAACTAGAACAGGAAAGAGAAGCAAAGCAATCCCTGAATAATATGTTGAAAAAATTGAAGCCAAACCACGTTTTTATATAGGCATAACAAAGGATTGTTACTTTTTGGTTGATTTAGTACAAGGAAACACCAACATTCCAACAGACCATGTACTACTATGCTTGAAAAAAATTAGATTAAATACAACATTTTCAGAACTTGCAGATCAATTTGGAATATCGACATCATATGCAGGCAAAGTATTTCAAAAAAATATACCAATCATTGCTAATATTCTCAAACCATTTATAGTACAACTAGATAAAAAAAATATTCGCCTAGAAACCTACAGTTTTCCACAAGTACTATGTCACCATGCATCCTCCATAGCCTCATAGTCCCCACCGTCAAATCTTTGATTCCATAGTGGGAAGCACCTCACTGGTTGTACAAAGCTGATGGAGAAAAAGGAAAGGACTTTATGGAGTTATTTATTTATGAATTATTATGTGTACATACCTAATATTAACTTTAATAAATAAAACCATTGAATATGTAAAAAAATATTTTATTTTGAACTTTCATATAGAATAGGGTATACATTTCTTTTCCAAAATTGAGTTGAACTTGAAATATAGTGCTTTACTAAGGCCTCATTATAGCTTACTAATAACATTTCAACATGGTTGTTGAGTTCAAAATCCCAGTGAGCAACACAGAAATAACAATGTTTCAAATTTGTGACAAACATTTGAATTTGTATTTGTGCCATATATTTTTCTGTCACTTTATTATCTTTCAAATAATTTTTGTATGTTTTTTCACTGGTTGGGCATTTTATTTCAACGCATACTTCATTGTCAATAATACCATCTGGTGAACCAGCTATAAATGGGTATTGTGAGGAAATAAATAATCCGCAGGTCTTCACTTTCTTGCCAAGTGTTTTTTCCACTGTTTCTTTCACTTTTGTTTCTAATTCCCGACCTCTCTTCATTGCTTTTGTGTCTGGGGTCTTGGCTCCCATGATCATAGATATCAAAGACCCATCTGCAGTATGACATTTGCTAACTTCATAGGATTTTGAAGCTGTAATACGCCCATACCTGAGCTCATGCCACAACCTGTTCTTATATTGCATTCGAGAGTTTTCTTCAATCAGTTTAATGTTTTTCTCAGTAAAATACTGAGCTATTGTATCCAAAAATGTGTCACAATCACCGTCATCACAATGTTCAATGATTAAGTAATGAAGTGACAATTTCTCATACTCTTTCACTCTGCAGTTATTATATTTCAATAATTCACAGTTTGTGACATTTCGGGTAGCAGCTGCTTGGAGAAATTGTTCCAGCATATTATTGTGTGGAGCAGTCTGGGTAGAAGATACTCTTTTACCAGACGAAAGGTCCTTTGCAGTAACATACTTAACATTGGTACCAATCTGAGCCAGTTTAGATTTCTTCCAGTAACACTGTATTTCAGTACTAGATGGCTCCTCACTTCTCCTGTGGACCCACATCAGAAAAGCGACAGCATGTTTGCAACCTCCCATTGATGCAGCACAGTCATGACACTGAACGCTGACTACTTTTTCTTCTTTTTCATTTACTATCAGTCGCATTATACGCCTTTGAACGAATTTTGTGCTCTGGACACACTTTACATTTGATCGTACACAAATCCATATCTCGCCGAAGTTGGACGTATCCTATCGCATCATCCCCGTATGATTGTCTCGCTGATCTAAAAAGACGCAAAAGTAAAACATTAAAGTAAGTCATTATAAAAATAAAAAGGACATAACATTACATCAATTATCACAACCTACACTTTTTAGGTTATGTTTCCCTTTGTTATTTCCATACTCACATAAATTAGATCAAATGAAGAATAGCTGAAATACTTACATAGATGTTTTAACATTTCGAAATTCAGCAGCACAGAAGTCCGAGTTTGAGGCAAAGAAATTGCCAACCATCAATATATCCACTCTCGGCAGAGTTCTATTGTCGGCTTTTATATAGCTTGGTTCCATGTTATTTATTGTACAAAACAAGTTGTAAGCAAAGAGATAATGATCACTTGGGAGAATTGCACCTATTAATGGACTATTTTATTATCTCTTAATTCTAAATATTGTAAGATTTTATGAAAAGCAAAAACGAAAAGTAATCACAACACAAGCTTGGCACTCGTCACTCGTCATCCGCCTACGGATGACGTCATGCGCTGTGATTGGTGTTTCGCTTGAGACGAAGAACAGATTAAAATAGTCAGAATTTTTAGATTTTATTTCTTGATTTAAAAATATAAATCATTATTATTTCACAAAAATATTGATTGGACGATCTTTCTGGTTCGATAAACATTCGTTCTAACTACATTTTATATTTTTTCTCGATTACTGTCCGATCCCCTATTGTCTCCACTTTGTCTATATTTACTTACTTGTCAAATGATTATACATATATTGTACATTAGCGATGTCCTATTTTCATACTGATAAAACGTTTCGACCTCCGGTCTTATAAGAAAATGTTCAAAATTTTTTTTTTGAGACCGGAGGTGAAAAGTTCTCGTGTAAAGCTTTGAAGGAAGGGACTTGTTACGATGAACTGATTGTATGCTTGGAAGTAGTGTATGCTTTATTAACACTTTAGACTATCTCGTTTTTCGTTCGCGCTAGATAAAGCATACTTTAGCTATTTCACACCAGCCGACCTACATTCCGGTCCACGATCAAAAGTTTGTTTAGTTGATCGGGTGTTTAGTTCGTAGTTTCCTTTTGATTTCTCGTCCGACGCGTGCATGATACAAACGCATTGTATCATGCACGCGTCGGACGAGAAATATAATGTGATACACCCAGTAGGTATCACATAGAGGTGCATCAGGCAAGACGCGTCCACACCGACTACAACTGTGCACCGCGCAAGTTCGAGCGGTTCTGGATGAGCCGGTGTGGACCCGGCTATTGACTTTTAGACTGCTGGAACGGAATAAATTAATAACGCACTCTTTCAAAATACCTTGAATTTATTTATTTACTGTATACGCTAGTGGCGACATCTAACATCTAACCAATAAGAACGCTAAATATGCTTTTAAGATTGCATGACATACAATACAATAAAGAATAATTTCATTATTATTTATGATTATTTTAATAATTAATTACAGCGAGCACTACTATCAGTATTAACTAGGTATAGGTTGCGAAGCTCATCTTATAAGTCTTCGCTTCACAGGTATTTTCTGCAAACAAAAGAATATACTTATAAAAAAGAATATACAAAAGAATATACAACTCTACATAAATCAGAACACTAAATAAATGTTCAAATAATTTCTTACAATTGATTGAATTTTATTTATTATGTCAAGCAACCCAGCTTAACATACTGAAATTGAGCTGAATTACATTTTCCAATACTTAAGTCCAAAGATATTTAATGTTAGAAGTTAGTAGAGGGGGAGCCCCGCTCTTGTTCTTTTTGACCTCTGCATGTTTTTTATCCATGCGTTTCGCAATTCTGCTAACACCGGGAACCTAAAACAAGAAGAAGAACCTAAGTATTCTAAATATATTTAACATAATTAATTAGCTACAAGTATACATTTTATAAAAAAAACGACTTCAATGTATCTTCGAAGTCCATATACATATCGATGAAATTTATATGGAACTACTTCATCGCTATTCTAATCCACACTAAACACAACGCAAAAAGAAATTTCCACATCAGTTTATATATGACGGAGTTCCGAGGTAACAAACATATTATAAAAAAAAACAATCAAATAGATAACCTCCAACTTTTTTAAGTCGGTTAAAAATGAAAAATATAGACTGTGAAATTAACTAGAACATATTCAAGTGTGCCACTTGAATAAATTATGTTCTATTATCATATCTATATTCATACTATGGTTGTGAATTTTACCACATCACTAGACGAGTACATGAAATGCCAAACACGTCGATCGGTATGCAAAAATCCGTGTTTATTTAGATATGGGAATTCTTCTGCTCGTCATGTGAAGCTAAAATAGCACCTAGTGTAACTTACATACTTTTCAAACGTACGAGAAGGCTAGCACATACAAATATTCGCATTAGGAGGTGAAATACACAAATCAGACTTACCGATGAAATGTTATAGCCCTTGGTTTATGCTTTAAATCACTGACGTGGCTCTTGCAGCCTATCACAACACACGCCATGGTTCATTTACTTGTTGTTTATTGCTTGATATAATGTTTTTCCCGCAAAATTCCTTGGAAAACACCAAAACTACTGCACACAATAAAATACCAGCTGGTATCGACCAAACATCACCAAACGTCACACCCGTTGGCTGGTGGCCCGCAGGGTTTAAAGATGGTGCCATGCGCATAATGCTTTCTCTTTTTAACACATGCAAACGGCCTTTTGAGAAAAAAGAAATGTGTATATGTTTAATTGTTCATCTTTTTGTTTTACGTCTTATTATATAATACGTCTTTGGGTTGGCTGATGTCTGTACTGTCACCCAAACCCTAGATAAAAATGACCCAAACAAATTGTATTGTCTTCCGCAGTTGTTGCTGCTGCATTCCGTACGCCATGGACTCCGCCAAAAACGCCGACCACTACTGCCCCAACTGCCAGCGGTACATCGGAACCTATCACAAGTAACCCGGGCTGTCATCACAAGAATCACGCACAACAACTACAACAGCAAGCAGCGAGGCGCGTGACGTAAGATAGTGGTTGCATCATTGAGGGGTTGCATGTACTCAAGCGTTTTGCAATTACGTTCCGTTTCTCCAAAAATAAGAAAAATAAACATTGCAATACAAAAAAAACTAAGTAATTAATAATAATTATTATATCACTACTAAATGTTTACAGAGTAATCTATCGAAAAAAGAAATTTCCAGATTTTTCGACAACACTTGCATATTTCCTATTCAATTCTCATGTATCATTTCGGGCATACGATGTGTGTGATGTGTGATGTGTACCATACTATAAGTACCTAAATGCCAACGGTTTAATTGTAGGCAGGATATTTTGGTTGTCATTTGCGACTCGAATATTATAATATAGCATTTTTTGTATTGGTGAGATTCATGTTTATTTTTTATCTATTGTGATAGATAAGGATTATAATAGCACCTATGTACTTGTAATGTAATTGTTGGCAAAACATACATATCTTTAAGTTAGTGATAAGTACTTAGTTACATATCTAACTTATATGTGCTAATATATATGTGCCATCATTAGATTCATTATGCAAGACAGGACATTACGAATGATTACAAGAAGCAAGAGTGCTTCGCGCTTTGATGGTAGGATAAGCACGTCTTCGGAATGGTGATTTGTGTTTAAGTCTTTAGACGTCTTAACAAGTAGTACTATTAGGTATTCTGTGTCAATACTAAGGAGTGTTAAACACATATTCAGGTCGTCATGCACATACGCCGTGCCACGAAATATACAAAAGGCTCAGCTGGAGGGTATAATTTGATACCATTTGAATATATTAGTTTTATTGTTCAACAAATAATGCCGAACTGAATGTGCCAACCCTTAAGTGTATAACACGCATAGCTCACCTAAGATGGCAATAGCGGCGCGGCGGCGTTTTCTTATCACTGCCTAAGTAATTATTGTAGTTACTGTACTCTATACTGTGATGTTAAAGCATTTATTTTGTAGTTTTGATTTTTGCAAGGAACCACCTCTGTAAGCACTTCAGTGTCATGCTATACTACTGCAGGTCATACAATATACATTATATAATTATGTAGATAGTATATTATATTTATCAATGGTGTCTATACATATATATAGGTATATTATATATGTATTATATAATTATTATTATACATGTATACATGTATTATACATGTATTATATAGTAAGTACAATAGCATAAAACTATTTTTCATTGTTACCTACCGTCTGAAAATAAAAAATGATAAAAAAATTATGAAAATGACTGAAGTGCTTTACAAGGTCATGAAAGATATCACTTCACTTAGTCATTTATGCAAGTAGTAGGTATTTTATATTAATAGATTAAAACGCAGATTTCGCGAACATTGTATTTTCTTCTCATCAAAAACCATGGTCATAGGACCACAATTGTTTTTCTTTCCGTTACATATGACGATGATGTTATTATTATTGTGTGGTTAAGTATGACTTATGTTATTAGATTATGACAGTACATTTGTGCACTGAATTATTTTCCGGTAATCGTATAGAAATTCCAGTCTGAATGAAACAGGAAAAAAAATATTACTTAATATATTCAGTAATTTATCCTTACAATACCATATACACAATTATATAGATATATTAGCAAATGCACAATAGGGGATCAGACAACTTTTCAGAAAGTTTAAAATTAACCGTAATGAATATGTATATAGCCATAAAAATTGTAATTTAATTAAATAAACACATGAACATGTGACGTCACAATTTGTTTTTTTTTCGGTTCATAATACTGTTTCGCGGGTGAGATATGAATGAAGATACTTGTGGCGAATTCTCCTTTCCTATTATGTTATGTCTTGGCCCTGTAACCTTGCGCTTCTGGTTGCAGAGGCTTTCTCTGTCGTTGTTAAGTTCGTGTATCGGGTTGATTCATACGCCATAATTTCCGGGTATTGATACGCCACTAGCGACGTAGCGCTTGTAGCGTAGCTCGTCTAAACGTTCGTAGCAGTCACAACTTGGATGGGTGTCCGTTTGTGTGGTATTTACATCTGAGCGCTCCCATGCTTCAGAGGGCACGTTAAACCGTCGATCCCAGTTGTTGTCTTGGGACAACAGTCGTTAGGCCATGTCAGTGGCCTTCGGGCGGTCTAAAACTCCGATATCGAGAATGGCCACACATTCAAACGAGAGGAGTAGACTAGCGGCGTAGAAAGCTACGTTGGTGAGAGCGCGCAGCAGGCGGGCTCGCGCTGTATGTCCTCGCTGTAGGCGGCACTAGGCGACGTACTGGTTGGTGAGAGCGCGCAGCAGGCGGGCTCGCGCTGTATGTCCTCGCTGTAGGCGGCACTAGGCGACGTACTGGTTGGTGAGAGCGCGCAGCAGGCGGGCTCGCGCTGTATGTCCTCGCTGTAGGCGGCACTAGGCGACGTACTGGTTGGTGAGAGGGCGCAGCAGGCGGGCTCGCGCTGTATGTCCTCGCTGTAGGCGGCACTAGGCGACGTACTGGTTGGTGAGAGCGCGCAGCAGGCGGGCTCGCGCTGTATGTCCTCGCTGTAGGCGGCACTAGGCGACGTACTGGTTGGTGAGAGCGCGCAGCAGGCGGGCTCGCGCTGTATGTCCTCGCTGTAGGCGGCACTAGGCGACGTACTGGTTGGTGAGAGCGCGCAGCAGGCGGGCTCGCGCTGTATGTCCTCGCTGTAGGCGGCACTAGGCGACGTACTGGTTGGTGAGAGGGCGCAGCAGGCGGGCTCGCGCTGTATGTCCTCGCTGTAGGCGGCACTAGGCGACGTACTGGTTGGTGAGAGCGCGCAGCAGGCGGGCTCGCGCTGTATGTCCTCGCTGTAGGCGGCACTAGGCGACGTACTGGTTGGTGAGAGCGCGCAGCAGGCGGGCTCGCGCTGTATGTCCTCGCTGTAGGCGGCACTAGGCGACGTACTGGTTGGTGAGAGCGCGCAGCAGGCGGGCTCGCGCTGTATGTCCTCGCTGTAGGCGGCACTAGGCGACGTACTGGTTGGTGAGAGGGCGCAGCAGGCGGGCTCGCGCTGTATGTCCTCGCTGTAGGCGGCACTAGGCGACGTACTGGTTGGTGAGAGCGCGCAGCAGGCGGGCTCGCGCTGTATGTCCTCGCTGTAGGCGGCACTAGGCGACGTACTGGTTGGTGAGAGCGCGCAGCAGGCGGGCTCGCGCTGTATGTCCTCGCTGTAGGCGGCACTAGGCGACGTACTGGTTGGTGAGAGCGCGCAGCAGGCGGGCTCGCGCTGTATGTCCTCGCTGTAGGCGGCACTAGGCGACGTACTGGTTGGTGAGAGCGCGCAGCAGGCGGGCTCGCGCTGTATGTCCTCGCTGTAGGCGGCACTAGGCGACGTACTGGTTGGTGAGAGCGCGCAGCAGGCGGGCTCGCGCTGTATGTCCTCGCTGTAGGCGGCACTAGGCGACGTACTGGTTGGTGAGAGGGCGCAGCAGGCGGGCTCGCGCTGTATGTCCTCGCTGTAGGCGGCACTAGGCGACGTACTGGTTGGTGAGAGCGCGCAGCAGGCGGGCTCGCGCTGTATGTCCTCGCTGTAGGCGGCACTAGGCGACGTACTGGTTGGTGAGAGCGCGCAGCAGGCGGGCTCGCGCTGTATGTCCTCGCTGTAGGCGGCACTAGGCGACGTACTGGTTGGTGAGAGCGCGCAGCAGGCGGGCTCGCGCTGTATGTCCTCGCTGTAGGCGGCACTAGGCGACGTACTGGTTGGTGAGAGCGCGCAGCAGGCGGGCTCGCGCTGTATGTCCTCGCTGTAGGCGGCACTAGGCGACGTACTGGTTGGTGAGAGCGCGCAGCAGGCGGGCGCGGCGCGTGGCGGCGGCCTCGCGCTGTATGTCCTCGCTGTTGTTGGCGTTGAGCTCGAGCGCGCCGGCCGCCTTGACGGCGCAGGCGCGGCGGCCGCCCTCCCCGCGCCGCGCGTGCAGCGCCACGCCCACCTCCAGCAGCGTGCCGTCCCACAGCGTGCCGTAGTACCCGTCCATCGCGTCCGCCGCGCTGCCGGTCTGACAACAACAACAACAACTGTACACTTCACACACAGGCCCTCCAAACAATGGATATATAGATAACGCAGAGCTAGTCTTTCTTTTCCTTAAAAACGACTTTTTGAAGGTCTCTGAACGACTTTTTGGAGAAAGAAAGTGCATAATGAAGTGCGTAATTCACCGGTAAGGGTGTATGAACTACTCCCATATTAGTTATGCATCATTTAAGCATATAACAAATATGTGGATATACTAACTGAAATTTAATATTAAGTTACGAAACCACTTAGAATATGACATTTATACATATGTAGGTATCTAAACGCTTGATATAGGAATGCAGTCAAGTGGTTTTAGTTTTTACTTCTTACCGATCGAAAAGCGTCCGGACTCGGACCCGGACAGCGGTGAGTGCAAGTGTGGCTACCTCAGCCGCCACATATTTCAACGACATGATCACAGATGGCGCTGACATAAAGTAGTGTAAACGCCCATACAAAGTCGCAGATTTCTATAGAAAGCCTAAATCGCGCAAAAGAAGTTCGACAGATAATCTATACAAGTTCCAAGTAGGTTCTGTCGGATAGCTGTCCCCGGGCCAATAACACCTGGCTCGATCGGAAGATCTTCCTTATGAAATGGAGGCGCTTCTACAGTGGAAACATATATCTACCTAAATATCCACCACCCCCACTCCTCCATATGAGTGTGTGTGTAAGTGTAAAAGACGACTCCTTTCTACCATCGGACTACAATACGCACGGAAACTCGGCATTCGTACATGGTTGACATTCCTCCTGCCCGAACAGTGTTTTGCTTCGACCTTTTTAATGCGAAACGCTAAGGAATGGAACACCTTACCAGCTTCTTTGTTTCCCGATTCTTATAATCTAGGTGTCTTCAGGTCTCGAGTGAATCGGTATCTAGGCAAGCATGATCCATCGTCGACCGCGTCGTCACTTTCCATCAGGTGAGACTGCGGTCAAATGCATTTTGTTCAGGCCGCAAGTGGACAGATGCACCACCAAAGGTGTGAAGTCGGCGCAAGATCGAAGCCTACGTAATAAGGTCGCAAACCGCAGCCTACTTCTCGTCATTATACGACATATTTTTGTATCGATATAGCCGAATTACGTTTTACTTCGATTGTACTTTTATATCAAATAAACACCGTTTTTATTGGACAAAAGGAAGTTTTCACCTATCCTCAATACACATCTTCAATATATTTCTATTCGGTAATAAAAAACGTACCTTCTCCGCGAGGCACTTGAAGGCGGTGGTGTAGTCGGGCTCGGCGGGCAGCTGGCAGAGCGCGGCGGCCTGCGTGGGCGCGTGCAGCGCGAGCGCGGCGCGCGCGGCGCGGCGCGCCAGCCCCGCCTCGTCGGGCGCGCGCCGCGCGAAGTGCCCCGAGCCGGCCGCCAGCGCGCACAGGTACCGCCGCAGCGCGCCGCCCCACCGCCCGCACGCGCACTCCACGTCGCCGTACAGCCGCAGCCTGCACGCACACATCAAAGATTCATTTATTTATTGGAGAACCAACAGCTCTTACAATAACAATATACAGAAGGATAGTTAATAGAAAGCCAATTACAGGTACTCACGAATAGATACTAAATAGATACACATATATGAACACTGAGACACACTGACGAAGAAAATTTGCTAAGATTCATGAAGTATAGTTAATAAGATACATACAAGATAGATACATAAGATGGAAAATTTATAAGTGTAGATAACAAGGTAAGTTACGTATTATTTGAAATTGAAGTCAGCACTCTACAGTCCCTAGTCGTCTGCTAAGAAGAATTCTCTGCTCAGCCCCCGCCTTGGAATATATATGTCTAGGTATACTATTATACAAGCGAATTTCAGTAAACTACAATTTGAAAGCCCCCGACACAAAAAACCTATAAAAAGTAAAAAAACGGCTGAACCGATTTTGATAAAACATGTCTAAGAACCACCACCGGTGAAAACCTGCTTTTAAATAAACGCAAGCAAAGCGCTTCACCCGTTTAAGAGCTACGGTGCCACAGACACACATAGTGGTCGAACTTATAACACCCCTCCTTTTCCGTCGGGGGTTAATAAAAATCAATCAGAGCCAATTACACACATTAAAGATATTTTTGTAGCATTAGTCCCAACTTCGATTATAGCGTATGTGACATCAAATTCGGTTGGGTGTCTACGAAGATGCAGCTTGACCTCTTCGCAGTATGGTTCGTGTTTCCTTAAATATTTATAAGTTATGAATTTAAAAGTTGAATTTATTTACAACTGTTCTGCTAAATAATAATGGAACTTACCACGAAGTATTATACGGGTACAACTTCAGACTCCGCTCCAAAAGGTCAGTCAACGACTCCAGTACATGTTTCACACTATAGTTGTTGCTGTTCGAGATCGTCGCCGGCCACAGGCTCGTGTACTCCACCACGAGATCCAACGACGCGTCGTCGATGAGAAGGTTGTGTATCCTCGCTAGGAGAGAGAACGCTACGCTCACTGCGATCGGTTCCCGTAAGGTGGCGAGAAATGCGTTGAATGCGTAGCGCGCCTCAGACGAGCCCGTATCGCGGTTGTGAATCGCGCCGCTAGCGCTGCGTTTGACCGCGCTGGATGTTGGGTTGGTGTATACGGCGAGAGCTGTTGTGGAAAGATTTAATATAGTTTGTCATTTGGAGTTTTATATTTAACTAGCGACCCGCCCCGGCTTCGCACGGTTATTTATTATACATATAAACCTTCCTCTTCAATCACTCTATCTATTAAAAAAAACCGCATCAAAATCCGTTGCGTAGTTTTAAAGATTTAAGCATACATAGGGATATAGGGACAGAGAAAGCGACTTTGTTTTATACAATGTAGTGATGATAGTGAAGGCATGGGAAAGTTCTTTTTTATCTATGTTTGGCCACTATCTCGCCCGATGTGAAGCGATGATGTGGCCTAAGATGGAGCACATAGATCTAGAGAGAGACGCAGATGATGGCTTTTAAAAACCGTTAAACAAGTCGTTTGCTGGAAAAAATTGTTTTTGGCCAAAATCGGTCAATCAATCAATTTATTTAATTATTTATCGCTAGAACGTTGGATACAAAGATAATAAATAATAAAGATAATTCCTAGCATTATACCATAACAATGGTTATCCAAAAATATATTAAATAAAAATTAAATTGACATTGTCAGATAATTTTAAATAATGTCAAAATGTCGTCAATTTAAATGTAATGTATTAAAAAAAGATATATAGAAAGCAATGAAAACTAAATATATTCATATTGTAACATTAATTAATGACAAAAGTTATAACATAATATTTTATAATAATTTAATAATAAATAAATCATGTACTCTTTCAAATCATAAAATCATTTTTTAGCTAGCCATTGCATAACATAGCATCAAAAATAAGTTTACTGTGATGCTGGTGAGTGCGGCGCATGGTTGCTTTAGTTTTTACCTCCCACTCGCACGCGTTCGCAAGCTACGTGAGGGAGCGAGACTGCGCTACATACCATAGTCCCACAGCGGGCGCGGGAACTTGCGACTACCCTTCCCGCGCTGCAGTTCGCAGCAGGCGGCGCACAGCGCGGCGGCGAGCTCGCCCGGCCCCGCGCATGCGCCCGCGCCCTCCCACTCGCACGCGTTCACCAGAAGGCTCCAGCACGCTTCTACCACCTGTACGGTAAAGACACCTGTTGTTATAGAATGCCATCATGCGGTTACCTTTTAAATTGCTAGTAACTTCGACAGCCTCTGGTGTCATACACTACTAAAGTTGCGGGTTCGATTCCCGCGACGGGACAAATGTTTGTGTAAAGAAAAAAAAAGCACATACATTTGTTTTGTGTCTGGGTGTTGTGGGACCATGGTCCTTATAGCTCCTGGTTCCCTAGATACAGGGAATCCTAGTTAGGGGCCAGGATCTATGTATGTAATCGTTGGGCGTATTTATTTTTTTATTATATTAGTCGCAAGAGTAGAAATTTTTTTACCTGCGGTCTAGGTATGATGCCGTCACCCGCGGTGACCGCCGCAATGCAAGCCTTGGCTTTATTGGCGATACTCTTCAAGTTGAGCCGGTGATGCGGCCATTCGCTGAGCACGACGTTGATCTGCAGTAACAGGACCTCCCACGACAGCAGCCGGCAGAGGCGGTAGAGGTTGGGGTCGTTGCCCCCGCCGAGCTGGCTGCGAGCCTCGCCCTCCAGCACCGAGAGTAGGGAAAGCGCGGCGCGCGCGCAGCCCGCCTCGGCGCGTGCGCGCGCTGCACCCGACACCACATACCCGAAGTCCTGCAAGAACCCTCTCGGCAGCGACACGATCGCGTTCCCGAGCGCGCCCGCCGGCTTCCACGACGGACTCAGCTTCCACAACGGCGACGGCGCCTTCATCATCGCCAGCTTCACCAGACACATTCGCACGTCGTCGGCGGTCGACGACTCGATGAGACGCTTCTTCAGTTTCCCCATGTCTAGTTCTGGGACAGTATTCAACTCGAAGTCTGGCGTGTCCCAGTCATCCGTCAGTAGTTCGGGAGGTAATTCCATGCTTTCGTCGTCGAGGTTGATCGGATCGTTCATGATCGTGTGCAGCTGTTGGTTGGTGATTAGTTTCTGTCTGATCCTTTCGGCTTGATCCCCTACGTGCTTCCTCAAGTACTCCTCGATTCTGTCAATGGGGAGACGACACTGCGACGTAGCTAGGTGAAGGAAGAACATTCTCAAATTGTCCCAATCTGCTTCCGACAAGTTGGATGTTAAAACTGGCCCGAGTGCCCAAAATAGTAGGTCAAAGAACTTTATTCCAACTGTCTTAAATTTGTTAAGGAAATCGGGATGTGTGGATGGAATACCACCCTCGAGGGCATATCGCACCGCGTTCAAAGCCGACACTCTGTTGAGGAGATCTCTAGCCACTGTGAATGCGCCACTCGATGAAGAACCTTGGATATCGAGCTCAGCCACTTGTCTATGAATCATCGGGATCTCTCTGGCTAGATTATCAGCTTGTAGCACAGCTATGATCCCAGCATAATGATTAGCAATAGATTCTTGCAGCTTTTGCAATAGTGATGGTTCTTCATTTAGAAGTTTAAATCCTAAATTTAAAGCCCTGATGTAGCCGACTATGTCATCATTTGTCATACTCGCATAGTAAAACTCACCCCAAGGCACTTGTTTCTGTGATCCATATCCTTGGATAGAAACATCTTTTTCTAATAAGTTTGAGTTTTCTCTACACCCGAGAATGTGTTTCTTGGCCATATCATGTTGTCCGTAAAAGAAGTAGTTGTAACAGAGATCAAAATGAATTTGCATTGCAAGTTCATATTGGCTTGTCACATTATCGCCAGCATTCCAGTTGTGGTGCATGTCATCAGAGTCTTCAGTGAGATGAATGAAAGATTCCATGATTGGAATTTTTATTCTTGTAGGATCTTTACGAGAAATGTCATATTGACATAACATTTCTTCTAGAAACTTGATGCTGTGCATGCGAGATGCTTCACACATTCGCAGAATCTTTTCGAAGTTAGGATTTAAGGGAGAAAAGCCAGTGTCTCCTTGCATGCCAGGTCTGAAAAAATTAAAAACGGAATAGGTACTACCATCTTGATTTAACAGGTATCACTTTTCTATAATTGACAGTATAATAACCATATACCTATAAAATTATAGTAAAATTGTCTTACTTACAAATGCATGTATGACATTTTCGTTGACTTAGCATAGAGAGCTGTTTTGACTGGGAATCGGACAATCCATCTGTGGTAGAGTGTCAATGCAAATTGGACTTGAGACAATGCTAGTAAATCTGCTGGTATTTCCTGAAACAATATTTTATTTATTCAACAAAATATGTTATATAATAATTTTTTTTACATTTACAAAATGGCTTCTATATGAAGTCAGTAATTTAGTCTAGTAGCTTTAGTAAGCAACACACCTTTAAGAGAAATTTAACTGCCAAGCAGTGGTAACATGACTGTGTTCAGAAGGCATTTTGTGACTTTTATATTTCATCTTTCTGGGCCTTCCCAAACTTCAAGCTCAAATCTGTAATTATTAAGAAATCTTATAGCGAATGTGCAACATACTTGGGGGGGCATTTTCCCTTATGCACACCTGTTAGTGCATCACATATGACAGGTGTGGCTGAGAAGCAGAACAAGATGGTAGGTAAACAAGGATTCTAATTAGGTTTTTTCATTGTGCAAATACTGAAGAGAATAGTGATAAAAAGTAATATAAGCGTGTATTTATTTATTACCTGTGGGGGAACAGAAAAAGCTGCATCAGTAGCCATGTAGACCAGATCATGCATCAGTTGCTGCTGGGATTGAGGAGCCAACTTTGTTTCAAATATATCTGTAATAAAGACTATACTGTAACCACTTTCTTATTGACACAACATATATGATTTATTTATTTAAGGAAGACCAGCTTATATGTTTTATTATATATGTATATGTTTTATTTCTTATTTAAGTGACTATAAAAACTAGGTAAGCTACATGTTTTTGAAACTTGAATAATAATTTCAGAACGCACAGTGAACCTGAGATTTGGCTAGTATTGACAATAATGTTAATGACTTGACATACTTAAATTCCAGTGAAGTGAAGCTGCAACTCTTAGTGAAAGAATCTTCAATGCAAGCTGTTTCCTCGTGTACTGTGGTGGGGCCGGAGTGCCAGATGTGGGTGGTGTGGGAGGAGCATCGATGTCTACAACTCTCTCGCTTGTCGGCTTCGAGTTGTTTCCTTGCTTATTGTCAACAGACAGGAACTCTTCAATTAGCTCACATGCTGATGGTTCTGTCGATGAATAATAACTAAAATGCCTACTCTCCGTATGTATTTCTATCTCAAATCGAGATTAAAATAATTAATTTAATTCGTTATTTATAAGAAGACAAACTAATGTTTGAGGTTATATTTACATACAACAAACCTGGGTTTGGCCTGGATAGGTGGTTCTTTAGAAGATTCGGATCGAGGAGGAACTCAAACCATAATATTGTGTCGGGAGAGATGGGCACGGTGCCTGGTCGAAGCAAATCCACGTCCATTATTGCTGTTGGAGTAATTTATACATGGAGTATTTTGTTTACCAGTAGTAGGTATATTATTAACACATAACACTATGCTTCGCCAAATGTAATGAACAGAGATAGTTCAAGTAATTTATTTATTGTACTACAAATATTACAGAATAATGAAAAATATTGTATTTTGCTCTGCTGTATGAAATTGACAATATTTTACTGAAAAATTTGACAGTAACATTGACGTGACGGTACAGTAACTGTCAAACTGTTAAGTTTTCTGTACACAGTTTTTTCGTTTATTGTAGAAATCGAGAAAAAATCTATAATGTAGTTAAAACGAATGTTCGTCGAACCAGAAAGATCATTCAATCAATATTTTTGTGAAATAATAATAATAATGATTTATATTCTTAAATCAATAAATAAAATCTAATAATTCTGACATTTTTAGGGCGCGGTCCAATTCATGCTTTTGGTACCAAAATCACGCTCACAGACGTTCCGAATGGTGCCAATAGCGTAAAGCGTTTGCACGTCAATAGGTATAATGTCATCAATGACGTCACTACTCGGCGCATACCGTGCTCATGGTCCCACGCGTGTGCACTGTGTGTAGTTGTGTACTCTACGACTCTACGTCATTCGCGCTGTGAGCATGAAACAGGACTCGTTTTGGCATGTCTTTATCCCCTAGTCTGTGGTTTTGGTGGTTTATTGTGTTTTCGAAATTGTTTTTTGTTGTGGTCTTACTCAAAGAAAAATACTTTACTGTGAAATTTACTTCTTAATATAACTATTTACTTAATTTTATTTTGATTGACATATTCATATTACACGGTTTTGTTCTCTTTGACAGTTGGCATCACAGATTAAACAATAATAGCTTCTATTTGGCATCATGCTCACCAAAGATAAGCTCACGGTCGGTCCAAATCGACAGTCATGCAAACAGCTGTAAGCGTGCATATTGTGCATATTTCATGCGGACCACTTGTTTGCACACTTTCGTATTTACTGTTGGCACGTCCCGGACCGCACCCTTAATCTGCAGGGCGATCATGTATTTTTTGTTTCAATCAATTTCAATGAGAAACCAGTTACCCGACAAATTTACAAAGCGAGATTGTGCTATGAATCGTTATGTATACCTACGCCCAATCTATTCAAGTTTACTGTGTAATACGGCTCTTATTGAAATTGATTGAAACAAAAAATACATGATCGCCCTTCTGTTTTTCATCTTAAGCGAAACAACAATCACAGTGCATGACGTCATTTGTAGACAAATGCCGTGAGTCAAGCTTGTGTTTATTTTACGTTTTTGCATTTCATAAAATGTATTTTTGGTAATTTTTTCGTTCCATTGAGAGATGGCTCGTGTCCCAGCAGTGTGAACGTGATGGGCTGATGATGATGATGATTACTACAATATCGTCCCCAAACTTCACAAAACGTATTTAAATCTCTTTGCAAGTTTTTTCGAAGAGAGTTTGTCGTTTTCTACCTACATATGACGTCACAAGTTTTGAGGTGACCTTTTGCGCGGCAATATTTGAAACATAATATTTAAACATAGTTTTAGGTACTTTTAGAGCGTTATTACCTCAGAGTTATACCTAAGTAGGTAGGTACCACACTGAGGCATCAGGGAAGACTCTGTATGGTCTGGAGGGTGCAGCAGCTTGTTGCCGACGGTCTTAAAAAATACATAAGTAAGCACCTACCTACTCGAAATATGAAATTTATTAAAATATCTTAGTAAGAATAATATTTTTTGACAGCCTCTGTGGTGTAGTGGTTGGGCAGGTTGACTCAAATCTCATACATTCCCGGGCCCCTCCCGCTGGGAGGGGGGCGTGCGGGGCCCGCCGTGAAGGCGGGCGGTCGTCGCGTCGGTGGGGGACTGGGATGAAAAGGCTCTGCCGGTTTCCCAGTCCTCCTCCGCACAGACGATGCCGGAGTGCCGCTGGGTTGTTTAGTGGGTATACCGGTCTCAGTGCCGGGAGTCCCACATACCCCTTCATCCCCCGATGGGGGGTTATGCGTAAAGCATTTTTCCCAGCAAAAAAAAAAAAATCTCATACATCACTGAGGTTGCGGGTTCGATTCCCGCGACGGGACAAGCGCAAGCATTTGTTTCATGTCTGGGTGTTGTGGGACCATGGTCCTCATAGTTCCTGGTTTCCTAGATACAGGGAATCCTAGTTAGGGGCCAGGATCTATGTAAGAGACCGTTAATAAAAAAAAAAATTACCTAGTCTCTTGACGACACTGGCTGTGCACAACCTATAAAAGTATTGGTATTTGAAATGTCTAGGTAAGGAACCAAAGTATTTCCGTTTATAGAAAAGATCCCTAGTCTAGAAAGCTGTAGGATGATTTAGGAGTGCCTTCAATAATATTTTTTATTAATAGATCGAGATTGACTGCATTGGTTTATGAAACATTATTTACCTACCTACTACATACATAAATACTAATAGTATACTATGAGGTAGGTACTATTAGGTATTCTGCGCTAAGAACGCTGCGATGATAATTATTTATCGAAATCAATTTTATCATTATGTTTATTAGAATCATTTATTAAACTCTACAAAGTAGGTAATAAACTTGCTAAGACTAAGGTAGGTAAGTATTTAGGTACCTAATCAGGGTGTTAGCAGTTAGCGCTAAATCTAACACCCATCTGCGCTACGGTGTGTAGCAGCGACCCAGTGCGCTATCTATCCGATAACCAATTGCCTATCGACAGTATGTTGTTATCATTTACTCTTCAGCGGTCGTGTTACATCGTGAAGGACCTATATTATAAAAATACCGGTTGTGTTTAGTGTCGTCCTTATGCTAAGTGTATTTAAAGTGCTAAACATATTCGTAATTAATATTAGGGTTGACTGACGTTTCTACGCACACAAGTAAGCGTTACCTGTTGTTTTTGCCTGAACCCTACTAACCTGAGTATATAATAACTGGTAGATGTACTAGGTATATTGTAAGTAGGTATAATGTTCAGCACACTCCTATCGTCAACTAACGTTTTTGATAAAAGTTAATTACATCTAAAATCAAAGGTTACCTGGAAGAGATCGCTTCTACGGATAAAACTCGTTCTTACATTTCTTTTAACTATCATTTTCATTATTTTGTAAACTTGTTATTTCGTGTGTACCGTACCTACTTATATACCTCATCATCATCAGCCCATCACCTTCCCACTGCTGGGACACGGGCCTTCTCTCATAGAGAAAGGATGGGCCATAATCCACCACGCTGGCCCAGTGCGGGTTGGTGGATGATTTGTTTGCTGTTTGCTTATATACCTACCTAACAAAAATCGTTGCCTATTATAAAAAAAATGAAATGGATATTTTATTTAGTTTATATCAAAAAGCTAGAATACCTAGTACGTCGCTTATTAGGTATTTCCTTTATTATCATTTTTGGTGGCTGAACTGGCTGAGCTTATCGTTTGTTATCACATCACATCAAAAACGCTGTAATGTTAAAAACAAAACAATATAAGGAAATGTGTTCTCAATAAAAACAAATACATAGCATTATTTCCAAAACGTGTCTGTTGACAATAGGTACTCGTTTCAATACGTCTTTATTTATCAAACTAAATTGATTGATAGGTATTTGTTGGTTCACATTTACTTTGACATTGTTACACAATTTGCACATTTCTTTTTGTAACTGAATGACGAGACGAGCTGGACGTTTGCCTGATGGTAAGCAATACGCCAGCCCATAACAATTACAGCACCACCCAGAACTTAGTTTTGCAAAATCCTGCGCGGCGCTGCACTGCGCTCGTAACCCTGAGACAATTAGCTTTTGTGTCTCATAATGCCCAGAAATTTCGCTGGCTACAATGCCCTTCAAACCGGAACACAGTAATGCTTGCTAAATTATGTTGCTTATTCTCTATCTATTACTTTTAGGTATACCATACCTAGTAACGGTATACTTTTACGGTTACGGTATACTCGTACTTGTATCATCTTATACTTAGGTACAGGGTATTAAGATTATGATGATTTACTTAGATTAGAGAAATTGCATTTATTATCTTAACACGTGTGCGTAAGATACAAAAAGCGAGCGTGGTTTATTACTGGCATGTAGTATTTTAATAAATAAATGACTTAAATTGCTAACTATTAAAAGTAAATAAACTCGACTAGTTTTTCTATGCAATTGGATATCATGGTCTACCTTAAATTTTAGATGCAAAGTTTATAAGAGAGATTTATTGACTCTTTCGATCGGTATCATAAAATTACAGGGTGTTTTATTTTCTACATTTGGCGGGTTCGATTCCCGGCCCTGACAAGTGACTAAAAAAGTCTTTGAATACAGTTATTTTTATTTATTAAAATAAATGAATGTATCCTTTGAGTAAAATTTGGTAATTTATATTTCATATATTATATTATATTTCGGGTAATTCTCCTGGGGGCATTGGTTTGGTCTTCCCTGAATAGTGTCTACTTACCTATAGTAGAGTTAAGATAATCACTGCGATTCTACTAAATAAACATTGAGGAATGACACTATAGAGTCCCTGACAGCGTAACACTTTTGGAAAGCAATAGTTTTTTGACAGTATTTTTGAGGTGTTTACCATACCTATGAAAAATTCTCCCATTCGCTTGAATGAAAATGTAACGTGGTCTGCGTTGCATCGCAGCCACTATAACTTCAGAAGTTCGTAGTTGGTCTGTAAAAGGTAGGACATCTGCCCCCCTACCCATATGTCCCTCAAGCGCCAATCGTATATCGTGTTGAGCTCGAATTAAGGTTTAGCGTCACTGCGACTAATAAGATACGGTCTAATTATTGTCGATTCAGGCAAGAAATCGAAATAATCTCATCCATTTATACCAAAATACGATGATTACGAGTTGAGATAAACTTAATGAGACAATATATGGCATCATAAGACATTGTAGCAGTGAATCTACACCTTAATCTGAGCTCAACACGATATACGATTGGCGCTTGAGGGACATATGGGTAGGGGGGGCTGTACTATTCTGTACCCCAGAGTGAAAGATAAGTACCACGATAATTTACGAATTACAGCAATAAGGAATATGCATATGTTGTCGAAAAATCTAGAAATTACTTTTTATGATAGATTACTCCTGTAAACAGATCAAAAGGTGAAGGTCTCTTTTAGGTGGCCGAGTAACGAATACGTTCTAGCGTGGCCACAGAATAATAGTACAGATTTCGTACCTTTTACAGACCAACTACCTACGACTTTCTGAAGTTATAGTGACGGCGCTACAACGCAGAGCTTCAATGAAATTGCGGTAACTATATTTTCTTACGGCATGCTTCTTATGCAATCATTAATATTTTGTTGTTAACCAGGTTTTATCTAGGATTAAACCAGTCAGGTAAATAAAATAATCAAATAAAATATATGACACATTTATACAATATATATACATTCATTATTTCCATACAGGTAAAATTTACAATAGAAGAACTAGTATTTTGACATCATTTACAAGACTGCAGCACAACTGATACTTAGGATATAGGTAGATAGATAAACACAATGTTAAAAAACACTTGAAGTAATCTAAATAGCATAGTGTCTCAGTTAAATGTCATACTGTCGGAGTAGATCACAGACGTACTTATGAAAGTCAATTATTACATTGACCATACCACGGTATTGGATAGCACTAACTATACATAACTGTCAATTCACTACACTAACCGGAAACGGTTTGTCCTTTTGTATCCTGAACAGCCTTGACGTTCACATGATGATGAAGTCTACGTTCATGAACTCGTTCTCACTATGTGGCGTTAATTAGGATTAGAATCCGAGATTCATTGCTTACACTTTATTGTAGGATTGTGATCCATCAATGGGATTGGATGATTGGCCATAGTAATCGACAGCAAGGACCTGTAAGATAAATTTATTACACAAAATAAGCACTTATTTACAACATAATATATGTTCTTACATAAGAGGATGCCTTTACTATTAAAACAATTCTACTCTCTTCTTACTAAACTTTAACTTTTTAATTTCAAATTAAAAAAACGACAATCATTAACTACTTTTATTACGTATATCTTAATTAAATGGTTTAAGAATGCACAATTTTAATACATTTAACATTTTACACAAATATGCAATTTGTTACCCGACGTAATGGGAACTGAAATGTATATACGATGGCCACACTGACACACGAAAATGCTCAATGTTGTTTTAACAAAATAACACCGAAAACTGAATATATAAAGCCAAATGCAGGTTCTAATAGTCGAACCCGATGTATAGTTACATCCACATAAATTATAGTTGCCGAAAAACATCAATAAACACAAGAAAAACACATAGGTACGTTTGAAAACTTAATCTTTCAGTACAATTTTCACTTCACCATGAATGGAACACCTGAATATTTTTTCACATTCAATTCTAAATTGTTTCTAGTACACATTCACAAAGATTCACTTAAAAATAATAAGAAATACCATAACACAAATCAAAAAACCACAAGTCGACCCTGCCTGGCCATTATTTTGACTTAACACGTCATGACCAATGTTAAGAAAATGGGTTACGCGATAGAGACAATATGATAATAGTTGTACCTCGTTCTTTATAAGAGCCTGTTGTATAGCGCTATCCTTTTTTAGGTCGGAAAACTTCGTAATTATCCCTCTATAGTGTGAGACCTCAATGTAAATAAATCTATTCAAATTCCAGTTCCGATCTACTGTCGATCTCATAAATGTCACAAATCGTAGTCTTCCAACTTTAAAAATAACGTCATACGTCATCTGTGACAGAGAAAATTGAGAGACGTAGCCATTGACTATAACAACTATAGAGGACATCTAAGTCATCTAACATTTAAAAAATAAGTGTTGAATAATCACACAAAATAATACAAAATGGAGAAACATCCGGCCACTTTCTAGTACTTGCAAAATCAACTGATGAATTCTTACACACTTCATTCATTGTCGACCTTTAACCACAATACATATAAACAGAGAAGAACTACGTTCATACTATATTATTTTACCAATGTGCAAAAAAGACAGACAGTATTTTGGTACTTCAGTGTCAAATTGCATCACATTTGTATAACACACAAATGTATAGACGTATGTTGTCACTCCTTTACTTTTCTGATCTCTTTGGACGAAAATTATGATTTGAATATTAGCAGAAAACCAATTTTTCTTCAATTCACAATATAGTTTCGAATCAGTCAGCTTTCATTTAAATTTAGTGAAATTGGCCTTAATAAGTTCTTTTTTATTATGAAGCTAGAACCATATGATGATATTAGATTATCCAAGTCCAGTACGAGTAAAACTTTATAAAAGCGGCAACACTTAGGCAACACCTTGGAATATTTGGTCCATGGCAACACTAAGTTATGTGCTAAAACTACCTACCTATAAGTACATGTACATATAAACGGAGATTTTGATACATTTTGTGCAGCATTCATCAAGACTTATTTGTAAACATAATTTAATAAACTGGGAGAAGCTACTGGCTCCTGAAACACAGTTTCGACCAGTTGGGGAGGATATGGAGTCAATACTAACTTTGCGCAATACTTTATGTCAATACATGTTTTATAATCACCATTGTTTTATGATTATTAACATAGAATACTAAGGGACAGAAGCATCACTCCGCAAAGAAATTTAAAGAAATAGCGACTCTTGCTATGACGCAATAAAATTCAATTCAGCTCGCGTAGCAGTGCATACCCACCAGTCATATTAACCCACAGAACGCCTTTCTTTCTATCGCTTAGCTCTTATCTCTTCTGACGCGGCACGTGTAACGACGTGCGACCCGCCGTCGGTGTCCAGCTATGTACTTGTAGCTTCGTACCTGCGGAGTGCGCTAGGCCTGTTATTAATGATGATATATTAGAATTTATATTCATATAAGTAATGATTTAGTAGTACTATTTATTTATGAATTATTGTACGCCACCGTCTACTCCTTTTCTCACGATACTGTCCATCCAAAGGTTGTCTGGAAAAGATCGCTCTAAGCGATAAGACCACCCCAATGGGTGGTCTTTATTATTTTGTCTCAATTTTCAGTGGAAACTAACGCGGCGTACCAGCCAATAGCAGAGAGCACCGAGAACACGGTGTGCATCGAGATGGACCTGCTGCAGGTGGGGTCGGAGCCGGTGGGCATGCGCTGCCCGCACTGCGCGGAGGACGTCATGACAAGGGCCACGTATCGGAACTCCACGCTCACGCACCTCATCGCTCTCGCTCTTGGGATACTGTTCTGGTAAGCCTTTATAATCTCTTTTAGAGCGAGTGTGGCTCAGCGGGAACTCGTGCGCCTTTCGATCCGACGCACCTGGGTCCGAATCCCGACTCGGCCCTGCACCAATGACTTATAGTTAAGTGCAGATTTTGCACGCTCGCTCTAAAACGGTGAAGGAAAACATCGTAATGAAACCCGCTTACGCGCTTTGGAGTGGTAAGAACTGGCCGTGGTTGTAATACCACTCACCGAACAAAGCCATGCCGTCAAGCGACCTAGTCGTGTTTCGGGATGATGTTCGGTGAACCATCGGGGAGACGGGTCTGAGCAGCCGCTCAACTGCCGCCTCTCTCTAGATCTATGTGCTCCATCTTAGGCCACATCATCGCTTCACATCAGGCGAGATAGTAGCCAAACATAGATCTATAAGGTGTAAAAAAAAAATAGTTCTCTCATATGCGGGAGGCGGTCTAGGTACGTGCCACAGCTTTCCAGTTATTCTGCCGCCAAGCAGTAGTGCGCAAGCATAACTATGTTCCAGTTTGACGGCATTGTAGCCAGCGAAATTACTGGGTATACGAGATTTAATCTGATGTCTCTGGGTGATGAGCGTAATGCAGTGTTACGCAGTGCTTATTATAGTATTAAATGTTCTGGGTGACACTTTTGTTATGGGCAGGCGACGCGCTTCCATCAGGCGAACGACTTGCTCGTATCATCACTCAGTACCAAAAAAAGCCAGCTAACTATATAATATTTAATAAATAACTGACGACTTTACAATCTCCTGGTGAGCCCTAATTACAAATAATATAGATATGTACTCGTATAGTCAGATCTAACAATAATAATTAAAACAAGACTGAACTCGGGGATCAGGGTATAAATATATAAGTACATTGTTGTAGGTACCCTTATTTAAGTGAATTGAACCATTCTAGGTCTAGGGGGTGTGCGGTTGGATTTGTAAATAATTTTTTGTAAAAAGTCACTGCGAGGCCTGCGAAATGACACGCAGTTACTAACTTTTCATGTTATTGTAAAATGATTTGATTTTCTCTCTCCCACAGGTGGTTGTGTTGCTGTTTATTGCCTTACTTGACCAAAAGATGGAAAGACGTGGAGCATTACTGTCCTAATTGCAGTAAATTTTTAGGCGTTTACACGAAAAGAACTATAATTTAGTAATACATAGTTAGTAACTAATCATAGTTTTAACAGGCGTCCGTATTTTTACAAGCTTTTATTTAACTTGCAATGTATGTATGTTTGTTCGGGTGAATTCTTGCAAGCTGAATTAGAACCACTTCCTCTTATCCTACGGAGTTGAAATTTTTCATACTCGTCAAAGTCCGATGACAATGCAGTGATAAGCGCAGTGCAGTGTTATGTAGTGCTTTTTATGGTGTTCAATGTTCTGGGTGTGTGTTATTGTTATCGGCAGGCGTGGCGTTTACCACCAGTCTTTTATGGCGACAGCCAGCTGTTCTGATGATGGAGACGGAAGGTGGGCAATGGAACTCCTTGACGGATATTTGTAAACTACTAGTGGTTGGATTCTTTTTAATCTGTTTGCGGTTCCGATTACGAATTTGTTAAAAGCTTGTCTTGAACAAAATTTTTTCCAACAAAAAACTTATTACAAATTAAACACGTAACTTCACACAAGTTAGCCAGTGCTATATAATGTGGTATTATTATATATGTTCCGCGATATCAAAATGAAAATTTGATGTGGGTAGTAAAAATATAAGAATTACTATAACTTGTTCTTAGGTTTCATTAATAGCTCTATTGTATAAGTATGGTAATCTGGAGGTACAAATCAGATACCTAACTACTAACTACTAGTTAATCCGTTGGTATTTTTAAGATTAGATAATGTTTTATCAAAATACGCACCAGTAATGCCCCGAGTGTTGCAGGTGTCCATAGGCGACGGTAACCGCTTACCAACCAGGCGGGCCGTCTGCTATGCTTGTTTGCCTATTAGTCATATAAAAAAAAATACGTCAGAAAGTAAATTTATACCTATGATCCATAGCATTGAGGTCTAGTGTCATTCCTCAATGATTCATAGGTATTTACTGTCTAACGTCAAATATCCTGCTTTATATGATATGTCTGATTGTTAAATATCCTGCTATATCTTCCATGAGTGCTATTATAATTTTGTAATACCTACTACAATAAATAAAATAAACAAAAAACTTATGTATGTATAAAACATTTATTCATTATACAAATTAGAGAAACAGAGTCTAATCAACTACCTATCACAGGAAATAAAAAAAGATTCTTATTATCTAATCATTCTTTATAAACTAAAATAAAGCTAAATATCATTAATAATAAATATATAGTAACGATACTCTTCAAAATAAAATGTTATATAAGAACACGTTTATTAAAAATATAAATCAAGATTTTAAATTCATTATAAAATTATAAATTCGATCACGAAGTTTGGCCTAGGAAAACATTAAATTTGATTAATATAGAAATGAAATAAATCATTACTATCACCTGAAAATGTAAAATATACGTAGTCTATATCTAGTATAAAACAAAATACCTATATAAACTTATACTAAGCTATTTAAAATATATTGGCATTGTGTATTATTAATCGTTATTTTATAAGTATATAGTTCGTCCCATTTTGTTCAAAATTTTTAGAAAGCGCCGCATTTTTTATCTACGAGTTCTAATAAAAGAAAGTACTTTGTAGGTCAGGAACTTTACTCAGCACATAAAATATCAGTAAGTACTTACAATTATAGTCATCAGTACTCATTAATAGCTCTCAGTTTTACAAACAAGCCAAAAAGACCAAAGTGAGTAATTTATTAAAAAGTTTTTATGATTATTTCTACTAACCTTTAAATAAATTCAATAATTCTAGTTAGGGATTAATAAGTTACTAAGAACGGGTGTAAGTAGGTGCAAAACCGCAACAGACTAGCTAACTGTGACCAAATTAAAACGAAGTTTTTCTAGTGCATGCCTTTGTAAATGCTTTCAAGTACCTATATATATTACATATTATATGTAGTATATAAACCTACCTACCAGGTGATGTGGATATTTGAGACGAGTTTTAGATTGGATTTCGATCCATGTCTCTTGTTCATTTCCGTTTTGAATTTTGTTATTGAATGCATTAGCGCATGCTAGGCGAAAATCTTAAGATTTTAAATAATGAGGAAGAAGAAAAATTTTATTCCCCGTAAGGCGATATAAGAAGGATAGAAGAAATTTGACTGCTCGAGCAGCTGGCTCGGTGGCCCAGTGGTAAAGGAGTCGGGACGGTATTTGGAACAAGCAGGTTCGACCCCTGCCCGAGCAGTATCATTTTTCTTCTTCCTAATTATTAATATCCGTTTTGAATATCATGTTGCAGAATTAAAGTGATAATCACTTTTATTACTGCGAGTACGTACAATGAACTGGTAAGTAAAAATAAATAATTTTTAGTAGATATATGCTTGCACTCGCATTAAACACAGTGGCAAGTGGCAACCGACCTTTACAAACCAGAATCGAGATGCTAAATAATAAAATATTTTTGTATCTACTTAGGCTGAGTAATGAAAAGTTGCCATTACATAACACTAAGACTTCAGCGAAGGCAATCACGAAGGGATGTAGGAGCCGACGAAGGCGCGGCACTGCGGGCAGTAGTGGTTCGCAGTCTTGCAGGACCGCATGCAGTACGGAACGAAGCAGCCGCAGCAGCATCTGAAACAAAAAAGCATTAAATGCCGTTCCTCAAATATAGTAGTCGTAACATCTTATACTAGGTAGGTAGGCTTTGATTATTGTCAGAGAATACAATGTGCATGTCTGATCCCAAGTTTTTAGCATTTTGAGCTGAGGCGTGGCCCCATGGGCGTAGGTATATGTACATGGTTCACTGCACCTATCTTATGTCACAATTTCCGACGCACCCGAGTTCAAATCCTGCAGGCCCCGCACCACTGAGTTTCTTAAGTTATGTGCGGATTTAACAATCGCTCTAAAAACGGTGAAGGAAAACATCGTGAGGAAACCAGCGTGTCAAGAATTAATAACAAAAATTCAAGGATATGTGACATCCACTAACCCGCACTGGGTCAGCGTGGCGGATTATGGCCTTATACTCTCTCTAAGAGAGAAGGCCCGTGTCCTAGCAGTGGGAACGTGATGGGAAGATGATGATGACTTAATAATTAGTACAATATATTATACACAATCAATTTTTCATAATGTACTGTATGTAGGTAACAGTAAAAAACTGTTCATTGAACTGGAATCCGGTTACGATATCGTAGCATAGTTGCATTATTCATTCAGTTCGATATTTCATAAATTGGGGCAGTTCGTGTTTCGTTATTTTTTATTAAAGTGAACTATGCTGTAAAACTGTTTTAGAAATCAATATTACAATATGAAGTTTTCTCAGTGGTCCTGGAGATGATTAAATGATAATAATAATGCTGGTAGTATTGCAAAACAACGACGCAATACTGCCAGCAGGCCAGCATCTTGGATACGCTGCTAACTGGTAGTGGGCTGGAGCATTAGGGCTATCTATAGGCCTTTAATGGTCAATGGGTTGTCCAATTGCTTCTCCTTGTAAGTAGTTAGTTTAGTTTTAGTAAGTACAGTGTAGAATTGTTTTTAGTAATAAAGGCATTCGCCCCTTAAAAATAAAATGAAAATGGGTTCATAGAGTAAAGTAAATGGGTTCATAATATGCACGATAACAAAGGCAAACACTATATGTCAAAGCACAAAAGTATCAATGGTCGGCGTCGGTGTAGTGACTTTCGATTTGATGAACAAGCCTTCTAAGTTCAATGTTAGATAAATTGGCTTGATGCATCCCTATGTAAACTTATTAGGTAAAGTTACACATGATTGATATTGTCCATTGCAGCTGACAGTAAGTTTATATATACGTAGCTAGGTACTCACCCTGCCAAAACGCAAAGCGCAGCCGACACGATATGGGTCCTGTTGTTGGGTACGTAGTCCACTCTGGTGACGATGCTCTTATTGCAAGTGGCGCAGGTTGTGCCCGTGGGCCCCGGACCTAGTTTAGTAAGGGGGCTGGTGCCCGTGGCCGGCCCGGTCACTGTGGTCCTCGGCGCAGCTGCAGGAGCTATGAACCCGGGCGGCGGGGGAGGGTTGTCTCCGAAGTAGGATGGAGGCGGCGCAGGATTGGCTGACGCTTGTTCGTACGGCGGCGGCAATCCCATTTTGTTTTCCACTGGAAAGAACGAAATAACTTTATAAATAAAACCTATCATCTTAATTAATCGGCCTGAACGATACGATTATTTAATATTCGCCGATTCTGTAGATTTTGTACGTCTCAGCATTTTAAATCTATAAGCCAATCCAGCAAATGGAGGTCAAGGTGCATGGAAGTCGACTGTGCTCATTGTATCGACAGTGTTGCCTCAGACAAATCAAATAATTTCGGAGATGAGAACGTATAATAATAAAACCTTTGAACGTCACGTTGTATTCTGGCCAAAGAAGTTTTCAAGGTAAGGAAGGCTTGTGGCAATATTAGGCAGTAATGCACGGTTGCGGTTATGCATGCGCTTAGCTTCGCTATACCTACCACATTACCACACATTTAGAATGGATTGTAAAACTGTGACTTTAAAATGTGGATTGTTACAACCCGCGACTGTGTTGCTGCCTGTTTTGTCAGCGCCAAATGAATTTGCTAATACAAAAACAAAAATGAACATTGTACATCAAACTAATATACATATACTTATCTTCAAAATACGTAATTTAACTAACATGGGGCAGGTAAATTTATAAATGAAATATATAAATAAAGTCTATAAAATAAAGTGCAAAACAATGTGCAATTATATAAGAAAAATATTAAAAAGAGGCTATTATATTTCCTAAGTGTCTACTCACTGTCTAATGTACTCACAATACACTTGCAATAAGATCAATGAATCTAAAAATTAATTAGACAAACGTGCATTCGGCACGAACCGACATCACTGACTGAACTACATAATGTTGGGTATTCCCGATCATTGAAGTTGACTATTATATTGGGAAAGTAAATTCATTTGCGGTTATGAGTCACTTTGATAAGAAAAGCACTAAATATAATAACAAATATAGGGATAACTGGGAATACTATGCTTGGTTACACAAAAATACTTACAGTTATATATAGGTTACACAAATTTTACTGTTTTTACCCCCGACGCATAAAGGAGGGGTGTTATAAGTTTGACCACTATGTTGTGCGTCTGTCTGTGGCACCGTAGCTCTTAAACGGGTGAACCGATTTGGATGCGGATTTTTTAATATGGAAGCGGGTTTTCTAGCGGTGGTTCTTAGACATGTATTTATCAAATTCGGTTTTTTTTTACTTTTTATAGGTTTCTTGTGACCGGGGCTTTTAAATTTTTAATTTATTTTAAACGGTTTTATTTTAGATATACAAACTAAGATTATATTAATACAAAGTAAAAAAAACAGGGTGGATAGTGGCACTACCGATTTTTTTTTGTGATAACGTATCCTGACCTTAAAACGCTAACCTTTTAGAGCACCTCATTATCTACACGACGAAACAAGTAAAGTAACTATTGTAACCTTTCCGTTGCAAAGTTACGACTAATTTTTTGGTCACTTAGAATTTCGAGGCGAAACAACCCTCGAGTTCCGAGATGAAACAACCCTCGAGTTCCGAGATAAATAGAAAAATTTGACGACAGCAAAAGCGTTTCATCTCTAACTTTGGCAGGAACTTAGTATGGAAGCCTTTTGAAAAACGTTTTTACGTTAAAAGCACTAGTGCAGTAATAAGCTGTATTATGAATCTAAAAGTGGTGCAATAAGAGCCACTTTACGAGCAAGTTTGTTGAAAAAGTTTTTATATTAGGTACGTAACTAATATCTAGTTATTATAGGTACAGATCTTCATTTATTTTATTATCTTAACAACCTACGATCTACGATTGATTTAACAGGTGCCCTTGTTTTGCTCGTATTCACATACACGGCGTATCCAATGTATCTAGTCTATAGTCATACCATCTCAATATCGATTAATATGCAATTCATAAGCTATCAGCGGCCAGCGGCCGTTCGTCAGAGTCAACGAGTATTCTTCAAGTATTTATATTATAGGTGTTTTAAGGCCAATGTCAGGTTTGACATGCAGCTGGTGCGTAATAGCACAGTAGCTATTCTCTGGTAGTAGGAAATGTAGTAAGTATGCATGATGGAAGCAATAAGTGTTTACATTTACTGGCGATTTCTTTAGAACTACAGAAGATGGTTCAAAATAAAAAACTGCTAGATTTACTAGATTACATAGCGCAGAAAGCGGAAGTCTTTAAATCTTTTTTGGTATAAAAAGTAAAGCAGGAAATAGTAGATTGTTGTTTTATTTGTTATTACGAGCAGGGAGCAAAATAATAGTTTTAAGCCGCAGGCGCGATTTTGAATCCTGAGCGCAGCGAGGTAGGGTAGGGTGGAACGGTAATATATATGCGGCTGATTGACACACTCTACTTTTTATTGCCCTCTATGAGAAAAAGGAATAAGGAGACGTAATACGCGTTGTTTTTTAAAACAGCTTACATGCCGCTATGAAAGTATTTTAGAGAAAAGACCTACTTTGCTCGCACTTATTGAAGAACCAATCATCGTTTTTCGAATAGACGGGATAAAAAATATTCTTGCCTCCATAGGGATTGGTTTTAATTATATATCGGACAACTTTTCAGAAAATGTTAAAGATTAACCATAATGTATATATATATATATATATATATATATATATATATATATATATATATATATACATATATATATAGAGCCAAAGTAAAAAGTAATTAAATAAAGCCCTAAAAGTACCTAAAATCATGTTTAAATGTTATGTTTCAAATATTGCCGCGCAAAAGGTCACCTCAGAAAGTATGACGTCACGCAGGCGAACGAAACGACATGCTCTACGACAGCAAACTTGCAAAATTATTTATACGTTTTTGTGTAGTTTAAGGACATTAGGGTCGTCATGGCATTAAAAACATATCGTTTTAATTTAAATAAAAAGCAAACATATAAAATAAACACAGGCTTCGCACACGGTGATTACTTTGAAATGACTTCATGCGCTATGTTGGTATTTCGGAACAGCTAAAAAAATGACAGAATTATTAGATTTTATTTATTGGTTTAAAAATATAAATCATTATTGTTTTACAAAAACACTGATTGAATGATCTTTCGGATTCGACAAACATTCGTTCTAACTACATTTTAGATTCTTTTTCGATTACTGTCCGATCTCCTATTTGAGTCGTAAATACTATTAATAATAATTTATGACCTAATTACCTAGTGAAAATAATTTGATTTACAGTTGAAATAATAATCAAATTGTGCTATCACTGTTGCTTGTTTTTGTATCTGAGTCTTTAACGCAGACTCTTTTCAGTTTGTTTTGAAAGATCCGAATATTTAATCTAAAGTGGTTTGCATAGTTTCAATTAATTATAAACTATGAAGTAGGTACTTTATTTCCTTATGACTTAATATTCTAACCGACTGCAAAAAGGAGGAGGTTCTAAATTCGATAGTATTTTTTTCTTTATTCGACTTTAGACTTCGAAGATATATCTGAATTGAAGTAATTTTTTTGGTTTAGAGATGAAATATTGTGTAGCCTAAAAATAAATAGCAAAATGATCTTATGGGGGCAAAAAACATTTATTACCACATTGTGCGCTATGAAATGCAGTTCCTAGATGTATATCCGTTTCTTTATTTGAACTGACTTCAGCGGTTTTGGAGAAATCGTCTGTAAACACAGCTTCCATCCATACGGATGTTAAACTATACAGTTTATATAGGTGCAAGAGAGGTATACCTACTTATCAGTTTTTTTTACATTATAAAAGTGGTAATCTATATTTATATATACTCTTCGCGAGGCTAATTCATGTTTAGGTACGTAAGTCTAATATTATAGATAAGACAAAAAAAACATTTAAAAGAAGTAGATTCCAACACAATAAAGAAGGAAGGTAGAATATGCAAAGCTAAATCTCACAAGTGGGAGAGGAAAAAAAAAGGAAGGTAGATAGATAAAGTTTTACAAGACGCTAGCAAATGCATAACGTGCGAAGCCAAATTCCTCAGAAAGAGGAAAGAAAAAAAAGATAATGATTTTTTACCATATTGTATTACGCGGGAGGGTAAGGACTCTGACCGCTGCGGCGGCGGCGGCGGCGAGGCCGGGGACTCCGACCGACCGTGCCGGCGACGGTGGCGCCTCCTCCGCCGCCACCGACCGCGCGGCCGCTCATCTGCTCCAGGGAAATATTGCCAATCAGATATACTATAGGTACTTTATTTTACGTAATGAAAGGGCCAGCCATATTTTCGGGTCTTTTGAATTGCACTGTATTAGAATTTTGAGCTATTTTTTTGGAATTGTACCTACTGTTAGGTATAAAATTGTAACTGTGAATGTCTGTTAGGTACCTACCTATATGTAGAGTCGAAAACTGTTGAACAGATTTTAATTTGATATTCAGGGTTTGGTATAAGCCCCAACTTAGATTATAGGATGTGCTATATCAAAACTGGTTGAGTGATATGCAGATACAGTTTGACTTCTTCGTAGTACGCACTCTCTTACACCGGGGAAGGTCTTGGTAAAATGATCTTGGTAAAAATACGAACTATGGGCTTCCTCCGTTATCTACGTAGATAAAGTCACGGACAACTTAGTGTGTATATATAATGTTGAATAGAGCTTAAAGCCTTTTGTATATGACTCTACGTATAATTTCACGATTACAGCATAATATTTAGATAATATGCTGCAATGCAAGGATTTTATCTCCTTCTAGGTGCATAAATAAAAATAATGCTGTTTGTTGATAAACGCGTCACTGGAAAACGGCTGGCATGGTTGGTATGTTCGTATTAGTCCGAATTAAGTTTTGATAGACATAATTGAAAAATTGGAAATGCGGAAAAACAGACAACGTCAGTCGGGTCAGCTAAAATATAATAAATCCTTACATTTTTTATAGATTACTGTATACTGTCTATTAGATAACCTCTTTTGAAATATTGTGAAACGAAATAGAACAGTAGGTGCATATTTAATAAATTATTTTTCAAAAAAACTAAACCAACTTCAAAACCACAAATGGCACTCAAAAGTAAAAAATAAATTAATATAATTATCATAAGCGCTACCCACTCATATATTTGAAGTCGGTGCCAGCCAAGTCTAATAGGTAGTAGATAAATACTATGTATATAGTAAGTACTACTTGTAGGTAGTATTTATCTACTACCTTTTAGACTTGGCTGGCACCGACTTCAAATATATGAGTGGGTAGCGCTTATGATAATTATATTAATTTATTTTTTACTTTTGAGTGCCATTTGTGGTTTTGAAGTCGGTTTAGTTTTTTTTGAAAAATAATTTATTTTAACCTTTTTAGTGAAAAACAAGTTTTAATTAAATTAATTCAAAAAGTTTTTAAACACAAGCTTTTATGATCTAGAAGCCACATCATGACGAAGTTTAAAACGGGCTATCACAATTAAATGCATGTGCAAAAAAATTTCATGTCTGTCCTATTCTCTGTTGAGGAGTTCCCTCGCCGGAAGTCAATCCTGGGTGTATCTGCCATGTCATGATGGAATTTAGAACAGGCTATTATGGTTAAATCCATTTACGAAATGTTGTGTCTGTACTATTCACCGTTGAGGAGTTCCCTCACCGGAAGTCAACCCTGGGTGAAGCAGGTGAAGCAGTCGAATACAAACCTCCACCTTTAGAAAGTTGGTTACGAAAAAAACAAGAACCGACTTGAAGATTAAACTTATACTTTTTTGTTTTTGCAATTTTTTTCAAAAACTACTGAATGAATTTCGATAAAATTTATATGGGACCACCTTTGAAGTATTACCTACCAATCAAAAAAAGAATCATCGAAATCAATGCATAATTGGCGGAGTAATCGCGAAACAAACACACAAAAAAAAAAAAAAAACATACCGTCGAATTGTAAACCTCCTCCTTTTTGAAGTCGGTTAAAAATGGAATATTAAAAGAAGAAAAAGGAGTAAAATGGGTGCATTATGTTTTAAGTGGTTTTGTTTTCGAATAATCTAAAAATTTAAATTTAGTTTAGAGTAAAAGTATTAATTTACTTACGTATACATATAATAGTAATGCCTAGACCCACTGTCATAACCAACGCTATAATAGGTATACAATCGTTGAATCACTGGTAGGTAAGAAAAGTTTTGTATTTTTATTGGCCATTTCTTTTAGTAGAGCGTGTGTGGCTCAGTGTGCATGCGACTTTCGATCCGACGCTCCCGAGTTCGAATCCCACTGGCCCCGCACCACTGACTTTCTTAAGTTATGTGCGGATATAACACTCGCTCTAAAACGGTGAAGGAAAACATCGTGAGGAAACCGTCATCTCCAAGAATTTGCGACATCCACCAACCCGCACCGGGCCAGCGTGGTAGACTATGACCCATACTCTCTCTACGAGAGAAGGCCTGAGTCTAAGCAGTGAGAACGTAATGGGCTGATGATGATGATTCACCATTTTGTATTAAAGAGAGTTCTGAGAACGATGCAGTTTCATACATTGCACGTGCGTTTAGTTCGCTGATAAGGGATTAATGCTAATGCCAAAGTACCTAAGTATAACAATTACGATATCAACTGTTACGTTTTAAGTCAATCTTTTGTTTTTCATTGTTGACTTTTCGATTATTTGCGTTTACATGCCGCTGTATATTTGGACCTCGTCATTGCAAGGCCATGAATAACACAGTCTTAAATTCCATTGACAATTAACTATCGCTATGGAAATGTAAATAAATGTTGTAGAAGTAGTTCGAAGTAGTGTAACATAGGATTGGATTATGCGTATGATAGTTTAGAATGGCATTTATAATAAAATATGATAATTTTGTACCACGAATACTAAAAAGAGTTCAAAAGGTCAGGTACGCTAACGCGATTTAATTTAAATGTGTTAAAAGTTAAATACTGAAAACATATTACTACGATACTACCATTTCATCCTAGGCCTAGGCATGATTACGCTTATTATGTTAACTGTGTTGAGATGACTTATGACCTATTATGATTATGATTGACATGTCCTTTGATAGGTCGTCTCATAATAAAACGTAGTGATTATTTTGTCTATAGCTCTTATTATGTATCATTTGTATCATAACCTTTTTAACCAAACATCAAAACATTTGTTTGGTATGTGTTTTGTTTTTTGTTTTACAGACGTAAATGTATAACGACAATAGAATTCCTTTCTGTTAGTTTTCTAAACAAATGTCGAAAGGTATACGAGCGAGACACAATAAGTCACTACAAATATTTGTTGACCATTTTTAACTGCGAAAAATATTCTAATTATATTGTATTTAATTGTAGAGTTGTGTCGAAATTACGAGCACAGCCAGTGGTGGTATTCAGGGCGTGACTTACAAGGCTTTTATGGACGGAAAGCGATAATACCGAGTAGTTTTAAAAATAATCGCTTGCCGTTTCATTTGATAATTACAGTTCTGATTGCTTTCGTGGCCAATTTTTGACGGCTTCTTAATAAGACATGCGTAAGTAATTGTCAACTTATAAAATATGAGCAAGGCCATGTGGAGAATATTGCTTATTGATCTTAAAATTTGGAATTGAACATTGGATTCCATTGTTTATTAATGACTTGTTTTTTTTAATATTTTACTTATACACAGAGGTTCACTTATGAATTTTATTTCATTTGCCACTTTGATTTAAATTTTACGTCCGAAATATTGATTAGGTTACAAATATTTTATGGTAGCGATCTTCCTCTATCTTTGTTGATCTCGAGCGGAAGGTATGACGTGTTTTTATCTAAACTTTAAACCAGTTTACTCACTTGTTGCGTCCATTATGGATGATGAAATTCAACCTTCGGACTGATTTCTTAATCCCTTGCCAAATATTGCGGCACAAGACACTTCACTGATTAGACACCCTTTTCTATCGGTTTTAATATAGTTTAACGATATTAAATATAACAAAGACTGATCCGGATAAGTAAACGTATAGTTGAACTGATGTTTACGCTGAGAGTGAATGCACTCTGGGCTGCGCGGGCGCCTTGCGTCACGTCGTGAAAGAGAGAGCCCTCCTCTGAGCTCTTCAAGCAACGGCGAGGGAATGAGACAAAGATAACGAAGCACAGATGCGACGTCACACAACTTGTTGTTTACGTATCAACTCACTGCCTAATTACAATGCCAATTACTACGCAATCGTGGAACAAAGCCTGCTTCAAACATACCGCACACATTGCAACACGGAATAGTGGAAACTTGGCACTCTTGGTATGCGACTGCAGAGGAATATTCTTGATCCTATTGTCTTGGCGCGATGCATTGTTGACGCCAAATGGATCGTAAAGCATATATGGCATACGTTGTGGCGGCGTGGCCCACCCAAGTCGATGCCATTCGGTTCCTTTTATGTCACTGAGCATTTCATATTATCTTGTAATGGGTTAAGCCGTTTCCTCCAAAAACAATTCCTGTCACCTCCAAATTTTATTAGAATATTTCAATTCCGCCTCTTCCAAAAAAATTATTAACAAATATTCGGCCGACTATTTGATTATATGTACACATTGAGATTTGTTTATTTATGTTTATCTGTAATGAGCATGTGGGTAACTGTTAATTAATAATAATTATTATATTATTATTATTAAGTATAGTTATAACGTTTTTCTACGTGAGTCGATTGAATTGTTTTAGCAACTGTTGGACATACTTTCAAATTGTCGAAGTTCAAATTTATCACATATAAAGCTTTTATATTTCTGCACAAAACATATAAGTTTATGCCGCCTCAAGATTTTTTAGCTTACTGTAGGTAACAACTTTTGGAGGAAAAAAGGAATGATATAATATTTAATATTTGTATTTAAATATGTCGTGGAGTAAACAGGAATCAATGTATGAAATTGTATTCATCTAAAACTATGGGTCTTTGGAGAAAACGGAATAACCCCTTATAATAAACCTAAAGCTCGTGTCTTTGGATAGTGAAGCAGATCAGGGCCCAAGCTACCTGTTGACAAAACTTGCCATGTTAGAGTTAAGGAGTCTGCCTTCTGCATTAGAGCTTTGATTCAAGAGTCTAACGTTCTCATATATAAATCTATCTATATCTATACTTATAATAAAACTGTAACGAGGTTACTGTACATTAAAGATATTTTTTTAATACAACGAGATTGCACTCTCGACATGTGCAATGGCATTGTCAACGAGCATTGCCCGTTGTTGAGACCTGGCAAGCACCAACACAAAACCATGTTTATTGGTGACCTGTGATGATAGAGCGGTCCCAGATTAATATGAAATGAAATGAAATGAATGAAATGAAATAATGAAATGAAATAATGAAATGAAATAATGATATAAAATAATGAAATGAAATAAATTTATTTGTCAGACTTTCGGTTACATAGCAAAGTGACATAGCAACAGTTTTCCCAACGAACTTCGGCCTTCGTAGGCGTACAAATATTTTACAGTTTAATAAAACATAATTTTGTTTATTTATTTCATATAAAATGGGGTCAATGGTGGTTTTATCAAAACCTGTGTTTTCGATATTAAGGTTTTATAAATATTACTACCAAACTATGACGTCACATTGAAGCTATTTATCAATTTTTTATCATCGAAATACTATTCCAGCATCTAATTCTGTTGCAATGACTCGGCTTTTTTGACGATATCATATTCTGTAACTCGCTAGTACAATAAGACCGTTTATGTTAATGCCCCGCCCTTTCCAGTTCTCGGTCATAAGCATATTTATCCTCCAATGCGTTAGTAAACAATTTCGGCAAATGTTAAAATAAACCAAATTTTCGCAGGAAATTTGCAGCTTATAATGGAACGATGTAAAACCCTAGCTGACATTTCGTCAGAATATCTGGCATTCAATAGGAATATAAGTAAACTACTAGGTATGATGTGACTTCCGTTCAATACCCGATCTATGGGACGAATGAGCAAAACTGGGTACGACAATGTTTGTCCACTTCTCTTGAGGGAGAAGCCACAGGACAGAGTTGCCCTCAATCAGTGGAAAGGTCGTATCGAAGCCGAAAGTTGTTGCGGAAGTTATGCGCCTCGCAAGCATCTCGACTTGATGTTGAAATTTTCAGAAACATCTTGAACCGCCACTTCACCGAAGACACTAGAAGTCAGCTTAGACGATATTTAAAACGGTATGTTTAAAATAGTCGTGTTTTTTATAATACATGCCCATTTTTGAAAACCCTTAGCGTAAAAAATAAGTTCGTTCCATAGCATCCCAAAACTACTTCTTTATATTCCAATGGACAGTACCTACTGACTATTGTCTAAAATCCTATACACTAAAGATATTTTTTAAATTGTATGCTGCTTTAATTGTAAGGTTTTGTTGTTGCTACCAATGCCATCTGTCTTCAACCACTTACGTTACGCATGTCTCTTGTGGTGCTGATATGTAGAGGGTGATACTCGGCCGTCACAAGAGGGCAAGTTGTAGCAAAGATGCCAAACACGGCTGAAATTGCGCACGCAGGGTTACATAACGGCACTGGAGGGATGGAGGGCGCGCGCAGCGGCAAGGCGCGGGGCGCGGGGCGATCGATGCGCGCCCGGGGGGAGTCAGTCGAGCGGCGAGAGAGCGACATGGCGGCGCGCCCAAACCGCGCGGCGGCCCCGCGGCCCTGGCCGCGAGAGTAGGTCGCCATGCGCGATGCGGTATGAGGCAGCGCCGCGCCCGGCGGGCCGGCCCCCGCTAGCGGCGCCGCCCCCGCCATGCGAGCGCCGCCGCTGCTGCTGCTGCTGCTGATGGCGGCCGCGGGCCTGGCCGTGAGTCCGCTCGCGCGCCTCAACCCCTGGCTGAGCGCGTGCGACCTGGAAGAGGAGGGTGCGGGCGGCGAGCGAGAGTGCGGGGGCGCGGCGTGCAGCGGCGGCGGCGGCGCGCCCGAGGCGTTGCGGGGGCGCGACGTGCCGCATCTGTGCGCGCTGGGAGCCGGTGCACGCGCGCGACGACTTGCCGAGCTGCGGCTGCGCGCCTGCTGCGAGCGTTCGCCCGCCTCCGCGCTGGACCGCAGCGCGCGCGCTGAGGTGCAGGCCGGAGGCGAGCGCTGCGAGCAGACCCTGCGAGACCTGCTCTCGCTCGACGCGATGGTGTCGCGCGTGCACTGCGACTTCGTGAGCATCCTCCATCGCTACGACTGCGACCAGCCCTACTCGGTGCACACCTGTGAGGACTGCCAGGTGAGTGCACTCACACCCACCACTACTATCACCACCAACCACCACCGACCTGGCACGAGCATGTTTACATCGAGTTTACACCTGGTGCTTGCAGCCATGGACGTAACAACTGTCAAATTATGTGAATCGTTATGTAGTGAATGTATATTATACGACTGAAAGGTACCTACTTATGTTGTCGTCGTAAATTTAATCATAATCTGCAGCAATTCAATAAACATCAAAACTCGCGGTTATATTTGATGACCGTAGATACATATGTCACGCGTAGAGATGCGTAACCCGCGCTGGTTGATTATATTATATGCGTGTATCGATCCATTCGGGTGAGACACGTTTCTTAACCTAGTATAGTGAGGGTACAAGTGGAGAGCGAGCGGCTGGTTACCGGCTTTAGTGTGTGTGTGTGGGTGATGGATCTCCGGCCCGACCATTTGTCAGGCGGAGTGCGCGTGACAGGCCGCGCTATGCCGCAGGGTTAGGTTAGGATCACTCGAAAGTAAATTATTATTGACGATCCTGTTGTTGAATGCTGTGCAATCTCTGCATATGGTCGCATGAAGCGACGAATCCATTTATTTTTATTTGAATATGTTACTAAAGTTTCACCTGGCGGTTTTGGCATGTTCCCATGTAGAGTATTCTATAAAATCTTTTAGGTTTATCATGAAAACCATCTTGATGACCATTACCTTTCTTAAACATTAAATCCTGTATTAGGTTATCCTGTATTATGATGCTCTATTCATCAGTCTAGGACCGCATTCATTTTGGCACACACCACGTAGAGCTCTTTCTGTCAAGTCATATTGTTTTTTGTTTTGCAAAAATATAGGCATCAAATTGGTTTCCTACAAGTAAGGTTCTTGACGTATTTCTACTAGAGGGTGCAAGCAGGCGTGTAATCCGAGCATCTATTGTCCGCAACCGGTGACCGCAAGTCGTAAAAAGAAGTTCAGTTCCTTACTTAACCTTGAAGAATTTTGTCTCTATTCATATTGTTACATTAATATCTCATATTTAGTTTCATTGCTGCCGTAAAAGTGATACAGATAGAGTGTACAAATAATTTGTTGATGTAAGTTCTCATAAGTAGCATATTATTATGGAACACACTTTATTGACTAATTCACTATCTTCAGTCTCTCGAGAGGATTCAGATTGATTCTGAGATAAAAGTTGCAACATTTTGTCTATTATCTATTATATACTATAAGTACCGACTGTAAAAGTATTTACGTCTGTCAAAATACATGATGATATTATTGTTATATCTTTGATTTCAATCTATGGTTTGCAGATGACCTTGAGAGAAAATCTGGCTGTATAAAAAGTTAAAATGTCCAGCCAACCCGATGAATATGTCACAAACAGTATTAGCTTCTATGCACTTAAAATAACATTTCCTAGTAGGCTACAATTTGAATATATAAAATTTTAAATCCACAGTTATTGCTGCTACACATAAACAAATAAAAGTTGGAGTAAAAATATATAACCTAAATATATTATGTTTAGACAGATAATATAGAAATAATTATTTATCACTATATTCCTACACTCTGGTAAATTAAGCATGTAATTTTACCCAGAGATATGACACATTTCTTAGCAAAGCTCCTTGACTTCCTTATCCATCATTTCAAGCCGACTTTTACCTACTAATTGGCATTAGCACCCCACATAAGAGAAAAAGGGGTCCGTTTTACTTTATACTTGCAACATAAACAACGTTGTGGAAAAATTAAACAGGTGTTAGGAGCATATTTTGTCGTACTTTAATAGCCCCTGTGTCTGTCAATAATATTCGGCATACTTTTTATGGCTTTTGTAGAGACTTTATTATACCTACAGTGTCTCATAACTTTACCTAGGTACATTTTTTCAACCTAGCCACCACTTTTCGAAGTTTGATCCACTTTATAAGGACCACTGACGTAATGTTTATCAGGAAAATTACTGTTTCCCCGCCTAGGATTTTCATTTGCTTGATATATTTTTAGTAGTCATACCTATACCTAACATATGTTTGCTGAATTCATATGTTGAAACCTAACCGTGTTACGACAATAATTCGAAGTTATCCTGTTGTTGGAAAAAGGTTTTTCTTAATTTCAATCATTCGGACCGTTCCATTTTGGCCAGTCACCCCGGAAGGCATTCAAGTCACTTTGAGAGCTCTTGATGGTCGATCTTTGGCATCGTTATCTATTTCTATGACTTCTTTCGGTTACTTTACCGTACCTTACTGTTTTATGTGTTCCGTTGATGAGTCCCATCGCACTTTAAAATCTCGTGAATATTTAAACTGACAGAGGTAAATCACACGCTTTGATCTTCTCGTACCTACATATATATACCTATATTATAGGCGCCAAGCTGATAAAGTATCATAGTTTATTTTATATAAGTAATGTCTGGCATGCGTTGCACTGCCTTTTTTATATTCTTTTTAAACCTTCGCACACAAGAACTTTACAAGGTTTTTACTTAATCGGATGAATTACAGGAACGCATACGAGACAAACAAAGACACATAGAATCATATATAGATTCTTTATGGCTCTGAGTGATGAGACGAGCAAGTCGTTTGCCTGATGGTGTGCGCCACGCCTGCCCATAACAATTGCAGTGCCACCCAGAACTTTTAATACCATAAAAAGTACTGCGTAGCACTGCATTGCGCTCATTACGCCTCATATGCCTAGTAATTTCGGTAATAGCTAATAGTAGTTGATTGTTATTTAGTAATTTAGTGATTTTCTGCATTTTGATGTGTGCACAATTAACGATGCAAATCATCCATGTAATCCACATTGGCTCAATTAAACTCATAAATCCTATTTAACAAAAATCCAAAGCTACGGTAAAAATCTATGTTTTTCTTCGTATATTCGTCAAATTGATTCCCTGCAACCGGTATCTACCGATTACTTTTCTTACTTCATTCGTCTTACGAGCATTTTACAAAACTAAGGAACACGGTAGTTAGCGTGTCGGCTCCCATTTCCCACCCAAGACCGTCACCTGAAGTGCATTAGAAACATTTGAAAGCTTTTAAACATTTGCCACACTGTTAACTTCAACTGTAGGAGAACCTACCTATTATATTAGTGTATGGATTGCTTGCCAGACTTGTAACGTAACGGAGGTCCCCCGGCTAGCTCTACCTATGACCTCCGCACGTACAGTACCCTTCTGGGAGAGAGAGAGGGACTGGGAAGCTGTAATAAAATTTATGTTAATTTGGTGATACTTTTAATACAGTATATAAAACAGTGCTGCTGAGGAAAAGATCTTCTGGGTAATGAAAATTGTCGATAAAGGGAAATGAGAACGTATACTTTGTCGATAGGCTTCTTCTGCCTGTCGAAGAGGGTAAATGAGAACGTAGTAATTTGTCCTTGTCGATAGGCTTCTTCTGCCTGTCGAAGAGGGTAAATGAGAACGTAGAACTTTGTCCTGGGTTTGTCCTTCTCCCGAGAAACTGGAAGTTTGTCCTGGGTTTGTCCTTCTCCCAATCCAGGGACGTTCGACGGCGGTGAGTGGGCCTTTGTTCGGGCCACCAACTTGTGATACCTCACAACAACGGAGCCACAAAAATAATATGGTTTTCCACCTTTAACAAATCGTGAGAGAACCTTTCTCTCTCCAAGCTCAAGTTCAAGTCCTTGTTTTCCTCTATTTTCCGTTCTCTGTCAGTTCATCAAATTTTGAATTCTGTTTTCTTTTTCCTCAAGGCAATAAAAGTAGGTCCATTAGAAATAAATAAGAAATAGGTTTGATGAGTCATGAAAAATGAATGAAGATGATATGTAACACTACAGACTTTGTAATTATACATCATCTAGCTTTATTTTAAACTTGTCTAATAGTGGGTTATTTTGCATCTTAATAAGTTGCTTTCATAATTCACAATATACAACTTAGCGATAAGACCGCCCATTGTACATCAAAACTACGATGTATTTTATGACTTTTATTTTATTTTCCTAATATTGTGTCAATGTTATTTGGTGTGCAATAAAGTGTTATTATATTGTATACAAAGTAGGTGGCTAAAGTTGTTTCTTATTCGTACATTTTACTGTATACCTAGGTATTGATGTAATGATAATATTTTGCTAAAACTTTGAACTTATACTTATCACTAAAGTAAAAGGAAGGTATTCATATTGAGAATTAATTATGATACAGTACCTATTCATACACACTTATATTACCTATTCTATAATCTACAATATACAATTACCTATAGATAATGTAATTCGATGTTTTTGGTTTAGCACAGCAAAACTCCGTTAAAAATGTGAATAGTGAATGAGGCAAATCGGACAAATCTCATAACCTTGCATGTGCTCGGGACACTCATATAAATTATCTCATATACATGTACCTACGTAATTATTTTTGTCCGTTGTTACCGCGTGAAACAGGTGTAATCCATAGATTAATTTAATGAGAAGACGTATTAGCCTGCCCGACCCGTAATCGTGGAGAGCTTGTAGAGAGATTGCATCCCATTGTTCGTGACAATTCATTATTTCACGGACCATTTTCTTACATATGTAATTGCCGTGGAGAGTGATTTAGTCTGACATTATTTGTGTGTATTATTATTGGACGGAAAGTACGGTATAAAATATAATTGTAGGTACTAATTAGAAAATATAGATACACAATAAGACAGTATACATTTTATCAACAAAAGTAAATCGACGTCAATTATAATGTATCTTCGAAGTCCAAGGTCCAATATCGTTGAAATGTATATAGGACCACTTCGTAGCTATACTGAACACAACGCAAAAAGATTTTTCCAAATCGGTTCATAAATGACGGAGTTCTGAGGTAACAAACATAAAAAATATAAATATAATACAATCGAATTGAGAACCTCCTCCTTCCTGTTATTTTTGAAGTCGGTTAAAAGTACGTTAAAAGTACGTATGTACATGCACTATTAAGTATTTTGTGGTGGTGTGAGAAGCGTTCTTGTAATTTGTTATAATATGGCGATATCATAGAGTGTTTCTATAAATAAGCTATGAATGTAATAAGTTTTAGTAAGTAGAGTGTAGTTTGTTTTCAGTAAAAAAGGCAATCGCCGTTGTAAAAAAAAAGCTATGAATATAGGCGTTATCAGCCTCATCCCGTACAGTTGTTTTTAACACTGAAGTTCATTATAATCTAGTTGTAAATATCTTGTTTTAAAAGTGTTTTAAGTGCCCTTATATGTACATACACTCGAGAGCAATGAATCCGGGTCACTTAAAGAATGTTAAAAATCTCGGAAACTAAAAATGATAGGTTAATGCAATAAATTGTATTTAATAGACAATGTAATACTCCTTAAATGAAAGTAAAAAAAATATGAGTCACCATACATTTTATTAACACAAAATTATATAAAGAAAAAAACTGCTGATCTCTCCTTAAAACAAAAATAGGAAACATGAAATTTTTGAACTTTATTACGATTTTCTTGAATTTTAATACTTCGTATTGCCTCCTCGTGCTTCCATTACTGCGTTTACGCGGTTTGGCATGCTGTACACCAAGTTCCTTATACGATTTTGGGGAATATTCTCCCATTCCTCTGTGAGAGCAATTTTGAGCTCACGAAGCGTGATTGGGGGAGGGTTTCGTTGTTTTACGCATCTGCCTAGCTCGTCCCAAGCATGCTCGATCGGGTTGATATCCGGGCTGCGCGCTGGCCACTCCATACGAGTAATGTTCATCTCTTGAAGGTAGTCATTCACAATCCTACCTGTATGAGGTCGGGCATTGTCATGCATAAATATAGCATCCTCACCTAAATTGACCATAAATGGACCAACGTGATCATTGAGGATTTCTTCCACATATCTTACGCTAGTTAAAGAGCCGTTTTCTATGATCACCAGCTCTGTGCGACTTTCAGAAGAAATTCCGGCCCACACAAGTACAGACCCACCACCGTAGGCTACTTTTTCTTCGATGCATGCTTGCTTGAATCTTTCCCCTGGTCTTCGATACACTCTGTGTCTTCCATCGTGCTTGTAGAGCATAAATTTTGATTCGTCGGAGAACATAACTTTTGACCAATCTTCAATACTCCAATTTACGTGGCTCTGGGCATATCTTAGTCTCGAAATACGATGCCCACGCTCCAGTTTAGGGCCGTTTGCAGGTCTAAGGGGTTTTAAGTTAGATTCAGCAAGCCGACGTCTTACTGTCCATGCACTTGGGTTACTTCCTCCGAGGCGTCGAAACTGATTGGTGAGTTCAGTTCCTGTGAGAAAGCGATTTCGAAGCATGGTGTTCACCAAGTATCGGTCTTCTCGTGCTGTGGTACACCTGGTTCTGCCCGTTCCTGGTCTGCGTAGGTTAGAACCAGTTTCTTCGTAACGTCGGAGAACTCTTTGTACTGTTGACAGCGACACACCGACAGTCCTGGCTGTATCGCGCTGACTCCGGCCGGTTTCCAGCATTGTAAGTATTCTGGTGCATTCTTCAGGCGTAAGCGACATAATTTCAGCTTGAATAATGAATATAGAGCACTATCAACATGGTTTATGTACCCACATAAATGACAGATTACAAACAAAAGCAAAACCAAATGCTGTAATTTCGTAGTTCCATCTTCGAAAGTGGCCCTTTTTCAAATTTGATTTTTTTATGATATAACTTTACAATAACTAAGAAGTTTTAATACCTTCATTTAAGGAGTATTACATTGTCTATTAAATACAATTTATTGCATTAACCTAGCATTTTTAGTTTCCGAGATTTTTAGGATTCTTTAAGTGACCCGGATTCATTGCTCTCGAGTGTATATTTTTTTAAGCTTCCTACCCAAGTTACTTACTCATCAACTCTTCATCAATCAACGTATTGATACAACCATACATCTTATTCAGCATAAATATAACAAATGACACGCCATGTTACCGAATAGAAGACTCAGTCTTCTCGTGACCACGGCCAATGCAACTTGGTCGAAACGTCGAGGTAAATAAAATTAATGTTTTTAGCGCGATTAAGTCCCGTTTTAATATCATAAACTATGTGTTCGAATCGCGAAAGTTTAAAAATTACTATGTTACCGAATATTCAATTTTACGTCTTTTGTAACTATCTCATTAGGGTTCCGTAGTTCAACAAGGAACTCTTATAAGTTCATTCTGTCCGTGCGTATGTCTTTCTGTCTGTCTGCCCTAATGAGCATTATAAAAAAACATAATTATGCATTTCAGGGGATCCCCCTCTAGATTTCTAAACTACTACACTTAGAAATTTGGGATTTCGCACGCTGATAGACCATGCTAAAAAGTCATTCTAAAAATATTTCGAAGATCGTGTAATTCAAAATTTTTAAGTTATAGACAAGTCTGACATTTGAAATTATAGTATAAATGAGTAAGTTTATATTTATGTGTGTTAGTATGTTTGTGTGTAAGTGTGTTTGCTACCTCTTTACGTCTAAACAGATTTGGATGGAATTTGTGCACGCTAGATTAACAAATATAATAATTTTTATCACAAAAGACTAAGTTTCCCAGGGAGCGAAAATAAACCGAATTCTACGCGGGTGAATCCGCACTGAGCCGCTAGTCTGAAATATATTAAACACTTCCTAGCTCAAAGGTCATTGACCTAACAACAAAGTGACTCTAACAAAATACGCTTCCCAAGTAGTCTTCTTTCTGATTATACCATAAAAATAGTGGCTACGGAACCCTATCCTATGTGTGTCACGACACGTAATGACCACTTTTAATATAAATGTATCATTGTCTATAAATAATTATCCTTTAATTTTATTTTTTATGGAACTGAGTGATGACGATCAAGTCGTTCGCCTGATGTTTACGTGTGTCAATAACAATTGCAGTACTACCCAGAACTTTTAATACCATAAATAGCACTGCGTAGGACTGGATCCCGAGACATCAGATATTAAGTCTCATATATATGCCCAGTAATTTCGCAGGCTAAAATTAATTTTATTCTAATCTCCTATTGTGAACTGCATAACGTGATTAATAGTAGCATACGAATTATGCCTATTTATGCAACAGCACACAAACTCATACATACTGACGCATTTGATGAACTGGATTCTGATTAATTTTATATTCTGACATAATAGACGCGCTCACACACTCACACGCTTCCCATCCCCGAGATATTATTATTATTAAACCCATTATTTCAGGCAATATTAAATTACAATAAAGTAAAATTAACAAAGGCCCATAGAATATATCTTACAGACTAACATACATACAAAAATCCTACTTTTAATATTATAAATATGTTTGTTACTATTTCACGCAAAAATTACCAAACTGATTTTGATGAAATTTGGTATGTAGGTACTTTAGGACTTGGAATAATACATAGGCTATTTTTTATCACGGGAAACTGCGGGTGAACCCGCGGGGCGCAGCTAGTATAATATAAAATTTAATAAACCATACACAGGGTTCAAAAATTTCGCTCCTTCCCTGTATCTCCTGTGTACTACCCCTACAGGCCAGAAGGCAGAATTCAGGAACAGTTCTTTATGCCGAAATTTGAGCCTATATATAGGACTTGCATTCAGTGGTCCTAGTCTACTCCAACCTCGACAGTTGCATTGCTATCTGTCCCTGGATCCGTCCATAATATCTCATTTTTGATGTACTTCAACACTTCATCCCTTGATGTTTTCGATATGGAGACCTTATTCCCCATTTCTCTGCCACTCCTACTCGTAAATAATTTATAAATATATAGATAAACACTTTATTGTTAAAAACCATAAAAATACATGAAAAACAGGTACACACAAAAGTTTCTAATAAAAAAGTAAAATTAAAAAAGTACATTTCACGGCTTTGTCACTCAAAGAGATATCTTCCAGACAACCTTTGAACACAAAGGTATATACAAGAGTGAACAAGTACTTACTGGGTAAGCGTGCTACATCTTCGACCACATCGTCGCTTCCCATCAGATGAGATCGTGGTCAAACGCAGACCCAGTCAGATGTAAAAAAAAAACATATTAACTATACATTTACAACCACTTAGAATAATTTTATTATTCTAAGCATTCAGTACACTAATTACTAATGCATTAAGTCTAACTAACCAAGATGGTTACGCTTTTTCACCTATCTATATTTTTTTTATTATTACATATAATATATAGAAAAATTCACTCTCTCGTATATTTATTTATGTAGGCATACAATTAAAATTAAAAATAAAATGAAATAACGTCCAACGATCGCATACCTACATATTTGGTCCCTAACTAGGATTTTGTCCTGTATCCAGGAACCAGGGATCCAGTAACTAAGGGGACTATGGTCCCATAAAACCCAGACACAAAACAAATCATTGGGTTTTTTCTGTGCACAAACATTTGTCCCGTAGCGGGAATCGAACCCGCAATCTATATGGTGTATGAGACACCACAGAGGCTGACAATCAGTTAAAGAATTGGGTACTCTCTATAGAATAAATTTAACTGTATTAATAGAGTTAATTTGTTTATAGTGGGTATGGGTATCCAATTCCCTTGGCAATACGCGAGCTACACGACGGGTCACGTGTTCATAGCTTTTAAAAGTTTTACAGTAACAAAATGTAGTGGTCTACCTGTATGCGTATATTTAACTAAGCCGAATCAAGCAGCGAGGCAGGTCGCTTTTAATCATGTGTCAGCAGCGTTATAAGTCCATCTGAATAGGTTAGATAAGTCGGTTGGAGAGTGGAATCGGCTAAAAGCAAAGTACGGTCGTGAGGCCGGGCCGGCTGGCGAATGAAGTTTCATTCAAAAACACGCCTCGGATTTAGGTTAAGTGGCAGTGCGCAGGCGTGCGAGCCGCGCATGCGCCCCGCCGCCGCTCCTGGCCTGCAATGATTTCACCTACCTTTTCACATTTTCAACTTTATATGTAGTTGCTTCGCTATATCCCGGATTTGAAACTATTGCGTGCTTACAAATGTCGACATGACATGAACTATCTTAAATAACGACCATTAACAATGCAAAGTCTTATGAAATCTCATTTGAAATCTAGGAAATCTCCGTAATTTTCCTCGTCATTAAGCCGCCCTTGGGTCAAGCCGTCACGTCCAGTTGGTGACCTACAAAAGTAAAGAATGAGCGTACCTACTCAAAAGGCTTTTTAAAGAAACCGATACCTGAAGATGACGAATTCGCGGATAAAAGAGATCCCAAAATATTAGTAGAGCGTAGGTACCGATCTGAGTGGTGCTGGGCGAGACAAAGGGAACAATGTCCAGTGGAATTACGGTCTCAAGCCTTTCAGCAGAGAGTTCTTGCGAATTCTTCATTAGACTCTACGCTGCGGTAATTAGATACACATTTGTCATTTAGTTATATCTCTCATAATGTAATGTGTGCGGTTTGATATTATCCTCACATGTTTCTAACATGGCATATAGGTGAAATTTTGAATATGTACTTTGTTATTGTTATTTTGATTATGAAACACGTCGTTAGGGAAACGCTTAATTATGTACCCCATTTGTTTACTTTATACCCCATTTGTATTTAGTACTTTCGAAAGTATTAGGTATTTGTACTCATTGAAATTTCTAGTTATTTTTTATTTTGAAAGATCTTCTGTTATTGCTTAACGATTATTGAAATCCTTTTGAAACAACCGCTTCAATGACTGAACTTTAATTTGCCCACAACATCAGTGATAGTTTTCTAATTGAATCGAGCTTAGTTAACCAATCCATAATGTTCATTAGGGCGCACATATCGCGGTGCTGTCACTGGCACACAGTATGGCGACAAGTGATATTAAAATTCCCGAAAGTGTGAATGTGGGTCGTAATGCAAGTAGGTCAGGGCAGCGGCGGCGCCCGTAGCCGCGACACTGCCACAGCCGAGGCTCCACTACTGCTACTGTGCGAAATACGATTTCTCAAACGTATATTTAGTTGGGAAACTAACTTTTAATGTATATTATCAAAATTACTATTTAACGACTACAGACTACCTCGTTTTTATAGAGCTGGAGAGTTATTGAATTAAAAAAAATGCAAAATTGGATTGGCCAACTAGAATGTATGAAATTAAAGAGATTGAATCACTGAAAGGCAGTTTCAGAACAAATATAAGTAATTACTTGGTTAGCGAAATAGCCTCATTCGAGCTGATATGTAGAGCTAATGTTCCCCGTTTGCATAATAAAAACACCCTTTCGCCCTCTAGAACGTCGGAAATTCAATATATTTTTAACCGAACCGCCATTTCTATGAATGTTTCCTTTCACATCCAGTCCGTATTACGACCTTTTGGCCATAACCACAGAAAAATTGTCCGAGAGAAGGCTTTTGGCCAGCGTCCCTTGCCCTCAGCCCTTTCCGCGATGGGACGCCAATACGCCATAAGTAATAGTCTATCCGGTGTCCAGACACTTACAACCTAACAAATAGATTGCTTTATTTTATGCTATGTTTGGGTTTCTGTCTCGACACGTCTTGTTTGTATGGCTTTTGCTGATCAGAATATTTCCTTGTACTTTATACTTATATTAAGAGCTCTACTTTAGCTATTCTTTTTTTGCCATTTTATACTTCATAATAGGACTCCTATCACCTAACCAAGATTTTCCGTGATAATCATCGGCAAATATTTACACAACTAAACCTGTGTCTTTATAGATGTGGAAAGAGATAGGCGGATAACTCCTATACCTAAGATAAGTTAAATTATTACCAGACTAACGTTTTTCATTGAATTTCTGTCATTGTCAATTCAAAAATCTTAATGTAAACAGTTTTTAAACTATCTCGTATTTAAATAAAAAAGTTTCCTACATTTTCCTACCTCATCAGCTACCTAAAATGCAAATGCTGAAGAGGCTCGCCTTGAACGAAGCGAAGAGTCACTCGAGGCTTGTTCGCATACAGTGACGTAAGACAACTTCGCGCAAATTAGTTATCACACAGCTATTAGTAGCGACGTGGCCATATCGTTTTAAACTAATATTAATTTTAGTGTAATAAGTAAAATTCGATTCAGAAAATTTGTTTTGGCTGAGAACCTACAATCAAACTAAGGAAAACAAATGTATACAATTAAGGGAACCTTATCATAATAGGTGATAGTTTGATAAAAAATATGAACAACACAACCACTCACGATAATGAGAATATATTAAATTAATTTCGGGGAAAGTTGTGAAGCTGTAAATAACATTTTCAACTTTCTCTTGAACACCGATAGGAGTTAAAAAGGAAATACTTTAAATACTTTTCACTCGTCATTTCTTGTTGATTTATTAATAATAATAATAATAGTAATAATGGCAGATGCCGAGGTCTCATATCATAGACCGGTTCTCACCCATTAAAAATTCACCTCAATAGCCCAATCATAAGTCATTTCCATATCTCTAATAATAGTCCTTGCACTTATCGGGGGCTGCCTTTGATTGTATCTTCTAATGATGCACTTAGAGACAGTCCCCGATAAGTGTTGCCCTTTAAATATCTAAATTAAATGCTCTAAGAGGCCTCTACGTGTTGGACTCATGTCCCCGCGCAAGCCTTCCAAAGGACTGGGTGTATAACCCGTGAGAAAGAGCGACATAATATAATAATAATAATAAACTCATTTATTTCAGGCAATAATAAAAAAAACACAGAGTAATCATATCAGAGGCCCATATCATTTTATGTCTATGAGAATCTGGTTGCACATTTGTTTGTAACGGTATTTCGCGCTCGCTTCTATCCTTGTATTATGGTCGACTAATGCCATGCAGAAAGTAATTAATGTCAAACCGTGTTGGTTTTTTATTTTTGAGGTGCAATATTTCATCGTGAAATTTCTCAAATAAATACTGGCTAAAAAAAATGATGGAAAAAATGTGGCGCATTTGTGTTGGTTCGGTAGTTCGTTGCAACGCGCTGATTGACGGCTGACAAACCGCGGCAGGGCCGGCCCCAGCTCCCGGCTCCCGGTTCCCGGCTCCCGTGCCTGTGCGCCCGTAACGCGTCCACATTTCGTATTAAGTGGTGCATACATTACTGTATGCAACATTCGTTTAGTGCGGTGGAAATTACCACGCCACCCTTATTGGAATACTTTGGAAGGTTTCCATATGGCGATGAAACTGTGCGCGCCACGATGGACGTACTCGTAACTGAATGTTCGTTTAAACTAAGGCTTCCTCTACGAAACTTTGTAGCTTCCTTAATAATTGATTATTTAATTTTCCCTTTTTGTATGTGACACTTTGTTTTGTCGAGGTCTTTTTAATACTTGCCCCTTCTATTTTCATCTACAGACTAAAGAGCGGGTGCTCTGTAAGTTTGAGTTCTACTAGAGTGCGGGCGTCCGCGAGGTGAGAAGTTTGATATCATCGGGTGTAGCGCGGCGCTAATTTGCTTGCCACGCATATATAATATACTAGCAACCGTCCGCGACTTCGTTCGCGTCAACGTAATAAAATATAGCCTGTTACTCAGGAATTGTGTAGCTTTCCATGAGTGTAAGAATTTTCAAAATCTGATCAGTTGTTTCAGAGATTACCTCCAACAGACATACTTAGATACTTACAATTTAACCTCTTCATAATATTAGTAAATAGTTACATATTTTGCATATATTATAGACTAAAGATGGCGTAGATGTTATAGACCAGACAAAAGACTATTGTTCTGTTGTCAGATTGACTGGCAAAGGAGAAAATTGTTTAAAATTATGATTATTGCTGGATAAAGAAATCATTGTAGTCAAATTGTTGTGTGTACTTAATGCATGTTGCTGTGAGTACTTAATGTATGTTACGTAGGCTATATTTGCACGATCGCCTGGCATGTATATTTCAAGGCACATAATATCATCATCATCAGCCCATCATGTCCCACCTGCTGGGACAAGGGTTTTCTCTCATAGAGAGAGTATGGGCTCCAACATTAATTCTTGGTGATTAATTCTTGGACATGCTCGTTTCCTCACGTTGTTTTCTTTCACCGTTTTTAGTTTGGACAGTGTTAAAGCGCACATTTATTAAAAATGTCAGTGGTGCGAGCCACATACACATCATATATAACTAAAGTTCCTATCTTGAGACGTTCAATAAACTATTAACGAACTAAACCGCTCGCTTTATACCTCGTAACATAAGTATATACGGCGGAGTATGTCCATCAAAAGACAATCAAAATGGGTGGGCTAAAAACGGATGCAATATATGCGTAAAGTTGCAGTGCAACAAGCGTTGCTATATGTGTGAAAAAGCAACAGCTGATGTCTCGGCAGGCGTGACGCTTACCATCAGGGGAACGGCATGCTCGTCTCATTACTCAGTTCTATAAAAAAAAAACATTAAATTTTTAAATTTTTTCGTTTATTTCCGATTTTAAGTGGTTTAAATGAAACTTGTTCCTAAAACAGTATAAAAAATCCAAAAATAATTATATTCGTAAGTCAAAGGGCCAATTAATACTAATAACATCACCCTAATAAATATTATATTTTTTAGTAGTTTCTGTTATTCTTTAATACGTCGATAATCGTTTTTGCAGTGTAATTAACATACTTGCGAGAAAAAGCGGTTATATACTCCCCAAGCGCCCCACGTTTTACAGAAAAGATTTTTTGACAATTTTATGTCACGGATCGCTAAGCCGAACGAAATTCCAGTTATAAAATAAGGCTACACCTGAAATATAGACTAACAGCCGTGTGTAACGCGAGCTTAGTTATCGAAAGTTGTTCATTATAATTAGAAGGCGGTTGCTGGCGAAAATTAATATCTCTTCCGACGCGAGCGGAGCTGCGTTCGCCTCGCCGCCGTGCCGCGCCGCGCCGCCTCCTCCTTGTGCCGCCGCGCCGTCCGCTGCCCGTCCGGCAAGTGAGACTTGGCCCTAGTATACCTATTTTTGTTAAGTCTCATTGAAAATCTCGCGTCAAAATAGAAGTAATTATTAAAGTAAGTATAGGAATATTCATGCCCCTTCTAACCTTGCAAACAATGTTTGGAGCTGTTAAATATAGTGATATATAGACGATAATAATAAACGACGATAATATGGAGACGATAATAAATTACTCGTATTGGTACTTTTTATTTAGCATAAACATAATTTTATTTTTACGTTGATTCAATCTTTAAATATCCACTTTGTGTTTAAGTGTAATGCGTTGGAGGTTAAACGGTATTCTACTCTTAGCCAAAAGACATCGCTTTCAGCGATAAGACCGCATTTTGTGCTCACTATTAAAATTATTTTTAACCGACTTCAAAAAATGAGGAGGTTCTCAATTCGGTTGTATTTTATGTTTGTTATTTCATAACCCCGTCATTTATAAACCGATTTGGATTTTTTTTGCGTTAGGTTCAGTATAGCTACAATGTGGTCCCATATAAATTTCGAAAATATGAAATAGAAAATATACCTTGGACTTCGAAGATACATCAGAATTCAAGTCGGTTCTTTTTTGTTATAAAATGTATTATTTTAAACAGGTATACAATGAAGAGTTATGTAATTGTAATAAGTATTTAAGTAATCAGGAAGTGGGTAAATAGATAAGCTAATAAAATATGGGTATGTATCCAGCCCAAGATCTCACGTACCTTGGCAAATAAATTCTGTGGAGGTTCCTATCTACGCACTTCTATTCCAATGAAGCACAGGCCTGAGTCCTCAGCGTTGACATTGCGAGGTCGCTCGTCACTGTAGTAGACGCTGCACAGAAATTCCGTCACAAGTTTGAACCTGTACCACGCAGTGTTATGGTGAAGGATTATGGTTGATGTTAGATGATTGACAAGCCTGTGCTGGTAAACAACAAGAGATGAAAGTAAGAAGGGAAAATTCTGGAACGGGAGAACGCTCTCGTCCTACTCTGATAGGTTCCGCCACGTGCCATTGTCTGAAGGTCAACATACCTACTTCCAACCAGTACCTACTTATAATTTTTCCTATACTTTTTACACTATGAGGGATGATGATAGCTGCAGAGCACGCGTGGCTAACAGCTAATAATTTAACACTTAGAAATTAAAGCGCTTAGTGGTGACTAAAATATGATGAGAATCACCCACCAAATATATCTTCCCAGCGGGATTTCTTAGAAGTTTAGTTAAGTGGTCTTTAATAACCGTCCTTAGGGATGGTAGGTATATATGAGAACATGTAGTTTTAGCACAACCCGATACATGAGACCGGATTTGGCTACGGCCGCCGGCGGTGGCGCCAGAGCACAAACAACCATCACTGTCTCAATTCAATCTATGAATTTACTGACTGACCATTATTTAAATTGTCTAAACGACTTTCCGAAATTTACTACTGATGCGGTGGAAACGGGCCTAGACTATTGTCAGTGACGAAACTACATCCGTATTTTAGTATTCAAAGAATATGGCACGTTGTACTTACATAACTGATGTGTTTATGGTAGTATTAGTTAACTATTAATAAAATCATTCAATGAATTAGTCATAAAAGCAATAGTGCGTAGAAAGCATGTGTATATATCAGTTTATAATTACTATATATTTATTATAGCGACCCGCCCTGGCTTCGCACGGATGCTATTTACTAATGTGATGTCATTTTTTGACGACTTGATTACAAAACATTCAATTTTCTCTACTATGCAAAAACTGACTGATGAATGTATTGTACATATTTATTAACTTTTTGTTAAAATCTCTAATGGAGAGTGAAAAGCGTTTTAAAATCCGTTGCGTGGTATAGAAGAAGCTAGCGGAGAAACAGAAATGAGGACGCGGCTAACGACTTTGTTTTATACTATTTAGAGATAATGTGTTTAAATTCCTCAATAATTTTGTTACCTGCGTAAGTTCCAATGTTACAGTATGTGAGTATGAAGTGCGTATACTAATAATTCTGCCTAAAAGTTTAACGTACGTAATCTATTCCCTCGATTTTTCAAGGATAAGCAACTTTGAAGATATTATAAGGTAGTGGTAAATCGATTAAATGTAAATTGACAAATACAAATCGATAAAATATACGATTGAATATATATTATATGAATGGTTTGTGGAAAAATATGTATTTTCTGACCCCATTTTAAAACATCAAATAAAAATTACACTAAGATATAAAGCTGTCTGTTTAATGTAAAAAATTATATCTTCATAATATCATAGACATTACAAAAAGGGGTTACTTGATTTATTTTACAGACTTATCATTAGGTATGTACAATTATTTACAAATATATACAGTAATACAAAAATGATATATTCGCTTGGTATATACGAGTATTTTTTTATATTCATTTATAAAAATGAAGAACTCGCAGTCGACAATTACACACATAATTCTTAACTGAATCCAAAGTGTCCCAGCACTATTGAACAATTTTGGCATGTGTCATGTGTTAGAGCCGGGTTAAGTGAAAACAACTCAAATATTCATACAAAAATAAACAAATTACCGTGATTTCATGTTAGCGCACGTGGGCCTACGCTTTGAATTTAGTAGAATGTTTGTAGCGTACGTGCGCAACAAAAGGCTAGCGGCTTTTACGTATAGTTTAGGCTTGCAACTCTGATTTTGTGTTACAAAATTAAAATAGTGAACGTGAACAATTAAGAAGTACGTACAGTAATGATATTATCTTTAACGAATACGTTTCAGTTTCGATCGCGGCTAGGCAATATTATGATTGGATTGTTAATAAGCAAGCGAGATGAGAAAACCGGAGTCGGTTAGGACAAAAACGAAGCAATTATGTAACGACGTCAACGAATTAGTGCTTGTGCTGGCGAGACGCCAAGTGCAGGCTGAGCCCCACGGTGCAGGCGGCTGCGGGGAGCGCTGCGGCCGGCGGCGAGGCGCGCGGGGGAAGGGGGCACTCGTCTCGTGAACGATATCGGGGAACGCACAGGGTTTCACAGGGGAAACGTATGACAAGCAGAGTAAGGTATAGGTAAGTTATATGAAGACAGTGGAAATAATTGTGTAACAAAATCATTGCAGCGCGAATTTAGATAAAAAAATTCTTTTAAAATTAATAAAATCGCGCCATTTGTGTAAGACGTAAAAATGTACGAACCTGGGATTTTCATAGTAGTCTGTACATGCTACATGCGTGTGCAAGTTAATAATCTATCAATATGGTGGTGTTTATGTCGAAAAATATCAATAGGCGGCGAGTCGCGTGTAGTCAGCATTCACTGCAATTACGTTCCGTCCGTTTTATAAAAAAATACAAAAAAATGCATTGAAATACTAAACAAAGATTACCTACTAAAAAAACCTAACTTAATCAGTTTTTAATCGTAAAAAGTATTTATTTACCAGATATTTTGAGACTATATATATTCCATTTGAGTATTCGCTATTAAAAAAATAGGGTCAAGATGTCTTCACAATATTACACGACGTTGTATGTACTACCAACAACTACTATAAGACAGTGTATTGAAGATAACAGTACTTACCTAGCATCTAATTGGGCGCAGAATAGCGGCCAGCAATCGTTAATCGTTGCGGTGTTTAAGCTAATCATTGTTTTGGACGGGAGCGATTCATATCACGGCGGGCGGTGCGAAAATTATGAACTCCAATTAATGTCAGTATTCACCCAGTTACGTAAATACCGAGAACATTACGCAAACACCAACGCGGTGGAAGGCAGTGCTCGAGTTTTAGGCTAAAAGTAATACACAATATTTAGATATTACATACGAGTACATTATGTACGAAAAATTCGTGACCGGCAATTTTTTTTAACTACTACTAGCTTTTGTATCGCTCTTTGATGCTTTTTTATGAATGAGTGGTCCTTCATTGTCCATAATCGCTTGGCATTTTTGTGGCATACGTTCTACCAATTTTTCATCATAATCAGCCCATCACGTTCCCACTGCTGGGACTCGAGCCTTCCCTCGTAGAGAGAGTATGGACCATTATCCACCACGCTGGCCCAGTGCGGATTGGTGGATGTCACATGTCCTTGAATTCTTTTTTGTGATTAATTTTTGAACATGCCGGTATCCTCTCGACGTTTTCCTTCACCGTTTTTAGAGCGAGTGTTAATTCCGCATATAACTTACGAAAGTCAGTGGTGTGGGGCCAGCTGGATTCGAACTCGCGTGCGTCGGGAAATTCGCACGTGCTCCCACTGTGCCACACTCGCTCTATTGAGCCACACTCACTCTGCCAATTTTTGATAGTTTTAAATTCATTTCACGAGTAAGATCAGCGGCAAAGGGTCACTCTACTCGGTTAAGTGTATTTTTTAAAACATAATATATAGGTATGTATTATGAGAACGTGACTGGTAGGTGCCAGTCACGTTCTTGTCAAAAACCCATATGAAATTGATATAAAGAAATATATAATGTGTATCATCATATGTGTATAAATCCTAAACAAGCTTATTTTGCATCAAGGCAAACAACGTTTGTTCAACGAGTTTTGAAATTTCGAAGATTTTCATTCATGGAAAGTTCTCGTAAAGTTTCATCCGCTAAATGTAAAAAACATAACATGACTACCCTACAACAATACTATAGTTGTTTTAAATGAGAACTATGACCCTAGCAGCTGGAGACGCAATAATAGCAATCACTGATTCAAGTAAGGGTTGTCGCAAATTTCTAAGATAAAAACATTATTTCTTTTATATCGGAATTTCAAATACGTTATATCTGATCTTTTTTTACGTTAAGTTATTTGCATGCTTGGTCAAAATAGCCCCCTTCGGGTCTTTATACGTAAAGCTCCACCTTGTAATGCATGATATTTCTCCTCAAACACCCAAACCAACCCAAATAATGCCGCCAACCTACTTACTGGCGTATCTTTCAGTCAAACAGTCAAAATAAGCGCTGCTGATGTAATTGCTCAGATTCTTGTCTGCAACTAATTAACTGACTCACTGTTCCACTGTGCCAAGGAAAGTTTGTTTGTGGAAAACACGTTAAATTTTCTACTTGCTACTGTTTAAATTGCATCTGGTAATTAAATAGCTAACGGTCGTCAAGGATTGTGTTACTAATGGTTGTAATTTGAGATTGCACCAAATTATAATGTGCGTTCAGTCTCAAAGTGTGTAATGAATATATTTGAACCTTTTCCTGTCGCGTTTATTTGTTATATTAAAAGATCAATATACGAAATAAATTTGATTTCAATTAAAAAATAAAGACGTGTGGCACTTAGAGACTGCCGCGGTAAAGCTATTGCATAGCATTCGGAGTGGGGGGTGTTAGGTTATTTTCGTTACGGAATTTCTGGATTCGGTCTCCACGCCAAGGCCCGCGATAGAAGCTATGCAATAGCTTAATAAATAAGATACTATAGGTAATATAGGTATATAGTATCCAAGAAATTGACATTTGCTTTGCATTTTGTTTTTGGTCGAATTTGGAATTTCAATACTTATAGTGTTCTAATTTTGTGGTTTTTCTTTTCTTGTGAAATATTATGAAAGTAACAAAATTATGGTTACCAATACGTCAAACAAATTCAATGATAATTTTATTATTGTCGTATACTATATTTTTCATTATTCAATACGAAGATTAAATAAACGAATTCGTATAAAATGATATTAACAGTTTGAAATAGACGACTGTTTATGATTTTATTTGATGGAACAAAGTATCAATTGTAAAGGAGTATTAAGACGAATTTGAATAAAAGATTTCCTTTTAACTCATTCATTTTCTAGATGAAAGTATCCAATATCCTATTCCAGGACGTAAACTACCAGGACTACAGGACCAAGTTTTATCAAAATGCTTTCAGTCGTTATGGAGCTAAGTGGTAACAAACAAACACATACCCTCACACATACGCACACACACACACACAATTACGCAATTATGTTACTAGTAGGATAGGATAACATTAGTTTTAGCTCTGTTAACCCGTTACAAGCAAATTTCAGTAAACTAAAATTTAAAAAACCCTTCACAAATATACCTTTAAGTAGTAAAATACGGCTGAAATAATTTTGATAAAACACCAAAAACCACCGCCTGAAAACCTAATTTCAAATTAAAAAAACCGCATCCAAATCGGTTCACCTGTTTAAGAGCTACGGCGCGAGCACAGACAAACGCACATAGTGGTCAAACTTATAACACCCCTCCTTTTTGCGTCGGGGGTTAATAAAAAAGCTTTAAATTAGTGGAATGTATCGTAAAAGCCAAAATAATTAGGATTAATATTTTTATTTATTTTTTTAGCTATTATTATTTTGTTTTTTTTGCACCGCCGACCTCTCACTCCGTTAGTTCTTTCTATCCAAAGGTTGACTGGAAGAGATAGCTTTTAGCGATAAGTCCGTCTATTGTACTGTAGTGTAAGCCAATTCCTGTACCTTGTTATTTTTTTATTGTGTACAATAACCCATTTTTTGTATTGTATTGTATTGTAAAAGCCATATGTGTAAATTGTTTCATATCTTTTCAAATCCTATTCCAATCACTTTACAAAAGAAACGATACATCAAATACGTAGTATCGGGCATCACAGACACGAATCCATAAAGCCCCGTTCACACGGTACATCGGTAAGTGAACAGGTCGATTAGCCGATTAATCCTATAATTGATTGTGCGAGGTTGGATAGCCCGCGCCCGCGCTGCGCTGTATTGTTACAAATCGTGTGTAATGGCCCTTAGATTCGATACATTTGTTATAATATTTCTATTAAGCTGACGTCTATTTCGTTAGTGGAGTTCTGGTGGAATGGACTTGTAAATATCCTGATACTGAGGGTTACCTGATAAAATATGTGTTTCATGATTCGACTTGTCTTAAGTGTATTTCTTAATCATCTCTTTTCATGACTATGAAATTAAATAAGTCTTTATTGACACACCACAGATAATTAATAAACTATCAATACAAAGTACCTTACCAGAAGTGTAACAATAGGCGGTCTTATCGCTTAAAGCGATCTCTTAGACAATGGTACAGGGAATAACTTATTATATACATTTATTCATAATTATCAATCAATATGTTATTAATAATATATAGCGAGGAGGTCTGCTACAATAACAGACCTCTAGTTATATATTATAGTTCTTTCATTGGCGCTTGAGGGGCCAGTGGGTACAAGAGGCAGTTTATGTTTGTAATACCCGCTTAACATTCTCTAATTCTATTTTAGTTATTAAAAAATGTGATTTTATTAAAAATTATTAATTATTATTATTAATATTAATTATTATTATTAACATTAATTATTATATAATTATTAATCGTCATTCTTCACATAACATGATGTAAACTAACGCATTGTACTCCTAATATTATAAATGCGAAAGTTTGTATGTTAGTGTGTAAGTGTGTTTGTAACCTCTTCACGCCGCAAGGGCTGAACGAATTTTTATGAAATTTACATTATGACATATAGGATAATTTTCAGACGCGGATGAAAACGCGAGATGCAGCTAGTGTGACAATAAATTTAATTGTGAAATGAGAAATTGTAAGCAACACGTGCAAATGCTTAAAATAGTTAATACTAAATGACCAAACTATTCATAAAGCTCCAGAACACTCCAGTCTATCAATAATCTGAGGAGTTATGACGTCATTCCTTAATCGGTCAACTTCACCCTTTGGCCAGATATATAAATTGCAAATCAATTTCTTAACTTAACCTTTTTTTCATTTTATGGAACTAAGTAATGACACGAACAAGTCGTTCGCCTGATGGTAAGCGCCACGTCTGCCTTAACTTTGCTGGCTACATTGCTCTTCAATCTTATAAACTTGTAAACAAATGAATAAAGCTAAAAGTACTACTAATTGTATTTGATTATGACTTGCCAGATATAAAATTGACATTTTAATTTGCTTTATACTGTATTATAGTACAGTAATACTCTAATTACAGTGCATGTTATCTATCTAACGATGATCGTTGCTGGCCATACGCACCCTCTACCCTATTCGTACTACATTTAAACACTCGTAGATGCACACGCGTTGATTTTTATTTTAAAACTATTACTAATTTATCTTCCAAAATAGTAATGCGTATTTTTTTTATTAATAAAATACATACACACAATACATACAGTATCTAGCTGTCATAGCTTTTTTACGAAGTTTTATGTACTAGTACTGGTAGTAAGTGCCACAGGGTTAAAAATATAACGCAATAACAAAGTATCATATGCCGTCGTTCGCGCAAGGGTAGTTACAAATCCCACGCTTTGTAATGTAACATATTCCTTGTTCGAAACGTGACTAGCCATCTCCTCACCGCTCCAAATTGAACGAGTCTAAAGAGAGGAGGCAAGAGCGACGGCGTAGACGAATTTCAAGAGTTTCTTTTACCGTTAAGAAGTGGCGCGTGCATGAGTAGCGGGGACCGGCCGCGACCCGTACTCAATCCTATACCCGTCATTTTGTTGCGGAAATTCTAGTTATTAAGCGATAATGTTACTGGTTTTATTTTGATATAAAACAGTTTTATGGGTTCATGAGACGTTTCAGTATTTACTAATCAATTATGTTATATCTAAAGATAAAATATTGATTTGAAAAAGCATAGCATAAGCCACCGAAATTATTGGGCCTAATTTAAGACTTAATATTTGATGTCTCGGGGTGATGAGAGCAATGCAGTACTACGTAGTGTTTTTTATGGTATTAAAAGTTTTGGGTTGCTCTGCAACGGCGCGGCAAGATTTCGTTATAGCTACAAACATGTTATATTATTATATCTATATAAGTAGTATATAAAGAATTAGTAGAGCGTGATTATCTTATTTGACTTGTTTAAAGTAGCAACGGAGAGTGATTTATTGCAATTTCTAACGTACTCTAAAATCAAGGAATGATAATATAAACCATAGTTAGTGTGAAAATCTCCAAAGCCAAGAACCACAAAATCCGAAAGGATTTGATATTTACCGACCAAGGCAAGGCAAGAGTAATGGGCCAAGGTTATGACCCATACTCTCTCTCTCTTTAGGAGAAGGCACGTGTCCCATTACACAACGTTGTAATAGAATGATGATGCAAGTATAAATAATGAATTCATTTTATTGATTTTTAACTATGCCCAATTGCATTGCGAACACGCAAACGTGTTTTCTCAAACAATATGAATATAACATATGCATGTCATGACACATCTTGAACATTATAGAAATATATCTATAATACCTATATCTTTTAATTAAGTGTATAATAATTTTAGCTTTTTGAATTGCGCCGAAAAGTGACATTATCATTTGTATTCAGTTCAATGTCAGTAAATATATCCGCGAAACCCTGATTAATATATGAATGCGTAACCACTCTTTAGTAAATAAATTAGCTCAGTGCTACGATCATTGTCTAGGCTCTCGCACTGTCTGTACATTAAATACATTCGGCCATCGTTCTGTTTGAGTTGAAATCATAAAAGTTGTTCTCGTCTATTAATCCATGGAGCGGGTGAGGCGAGGGTCGCGGGAGCGGGCGGCGCCGATCAAACAGGCCGGGGAATCAATATGGCCGCCGCCCAGCTGATCCGTGACCTCCGCACCCCGCGTCGCCCTCGCACCACCCCCGCCGCCTTTCACCCGCAAACTTGACGCTTCTCTTTGCAAGTTTTCTCATGACGATCTCCCGATGTTGCTCGCTGACTATGATTATACCGCGTTTATAATCTCCTTTCGCTTTTATCTTACCGATCTGGACTCCTATAAAGATTGAATACGTATCTATAGACTCTAAATTAAAAGCTTCAGGTTAGGTTTAGAATACGCAGGTATATTTCGCATGTTAAAAACCAAGAAATAAAAACGAGCAACATCAGACACACATAAAATATACTTATAAAATGAAGCTCAGCTAAAATCAAGTTACAAAATAAAAACACGGCCACGTGCATTTGACTTTTATTAAAACAGCCACCGTGCGATAAAATAAAGTAAAGTTTTTAAAATCTGAAAATGAATATTAATAATAAGGGTGAAATGACCGACAGAAATATTACTCAAACATTAATAGGTGAATCTCTCACTATCGCAGTGCGCCGCGCCGTCTCAGTTTCATCATTAATACTACCTATCATTTCAATGTACCTTTAAAAGCAAGCTTGTGCTACATAGCAACAAACTTCCGTACATACGGAAGTTTGTTTTGTATTTGCTTTGGATTTTAATATTTATTGTCATCAATTTTACATTAGACATAGTGAAAAATTTCAGATCAGTTTTTTATCGTACGTAATGAAAGAAATATATTTGTAAGAACTTTGGTTACAATATTGCAAAGTGACAAGCTTCTCCCAACAATTTTCAGCCTTTGTAGGCGTACTATTGTATTAAACCATTTAGTGTAATTCTATAAAATCATGCTAATAAAATAATTGTTATGAAAATGTCAAATAAGTTTCCTTATTTTGTAAATATATGTCAGAGTATAATAATTATAGTATTTTAATCAAATTAAAAATCAACTAAATTATTTTAATTGAAAAAGTAACAGAGTAATAACATTTATTTAGTAGGAAATTAAACACTTTTTTAAATGAGAAAGATAAGAAAGGTTAATAGTCTACGAATGTCAATGATAGTTACAGATTGAGCGGTCAAGTCAGCAAGCTAATTACATGAGTAGAAATTATGAATGGACACATAAACGTAAGACGATTACCTGAAAACAGCTAGTTTGTAAAAATGCGGTTAATTAAAAGTTGCGGGTCGTGAACTGAGGCTGCACCGTAAGCCACGACCCTTTATGAAACTTAGCCGTGCGGCGCCGGCACTGTCGCGTCTGTGCTCGCGTGTCATTATTTAGACATTTACTATTGGCTACATTGTCACAATAAACCCTTTGTGCAAATATTTTGATCCAGCATATAATGAAAACAATTTGTAACCCTTAACCATCCTTTGCCGTAACTTGCTGTTAACTTTATTGCTGCACTGGTTGAACGTGAATAATCCCTTGTTTGTATCTCCGTAACTGAGCACCGAAGTTACCATTTAACGGTTTCTATGTTGATATTATGAAATAGCGAGTTTATTTTAAAACTCAAACACTTATTTTAGTGCTAAGTATGCAGGTTAGAATTTGGGCTAAGGTTAAAATATCCACCGCACCGTAAAGCTGTTGCTATCGAAACTGTTAGCTAATTTCGAGTGGTCCACGCGAACGAAGTCGCGAACAAAAGACACTCAATTTATAGAAATATACCTCGTTATATATGAAGGAGTATTTATATTCTACTCAAATATTAATAATAATAAGACTATTATTATTAATATACTCTTATTTCAGACAGCGATAGATTATTATTATTAAAAATCAGATGTTATTTACTTATTCTATGCCCACATACGTATTGTATACCTTATAGCTAAAATCGATTTGCTAACTTGGCACTAATTAGTTTCACGTGACGTTTACACGTGACTAAACTGCGTTGAGTTTAGAAATCGTATATATAAATGATATGAATGATATATTATTGTGCGTACTTGGTGAAATGATTGATGATGATTGACGGATTGATTGCAGTAAAAGCATTCAAAATAGTAGCTTATATACTATTAGTAGGTAGCTTATTATATACTAATAGTGGCTTATATCCCCGTCTTTAATATTTTGATAATAACTCTCCTTCCAAAGGTTGCCTGTAAGAGGTCGCTCTTAGCGATAAGGCCACCCATTGTAACACATTTGTTAATTGTTTTTATGTAATATCTGTAATTTATTATTTGCAATAAAGCGTTCATCTATCTACTATTATATATATACAAAAACGTATGTACATACTTTTAAAGCAAAAATCTAGAAAATCTGTTCATCTGCGAAAAAGCAGAGATAAATCGCTCACGTAGCAGATCTAAAGGAGAGAAAGACGACCAAGTTGAGACTGTAGCCCGAATCAGCTGTGTACAAGATCCGATGAAGACGTGCAACCGGTGCAACAACTGGATGAGACATGGTTATCACGATCTTTAGTCATTAAGGATCGATCGGAGAGAGTTGCAATTTTTAACGTATTTTAATTTATTTGTATAATGTGTATATGACGTTTAAAAGTGCATTTTTTGTGCCTATTTAATAAATATATTTTGACATTAGACTTTTAAAGAGGGCGAGTTACTTTTAAAATAATATTTAATATTTTATTCCTGTAAAGTGAGGGCATATAAAGACTATTTATAGTCGTACTTAATGTTGACTACCTATCACTTCACTGCTCAACTTAACGAATCGCTTCCGCTCTTTACTATTATCATGCAGTGTAACTTTTTAAATTGATGTTTTCCCGCGAATCAGTTGACGACTTTAGTTTTAAAATCTGTTTTCTACTCAAGTGAAATGCGGTTAACTGCTATCGGTTTAGTTACGGCCAATCTCGATGAAATGCTTGTCTGGCTTTTTTTTTATGATCGAGTTCAGTAAATAGTGTTTTTTTAGTTGTTGCAGTTTTTGTTTAGTTTTTTGTTTATCTACACTGTGTGCTTACACTCCTTACTCCTTAGTTATTAAAGCGTATGAAACTAACGAGAGTTGGAATAAATATGACCGTTTCTAATATTTTTTATTCTTTATTGGTTTGCGTTTGACCACTATCTCACCTGATGGTAAGCGACGATGTGGTCGACGATGTAGCACGCTTGCCAAGATAGTACCTGTTCACTCGAGATTTGAAGATTCTCAGATTGTAAGTATCGGGAAAGACTGATCCCGGCTGGGAGTTCCACTTGTTAGCGATATAATTGATATTCGTCTAGTATTTTATTCGTTATAGTTCCATGATTACTATATTTAGCACTTACAATATCTACACTATCACGGAGCTGATAAAAATAAATAAAACAAAGTAGAGGTACATTATTTTAGTATGGCACTAGATACAACAGAACTGATGCGAATAAACTCTATTTACAACAATCTATTCCAGAACCACTAGCAGTACAACTGGCATTATTAACACGCTCCACTTATATAGCTTATTTATTGTACTATTATTTATTATTTAATGTACTATTATGCTTATGTTAAATACACGAGGTCTACTAAGCCTTTTTCGTGAAAGTCTGGATTAGAAATATAAGACTATTTGAATTGAATGTTCCAGCTAATTGGAAATGAAAAACGATTCCAAAAATTTGGGATAAAGTGGCACCGTTGTGATCTGCCACGGCATTAACGACTTATTTTTATGAAGAACAAGCACGTGCATATTACCAATATACATGGTGGAAACGATAAATGTTTACATACAATTACTCCGGAACTATATAAGATAGTTAAAAATAAAAATAACGGCCAAGTGCGAGTAAGAAATTTGTTTTAGACTGAGAAATTGCAAACAAATTTGTGTCTTGTCCGTTTTCCGACAGCAAAAACGCAACATTTTGCTCAGTAGTTTTCGTCACGTCTTCTCGTCACCCATTCCACAATGCCTGAAGACAAAAGTCTTTAATCAGTGCGTCCTACCCATAATGACATACGGAGCCGAAACGTGGACAATGACAGTGAGACTGGTTCATAAGTTCAAAGTCGCTCAGCAAGTCATGGAACGAGCTATGCTTGGGGTTTCTTTGAAGGTTGAATCCAAAACGAGGTGATCCGACAGAGAACCAAAGTAACCGACATAGCTCACCGAATAAGTAAGCTGAAGTGGCAGTGGGCTGGTCACATATGTTGAAGAACCGATAACCGACGGAATAAACGAGTTCTAGAGTGGAGACCACGTTTAGGCAAACGTAGTGTAGGACGCCCTCTGGCCAGATGGAGCGACGACCTGCGTAAAGTGGCTGGCAGTGATTACATATTACATGCGAAGAGCCGAGCATCAGGCTCAGTGGCGTACATTGGGAAAGGCCTATGTCCAGCAGTGGACTCGTATAGGCTGATAATGATGGAATGAATTATGTAATAAACCTGACAACCACTTTTTGTATTTACACTAAAACAATACAAATTTGTGTAGACCTACCGTATACCTCTGTGCGGGCCACCGACAAAGCCCTCGCCCGCGCCGGCGTCCTTGCATGTAATACTTGTACCACAACTGCACCGCCTCATCCGGTGGATGCGGGCTCAACTGCTGCCCGCTTCCGGGCCCCTGCTGTCCGATGTCATTGAAATGTCCGATGTCGATGTCATGTATCCAACGAATACTTTGTAAACAGTATGATAAGTGAAAACTTATGCTTTGAAGTGGTTCTGGTGATGTTCTGGTATTTACGGTAGGTCTATATTTGTAGTTTTTTGTAAATACAAAAAGTGTTAGTCAATTTTATGACGTAATTTATTTCTGTAATGTACCTAATGTTTTGTTAGTGTACCTCTATGAATATAAAGGTGCACTAACTATAAAGTAAGGTGAATTTCACCGGTATTCAGCCAAAAAATTAAAAGAAATAATGCGCGGTTCTACGGAGGGTTACTAAAGCGTGCTCTGTTGAAGTATAACAGCGATACGAGAATGGCCTATCTGGGATTATTCCAGTATTCTCCTGCTAAAATTGACGGGCAATAGTGACGTGCCGTATCGGTGAGATAGGCTACAGATTACAGCAAGTGTGTGTGAGCTTAGTAGTTTCCGGAGGGACGGTCCCCGAGGAGCGCCCGCCGCGCTTGCTGGCCCATACATCCCGTTCAGACCATCGCCGGCCGTATAACACCGCTGTCTCTGCTCATTCTCCAAATTGTACTTTGCGAATGTTACATCCACTATTGGCATTTACTTTTTCGTGATGTGTAAAAACACATATTTATTATAGGTCTACCCAATATATTTATTATACCTATACCCGCACCTGCAGTATTTACGCATTATTTCATTTTTATTTTTGTTATCTTGTAATTGCTTACTAATAAATGCATTCTTATTGCATACAATAATGAATTAAAAAAAAAACATTTATTAATTGAAACATTTGTTACAAATAAAGCAAAATCAATCAAGTATAGTTCTGTCTTGTGTTTGTGTCCGTGTGTGTGAGTCTGGTGCAATTAGTCTCCCGGGGTCACGCTTGATTTAATTTACAACTAGTTGACAACCGCGACTTCTTCCGCGTTTGGCGTTGAATTAGGTTTATAGTTTGTTATCCTCTAAGGAATATGTTCGTATTTAAGGGATGAAAACGAAGAATTGTTTGATATACCCATGGGACGCTACGAAGATGAAGGCACGAGGCAGAAAGACGTACCTATAAAATATGATTGATTCGATATTTTTATACAAACTGAACTAACGTAGCATACATAAGCATCGCATGCATTGTGTATTCTCTATCCGTTGCGATATCTACAAATCGGAAACAATACAATTGATTCGGAATCGGTCGCGAGTCACGCATCGTGACAGGCGAGCTACATACTCTTGCAAGCCTGATTTGCGGCGCACAATTAACATCTCGAGTTAAGTCGAAATTCCTTCCGAAGCAAAGGAAAAAAATAGGCAAAGGAAAGACGGTTTAAATGCAAATAAGATTACAATTAGATATTTAGATTTACTCGCAAGCCCCGTATTTCGAGACAAGCCTCTTAATACGGGGCTTGTTTAATCAAGTGTTTAATAGGCGAAGCGAATATAAGCGTTTGATGAATGCAGATATGGGCTTTGCCGTGGGTTTAGATACTTATTGAATGTTGAATATTTAAGATGTAAGAGACACAAGTTATTTCATATATATCTAAACGTTACATATCATTTTATTTAGTCGTCCTTTTTTACTTTTTATTTACACCGCCGACCTCCCTCACTCCATTAGTTCTTTCCATCCAAAGGTTGACTGCAAGAAATCGCTTTTAGCGATAAGCCCGCCCGTTGTACAATAGTTTAAAAGTCTTTCGTGTACCCTGTTAATTTCTTGTTTAGTGTACAATAAAGCATTATTGTATTGTATTACAAATAAATATCCGTCCTAATGCTATCCGTATGCGTTATTAGGTAAGCAAAACATTACCCTACATCCTACTATAATGAATATAATCCTATTAATATTATAAACGCGAAAGTTTATGAGGATGGATGGATGTTTGTTGCTCAATCACGCAAAACTACTGAATGAATTTTGATGAAATTTATATGTATGTTGGTAGGTACTTCAGGAAATGTTCATGCGGAAAGTACATAATGGGTACATTTTAAAGTTTAAGGTATACTTAATAGTCGAAATATAATACATTAATATTCAATGGCAACCGCACCCATGCGAATTGCTAATATATTATAGATGAATGAGGTGAGTGCGAGTACCAATTAACCTATAAGTATGAAAAAATATAAGTGTATGCAGATATAAATATCCGAAGAATGTGGCAAAAGTTGAGTGGCGGCGAGCAGCGGCAGTAGGTAGGGTAACATCAAGGTACCTTACTTTAAAAATATGGTATAAGCAGCGAGGCTCTCACGTCGAGGCGTAATAGCCGCGGTGCTCCTCGAGCCAGCAACAATGCGCCCGGATTACTTGTCAAACAACTTGACAACATAAAATTCGTAAAACTCACCTTTTTTTCGAGCTTCTCGTAACGACCGTCAACAGCCTATCGAATTGATACACAGCCTTTTGGTATTTCAAGATGAAGCATATATTATTAAAATATTGGGTTTTCTTCTTTACCGTATATGATTAAAGCCTAATTATTCTGAGATCAATCTTAGTGAAGTTTTAATAAGTAAAGTAGTTCTAAATAGTCGTGCCAGTCGTACCACATAAAATAACAATCATGACACCGAAAAACTAACTAATAACAGGCAGCTTGTGTTTAAATATGAATTAATGAATGAAAATAATAATAAAATAAAATACTTAATGAACGTAACCTGGTCGCTCACCGAATCACAAAAGTCCCGCCTCGGAGTTTGCCAAAGAGCAATGGAGCGCAGCATCCTGGGCGTTAAAAGGACAGACAGGATTCGAAATACAACGCTGCGCTCTAAAACGGGCATAATTGACGTGGGCAGGAAGGCTGCCAGGCTCAAGTGGGATTGGGCGGGTCACATAAGCACAACGGAATGGGTGCCTGAAGATGGAAGACGGCGCCCAGGCCGGCCCAAAAGAAGATGGAGGGACGATCTGGATGCATACCAAGAAGGTTGGTGTGAGGTGGCGCAGGATAGAGACGGCTGGAGAGACTTGGGGGAGACCTTTGCCCAGCAGTGGGACAGCATAGGTTAATATATATAACGTAGCATTTTTACATTTACTAAGAAGGGCAATACGCTCAAAGGAAATAACTCATCAAAAAATTAATAACATTAGTGAACATATAAAAATAATAATTAAGTAGCGAATATCTATAGGGAGGAAAAACAATAAAATCCGTTTGGATGGGCTAAACGCAGACCATCTAACAGAAACAAAAGAACTTTCAAGAAGCCAGAATTCCTGGTAGTACGTATAATTGCTATTGTGAATATGGTGTTTTCAATAAATTGTTGAAAACGAGTGGGGCAATTCGTGAAAGCAGCAACACCGGTCACAATCCGCTTGACCCAGAAAGCTGGAGTGGCGCGAGCGAACGATCGCGTCGATAGCGCGCGCTCGCCTCGCTCCGCCCAGCCTCTAGCCAGCCCGAGCCGACACATGCTCCTACGTTATGCTCAGATATCGGACTAGAACATCTAATTAAGTTACGCGTTGGTTATTTTTTAAAATCTATAAAGGAAAGTCGATGACAAGAGCAGTTTTAACAAGCTTAACAACCTCACTATTCGTGCCTTAACGCAATAAGCGATCAGCTGATCGAGTTAGCCGGCCTGCATGGCTGCATGGAAATTTAATCATTGTCGCGGGGTAGTCTATAATGTGTCTACATATATGCACACAATCTGTTTTGTGATCTATGTTTGGATTTATTTCAAAAGCTGTGCTGTATTTATAGATCATGATAAAAGTTTCAATTTCAAGCCTAATTTGTCCACTTCCCTATTAGTCGCTTTGGAATTCATTAATTTTATTTATTTTTTGATCTAATGAATGTACTTACACAGCTTCTATTTTATGCTATATTTATCGGTAACTAGTTGCTTTAAGTAGTTTTCCGGGATAGAATGTCATTTTCCGGGATCTTAAGTAGGACATATCAAATTTCATCAAAATCCGTTTAGTAATTTTTGCGTGATTGAGTAACAAACATCCATCCATCCATCCTCACAAACTTTCGCATTTATGATATAGAAGGAAGAAGGATATTAAGATTAGTAGGTACGCTGAAATCCATAACCGTACGCGATATTATTATCATTATCATAACGTTCCCACCGCTGGGACCGGGACATGGACCTTCTCCCACAGAGTATGGGCACAGAATAGATAATAGTACTACGAACAGAAGGTTCAGTCCGTCAAGGTGCCCAATAAAAAGCTACTCTTGAAACCTGCAATAAGGCTCAATCTAGCTCGCACGTCTCCGTCAGACACCCCGATATAAATTAATATAAATAGCTATTCTCGCACCCAGCGATAAGGCACAATTTAGCTCGCAGTACTTTTGAAGTATTCGAACTGAGTGAACCAGGCCTGGTATGGACCATAAATCAGGACCAGTGCGGGTTGGTGGATGTAACATGTCTTTGTTTTTTTTCACTTTTGGACATGCCGGTTTCCTGACGATGATTTCTTTCACCGTTTTAGGGCAAGTGCTAAATCCGCTCACAGCTTAAGAAAGTCTTTGGTACGGGGTCAAGCGGGGTCAGAACTTAGGTGTGTTGGATTGAAAGTCTCACAAGTGCAAGTACCAGAAGGTGACGATAATCCGGGAGCAGGGAAAAGGCCTGCTTGTAACGGCTCAGTATAAAAAAAAGTGCCTTGGCCATCAAATAGCAGCCATTATAGTGTAAAATAAAAAAACACTACCTTGAGTGATGTTAATGTTAGGTACAGAGTAGCATAATTATAATGACCGGCTTTTCGAATTAAAAACGAGAAAATAGGGGATTGGACAGTTATCAAGAAAAATTCTAAAATGTAGAGAACGATTGTTCGTCGAACCAGAAAGATCATCCAATAAATATTTTTGTGAAATAATAACGATTTATATTTTAAAATCAATATAAATAAAATCTTATAATTCTGACAATCACAATAACAATCACAGCGCATGACGTCATTTGAAGGCAAATGCCGTGAGTCAAGCTTGTGTTTTAGGTTTTTGGTTTTCATAATATTGATTGTTGTTGATTTTTTCGTTCTATTATGACAATAATGTCCCCAAACTTCACAAAATGCATTTTTACATACCTTTGCTTTTTTCATTATTTTTATGACGTCACATGTTCTGAGTTAAACTTTTGCGCGGCAATATTTGAAACATAATATTTAAACATAGTTTTAAATACTTTAAGAGCTTTATTTTATTAAAATACTATTTTTCATGGTTATGTATATTCATTATGATTAATTTAAATCACTTTCTGAAAAGTTGTCCGATCTCCTATTGCAATGGCGCGTACTTTAAATTGTTTTGATCTAACAGCTATTAACATAATTATCTTATTATTTTTCCTCGCTTCATGGGGTTGATCCAATTGAACATTCGAGCTATCTTGATATATAATTATCTCGTCTTTCTGCCCCATGTTTAACAATCTACTTCTATGGGTTGTTATTTTGTTTTCGTTATAGGTACCTAAGTGATTGTGTATACAGTGGTACGATTGAATCGAATTTGTATATTTACAGAGTTCCTTTCAAACCCCGGATACGGGCACATAAAATATTACCCTAATATTCTGCGCCCTTTTGCATGACCCTGTCAATAAAACCTTACAAATTTCCTAAGGCAGTATCGACAGTTTCCTTTCGTGATGATAAAATGTTTCAAGAATGTAAATTCTATATCAGTGGGAAACTGTTATCTTGGAGTTTTCAATAAATATGTCTCGACACAGGGTCCCGAGTCCCGCCCGCGCCCGCTCCCGCACCCGTACGACGACGCTGCGACACTCGCCCGGTGCCGGCGCTCGGCGCGCGGCTGGCGGCGCGGCGCGGGGTGGCGTGGGCGGGGGTGCGAGGCGCGGGAGACGGGCCGTTGACCTGCCCTTCGTCCCTTACCCTACATCTTTACACAAACCCTGAAATATATCCGCCAAAATCAACCTTAACTCCAAACAGTTAGGTGTAATTTCCCTAAGTCAATTTCAACAGTGAAATCTTCCCGAGAAAATTGGTCTGAGCCATTCGCAATCGTATTTCAAGTGAATTTGGTGTAAATTGTTTCAGTCAGAAGCCGGCGTGGTATGAAATGTGGACTATGGTAACTTTTATTGCGTCGGCTCTAATATGAATGTTTAATAACGATACGTGTTAAGGGTTTCCATTAAGGAAGTGATAAAAATTACATTTTGTGACGGTTGACATAAAAATGAAGTCAAGGGATATTCGCGTCTACTTCAATTACATTTCAAGCGAATTCATTTGTATCGTGTGATATAATACTTTCTTAAGCTATGTGCGGATTTAACACTCGCTCTAAACCGGTGAAGGAAAACATCGTGAGGAAACCGGCTTGTCCAAGAATTTTTCACAAAAAGTCAAGGACATGTGACATTCACCAACCCACACTGGGCCAGCGTGGTGGATTATGGCCCATTCTCTCTCTATGAGAGAAGGCCCGTGTCCCAGCAGTGGGAACGTGATGGGCTGATGATGATGATGATGATATGATACTAATTTGGTGTATTAAACAAAACTTAAAGACAATTATTATTATTATTATTGCTTTCAATACCTAAAAAATAAATATTATACTTCTATAGAAGGTGTAAATTGTTACGTCACACGGTTAACTTGTAATGAGTTATTATAAAATTATATAATTGTAATATAATGTAGAATGATGATGACGATGATGATAGTATAGGATGTTATTAGCACCGTCCCTGTGTGACGATTTGCCCAAAGCATAAAATATCAAAGTACCTAATATGTAAAAATATTATGTCCTAATGCAATGAGGCTTTACTTAGCGACATTCGGCTTGTAACAGGTTGATTTCTGTAAATTCTGTCCTTTGGGGTAACACGCCTGACAAAATACCCACTTATAAAAAAAAATACAATCTCCTGGTTTCTTGACGTGGCCTATGACCGTGCTTTCAGTAATTAGTATAAGAAACGAGTTTCCCTTTAGCTCTCTGTGCACCCTCTCCGTATTGAGAGTTGTTTGCGCGACGAGTAGTAAAATCGTTGTAAAATTATGTAAGCTGGTGCATGCGGCACGAGATCGCGGCCGCATTGGCGGTGGCGGTGTAAACTCGACTTATACCGGTAATGGACTGCAGGTGAAAAAATGGACTGCCACGGACGCGTACGGGCTACAACAAACTAAAGGTATAGGCAAAGAAAACTAACTATTACTTACGGTATAGGTGAGTTTTGAAATAGGGATTCATATGGAAACAATACTTATAGCAAAGAAAACTAAATATTGTTAGAGGTGAAATAAATTTGTTGATACCCATCTAGAGTTTTTCAAACCTATTAAATCTTTAACCTTAGTAAAATGTTATTTCAAAGAAATATAACATGGGCTTAATCGATCCCATTTCCCATCAGGAATAATATTTTCCCTATGGTACCCATCAAATCAAATCAAATTCTTGAAAAAAGTAATAGAAAAAGAATATATATCTAATGTAGCACTTCTTCGTTGCCCCGGTCAAATATTTACTCTTGCACTAATAGAGACTAGCTCCTCATTAGACTTAATCTCTTCCCAGAACAAAAGCTACCTGACCATAAAAACGGATGGTTATTTGAGAATAAATTGTTTTCATATTCTTACAATCATCTAGAAAAGAGTCTATTCCTTTCGCATCGTTTAAAATATATCACTAGGATCATCTGCAGCTGAAATTGTAACTTTTTGGAAATATTACACTTTTCAACCGTCTAGTAGAATTTTTCATACAGTACTTAACTACCAATAATTTGATTTAATAACCGGCTACACTCACTAACTACCATTGTTAACATAAATATGTTTCTTGTTTGACCCCGACGTAAAACATTAGCCAACAAGAGTATAACGTACTAGAGTATAATGATGGCACTAGCTACTAGCCATATGTTTGGTCTGGCCGCGACCCGTCGCAATTTGTACCTACTGCAATACAGAATACATACTTGCACTTAGTTTGGCAGACTGCCAATTTATACGGAAGTTATTATATTGAAATATACACGGAATTATAACAGGCTTATCTCGGCACTACCATGCCAGCAAAATATTGTGCTATTATTGTCGTAACATAAACTGTCTCTGACGAGCAGTTTTCGTCTATTTGGACTTATCCAAATCGACAAAAGCTTGTGTTTGGAGAGAGACTTTATTAAGTACAAGTATTTCATTGTGGTACAAGTAAAAGGTGAATATTTCAGATTGGTTTTAACGACCAAATTAGAAACAGCGTAGAAAAAGTGCCGTTATCTCTATGTTTACGAAAACTATTACAACTTTTTTTCGTTATTATTATAACTGCATTGATATATGGATGTATGGATATTCACAGACCAATTAGGCAACATATATCCATCAAAGAAAATGGTTATCTAATGAAAAAGAAGTTTCACTAATATGCGTAACTTGTTTAGTAACAAGAAGACGTACGTCAATGTTGGAGTGTGTCCGTACAAAAATCAAAGGGATTCATTGATGCTTTCACTTAATTTGAACTAGTTTGATATTATATTATAATTTGATATTGGAGTATATTTTTTGGAGGACCTACGTCTGAAGCTGCAATGCTATTCTTTGAGATTTTTAAGCCCCAGTGAATATCCTCTACTTAAGAACATATGTGTTAGATAAACATCTTATAGGTTACGATGGAACTAACTTGCCTAGTCAATAATTTACTCGAGAAAAAAAAACCTACTACTCTCATTTACAGAAACAAAACAAGGAGCTGAAACCTTTAGAGCCTTATCACACTACGCGCGTTTACGTAGTGAACACGCCGCGTCTTTTGGACATTCACCAGCAGAATACTAGCATTATTTTTAGTGGGCAGAATGGATCCCGATGAAGATACATTGCTGTGGGTTTATTACTGATGGAGAAACAAAAGCGGCAACAATAAGGTCGGTTTGGGAGTTCGTCGGAGTTGGGAGGATCCATTCTTGACTCATCTACAAACAGAAACAAATGTGTTTTTCTGCAAAAGGGTAAAAAATAACTTTAAATCTATAGACACAATTAATTAGTATTGCGTTACGATATCTACCTAAACGGTGTCAGCCTTCATTTACGTCGGTAGTTCGTTCGTTAAATTGTCGCGCACTTGCGTCGCAGAGTGCACGTCGCGAGTTCACTGCGTAAAAATGCTCGCAAATCGGCAGTGTGATAAGGCTGTTACAGTCAATCAAAACCATGCAATCGCATACGTAGCACAGTAATAGCATACGTTGACAGTGATATTATCATGATATCGCATCAATCACATTGCGTTGACGCCTCGCATGCAATACATCTTGTCGGACATATAATGAACGTATGATATTGTAATTAATACACTGTTAAGTGACCCAATTACATTGCGGTGCATGATGCTTTTACTGTCATAGAATAGAATAGATACTCTTTATTGTATATATCACATACCTACGAGTACATGAAACATCATATATATATAGGGTTATACAATCATAATAAATAAATAAATAAATAATAGGTATGACAGCTTCATTACTTTGTTGAGTTAATATTATTGTTTTTCTCGTAGGATAAAGTAAATTTTTACTCATCACCTACCTCGGTCGGATCTTTTATCATCATTATTAGTAAAAGTATAATTTTTTGCATGAAAATGAAAAGTTCTTCCGCCATATGACGTAGTTGAATAGGATATTATGGTCGAATAGTCAAGATTACGCCACCTGGAGAAAAATCTATTTTCTCAAATTTCAGTACACTAAAATGGGAAAAAGATCGATCTACGCCGCGAATCCGAAGCGTAAACTCCCGGAAGAAGGATATCCTAATTGTCCGAAACTTGGTCGGAGTTAGTCCGACACAAACCTAACGTGAGTGTAGACGTTTATATTTATAAGATTAAATTACAAAATTTCAGGGTGTTTGTCTATCTCATTTTTGCATAAAAGCTTTTCCGTAGTAGTTGTACGTGCATGGATGCACGTATTAATTCCAAGAAATGCTTCCATTCTTGCGCTATCGGCTTTACTCCGAAACCAGCTGAAAGCTTGAAACATATGTATACATTCTTTCGTTTTACAAAGTCACGGTCTGTTTGTAAATTATAAATTATCGCTCGCGCTGTTTATTTGGACGAAAATATGGACAATGTAAAGGTAAAATTAAGTAGCAAAGCAAGCTTTAAATAATGGAAAATAAAATGTATACAAAATAAGTATCACTATATATACAGAATACTGTGATATTAACAAAAAAGCGACGGTAAGTTTGTTCACAATATAACGAGAGAGCTTTGCACATCCCCCTATGCACAAACTTAAAATCATGGGAAATGATAAATTTATATTCGTTCCATAGAGTTTTTTTTTCTATAAACAGATGTTGGGAGTGGCGTCAAGTTCAATGTAATGCCTATAGTAAACAATAAAGCTAGTAATGGCATGTTGCGGATCGATGGGCGGCCACGTGCAGCGTGCACTGCCCGCCCCGCGCTCGCCGCCCCGCGCCGCCCCCACAACGTGACGGCCGCCAGCCACGTGAATCACGGTTTCACTATTAATCTACTCCATAGGCTTCTTTTGTGCTTCGCTTTGTAGCGCTCCTTAGTTAAGGACGGTCAAAGGTACGGGTTGTACATTCGGATGGGTCAAGGCGTCAGCTTTAATTGAGAAACCTCTGGGTTGTGTTTACCGTCCGTCATGGAAACGACCGCCGTCGTAGAAACAATGAATTGTTAATTTTTGGAACGTATTACAACGTATTTTAGTCGAAGATTATATTACCTGATGCTTACAATCAAAACCGTTTGAACGTAGGGAGTTTAAGTAAAAAATTTGATTGTGTTAACACGCTAAAACTAGATTACCTACCTAGATTACAAAACTAGACTAACTTAAGACTTCAAAACTTTTATAATTAACGCGGCCAAAAAAGGAACTAATTGTTTCCATCGAAACCATTGTTTATCAGTATCTATATTGCCTCGACGTTAAAAGTAGCGCCGACATTAAATGTCATTCATGTTCATTCAGACCCTTGTCGGCAATAATTCCATGCTTGTCACACTGTGTTTGACAACGTCGCGTCGTATAAATATGTCATTGTCACCGCGACCCGAAATGCATGTAGGCTACTCGAAGACACATTTTCTCTTTCAGCGCGATTGGGTCTCTGTGAATCTCTAGAACTTTTATATTATATATCTAGACTATTTTAATCGTCGTTGGCAAACTAATATCGTTTAATATCCTTTACCTAATACCTAATCAAGTATTCACATGTAACTACATTTTAAGCGTCTCGTCCATGAACATTTTATTAAGCAAGTTTACCCTAATGACTAACATTATCTTCAATACTGCTGTTTTGATAAGTTCACTCCGTCTTTTCTAACCAATAAGCCGACATGTGATTCCATCACTTTATAATTATATATATGTATATATGTATAAGGATTTTGTTATATTATATAATTATATTTATTGTGATGTCATTTATTTAGTATCTCTCAACGTACTTTTGCTCAAAACGTAGCTGCACACCCACTATATTTCTCTCACGACCTGGAAGACTGGTAGATAATGATAAATAGCATTAAGTCATTCCTTGTACCATTTTTGTGCAAAACTATTAAATAAATAAATATATAATAACTACCTCAACTATCGAAAACGTTATCACGCGCTATAAGTACGGGTGTGTTTCGGCAGACCAATCCTTCTACTCACTGTCTTTATATATGTATATTCAATAGGTATGCTTTAATAGAACACTAGATTTAAACTAAAGAATGATCGCTGAAACGGTAATCCTTCTTCGAGTTATAATTGTTACAGACAAACATCTGTATTGAACAAATCAGTTAATCGATAAGCCGAGAATAGTTTAGAGATATAAGCGGAGTTGCTGTCAAGTCGCGTTGCGGCTACCTTGTCGGACTGTCAAGCTCGCATCGAGATTCCATTTCGGGTGTAGTGTGGGAACTAGGGACTCCTGAACGAGTTGCCCACTCAAGCCATGAAGTCTGCTGCATATTTGATGCGATCCGTCGAGGCGCGCGCATCAACAATTTACTCCACCGCTTACCTAAAGGCCCGAGGCGGCGCTTAACTACTCGACGCCTAACTCATCGATCGATGTTGCCGTTTAAATTAAGAGAATTAAGCTGCCGCAATCCACTACCCAGCGCATTGTTTCATCACTTCGGGGACCGCCTTGCAATATCTTGGGCGTGCGATTAATTTGCCGCCGAGCACATTCCGCAGTTTGAAAGGCTTGTTGAGTTTACGTTTAATTTCGATCTACTAATTCAGTCCCTTGAGGGAGTTGCGTGAATAAACAGCGGGTGTGGGCCACGAAATGGATGAGTAAGTTTGCTATCGTCATATCCCTGCTCCCGGAAAGTTTGCGCTAACACCGCCCCGCCGCCGGGCCCTACCCCCGCCGCCGGCGGGCACGCGCACGCGACCCACATGCTCAAATATTTTTACGCTAATGTGGTTTTAGGTATGGCTGTATGCATACAACAAACATCCGTGTACCGAGACATGTTTCTACCAAATGTGCTTGTTTAACGAAACAAAAGAAAAATGATTTTAAGAATTATCTCTTTTCTCCGAAGCTTTTATCTCATGAAATGTATCTACTCAGATACCATTCAAGAATACAATACAATACAAAATGCTTTATTGTTCACCAAACAAAAATATTCAGTAGGTACATGAAAACAACTTACAAACTAAAGTACAATGCGTGGACTTATCGCTGAAAGCCATCTGTTCCTGTCAACCTTTGGATGAAGTTAAATAAAGGGGTGAGAGAGAGATCGGCGGTGTAAATAAAATTCAATACGCACTTTGATATATTTTACATCCCAAATAGTATGAATGTATTCATATTTAAGGTATAAATAAGTTTAGTCTTCATTTAATATAACACCTTAATTGCTTTGCTCAAGCTTTTCTTCTCGAGAAACAATTTTATGGCTTGCATTATTAAGCTCCATCGCCTGAAGTTGAACATCGACGAGAAATTTTAATAGTCTCACAAGAGTTTTGACACTATAATATACCTACCTTCGAAGTGTTCATCGCATAAACATGTACTTTGCAGGGACCCGTTCCCAGCATTTCTTTATAATTAATTCAGGGAAACTCTCAAGTTGCGCCGCTACCGTTCCGAGTGGTCCAAATGTACAGTTAGGACTGCGTTATGTTTTATTTTACCTTTTTACTTATTTAAAGCTCTCGTCTTATCAGTTCCCATTTTACTTACAGTGTCGATTTTCTTGAATTTTAGATTGAATTTGTTTCGAGTTTCGACATAGTAGGCTAGTTGTTTCGATCGGAAACGTGTGAGAGTTGTAGGTATGTAGGTATGTTAGTGATAACTAAAATGGGGAGAGTTTAGTTTTAAGTTAACTGAATTTATATCAGTAAAATATTACAAAAAAAAGTATCTACTGATTAAATATGAACTCCGAAATAAAACTCCAAAACCATCGTATTTCTTCTCTTCGCCCGGATTTCGATTTGGGTATGGCAAAAAAATGGGTAGACATATCTTACCTTTTTTTTTAAAGTTATGATATTTTAAGTAACAATTTTTAACTTATTTAATTGATTTGTTTTACTGCTAAACACATGTAAGCGCAATTTCTGTATTATCAAATCTAAAAGGGTCACCAAGATACCGGCCTAGCCTAGTTTGGGGCCCACCGACAATTGAAAATCAAATCAAGGTATGTGTAAATCAATATTGTAATTTAATTGAACAGTGGATTATTGTAAATTTGGTATATAAATCATTTTTTTTGTTTTTAAATATTTTAAAGTTTCAAAAGATATTTAATAAATTTCATTTGACTTTTGATAAAAGTAATGCTTTTTCAATTTTAACAAGCACTAGTCTTATACAGCTCCGAACAAAGTGTTACAAATGGCGGCGTAGCCAGTGATGATCAGTGCACTTTTACTGAGGTCCCATTCAAACCTTACGAATGCTAGACATGGGCGCTCTACTGCAGCACAACAATACAATAATAGTGACGTCATTGTAGCTCAGAACCTTCTCGGACAAATACGAGTAAATATCAAACAAATGAAGGTCGAGAAAATGTTGCAGTTCCGATGTCATTCGACGACAGCACCCGGGTGCGGGTGCGGGCGACAAATTGTTACAAATGAAATCGCGGCAGGCGGCAATGTAGCAGATCAAAACTCATAGTAATTTGAAACGCACTAAAGAACTGCAGTTTTTAACTTTAGATTCGTGCATGTCTGCAATAAATAGGTTCAATGTCCTATTGAAACATAGTTATTTATAAAACTAGCGGAAAAATATTTTTAATTAATCGTGTCAAACTTTAATAAATATTTAGTACCTATATATACTTATAATAAAACTGCAACGAGGCGGTTACTGGTCATTGAAGATATTCCTGAAAATCTTTTTTTTTGTGAGTGTTGCTTACATGTAGCGGGACGATAACAGGATAGGAGTGGGAAAGTAACGGGATAGAAACGGCACAGTAACGAGATAGGAGCTACGGGAGCTGGAATGGGAATAAGGTGGGACGGAAAATGGGCGGAAGCAGGATGAATTACTTTACTACGCGTACGCAACAGCTCGCTGGCAATAGCTAGTATTATGTATCTTAAAAAGATTCGTATTGGCCGATAGTTATAAAACTCCAGGCTTTAGAAACAACTAACTAGTGTGGTATTTTCACAGTAGTAGGTATCCTAGGGCTTCCTCTCGTAGACTCGTAGCGGTCGTAGCGCCGTCTGCGCCTTCAGGCGTCATTTTAATATGTACCTATTTTAAAAAATAATGACTTCCTCGGCGACGGGGAACTAAGCGAAATGAAAACGATGGATTTATTTTGAAATATGAATTGAATATTTACGTATTTTATCCGCTCCTGTGTGCGACAAAAGCTTTCAGACTCTTCAATAAAATACTGTTTGGTCTTAAACAGCAAAGTTGGAAATGTGAGTATGAAATATTTCAACTAATGGGCGTTTATAGTAAATAATACAATACTTACAAGAATTGTTTTTTTGTGCACTGTCAATACATTTACATCGTGGATGATAAACGTACATGTACAAAGGCAAGCTTACAACTAATAACAGTTTTCTTCCAGCAATCCCTTGAGGAAAGAGAACTGTCTAAAATTTAACAATTACTTTGTAGCGTACGCTTGCGTTTTGAATAATCAGCAACATAATCATAAATATATATTCCAAAATAAATATACAAAATATGACTGGTAGAAAACAGAGCTACTCGTAGGTCACTGTCCGCAAATGTCCCAAATGGTTAGCAAACGCTACCTCGTAGAATAGCGATGCTGATTATCCGGCCGGCGTAAACACCAGCCCTTTTGTCGTTTTTCTGTCTATCAGCCGCATTAATATTCCTTTATAGAAGAGTCATGCGTTTGGACCCCCTGGACCCCATGTTTCTACCCCAAAAGGCAGAAATATGTATCAATCGTCGAGAGACTCATATTTCCGCCTTTTGAGGCTTTCCGCTGCCGTTGTCACCCGCTCTCGCTGCCTTGGATGTACCTAGAGGACACGTGGGACGCCGCTAGCGTGTCAATGCATGTGGCATCTCACACCAGCTGTCTTCCACGGTTCCGGGGAATCAAATAATTATAAACTAAATGTAAAACTAGAGTGCGAGTGAAAATTATTGAAATCTTTTCTTAACTTCTATAGGTAAATAGTAAATGTTATTAATAACGCACCCGAGTTCGAATCACGCTGGCCCCGCACCACTGACTTTCTTAAGTTATGTGCGGATTTAACACTAGCTCTAAAAACGGTGAAGGAAAACATCGTGAGGAAACCGGCATATCCAAGAATTTATCACAAAAATTCAAGGACATGTGACATCCACCAACCCGCATTGGGCCAGCGTGGTGAATTAAGGCCCATACTCTCTCTAAGTGAGAAGGCCCGTGTCCCAGCAGTGGGAATGTGATGGGCTGATGATGATATTAATTTAAAGAGAAAAATTCATAGATGTCTTTCTAAAATATGTAGGAACTAGTGACATTTACATACGTAGCGTAGTTATCTTACCATGGTACTTGATAGCCGGGACAACATTTTATACCTACAAAAGCGCCAGCATACTTCTGTTTTACCTGAAATAGATTTTTTTTTAATTTAAATCGACCAGTTGAAATGAGGTGAAAAATTACAAATAAACATACTTTACTTATTTTTTTAATTTAAATCGACCAGTTGAAATGAGGTGAAAAATTTACAAATAAACATACTTTACCGAGGCTTTGGAAATCTTTTCAATTTCATTGAACCGTCAAATACACGAAGCTCATTAATTACAAAGAGAAAGGAACTTTTATTTTTCACTAGCCTTTTTACCTCTAATGCTCTGGACACTTAAATTATTGGAAAAATATTCCGCCTTTTTGCCGAATTTATCCTTCAAAATATCTTTGCTTTTGGAATTATTTTACACGAGATCATTGAAATGCAGTTACGTAATAAAATTGTACGTTTGGTTCTGAATTGTGAAAACTTTTATAAGGGCTTATATTATAAGGTTTTTTTATTGGCTTGTAAATACTTCATGGTTCCGTTTCTAATTTTATATCGTATACAATAATATGAACAAGAATGAAGTTGCCATTGCATATTTTAAAATTCTAGGAACAATAATGATTGATGTCTGAAAACAATAGAAAAAAAGTTATAGCACCATATCAATCTATAATTTAATTAGAATTACCACTAAATGGCATCTGGCTATAGTTGCTACGTGCTTTGCTACGATACGGTCGATGACCCTCTACACTACTTGAACACATTCGCCAGTTGCTATATAGGGGATCGGACAGTAATCGAAAAAAATCTAACATGTAGTAAGAACGAATGTTTGTCGATCAATATCTTTGTAAAATAATAATAAATTATATTTTTAAATCAATAAATAAAATCTAATAATTCTGTCATTTTTTGGCTTTTCCTAAATACAACAGTGCATGACGTCATTTCAAAGTAAATACCTGTGTTAATGTACGAAGCTTGTGTTCATTTTATATTTTTGCTTTTTATCTAAATTGACTACCCTTAAACTTCACAAACACCTATAAATCACTTTGCAAGTTTGCTTTCGTAGAGATTGTCGTTTCGTTCGCCTGTGTGTGACGTCATACGTTTTGAAGTGACCGTTTTCGCGGCAATATTTGAAATATTACATTTAACATAAAAAAAAAATACATATTTTTGAAATATTACATTTCATTTTAATGTAGCGTTAGGTAATTTTAGGGCTTTATTTAAGTAAAATATTATTTATATGGCTAATATTAAACACTTTCTGAAAAGTGATTGAACTACTTACTTGATACTGGCTAAATGGCCCAACTGTGCAAAGCCATAATAAAAATATATTTTCATCCCCCCATCTCGGAAAGAGTATTTTTGCTCTTCGATATCTGAGTGCAAAAGTCGTTTTTATCCGCTAGAGGATAAGGTAAATTTGAATTTAGAACATCGTGTGCACTAAGTTTGTGAATTCAAAACATCATTACTACTTATTACTTCTACCTCCATGGTGCCGAATTCATCATACAACTTTTTTTAATTTGTTAAAAACTCAGACTCGGAACCTCCTTGGTGTACATTTTTTTCATTTGCTTTGCGCGCGCAAAGTATCTTGTGATTGTAGATGATTTTTTTGCATTTAGTCATTTCCTCACTGAGGTGGGATGAAAAGTTACGTGTTGCACTCGAGTGCAAAGATTTTTCACCTCGTGCTCTTATGATTCCCTCGCTAACGCTCAGGATTCTAATTTTTGGATCCTTCCCTTGCTCGGTCATCAAAATTGAGCACGTGGTTAAAAATCAACTGCACTCTTGTATAACAAATAACTATTTCATGCTAGGGCTGTCCAGTTAGATATAATGTCCAGTCGTATCTATCTATGTTTCTTCTATCTATCGCACTCACACTAATATTATAAATGCAAAAGTTTGTATGTTAGTGTATAAGTGTGTTTGTTCCCTCTTGACACCGCAACAGCTGAACGGATTTGAGTGAAATTTGAAATTGAGATAGCTATTATGCCCTGAATTAACGCATAGGCTTTTTATCCCGAGAAACTGCGGGTGAAGCCGCCGGGCGCAGCTAGTATTATGTATATGAGAAAGTAGATAGATAGATAGATAAACACTTTATTATTCACCTTAAAAATAGAGATAAAGTACAAGTCAAATGTTTACAGTGGTGTAACAATGGGCGGTCTTATCGCTTAAAGCGATCTCTTCCAGACAACCTTTGGATGGAGAGGAATAACGAAACATACACAGACGGTAGTGATAGAAAATATAATACACTCGAGAGCAATGAATCCGGGTCACTTAAAGAATGTTAAAAATCTCGGAAACTAAAAATGATAGGTTAATGCAATAAATTGTATTTAATAGACAATGTAATACTCCTTAAATGAAAGTAAAAAAAATATGAGTCACCATACATTTTATTAACACAAAATTACATAAAGAAAAAAACTGCTGATCTCTCCTTAAAACAAAAATAGGAAACATGAAATTTTTGAACTTTATTACGATTTTCTTGAATTTTAATACTTCGTATTGCCTCCTCGTGCTTCCATTACTGCGTTTACGCGGTTTGGCATGCTGTACACCAAGTTCCTTATACGATTTTGGGGAATATTCTCCCATTCCTCTGTGAGAGCAATTTTGAGCTCACGAAGCGTGATTGGGGGAGGGTTTCGTTGTTTTACGCATCTGCCTAGCTCGTCCCAAGCATGCTCGATCGGGTTGATATCCGGGCTGCGCGCTGGCCACTCCATACGAGTAATGTTCATCTCTTGAAGGTAGTCATTCACAATCCTACCTGTATGAGGTCGGGCATTGTCATGCATAAATATAGCATCCTCACCTAAATTGACCATAAATGGACCAACGTGATCATTGAGGATTTCTTCCACATATCTTACGTTAGTTAAAGAGCCGTTTTCTATGATCACCAGCTCTGTGCGACTTTCAGAAGAAATTCCGGCCCACACAAGTACAGACCCACCACCGTAGGCTACTTTTTCTTCGATGCATGCTTGCTTGAATCTTTCCCCTGGTCTTCGATACACTCTGTGTCTTCCATCGTGCTTGTAGAGCATAAATTTTGATTCGTCGGAGAACATAACTTTTGACCAATCTTCAATACTCCAATTTACGTGGCTCTGGGCATATCTTAGTCTCGAAATACGATGCCCACGCTCCAGTTTAGGGCCGTTTGCAGGTCTAAGGGGTTTTAAGTTAGATTCAGCAAGCCGACGTCTTACTGTCCATGCACTTGGGTTACTTCCTCCGAGGCGTCGAAACTGATTGGTGAGTTCAGTTCCTGTGAGAAAGCGATTTCGAAGCATGGTGTTCACCAAGTATCGGTCTTCTCGTGCTGTGGTACACCTGGTTCTGCCCGTTCCTGGTCTGCGTAGGTTAGAACCAGTTTCTTCGTAACGTCGGAGAACTCTTTGTACTGTTGACAGCGACACACCGACAGTCCTGGCTGTATCGCGCTGACTCCGGCCGGTTTCCAGCATTGTAAGTATTCTGGTGCATTCTTCAGGCGTAAGCGACATAATTTCAGCTTGAATAATGAATATAGAGCACTATCAACATGGTTTATGTACCCACATAAATGACAGATTACAAACAAAAGCAAAACCAAATGCTGTAATTTCGTAGTTCCATCTTCGAAAGTGGCCCTTTTTCAAATTTGATTTTTTTATGATATAACTTTACAATAACTAAGAAGTTTTAATACCTTCATTTAAGGAGTATTACATTGTCTATTAAATACAATTTATTGCATTAACCTAGCATTTTTAGTTTCCGAGATTTTTAGGATTCTTTAAGTGACCCGGATTCATTGCTCTCGAGTGTAGATATACAAAAATGCATTATGCTATTATGTATTCAGAGTCCATAATAATGTCGTGGTTCCTCCTATTTTGAAGCAGATCTCTATTAAGCTTTAAACAAAGCATACATTATGACTAGAGAGTATAATGTTACGATTCACATATAGCTAATTTAATTACTTAGCTTAATTATACCCTACGGTTCCATTAACTGTGAATTTTACCGTACAAACAGTACAAACGCGTAGTATCACGTTCATGCGCATCATCATAACTTTACGTGTAAATTATTATTTTTATTGAGTTCTGATATCTAACATCAATAAAAAAAATCAAAAAAATAAATGTTCATCGAATCAATAAGTTTAAATTACTTACCCATAACGATAAGTTTATATTAAGGTATAACTTATAGCACAACGTGAGTTTACTTTGTAGTTTCAGAAATATTCAAAAAAAGGAAATGCTTCAGTATTAGTTCTGGTACCTACCCTAGATGTTTTTGTGCCCATTAATAATACAATACAATGCAATTACACTTTATTGCATACCACAAACATAATTACATGAGAAAAATATAAACTTTAACTAGGGTAATACAATTGACGGTGTTATCGCTTATTAACCGACTTCGAAAAGGAGGAGGTTTACAATTCGACGATTTTTTTTTTTTTTTGTGTGTTTGTTACGCGATTTCTCCGCCAATTATGCATTGATTTCAATGATTCTTTTTTTGATTGGTAGGTAATACTTCAAAGGTGGTCCCATATAAATTTTATCGAAATTCATTCAGTAGTTTTTGAAAAAAATAGCAAAAACAAAAAAATATCAGTTTAATTTTCAAGTCGGTTCTTGTTTTTTTCGTAACCAACTTTCTAAAGGTGGAGGTTTGTATTCGACTGCTTCACCTGCTTCACCCAGGGTTGACTTCCGGTGAGGGAACTCCTCAACGGTGAATAGTACAGACACAACATTTCGTAAATGGATTTAACCATAATAGCCTGTTCTAAATTCCATCATGACATGGCAGATACACCCAGGATTGACTTCCGGCGAGGGAACTCCTCAACACACTGACAACACACTGACAACACACTGACAACTGAATAGGACAGACATGAAATTTTTTTGTACATGCATTTAATTGTGATAGCCCGTTTTAAACTTCGTCATGATGTGGCTTCTAGATCATAAAAGCTTGTCTTTAAAAACTTTTTGAATTAATTTAATTAAAACTTGTTTTTCACTAAAAAGGTTAAAATAAATTATTTTTCAAAAAAAACTAAACCGACTTCAAAACCACAAATGGCACTCAAAAGTAAAAAATAAATTAATATAATTATCATAAGCGCTACCCACTCATATATTTGAAGTCGGTGCCAGCCAAGTCTAATAGGTAGTAGATAAATACTATGTATATAGTAAGTACTACTTGTAGGTAGTATTTATCTACTACCTTTTATATACTATGTATATAGTACTTATAAATACTATGTATATAGTAAGTACTACTTGTAGGTAGTATTTATCTACTACCTTTTAGACTTGGCTGGCACCGACTTCAAATATATGAGTGGGTAGCGCTTATGATAATTAAATTAATTTATTTTTTACTTTTGAGTGCCATTTGTGGTTTTTTAATAAATGACATTTGACTTTGACTTTGTACGTAATTTGAGTTTGTCGGCCAGGATCTATGAATGTATTTATGACAAGGGACTTTACAGAATGTAAGTACCTAAACGATGAATCTGCGACGATACGATCTCATTGTATGAATACGTGCAGGAGCGTACTAAGGTGGTTTATGAGAACAAATAAAGTTTATCATTGATAACAATCGGCTAAATGAAAAGCGTGTATTCATTGTAACAGGCTTATCTGTTCCGGTGGTGCGGTGCGGCCGCGCGCCGGAACGCGATCGGCGCGCGCGGGGTACAAGATAAGAGGCTTACCGCTACCGACCACCTCGCTGCAGCTATCTAAACAGAGCTTGAGCTTTCGACAAGTATTTTTTTTTATGGAACTGAATGACGAGATGAGCTGGTCGTTTGCCTGATGGTAAGCAATACGCCAGCCCATAACAATAACAGCACCACCCAGAACTTTGTTTTGCAAAATTCTGCAATTAGCTGTTGAGTCTCATAATGCCCAGTAATTTCGCTGGCTACAATGCTCATCAAACCGGAACACAATAATGCTTGCGCACTACTTGGCGGCTGAATAACTGGCAAAGCGGTGGTACCCACCCAGACGGCCTCTCACATACGGGAAACCTACCACCAAAAAACCAGTAAAAGTCTAAAGACTATACGCTCAACCTTCTTATAAAGTTCGTACACGAACCATAAAACAAAAAACTATTAGACACCAAAATAAGAATAAAAAAGATTGCAGTATAATACTCTCAATCTACCCTCAAAAATAATACTCTCTTTATAGGCTGTAGCTCGAGGGCAATACAATTGACAACATTTAAAAAATACCCCTCTTTTATTTCAAAAGTACATAAAAAAAATAGGAAACACGTAGGTATTTCTTCTTTTCCTCAAATTTTTATGATAAGGCCACTAAATTTAATTTTAATTATGGCCAGTATCCCTAGTCAGGCAGAATAATAAAGTGGTATTTCGCAGCTGACTTTTTAAATTACCATATTAACTGATTATAACCCACTTTGAGTTGATTAGCTTACAAAATTTCAATTAATATCACGGTCACTCATGAAGTTGACATTGACATTATTTGATGTAATATTGGCCCAGGTGATGATCGACATTCTGCCGGAATCCTTACACTGGAGTTTTTTCAAAATTTCCAAATTAAAGAGAATTTTCCAAAGCCAGTGAACCAGTGTAAGAAAAAACTTTTTTTAATTAATTTAATTTAATCTTGTTTTGCCAAAAAATTAAACTGACTTCATAACCATAAATAGGCACTCAAAATTGAAAAATAAATTGATAGGTATAATTATTATAAGCGCTACCCACTCATATATTTGAAGTCGGTGCCAGCCAAGTCTAATAGGTAGTAGATACATATACTATGTATTTAGTAAGTAGGTAGTATCTATCTACTACCTAATAATATAGCATTTAATATTTAGCTATTTATAGCATTTAAATTCTGTTTTCATCAACATTAATAATCCTAACAGTCCGGTTTAGCGGAACAAAGCTCTAGCCACTATAGCCAGCTAGGTGCGCTCATTATCATCATCACCCCATTACGTTTCAACTGCGTAAGAGAGAGTGGTCGCACAGGTAACCGCTTGGCCACACGCACCTTACGAATATTTAATGGCAGTTGTTTACATCCCTTTGAGAATACCTCGAACATACTACAATAGCGCGTATTGTAATAGGTTTTATTACAAAAGCGATTTATTTAAGTTAGTATTCATAACACAAACACAAATCACAAACTGCTACAAATTCGCTAAGTTTAGTTGTATGGAGTATAATAAGATGTTTGTTTAGAAATTATCGCACTTCTGACGCTTTCTGATGGATGAAGGTCAAACCTGTAACTGTTGACTCACGACCATCATATTATTGGTGAGAAACTCATCTTAGGTTGGGAAAAGGGCCTATTTTTATTGCAAACTCCGATTTTTTTCTCAGATATACAACTTTTAATGGATTTTGTGAAACTATGGTGTAGAACTCTTTATTTTGAATAACCATTGACCACAATGAGCATTTTTTGATATTAGGCATAGAGATTCAATGAAATTTAAGTATTTTCATAATTTCTCTTTAAACGACGATCCATACCGTTTTCCAATAAAATACTCTTTTTATATTATTTAACTTGTAAACGGTTAAATAAGCACCCCATAGATTACAGCAACACCCATTGTATGGCTTGAAGTGGCGGAGAGGGAGTGATTGATACCCCGTCTGGTTATTTCCAAGAAAAAGTAAGAAAATCTTGCTACACGGTGAAGGGCTTCAGTAGGTGTGGCTACGCCTGTTGTTGCTACGAGAAATCGTAGCGAAGTATTTTTCTGTATAATTTTAGCAGAGAACGCGGTATGTATATTTTTTATTTATAATAAATAACAAAGATTTATTACGAATTCTGTAGTTCCTTCAAGTCGTTTTGTCAACAATTATTTAATGCTATAATTACATTTTACTTTTGAATAGTAACGTCCGCTTGAATAGTAAGTTTATGAAATCCAGCTGTATCTGTCGTCCAGTACCTACCTGACCAACATCTTGCAGAGTCAAACTGTTGTTTATTTATTTATTATTATTTATTGAAGGTAGGCTTAGGTCTTTATGGAAGGTTATAGCCAAAATATTTAACTGCAATGTCCCGTAGCGTAACGCAGTCCTATTTTTTTATATATATAATTAATATGTTTTTTACTTCATTGATGAGAATGGTAATATTTATTAATTTATTTTTATAATTCCTGTCAATATAAATACTATTGAAAAGTGGTGAAAAGCAAATTATACCTTTTGTACTGTGACTAAAGATCACATTAGCCTAATTAACAGTTAAAGGTTCGTGATAAAGGCCCTTACCGTATCTATGAATCTTATAGCTTAATTTGTAAATTTGTCAAAAGTACTGTAGCTGCGCCCCGCGGCTTTGCCCGCGTTGAAATTGATGTGTCTCAAGTAAGAAAAGTAGTTGGCTGCTCGGCTGCGCTGCGTATGATTATTTCCGAATCTATCATGATTCTGTATTTGCGAACTCGCTTCAATTGTTAAGCACGTGTTCGACGATTTGTTCTCGTATTTTCCGTGCCAAACATGGGTTGCCGTATAAAATATACGAAATTGCCTAAACAGGCATGCCCCATCACCTTATATCACCCCATCCCATATCTATTTTTTCGAACCATGGAATACAATTTTCCATATGAAGTTTGAAACTCTATTGCACACCCCCTACCTAATGGTAATTTTGTTAAATATAAAATACATAATTCATTATTTACCTTAAAGTTTATTTAAGCCGAGGTTTTAGTGAAATAAAATTAAATCGAACCAAGAAACACAATTTTCGATAAAAACTTTAGAACTCATTTGCACCCCTTACAGAGGTAGGTAGGTAGCTTAGAAAAAGAAGTTTTTACTATTTATTTTGTAGTTTATTTGTACCGAGATTTGAGTGAATGAAAACATCATACACAAAAACTTTTGCATTTATAATATTATTAGGAGTATTAAGGAAATGCGTTAATAAAATATCACAGTTTTATTATAATATTATAAATGCACACTTTGTGTATGTTATTTGTTTTACGTTGTTACAGTTCAATGGATTTGAGTGAAATTCGGAATGGAGGTAGCTTATATCCTGGATAAACACATACCGGGATAATACACCGCGGGGCGCAGCTAGTACTTAATATTGCCAAGGAATATTATTCCTATTGTAGAAGTCGTTTGATAGTCCACAATTGTATTGTAGCTACGAATGCGTAATGCGGGCCGGCTGTTGGCCCGGTGACCTCACCGCGCCGCGCGCCGCCGCCCGCCGCCGCCGCCACCGCTGAGCTAGTGCTAGCTGTATCGTTGGTACAGCTATAATAATGCTGTGACTCACGCGGTATCTTGTCAGGAAATATTTGTATATTCATTACAATTAACTCTATTAAAATCTTTGCTTAACATTCGTCATTGTCACATTTGATGAATAGGAAATTATGTATTACCAACTGTAATTCTGTTTTCTTTTTTAATTGCAATAAAGTGTTATCTATCTATCTAAGTCATTTTTACCTACATAAATATAAGATTTAGAAAATTAATGGTTTACCTACTCGTACTATGACATAATTTAGTTGTGTATTATTGACAATGCTGAAATATGTGGTATAATAAAATTTATTTTTATAATTATAAAATGAAGGATGTCTTCGCGAGCACTTACACCTACTAGTACTAAATTAGTTTAGTCACCCTATGATGTATCCCTATATTGTAGGATCAATAAATCACTCTTCACACACCAATCTCTGAGTGCACCTATGCCAGAGTAGCCGAAAACATTATTATTCCAATTGTAAAACAATATTACATATTTTAAAAAACCCTCTACCTACCTTCTCCGTTCCATTGTGGGTAAAAAAAATGGTTGTTTCATTTGTTTTGTCGGAATGAAGCCGACGAATAAATTAATTAGCGGTTAATAAATCCGATCACATGTAAGCAGCAAAAGGTGAGTGTAAACAGAGCGTGGATACGGCTGCCATGTCACGGGAAACACGCCTGCTATGATTGATTGGCTATATTGATATAGCTACGGCGTGTTCACATCAACCGACACGACTCCTACACGATTAACAAGAAAAAATATATTCGACAGGATATAGACATGTTTCACAAAAGCTTGACAACATGCTAGTAGTGAGCAAATACTTAGAGAAGTATCATGTGCTACAAAAAAGCATGCTTATTTTGAGAATGCTAGGAAATCGAAGTTGGTGTTAACGCACTCGAGTTCAAATCCCGCTGGCCCCGCACCACTGACTTTCTTAAGTCATGTGCGGATTTAACACTCGCTTTAAAAACGGTGAAGGAAAAACATTGTGAGGAAACCGGCATGTCCAAGAATTAATCACAAAAATTCAAGGACATGTGATATCAACCAACCCGCACTGGGCCAGCGTGGTGGATTATGGCCCATACTCTTCCTATGAGAGAAGGCCCGCGTCCTAGCAGTGGGAATGATGGGCTGATGATGAATGATGATGATGATGAATGGTTTTCCTGATAAGTTGAACAAAGTTTTATATATGATGAGCTATCCGAAGCAGACATGCTCGCTGTAAGATTACTACCTGCGGCGGCGTCATGTGTCGAGTCGTCCTCTTCTCTCAAATATGGTTGCGAGAAGGGTGAACAGGTGTTGCAAGTGGGAACTAGTCAGGTTCTGATTAGTTTAGGCAAAAAAATGTAAATATAATTGTGACAAAAAATAAATATGGATTTATTAGACAGAAAAAAGTGACTTCGGCCAAGTCTCGCACTACCCGGGCCCTCTCTTTCCGGGTGTCCAAGATGTTTCTACGTATAAAAAAAAACAATTTTAAAAAGTTAAAAAGGGATTAAATACTCTATCCGACTAAATCTACTTTAATGGTGACTGGTAGTGGGTGAAGCTTTCGTGGCAGGTATACAAGTTCTATCAAGCGCTTCACAGCACTCCAGTACACTAGTGTACTGCAATATAATTGTCCAACCTATACATCGCTCCTTCTATATTTATGATACCAATCGTACTGGAGCTTATGAAGGAGCACACGCCACACCGCCGCGCCGCGCCGCGCCGCTCCGCCACCGAGCGCCTCCGATGCCTGAGGTAGCCCGCTGAGACAGCGTTGCTTGACATGATGTTCATTTGTTCTGATTTGTTAGACATCAGCCACACCGCCCGCACCGCCAACATTACGTGATTAGAAAACATTAGTTGCTATGAACTTGTTATGGGTAGTGCCTGTTACGACTAATATAAATGTGCCCATCTAGTTTATTGCCGCTACATGATGTGATAGTTACGTTTTTGTGGTTATGCTGGTATTATTACACTAAATATTAGTCAATACCTACCTTAATTACGTTGTCTATTACTCGTCGATTATACTCACTTGAAACTGACATATAGATGTAGGTCGCATATCTTTTTATTTAGTTAGGTAACTATATAACTATATCATTTTTGGTACCATTCTGATTTCTTATATTTATTTAAAACTGAAACATCAAACCCCTGTTATAGATGTATAATCGTTGAGCCAGTGATACAATGTAAGGTTCGCTGAAGAGAACTGCAGTAAAATTATGTACAATGAAATGTTATATCTCAGGGCTATCACACATAATATAGCACCGGGCCTGCCACGGCGGCGGCTATTGCAGAGGAGCCATGTGGAACCGCTCTAGCTCAATATATTAGACTATAATGCTCTACTTTGTATAATATATGATTCCTGCATGGACCAGGAAGTTCATAAACTGTAAAACCTTTTTATTGTAGCTTTCTATGATGTGACCAACAATAACAAATTACCTACCTATTTCTAGTACCTGACGCGAACCCTCACTACCCTCACTGTGTTCAAGGCTTAAAACAAAAACAATACTTTGTTAGTTCTTCTCATAAATAATTATCAATATAAATCAGAAGTCAGGAATCTACTATGTTTATCAGTATTATCAGTTTGTCAGTAGTCCAGAAGAAGGAATCATAGTAGCTGTAACACAGGGTATACCAGGCTGCTAACGATTTTCCTAAGTGTATAATTAGCACTAGATGTATACCTATTGTAACGTTACGGAGGTCCCCCGGCTAGCTCTACCTATGACCTCCGCACGTACAGTATCTTTCTGGGAGAGAGAGAGGGACTGGGAAGCTGTAATAAAATTATGTTAATTTGGTGATACTTTTAATACAGTATATAAAACAGTGCTGCTGAGAAAAAGATCTTCTGGGTAATAAAAATTGTCGATAGAGGGGAATGAGAACGTATACTTTGTCGATAGGCTTCTTCTGCCTGTCGAAGAGGGTAAATGAGAACGTAGTACTTTGTCCTTGTCGATAGGCTTCTTCTGCCTGTCGAAGAGGATAAATGAGAACGTAGAACTTTGTCCTGGGTTTGTCCTTCTCCCGAGAAACTGGAAGTTTGTCCTGGGTTTGTCTTTCTCCCAATCCAGGGGACGTTCGACGGCGGTGAGTGGGCCTTTGTTCGGGCCACCAACTTGTGATACCTCACAACAACGGAGCCACAAAAATAATATGGTTTTCCACCTTTAACACCTTCAACAATCAACCAGAACCTCCGATCCCTCACGAAGCTCAAGTTCAAGTCCTCGTTTTCCTCTTTTTTCCGTTCTCTGTCAGTTCATCAAATTTTGAATTCTGTTTTCTTTTTCCTCAAGGCAATAAAAGTAGGTCCATTAGAAATAAATAACAAATAGGTTTGATGAGTCATGAAAAATGAATGAAGATGATATGTAACACTACACTATTTAAAATATAGGTACCTTAACTTAATGATTTTGTATGCTTTTGGAAGAAAATGAATATTGATTATATTGAAAATATATTCCTTGACCTAGTGATCTGAGTATCTTAATTGCATTGCAATAATACACTGAAAGCTAGGCGAGCGAACCTATTGCGTCAACGGCTAATTACGGCTACCTTTAATTTGTTAATCGATGTGCAAACAAATAATAGTTAGCTAAATGGTGTCAGTAAGTGATTAGAATGAATGCTCGTACAGGACATTGTGGCGGTTATTAAGCGATCGCCGTTAATTGGGCTGCCCCTTGTACCGCGACCCCTCCCGTGCCCCTCGCGGCCTGTATGGTACACCGTATGACTCAATGGATGTGTTGTCTGCTGTAATTAATGGTGTTGCCAATGCCGCTGCCGTTGTGAAGTAGGTGCTCGCTCTGTTTTAATTAAGCTGATAGGTTCCGTTAATGTAATATGCTTACAGGAATTATTAAACAGGAAATATAAAAGCTTACTGATTGAGAACATTCGGTTAATTTATGTCCTATGGGCTTTAAAAAAATATATCAGTTTTACTGCGTGACTGTGTACCACCCTTGGGCGTATTAGCGAAGTTAAAGTTTAGATAATTCCATGGCGTGAATAGTGCTGAACTCTTGTAGTAATACTACTATCCATCAAAGCTGGCCAAGTGAAGATGCTGGGGCTGGGGAACATGGGCAACAATTACCCATATGCTTGAAGCTGGAAGGGTTCACTGGATGCTATTGGTGTATTTTGTGATCCCTACAATGGTTTTGATTGTGTAGAGCGCCGTAAATACAAAACACGCATTTGTAGAGTCCTATACTTAATTGATAAAAAAGTTGAAAGAGCAGTGAACTAAGTATTGTACGTAAATAACAGGTTAGCTTTTGTTGTGAAATGGTTTGCTGCCAATAATTTATTTCTAAACTCTAAAAAACGAAATGTTAAAAGTTCTCCTTGTCTAACGTTAAAAATGTAGAGCCAACCGTAATGCTTTTAACGATGAAAAACTTTACACAGACGACACTATAGTATTCCTGGAATAAGCATAGAGTCTAGGTTACAACAGGCTTCTCATATTAATGCTCTGGGAGATGTAGTTCTGCTGTATATGCGGTTCGTAGAATTAGGCAATTGACGGGTGTAGCTACGGCTCGGTTAGTTTACTTTGCATACTTCCACAGCATAATATTATATGGCATCTTGCTGTGGGGTTCCGCAGCGGATATAAAAACTATTTTATATTGCAAAAGCGCGAGAGGTCTCCCACACTTGGCGAGTTAGTAAATAAATTTAAGAATTAATTAATTATTATTTTAGTATAAGGTACCTAGATTAAAGCCCGTCACATACGTAGCTACAATAAACATTAACTGGTTTCACCCCGAGGTTTTACTTCCGTGGACTAACCCTTAATAGATCTATCATCATTATCGTCATCAGCCCATCACGTTCTCACTGCTGGGACACGGGCCTTCTCTCATAGAGAGAATGGGCCATAATCCACCACGTTGGCCCAGTGCGGGTTGGATGTCACATGTCCTTGAGTTTTTTGTGATCAATTCTTGGACATGCCAGTTTCCTCACGATGTTTTCCTTCACCGTTTTTAATAGATCTATGTTTGGCTACTATCTCGCCTGATGTGAAGCGATGATGTGGCCTAAGATGGTGCACATAAATCTAGACAGTTGAGCGGCTGCTTAGACCCGTCTCCCTAATGGTTCACCGAACATCATCCCGGAACAGGACTCGTCGCCACGACAGGTCGCTTGACGGTATGGCTTTGTTTGGTGGGTGGTATTAAAACCACGGCCAGAGCCTACGATGTTTTCCTTCACCGTTTTAGAGCGAGCGTGCAAAATCTGCACTTAACTGTAAGTCATTGATGCAGGGCCGAGTCGGTTATTTTCGGGTTGAGAAATTTTCCGGGATACTTAAAAAGCTCGTCGCATTCTTCTTACATGGAGTGCCGGATGAGCGGTACACTCGATGGCGGCACGTGGCGTCGGTCGCGCCGGCGGCGAAGGCGACGGGAGCTGATAACTAATTAATCACTGCCTCGGTAAGCGGCGTAATTTCCGCACACAGTGAAAAATGCTGAATAACGATAAAAGTGAGAAGGGTCGCGCCAGCTGCCGCCGCCTACGGTACCCTGATATTAGCCCACCACGTAGGACAGCACCGAAATATTTCTAATTAGAATCCTCAGACTGATCCGAAATTCTGTAGGTACCTTTCGGAACAAAATGTATCATAATCGAGGTCATGATTAAATTGACGAGATATATAGTAGGTATATACGAGCCACTGAGTTTGAGTTTAATTTTAGTATTAACTTGAATTATTTTTGTATCTAACGAGGTATTCCTCGTATTAAATTTCTAAGCCAAAAGGAAGACACAGCATTTGTGAAGATTCCTGGCTTATTAAACCGCACAGTTTCCGTCTGCTAGCTTCCAACAGATATGAGTGCATGCCTCCAATGCAACCTCAAAGCTATGTTAGTCCATATTGAAAATATCGGAGATATTGAGTCTATGTTTGAAGTCCTTAAACTAACAATAGCAACCTACTAGTACGTTACATTACGTTCTATTGATCAAAGTAACGATGTTATACTATTTTTACCCTTAATGATAACTATGTACTCGGCTGAATTCATAATGAAACATATTTATTGACTCTTTGAAAATGACGTGAGTATACTGAAAACTGTACTTTCACGATGTTACAGGAAACATACAGACGGTGGGCGTGCAGCACGATGGTGCCGCTGTGGGTGGAAGAGGGCGCCGAGGAGGGCGAGGAGGCGGGCGCGGGGGGCGGGCGGGCGCGGCGCGCGCCGGCCAGCGAGCACGCGGCGCGCTGGCATGCGCGCCACCTGGAGCGCGTGGGGCACCTGGACCGGCGGCGCGGCGGCGTGGTGGGCCGCTGGGTGCGCGCCGCCGCCGCCGGGCCCGGCCGGCCGCTGGCCCGCCTCAAGCCCTGCCTCTCCGTGTGCCAGCTGGTCGAGCAACACTGCCCATACTTCCTGCCGGCGGACCGCGCGCCCGCTTACCCCACACAGTATGCCGGCGAACCCACATTCCTGTGTCTCGGTAAGAACCCAATACACTTTTTTGAGCTTTATTATTGCTACTTTACCTATTTTAAACTCTTCGAATTGAGAAAATTCCATCAGCTTTCCAAAAACTACATTGTACACACCTATATAAGTAAGTAAATTTATTCTTCATATAGTGTCGATAATCCAATTAATATTATAAAAGTTTGAATGTTTGGATGGATGTTTGTTACTCAATCTTGCAAATACTACTGAACGGATTATTGAAATTTTGGTATGTATGTACCTACTGAAAATACCGAGTAAAACCGCGGGGCGTGGCTAGTATAGCTAAATATGTGATCTTAAAACCACCGTTATGCGGTAGTGCGCAAGCATTACTGTGTTCCGGGTTGAAGGGCATTATAGCCAGCGAAATTACTGGGAATTTTGAGACTTAAGAGCTACATTGTCTCAGGGTAACGAGCGCAGTGCAGTGCCGCACAGGATTTTTCAAAACAAAGTGCTAGGTGCTAGGTTTATGGGCAGGCGTGTTGCTTACCATCAGGTGAACACTCTTCATAACATAAAAAAAAATGCGCTATGTAAAAAAATATGCCGCAAAATGTAGTGGTAACGAATGTCGACCATAGACTTGTCCATGTTTGGAAAAAGATAGGCTAAGCCTGAATTAAGAGCGATTAGCCCCGGCCGTCACTTGGCCACTGTTCAAAACGTAAAAGGACAAAACAACAACCCGCTGCCGCTCCCGCTGGTGCGTAGCTCATTGCAGTCGCGTTTATTATACTTATAGGCGTTGTCGTTATTTCGCTTTGGCCAATTGTTGCTTCGGTTCTTTTGATTTAACTCGTGCATGTCTTAAACGGTTGCTTTCCCGACGGGATGCTGGCAAATGTTCAAGGAAATAACGTGGTAAATTTCACATATGGGATCTCTTAGCTGTGATTTAAAAACCCATTCAACGAGATTTGGAAAACTTATTAGATTGTCTCATAATTTTTCATTAGTTTTCTGTTCCTTATTACGGCAAATATGTGTGTTACATTTCGACCCTTAATCCACTATTATTTATTTATTATATTATTATCTACGTATATCATTTTTACTGTACAAGGAAGTGACAAGTAGTGTTAACAAGTAACAGTTGTTTAATTTGAGTGTTGGTTATGGTTCCCAAGTAGTGCGGTTATGTTAGTAATATTGTATAATGCATTCCAGACCCTCGCATCCCCGAGACGGGCGGGCAGGCCAACAAGTCCAACTACGGGTGGGACGAGTGCTGCTACTGGTACTGCGAGGGCAAGCTGTGCTACCAGTGCACGGCGCGGCTGGAGGAGGCGGCGCGGCCCGACGCGGAGCCGTGCGCGCCCGTGGAGGAGCGCGTGCCCTCGTGCTCCGTGCCGTACCAGGCGCCGGCGGGCGCGGCGGGCGCGCGCTCCGCCTCGCTCGCGCTCGCGCTGGCGCTCGCGCTGCTCGCGGTGACACGGACCCACTGGACCGCCACCACGCCTCTAGTGAATGTGCGCGACTCGCGGTTATAGTTTTACGTTGCCGGGTGACGACTCCCACGACCCGCGATCGCCGCGCCGCGATCGGAACTTCTATTAGTACTATACTTATGATAATAAATTACGCGAGTTTGCGAGTTCGACGATCGGCACGCTCGCGGTGCCGGCGGCCGCCATCGGCGCCGCGAGCGCCGCCGGTTTAGACTGTAAGTTGATATTTGTGTCTGATTGTTCGATGCAGCTACAAAATAAAAACACCAAGATGTTCCGGAAAAACAATACTTTAACGTTATAACGTAAGCGCTGTTAGCCGACGACGTTCTGTCCAGTATGTTAATAGTACGAATCGTAATAAATTCGGCACGCATCTTAAACGAGATCACAGAAATAAGTGAAATATTATGTTTATAAATGGAGTTGTTATATGTATTTATATTTTAAATAGTGTTTTACAGTTATATTATTCATAAGGCACATACATAAACTAATTTTGATTTATTTATGCTGACTAGATGACATAGAAGCAATATCTTAGACCAATTGTGACAACTTCTACAGTAAAGTGTTTATCAAGTGTACATACGGAGCGTACTTTGTGTTAGGAAGGGTGTGAGGACACGTTACATCATTAATTATAACCTATTATGTAGACACCGACAGGACGTGCAATAAATAATGTATGTATGTACCTAAACCAAATACTATTAGGTATGTGATAAAGAAAAGACTTCATATCGATAAGCTAGACTAAATAATGTCAGCTTTTCACAAACTGAGAGTTAAATAAATTTTAAATAACTAAACTTTGATCTGAAGTCTTTTTTCTTTTGATCATGGTGACAATAGTCGTACGAGTATATTGGGATCGTTTCTTAGATCATTATTTTTATAAAGTTGCATTCGGCGCGGACGGCGAGGCATCGCGACTCACGCGACATGCGGTCTTATCAAAATATTCTACCAAAATATCAACGATAGGAATGACTACTGTTCAGGAATTTACAAAATTGATAAAGTTACGAAAACCAATATTTGACACTGCAATTTGTGTAAATATAAAGTGAAGCGAATGCCGCAGGATGGTGCGCGTCATGGTGTCCGCCGTCCGTTGAAGCAAAGCCTAAATAGTTGGTCTACTACTATGTATAAATTGATACAGATAGAGCTAAATAATAGTAGTTGTTGTTTTATAAGAAAATGAACTATGAAAATTATATGCAATACATATAATGAAAATTATATGTAGTATATCCGTCTTATGAACGTATATTATGCAGTTGTAACATGGTTGAAAATGATTTTTATATGAATTGTTTTTTTTATATTTATGAATGTATGTGAATATTGTATTGATAAATGATTAATAACAGCCGTCACAAGGGTAAAACCATTTCCATTATAGGTAACGGATGGATTCGTTAGGTTTGTATATTTTTTTTGAAAGGTGTTACACTGTAGTGGTGTCGTTGAGCGTTTTGTGATCGAAATACACAAATGGTTATTAAGACTTTATAAACTGACATTTGTTGAATATTGTCCTCGATCGAGGATGTAGTTGTTGTATTCGAAAGATAATAATATTAAGTAAGTTATTTTTTACGTTTTTAATGTGTATATAATAATGTCAAAACCGATTCGTTGTTTCCACTTCCATGTTTGATTAAAGCCACCGAAGGTGCTAAAGGTCTATTATTGCTTCTTAGGGCTTATTTTGTAGCTATCTTCCGATACGATTTGGCCTGTTTGTCTGCTGTGTGATAGGTTTCGAGGATACGGACAGAGTACCGCACCACGCGGCCCCTTCTTTAGGACGCGCGTTCCTTGCCTCCTGAAGTTTTGTGAAGTAAACCCGTAAAATAAAATTAAACTAAGTCATTGTAAAATATTCAGACAGAATGATATAGACAAATAGCATTGAACGGGAACGTAACTAGCTGGCGAGTAGTTAACGTATCGATCAGATATGTGATTGCTCGTGATCCTCAGTGCCTTCACTTTCATCAGAAGTGATTGCCTCACGAAACTACAATCATTCAACTAAGTATTTATCCCTACTGTCGACGGTATGCCACGACCTTAATAATACGAGTGAAGTTTTAACTTAATGTTAGAGCACCGTTTATTTTAAATTACCTAAGTAATTGAAGTTATTTTTAGTTCATTTTGGATTTTAATAAATTATTTCAAATAATAATCAGAAACTTTCATAAAAATATTAATTGTAGGTTTTATTTAACTTTCATTTTTACCGTTTATAATTAGTAGGCGTACTTAGTTGTGATTAAAACTCATGGATAAACTTACTGTTTAATCAAATAAAATATACTTAAAACTAATGCGTCATTCAATTTTTAAAAATATTAACTACACTTAAACTCCCAAATAAAATTACCTGCAAGGTTTCCATACCGACCGGAAGTGTCAGCGTGTAATATAGTAATCCTCTTAATCATAAACGGACGATAAGACTAAAGTGTTGTTACACGTGCTACAGCGCGCTGCGCCCCTTGTAACAAGTGAGAATCTCCATTTCTCTGGTGCGTTCACTCAACAATGAATTCCGAATAGCCATATAACACGAGCATGCTTACCGGTCAGTGTGCGCCTTCAAACTAACAAATGAGAAACGCGCATACGATTTCTATGTATATTTCGTTGCTCTACCACATAGAGCTCTTCACGATATCTAAATGTACTTGAAATGTAAATTAAATACTATCGAGGTAAATTTTAGGAATAATAATTGAATTACTAGAACCTAATTAATTGAAACAATTTTGAGCACTTGTTAAAACTTACACATTGACCGTGCATTTCTTCTTGAATGTCGCTACTCTACGCTATTAAATCTTGTTCGCTAATCTAACTAGAGTAGATAGTTAAAGACCAAAAGAGGCAAGTTCTGTTTGGACGTTGTTGAATACGAGTCTTATTGTTTCAATTGTCATTAGCAGCCAAACTCACATCATATGCCGCGGGAGACGAGCACGTTGCTTCCCAAAATAGTGTGAGATCACAGAACCATAAACAACATGGTTTATTACAATCATCCTTGTATTGAGCGACTTCTGCAGGTCATCATGTAATAAAAACTTCTTGAATGGAACTTTGAGCGGGACCACGTCTTGTGATTCCTTCGCAATCAATCGATACAATTGATTCCACAATGCCAGACTTACTAATAACGAGTCGAAATAAATTCATGTAAATCTCCAAAGATTATCCATGAGTGTCCCAAACTCCCAGCTGCCAATGTTCGCAGATCAAATGACAACAGTGAGATACGCTCTCTATAGATTTAGTGTAACCTTACGTAAAGGGTATGTTTCGATGTTTCGTTAATCGTTTGGTGATAGTGTGTATATTATGTTTTTGAATAATATACGTATGTTTGGATGTACATAAATAAAGTATAAATGTTTAACGCACAAATACCTAATTATGAAAACCAAATGCTGATGATGTAAAGCTGTGTACGAAGAATTATGTATTTAGCTGTAAACTGGAAAGAAATCGATTAGGATTACGAACGTAGGTACTTTTGCGCTCCGTCTGCGGTGACGAGTCCTTTTACTTTGTCTGTTCTACTTCTCTTGTGCGACTTGTTTTATTCGTCTTATTAGGTACCCTATACATTAATTTATTTGCATAAACATAACAAGTACACTGATGTATTCGCTATAATGTCAAACAAGTTGGTTTTTATAAAATCATTTGAGAAATGACAATGCTACCTTGTCCCTCTGTACTGTGTCCGTCTCGTTATGTTTACTCCGTGACACTTGACTGTCACACACACGCACAAAATAAACTAAAAATTCCTTTAGGGGTCATTTATCGTTGCAGTTTTTCCGAAGACCTATCCATCTATTCACTATTAAACTTCAAAATAGAATAATGCAAGCAGAACACCAAAACGTAGCCTTTACTGATACGTACGTACAATGATGCATGGAAATATACCAGCAAACTATAATTTATATTTTAAGAGGACATAAATTATTTTTGTTTTATCAATAATGTTATAGGGGCTTTGAGTCGCTGTGCGGCTATGTCGGCACCATTGTTTACATTCATTATATACCTATCAATTAATTATATTAAATACAAGCTTATATGCATCACACAATGGAGCAGTTATAGTCTTTGTGGGGAAAAAACTTTATAGCAATGTCTGCAATAGAGGTAGTGTCACAACTTGAAAGAATAACAAAAACATCTTAATTAAATATCAAATAGGCTGATCACACTAGATATTTTAATGTATTTTATAGTGAACAAACACAATGCTACTAGCTGCCAAATGGATTTAGTACAAACTAAGTAGGTCATGTTAACATAATATGCAATAAACATATGTATGGGTATACCAAGTACACGATAAACTCCATGCATAAACATACGAAATAAATGAAAGATTATAATTGTGTATGTATTTGTTATTTTAACTGAGCTTTTAAATTTAATATAACATGTGACAGTCTCAAACATTTTTTTATTGAAAATACATATACACATTTCCTAGCTTCACAAAAAAATCGGAGGACATCAGATTCAGAAATCTATATAATATTATTATAAGTTTAATTAACTTCACCGATCTAGAATTTTTATTTTTTTTTTCTTGAGACGTGTTTTATCTAGGTACCATACCATAAAGCAAGAAGTAACCTTAGATATATTTTCATTGGAAATTATTTGTAAAAAATAATATTGAAAAATAATATAAGTGAATCTAATGGAATCAGGCGTGACGTTGCGGAAATTTATCTCAAAATATACAGCAGAAAATATTCACCGGAATTACACTTGATATTTTCAGATATAATATCAGTGAGTTATTAAGTTCTTAGTTGGTTTATTCACTGTTATAATAGTATGGCCACTCTGTACATTATTAATTATTAAATATTTCGTAATGCTGTTAGTATATTTCCATCCATTTTTAACGTATATCTAATTATAGAAGTATATGTTTGTGATCATTTTGTATAAACCGTTTTATAAGGTCAAAATAAATTAAATTTATTCATCATTGCCAATAGAGTTCTTATGTTTAGGTGTACGAGTATACATGTAAGGATGCGTCTCAATTGTGGAATTATAATAACCGATGTCAAAATCAATAGATGTATACATATTATTGTTTCTTTTAGACTTCTTGATGCCCGATGTCAATTTAAACCGTTTACCAGAAGAGCTTATTGACTCTTCATTAATTTAGTTCTTATATTGGTACACGAAAAAAATATGTTATATTTGTATGATTTAAAATCTTTCAAATTAGTGTGCTTCTCCAAAATATAAGAAAATAATGATGTTCACACGGTGTATTACTGCTACTGACGCTACTGACGTACAATGTATAAATCAAATCCGATTTAAAAACTTATTATCACATCAAATACTACAACGAATGCAACATCCACATGCACATAAACTAATTTTGTAGTTGTCATTATATGAATATTTTTCATTTTTATATAGTTATTACAGTGACATCAAACCGACGAATGTGACGATGTCGTTTCTTGTTGTAAGTTGAAGCGTAGGCGAGCGCCGAGCGCCGAGCGCTGAGCGCCGAGCGGTAGGTACCACAGTACCTAGTTCACAGCGCAGAGGATGAGTTGCTATGATATAATGACGTTCACCTTCTCGTCGCGAATTAATTTTTATTTCACGTGATCTGTGTGAGATTAGATACGTACGGTACGAGTACGTCATGGCCTTCAATTTTATAGATGAACAAGTTAGTAACGTTAAGAATACAATTGATGTTAAATAAAGAATCTTATGAAGAATTAAAATATAATTACTAGATTTGTACTAATTTGTACGTTATTTGACACGCCATACGGCCCACGTTCGTTTGCAACCCCGGAAGTTTATCTTTGTAAGATGGGATACAGATATGAATCGAGAGTGCCATTTTCGTAATAGTAAGGTACGTAAGTATAAGTAGGTGCATACCCTAATGTTCGGTATTTGAAACTGAGCTCACGAGAAGTTCTCGGCACTCGTAAGTTGCGACCTCTCTTCTAAGTAGATGTACATCACGTTTCAATATTCTGAACCATTGTATAAACGGGAAATAAATATTTTTTAAATCTGTGTAAACTGCCTCAAAGAAGAGTCGTGTGTATTTTTATGAACATCTGCAATGCACATTGAAAACTGTGACCACTGATTGTTACTGCGGTTACATGTGAATGAACTGGCTTCCTTTCAATCGCTGGATTTTGATTTAATTATTTAAAATAATATTGTTATTGTTTTTATCGGCCCCGTATCGACGAGTAGGTATTTTGATTAACACACAATGTTCGTAACTTAGCATTCACAAAATGTTATATAGTGTTTTTTCATTAATATGTTAATGTTTGAGTTTCGATGGCATTATGTTGGTCTAGATGCGAGTTGTAAATCACTTTGTTTACAAAATATATTAAGTTCTACATAACTTGATTAGTTTTAGCATTGTTACCGTTTACCTTAAAGTCATGTGTCATCGAAGGGGTTTAATTCCAAACCGTATTTTCTCTAAAAACGTCGCGTCGATTTCATTATTCCTAATAAGTTCTAGATCATATAAATATATTTATAATTACGAATTTGAAAGCACTATTTGAAGTTAATGTATTTTATATTTTAAATATCGTTGCGATAAATATAGTTATGGCACCGTCGGAAAAAATATGACATAAATTAATTTTCGGCCTGTGTACAGGTTCGCTTGATAAATTTTAATACATTTAAAATAATATCATTAAAAAGCCTAATTGATAGTGAGAGAGGTAGTGTAGTTTAAAGTGTTATCTGATAATTACGAGCTAGAGCACCACTCGGCGCGGCGAACACTGCCACACACGCAGCGCATATATATTGATATGATCTAGGATGTGTCGTAGGTGTTTCTCGAGTAGTGATCGTGTAATAAGTCTTTTGTTACGCCTTCTAAACGAGTAAACTGTTAGTGCGGCGGCGGCGGCCGTAACGACGTAACGACGAGCGCGCTACCGAGGGCGCTACGTCGCCATCCGACGCTACGGCGTAGGGGCGGCGTAGCGCTCAGCGTAGCGTGCGGCGGCGTCGCGCCTCGTCCGCAAGTAGACGTCGTTCTACACTCAAAATAAGAATAATCACGTTCGAATATACGTAGACAGATTTTGAAGTTTAATATTATTTGCATTTTCCTAAGAGTTAGAACGATTGAGACAGTAAGTAGGTCGCACGACCGTGTTATGATGAATTGTGGAGATGTTTATTAAAAATACGTTTATGAAAATGAAATAAAAACGAAAAATATTGTCTTATAAACATGTAATTAACTTAAGAAGAATTATTGGAGAACAAAAAAGACGTTGAATAAACCGATAAAAAATACAAATGTGAGTATCATTTTTCCGAAACCTACAGGAAGTCGTTACAAGGATAAGGTTTGAAATAAAAAAGTTGAGTACTTTCAAATTCATTTAAATATTTTAATATAAAAAATCGTCGCTTACGTCAATATCACACTCGAACTTACATCATCTATTTATATTAAGTATAAAAACTATGACTTCGATTTAAATTATCGTTCTCGCAACAGTATAAAAAGTCGTGATCACAGTTACGCGCACGCTATACACAATATACTGTGAGCGTTTAGAATTCGACACTACACATCACAGCGGGAAGCGAACGCAGAGTGCGCGGGGCGCGGTGTGCGGGGCGGCTAGGCGCCCGCCCGCAGCAGCGCCGCCGCGAGCGCCGCCAGCGCGGCCGCGGCCGACAGACCGGCACGCGCGCCGCTGCTGCCGCCACTCCCGCCGCCCGACTCCGGACCATCTGCGGGAACACACACAAACGTCTCCTTAACCTGAACGACATGTTAGCGAGTGGTGCGAGCGAGTGCACTGAACTACACTTATGTGAGCCGCTCTAGAAGAAACACATTACAGTTGTTCTCCATGCTTTCAAGGTATAATATAAACTTATGTTTACCGAATGTGTTTCTACTTTTACGAACATATAATTAAGGTGTGAAAAGACATACAATTTAAATGACTCATGTAAAAGATTAAGTGATAACAAAATGAAAACATTGAATCAATGGAAACACCGTGAATTTCATCGAAATGTTAAAAATGGCGTTCTTGGACGATGTATAATATTCAAAACTATTTTTTCATATTTATCCATTTGTCCACGTGATATAGATGAAATTCACGTTGGCAAATAATAATGACAACAAAAGAAACCTACAGATGCGGGTGAATGGTGTCGCGGCGGAGGCCGACAGCCTCCTAACGTACGAAGCGGCTCGAGCCACGAGACTACACACTACAGTCTAGCTCCGTCTGACTGAACGCTGACCACTGAAACATTAACTTGTCTTTAGCTCCAACTCGTCGACTACACCGCAACCGGACCAAGGTGCAAACTACGCTACTACACACTCTACGTATTGTACATTCTAACCGTATTGTTGCAATACGCGAATTTTACATGCAAATGCCGTTAAAGTATTTTTGTAAATGTAATTAGTTTTTGTCAATCTAAATACAGGACGTACATCAAATATTAGTATTTGATGTAATCTAAAATGATGATATACAACGAATATGTATACATAAGATTGTTTGTCAGTCATGCATGGGTGTTAGTTACAAATCTACTAATGCTTGTACGAATACCGATTAATCGATACAAACATTTCATTTATTAGCGACACTTCCACCTGAAAATCTACGATCGTGGTTTTGCTTAATGAAAAATTCAGAAAACCGTGCAAAGTTACTAAAATAAATTTTAAAAAGCTTACGTTGGGGCATCTCGTCGAGAAATTTACATAGCTGTAGACAGCAAGTATTAAATATTCATCAGGAATACTCTCGGTTTACGCTTCAGATTACCTACAAACCGAGGCCACTACAGATTATTGTGTGGTCGGCTTACCAACACCAATGAAGAATATTGTGTTGCAAAACAAATTGTGATGGTTCTTATCCAATAAATGTCACATCTGTCAATATGTTTATAGTGAAACATGGTAGATATGGGTAATGAGTTAATGGTATTCTGGAAACATTTAACCAAATACGTGTATTGAAGAATCAAAGGCGAACGCACGAATATACCTATGAATCAGTCAGGAACTGTTAAGTTCCTTTGTAAGTTTGTAGGTACTTTGAACGGGTTGCGCCTTTGATTACACAATAAGCTTAAATACTATTTTCGATTATGTGGCTGTGTACATTACTATCACTACGTATGTGAGTACACAAAAGCATGCCAAGTAGCTAAAACCTGCAAATTCCGTCCACCGACCGTGCTACCAAAAAGCGGAAAGCAGCATGCATCATGCAGAGGTGTAATGAAGTAAAACGTACAGGTAGCGCGTGTCAAGCCCGCTGGTACTAAAATCACCGCGTGTGCTTATAATCTCACTGGTATTCTCTTAAAATTGCTAATGTAACTAATTGAGTCTTTGTTCTTTATAAATTTTTCTATGTACAACATTCAGGAACTCTCCACCGAGGCTATTTCCTGAACCAGAAGAATGATCTGGGTGCGGATGATTTTACACCTAGAAACAAAACACAAACAAACATCGAGATGTGGAAATGTCCCAGGCACCAATATTACACGCGGTGGCGTGTGGCAAACACATAAACATTGTTCTGATGTGAATAATAAAAAACTGTACTGTGGTGCAACATAAAATAAACAAGTGAGTGTTACACATTTAAAAAAAATATTGAATTTAGAATGTTTACAAAAATTTTGGCAGTAACCATAGATTTCAATCAAAAACTGACAAAACGTTAATGCAAAACTTTTGTTTGTATTCAAAACCAATTGCATAGAATATTAACAACTGTGTGCAAGTGCTTTAACTCAAAAATATTTAGTGAACTTGTGCTAATTACTAATTTTTATATCAAAATTTATAAATTAAACCGTGTTGTCTTCGATGCAGTGAAAATGTGACACTGATGTCCTTTAATAATGTAATAAACATTGTATGTTTTCTTAAAGGATGTGTCGCATTTTCACCGCCGCAGGTAGGTCCATGACGCCCCAAGCCGCGTTTCGTTGTAATGTAAGGGACCGACCACCATCTGGCGCGCTCGTTTACCCAAAGCCGCAATTCATAAGCCTGTTTCCGCTGAAGCCATCACACCAAACGTTTTACCTTCAGCCATTGGTTAGTCGTAGCTTAGCCGATTTAGAGGTTGGTTGTTAAAATAAGGCAAATAAGTTAGCATATAACTTTTGTTATTTAATGTTAGCGTTGTTAGTTACAAATGTTTGAATGATCAGTATTGTTTGATTTATATAATTATATATTAAAGATGTGTTAATATAGAAAAATAAATAGGTTAGTGGTGTTAGAGAACAAGAAACTATCTAAATAATCAATAATCACATCAGACACAACATAACAGAAAGGGTTCAAATAATAACAATAACAATCAAAATGAGGGGAAAGTTCTAATCTAATAGATAAACAGTTTTTATGACCAAGAAGTGATGTAGAGAAAAGGACACAAGACATACAGAAAACGCAACACAAACATTTAAGGATGAAGCTGTCTACAGGTGGTAAATCCCTTCTGGTCTACTGAAATGGGTAAGCGAGCTCTCTTAATAACTTGATTTATGGAACTATGATAACTTAGTAAAAGTTTGTTTAACATAATTTACTTGATATAATTGATTGAATTGATTACTGTGGCTTTATGTTTTGTGGACAATAAAAGAGAGCTACTCCGTTTGTTCAGGTGGTAAACGCAGTTAAACGATATTATATTTTCTAGACGTCTTCAATCAAACATGCTAGAAGGACGATACTTGCATGTTTCAGATAATTAAAAAATAAGTCAAAATTCTAATAACCTCACAGTTCTACGTTCTCTTCATACAGAAAAAAACTCTACGCATTGTCACTTATTTACGATTCATTACGACAACTGCGTTCAAATTTAATGAGTCCTCCATTATTTATTTATTTCTTAGATGAGCATAGCAAGATCCCTGGCGAATTTGGGTGAGGTATCATAGTGATACGAGTGATTGAGACTGCTAACGCATTACCACCTGAACTTCCCCCTTCCCCCCTCCCCTTGGCTTTGTCGGGCGCCGGACCTACCTGCGTCGAACATGATATCGCCGACGTCGTCGTCGGCGCCAGCGCCGAGCGCGGCGTGCGCGGACGAGATGCGCGCGTTACCTCCGACGGTGCCGCGCGGCGCGCTGCTGCAGCCGAGCCACCAGTAGGCGAGCGACCGCGGGAACGCCGGTGTGTCTGTGTCCACCTGGGATAGACACTTTTGTTAGCTTATTGAACTTAAGAAAAATCCGTTGAAATAATGACTGTGTGATCTGATAATAAAAAGACTAAGTATGTAACTAAATTCCAATTGTTCCTTCTGTCCTTAACTCATACAAAAAAAATTTTTTTTTGGTGAATAATAATAAATCTTTTTTTGTATATGTAACTGAATTATAATGTTTACATACACTATTGAATAAGGAAATTCCTGTATTGATACATAAATATTGTGTTTGAATACATAAATAAATAAATACATAGTCACTGCTCAGAACATCGTCATCATCATCACCACATAATTTAGCTTTATTTAGCTAGCTGGATTTCGTAGCACCAATCCAACACTCATAATATCCTCATTTTCACGAAATCGACTTATATATAGGTACTTACACTAAACGTCCTGTCATTAAACCGCCAGTACGATCCACCCTTGAAGAAGTAAGTATACCCATTGGTATACTGCAGGGCTGCGTCTATGCTATCAGGAATGCCGTCCCAGTTGGACAGGGGCTTGGGGTAGGTCGCCTTGACGGGGGGGCGCTGCGCCGGGTCGAACCGCCAGAACTTCGAGCCCTTGTAGAAGTAGATCTTGCCGTTGCCGGACCAGACCAGAGCTGCGTCCAAGTTGTCTGGGATGCCGGTGAACCCTGGAATGATTGTGATTTTATTAAGACATTTAAAATTGAATGTGCTTTACCGAGGAAAATTCCAAGAACAGCATTTATAATATATATTTGTAGCCAGCAAAATTACTGGGCATATGACACTTAATATCTTATGTCTCAGGGTGATGACCGTATTGCAGTGCTACCCAGTGTTTTTTATGGTATTAAAACTTGGCTCTGCAATTATTATGGGCAGGCGTAGCGCTTACCATCAGGCGAACGACTTGCTCAACTCATCGATAAGTTACTTGTTGTTTTTACTTCTAAAGTAGATATAGGTCACACGATCACACACACACACACCCTCACACACACACACACCCTCACACACGCACCCATATACACGATCACTATAATAGACATGAAACGTGATTCAGAGTTGGAATAAATAACGAGTTTTTCCATTCCATTCTCTTATAGGGTTTCAACAGGTTAGGTTACAGCTATCTTTTAATGAGTTCAGATATTTTTTCTAACACTGCAAACTTCGAAACAGACTATATAACTACAACAAACTACGCAAACAGTACAAACCTTCGCTAATCTCTTTGGGGTAGTCCCCGTCGACCTTCTGTCCATTATATCTCCAGTACTTGGACCCCTTGAAGAAGTATGTCTTGCCATTCTTGTAGGTGAAGGCGGCGTCGATGTTGCCGGGCAGGCCGGGCCAGGCTCGGGAGATCAGCTTGGGGTAGCCGGACGCGACACCATCCTCGGTCAGCCGCCAGTAATGCTCGCCTGAAAATGGACAAAACGAAATAAAAATATTAATTAAGAAAATGACTAGCACTAAATAGTAATAAATAAATAATAAAAATAGTTTTTATGATTATGTCGCTCTTTCTCACGGGCTATACACCCGGTCCTTTGGAAAGCTTGCGCGGGGACATGAGTCCAACACGTAGAGGCCTCTTAGAGCATTTAATTTAGATATGTAATGGGCAACACTTATCATTATTATTATTATTAGTTTTGGTTTCTGCTCTTTTAATAAAATAAAAAGCACTTACGCTTCGCTTGGACACCTGACCATGAATCATTAGTTTAATATGCAAAGTGGCCATATAGACATTCATGACTATCATATATATCGGTGCCATAGATTAGATTTACAGCATTTATATGCTAGAAAACAATTCCAGGATAAATATAAGTTGAAATCTTTGTCTAATATTGGGACATTGCATGTTAACAAATAGACATAGACAAATAAAGTCTTTATTATTTACACCAAAAAATTAAATTATTTTTACTTATACAGACATTATTGAATACATACAACTGGCAGTACAAAACGATTTCGTCCAGACAACGAAACTGAGAGGATTTTTACAGTAGCATTACCTTTGAAGATGAAAGTGCCTCCGTCCGCTGAGTTGAAAATGGTGTCTATCTTAGCGTCGGCGCAGAGAGCGGGATCTTCAGCAGAGGGAGCCTGGGTGGTGACTCGCGGCACTGAAGGGATGATGCCACCGCCGTTACCACCGATGTCAGTCTGGGTCTTGTGACCGTAGAGAGCCTGAAAAAGATTTTATAAATAAAGTAAGATAAGACATGAATAAAAGCACGATTTACTGGAAAATATAAATAGCGGTGAGCATAATATTGTGATCACACATTTTCCAAAGTTGGCAAATACAAAAGAGAATCTTTACCTGTATTCCTTGAATGTCATCCTGGTCAAGCTGGAAGGCAGGGTCGTAACCTCTGTAGAAGGGAGCCATGAGCGCCGAGCGCACGTCACTATGCGACAACCCTAACGAGTGACCGAACTCGTGCGCTGCCACCTGAAATACAAGCAATAAGGTTGAGTTGATCGACCGAGCGTATTTTTGACAGCCTTATGACGTCAAAACTAAGGCACGAAAATATTTGCGTCTAATTTTAATTTTATTTACCTATCGCCTAAAAAATAAAATTACGCTGCATTTATTTCAATCAATATTTTGTTTGCATTGCGAGAAAAACAAATATATTATTAACTTTTACTAACTTATATTTAAACCAACATATTAATCACTGATTACAAATTTCTTTACCTTATTTTCGCAACAAACGTCATTGAATAAGCAAACACTGTCACTAACCTCTGACAAACTATACTATATGAATAAAATATTTTTATGTATGTTTATATTATCAACTTTAACCGAACCAAACAAATCTATGAATATCAAACACTTTACATGGTGCACAGAACACATTGCACTAATTTGGTTCCGTAGACAGAACTCATTGTTACCTGGAATAGATTGGTTCCTCGCCGCGAGTTGATTGACCACTGTTCGGCGTCGTCGAAATGAGCGTCACCTCCGTACACCTGAGAATAAATTATAAACCATCAAAAATCATCTTAAACTAAATTAGTTCTCTATTGTTTGGCATTATTAAAGTTAATTACAGACTTGATAATATTTTATTAGTTCTTAAAAACAGCAGCAACGGCTAGTAGAGTTTAGGGACTAAAACCTCTGTTTATTTTAAGATTTGGTACTTTATATTTGATTTGGATTTTCCTCCGTCTACTAAAAATCAATCAAAAGTCTATGAGGATATGTCTTTACCTACAAGCTGCAAAAATTAGTACGTAGGTATTACAATAGTAGGTTTTACAATTTCAAAGTAGAAACTTGAAGATAATTATTTGTTGATAGTGTGGCACCCATTGGAAATGAAATGGGATTCAATGTCAAAACATAATATGCTCCCAATGACCAGCAATAAAATAGAATTCACGTCAAGTTTGCGTGTCAGTTCTCAATGTTAGAGCACTATTATAACAGAGAATATTCAGTGACAAACAAAGCACCTTCGAAGGTTTAGCGAGACCTGAAACCTGATATTCAAGGCCTTGGATTTTTTTAATCTTTTATAATAAACCTCAGGTAATATCGTGTAGGAAAATGCTAGCGTCATAGCAAGTTACAGTTCAACTCTTTGTACCTGATACAAAAAATATATTTAGTAGTTGGTGATTTTAAAAATCTGTTTTGCAATTTTATAGTTGTACACAGTATTTGCATGTCACTTTATAATAGATAGACTTTTCTTTTTTTTAGCTAATTCTCGCTAACATGCGTATGAAACATTTCAGTCAGTAATTACACTCTTCATCATCATCAGCCCATCACGTTCCCACTGCTGGGACACGGGTCTTCTCTCATAGAGAGAGAATGGGCCATAATCCACCACGCTGGCCCAGTGCGGGTTGGTGAATGTCACATGTCCTTTAATTTTTTTTTTGTGAAAAATTCTTGCCGGTTTCCTCACGATGTTTTCCTTCACCGTTTTTGGAGCGAGTGTTAAATCCGCACATAACTTAAGAAAGTCAGTGGTGCGGGGCAAGCGAGATTCGAACTCGGGTGGGTCGGATCGAAAGTCGCACGAGCTCCCACTGAGCCACACTCGCTCATTTTCATTCAATCACAGTCTTACTTAGAGTTAAGTAGTTAGTTCTTCTTATAGTTTGCTATTTGTTACGCACGGTCCTTATAATACATCTATTGTATCAGGACTGTTACACAATAGTTTTACAACACTTGTAAGTTACGAGAGATGGGAGCAGGACTAAATTATAATATATTATGTACCGTGAAATATGCGATTATCATATTACCATAGCCATGCTTTCACTATTCATGTGACAATGGAGTACTTCCGCTGTTATTAAAATACATATTTTGTAATATTTACAATAGAGATTTGACAGCAAACGTTAAATTACCCTTGAAATCGTATTGTTTTTAGTTTCACTTCACTATTACGTAGGTATATAAAACAAATAATAATGTGTAATAAACTGTAACTTACAGGGAAGTAGGCGTGGGCAAGAGTACCTCCAGGTCCATCGAAAGGATCACCGTCTCCGTGCTCTCCTTTCTCGAATCTAAGACAGAGATAATGTTTCTATACCTTAACGATATCCAATTCATGAGACTTAAGGCTTTGGCTCAATAGTGTAGCATTGAATAATAATAGCTACTATATACTTTATATGTATAAACATATCTAGGTAGATATTATATTTTCATGTCATCCATAGCTCAATGTGCATGCATGTAATGGCATGATGATCATGAACCAAATGGCTTCTCAATGACAACCCATCGGTTACGCAACGCAGATTACCAGGCTCCGGGCTCGGACGAAAAGCCCCTATTATTGTCAGCAGCTCGAATTATCCACACAATAGAACCGCGTTTTAGTTGCCGCTACATATCTATTATACATAATCTTGGCTATAAATCTAAACATTTGTATAACGTTGATTAAAAAATGAAATATTTCGTTATAATCTTGTAAATCACGTTCATGTTGGAGGTTATTGAAATGTTAGATTGCGATATAACGCCGATATTACTACTGTCAAGTGCCTGATGCTTTTTTGTTAGTTATTTAATTAGTTCTTGTTACCAGTCGAATGTAACTGACACTCATGTCTCGAATTGACCTTGCGGGAAAGTGTTTTATCGACCAGTTGTTAGTTTTGACTAAAACATGGCTTACCATCACCTGAAATTTAAGGAGACTTAATAATTATTAAGTACCTGATTTCAATGTGGACTTGTCCGGATCTTTTCTGGGTAAAGGTGAGGTCGGTATAGTCAGACCACACTGAGAAGGCTTTGGCAAGCTCGGCGTCTACTTCCGCGCGGTTAAGTTTTGACGGGTACTTGGAGATTTTGTAGGTTAGGTTCTTTACGCGCCATCTTGAACCTAAGACAAATGAAAATATTAAGTGGATAAATTAATAAATTATATACCTTAGTAGGTATACTTAGAAATATTCCATTTAGATTTTCGAATAAATATGAAGCTTTCGAAAATTGTGTCTGATTTTCTAATATTTATGAAGTATAATTACTTAGGTACAGGTTCTACTTTAAACTGAACTTACAAACATCAGTTAACACTAAGATTATCACGATCACATCGTTAAAATCTTGATCAATCGCAAATCCTACACTTTTTATGCAACATAACAAGTCTTTTAATTCAAAAAGTTCTTAGTAAACTGTAGTAGGTAGGTACTGTAGTATAGCGTGTGAAAAGCAAAGTAGCCAATAGAAAATACAGCAGTTTGACTCTAATGTACGAGTGCTGCTGGATTCCTGTTAAACGACCATTGTTCACGCTATCTTCATAAGTTTTGTTAGTTCAAAAAAGTTTATCGTAATAATACAATACACCTCTTTTCAAAAACTAGTAACTGAAGGAGCACAGCATTGTAGTATCTTACCCTGCAGAGCGTATCTTTTGGCACGGCTCTCTCCAAAGCCGACTTTGTCTCGTACTCCACATCTTGGCAGTGACATCACTTTAGTTGTTTCATCATCCAATTCACCTGCAAACATACAAACAACGTCAATCACGAATATTAAACCCTATTTATTGCGTTTATTTATGATAAAAACGCGCCCTAATATTTTCCACAGTGACTAAACATGGTTGAGGCTCAAACGACAAAACAACTGACGCTTTTTGTTACGACTGATGACGAGGAAGTAATTACACAATCACATCGACCAAAACCGCACGCGGAAAACTTTGTTTGAACAGGAACAACGGCTTAACCGATTCAATGGTGAGCAATGGTCAACCACCCGGTTAAATTCTACTATGACGGATTCGAAACAAATTAGAGTCAGAACTAACACAAAATCTTAAACAAGCTGATATATAATCGGTGACAAAAAGAAAAACAGAACTCGATCATGGAACTCTCTGTCAGTTGCAGGAAGCGAACAGCTGTGATAAACTTTTCCACTATCTGTAGCCAGAGACAGATAAACGGAGTACATTATAATAATATAAGTGACGTTAATACTGTCATTAAAAGCTTAATAAATCGAGTCTAAGATGAAACGCTCGCACTCCAAATCGTGCAGTGACCGATAATGAATAATGTATTTATATGCGTGTACTGCGATGCGTTATTTGCTTACATAATCGCACTGAATCCACTCATACCGAGTCCAATAAACTACTTCTCGTGTCAAGACACGTACGAGCACGGAGTCGGTTCAGGCTCTGCCCACATCGTTTATGTGTTCGAATAGCTAACTTGTGTGCTTATGAATTGCTTTGTAAATGTGTGCTTTATAATAGCTGTGATGAGAACGCATCAAGGTTACTGAATTGCAGAGCTGGTATAACTAACAACCAGTCACTGGTTTGAAAAAAATTATTCATAGGCAAAATATCTAGATGGAGATGAATAACTAGTCGTTGCTAAGACTTCATCGTAATAAAATAATAATTATCCAGTATGGGTTTGAGTTCCTCGTATTCGTTTTTACATAAGCGTACGTTTATTTGACTAGTCAAAGTTGAATCAAGTACATAAGTACAGTGCCACGGAATAAATAATAGAATAATTATATATATTATATATAATAAATAATAGTGCTTAGCAACGGTTATGTATCTTAGCCCTAATATTATGTTAAAATAAGATAAAGCATGAACTTAAGAAGGGGAAAAAAAGATTCTTTAGGATAGGAACAAATCTAAATCACAAACTTCTCTTAAAATCATCTATGTAAAGTTACATACGTAGCCAACTAAAAGCACTGATCATAAATGTGTAACTAAGAGTTACAAAATAGCTAGCAAATAGGTAGGTGACAGACCAACATGCAAGGCCAGTAGGACCGGATACTGCTAACGTAACATTAATCATTACGTCAACCCTTGTAATCCAAGAAATGCACATCATTTAGCTGACTCATTGAGAATACTTAACTTATATGCATTTAAAATGATTGCTTAAATGTAGACGAGAGCTTTTTCTTCATACTGTCTTTCATAATATCTCGAAGTTTTATAGCAAAATCAATGACGTTGGTTTTCATAAAACTGGTATACAACTGTATTTGTAGGAGCCTCGATTAGGTAATCAACAGTATCTATGACAACCATTGGAAATTACATCGATCACGAAACAAATTGTCTCGACTTTCACTAGCCACAAACAATTTTCTGCTCGTTTCGTGCATTTGCTTACCATTTACGGCCAAATCTTACCGTTGTATATTTTTGTAACCAAGCCAATAGCACAGATAAAAATATTGACGTACCTAGCGCGTCATGAATGACAAACATTTCTTGGAAATCTTTAGTAGTACAATATGCCCATTACTATATTGACATATCATATAAATGACCGACAAAGCCTGCATTAGGTTAAACGTACACCATTTAAATGTAGGTAAGTCTTTAAGATAAGAATAACAACCACTTAAATGTCAATAAACTATTGACATACATTTGGCATCTCAGGTCTATGAACCTGATGATGATAATGATAATTCCATTCACCTGCTTTCCTAACACGAGCCGCTTATATACATAATATTACTTGACATAAAGAAAATCTAGCACCTATTGAAGATGTTATAATAGAACACATACCTGTAGCATTGAGGCCGGCGAAGCTTTGGAACTCAGCAATGGCGCGTCTCCACGAGCTTTCATCCATGATATGTCCACTTGAGGGGTTCCTTACTGAAGGACTAAGATACCCATACTGGGCCAGGTACATCTGGAAGTACGGGTCATAATCAGCCTGCCGTATCCAGTCATGGACTTGGGCTCCTGTAGTATGTTGAGAGTACTGTACCGCAAATTATGTAGGTAATGTCATTGTGCTGAAAACACTGCTAGGTGCCTCTAATCAATCAGGTGGCGGGTTTCCCTGCCTTGTTCATGATGCTGTGTCAAATCTACAAAGGTTAAATTCGGTGCGAATCTACAATACTTTCAACAATACTACAAGTTCATAAAACAAATATTTGTGTTGTTAGTAGGCTATGTTTACAGTCTGAATTCTTACATTGAGATGGATTTCCCTAGCCATAAAAGTTTATGTGTACTTAGAATATCTAGAGTTTTATTTTTCAATACAGGAGAAACAATTTTAAGTTTTAGGAAAATCGTGTATGAAACGAGGTAGTCCACATCATACCCAATTAGATGAAGGAATGATGCTCTCGACACATTTAGCTCCTATTTACTGCGATTTATATCAGGATTAAGAGGCGTTAATACGCTTGCAGAGCTCCGTTTATCTCATCTAAGTCCCCGCTAACGTTACATTATCTCGCGTCACCGCAAGGTTACCCACCTATTGTTTATTGTCAAGCAACCTGATAAGGATAACATGGAAGACGGACGCAAGAACATGAATACTCGCATATAATTTCTTATCGAACTTCAAAAATAATAAAGAAACATTGCAGTTAGCGTCATATAAGAGTCCATTCGGATTCGTAAAATGCAAGTTTTAAGTACAAATATTTTACTTTTAAGCTTTATGCATTTCTCGGAAGCGGAGATAATACTTGATAACAATGCTCTTTTACAAATATTAGAAAAGTGGTTGTTTTTGCCGAGATTCCGATTATGATTTGCAAAATAGGTAAAGGGTTAGATCGTAGATGTAGACGACCTTGAGCAGAGGCATGCGGCATGTAGCGCGGCGTGCTCAGCGTCGTAATGCGCGGGCGCAGGTCTCGGCCTGGCACCAGCACACTACCGTGCAGCAGCCGCTTCTTTGTTCTCTTACCATCGCCGCCGCAGCCGCCTCGCCGGTACATTACCACCGCACAAGGGATACCTACTAGGCTAGAGTCTATACTCAGAAGTAATGTTTACAAACGGCTTTAGAGCTAATTGAACACTATATTTAAAAAAATATATTATAGTCAATTTATTTGATGACATTTTGATGCATTTTTGTCGGTATATTTTAAACGCTGTTAACGCCAAAATTATGGTTTCTAAAGAATATGAGTTTTACTTTCAACCTTACTAGAATATTAATGAATAAACCCCAGGATTACAAAATGTGACTATACCTACTGTAGAGCTCAGGTTTGGGTGTTTTAAAAACAAGCGCAGTCGATGCCAAGAGCCGGGCGTTGACACTTCGCTCACCAGCCATTGTTCGCCAAATGAAACGGCCTTAACTTTGGAAGGTTTGCACATGTGTACTTATGCCTACTTAGTATTTCAGGCATAGGACCAGCCGCGATGTCTGTGGTTACAATCAATTTGTCTTCTTAAGCAGGCGAGACTTCTTTGAATATGCTCTGAGCTTTGTTGTCTCGTGGCACACAAAACCTACGCTACCAGGTACCCGCGAAATGTGCCACATCTCACACATGTTGACTACAGATCTTGTGCGCTCTCGAACACCAATGAGCAATACGAAACAGTAATGATAATGAAGGTAAAAGCTATGGTGGGCGATAGGTAGATAAATTCGTACAGGCATATCGAGGTCAGTGTGCTTCGTGAGTAACGGGCGTCTGTCAGAGTCGGCGCGAGATGCTGCGCTCCACAGACCTACTTATCGAATGCAAATTTTACCGCCTCGAGGGATATTCAACGGCACGTATTATCACGCATCAACGCGAACTAACAATGCTAATTGGTAAAAAATATACTGCTCCACGCCAATTTTTGACTAAATCTACATGCATTCGCAAACAAAAGGGAAAGCAGAACTAAAACGAGTTCTTAGGATGAGTAGGTAAGTCTGTCTCGAAAACAGAAAGTGAATCTAACACAAATAAGTGTTGCAAATCAAGAACCAGGCGTCTCTTGTCAAGTTCAAGCAAATAAACCTTTAAATAGAAATTATTAGAAAATAACGAAACTATTCGATTTTGATATCGAAGAAGTAACTAACGGGTGTGATTAACGGTAAGTCATCACCTGCAAAACTAAAACGTAGGTACCGGAAGCGCGAGGTTGTCAAAACACACGTGGTTCAAATGAGTCACGGACTGACACATGCACAATATAATAAAAAGCCTTCAAAAGTATCGGTGGGTGTGAACGACCTGCCCTTTAGTCATACTGGAATTATTTTATTGTGTTAAATTATATCCTAAACAATTTTAATTTTACGCGATAAGCCGCGTAAAATATATTTTGATAAGACAGCTACACGCGCGCTACTTTCTCAAAAATAGTGTTCTTTCTAGACAAAACAAATATTTGAAGAAAGTCTTCACGGTAAATTAAATTATACAAATAAATGTAACCTTGCTTTTGTTTGACGAAGCAAAAACTCACACAAAAGTTCCTGGCAAGCCTCTTTGTTGATACAATGTGTAAGCGCTGATTCAGTAGGTACGCACTTATCGCGAGGTGATGGATCCTTTCTACCTGTGGAACTATAGTCACTGGTTTCAGGGCCAAGCTTCATTCACTACAAAGAAATGCATCGATTGTCTTTAATACGCATAAAAATTATAATTACCTACAATAGAAGCCTGCAACATCTTGTGAAACACAAGCGCAGTTACATTAACTTTTATTACATCTCATTGCATAGAAATAGAAATCGTAAAAAGCAACAGGAACGTTCGTTGCGTATTCATAATTTAATTATAACAAATTAATATCAATCTTAATTCAATGACGTATTTTGTTTGATCTGCGTGTCATGTAATTGAGTTACACAACATGCCTTAAGTGACCTTCATTTTATGGAAGCATTTTCCACAATTATTTGTTATTCATCCACGCGTTACAAAAAAGGCGCAATAAGTTCACATGTGCTGCATTACGCGATGGACGATTATCAATAGTTGAGCTATTATTGTAAGTCATGCGGGTATTTAATGACGCCTTCATAGTACAACTGATTACGTACATCGCTCATCATCATTGTACTATAAATACTGACAGTGGCTATCGTTTATCTAGACATCATTGTCTAACTTTATCTTTAATCTGAGCGTACGTAAATTCGTATGTTAAATTACTTTGTTGCTTTGTTAAGGACAAAAATAACTGCTATTTTCAACGTTAAACTGTGTAATCAAATGTACTACGTATATACGTTACTGAAGACTGAATTACTGAAATGAAATAAAATGCACCTCGAAAATCTCTATCACGAAATGTTTACGCTATCATTAATCATCTTATCCTAATTCAACAATTCACGTTGTTTGTTTATCATTCGAGAGTTGAGACTATTCGCGTAACGACCACTGAAATGCTTAATACGAGTTGTTGTAAATATGATTGGAGCCATGTCACGCAATCTTCCAGGAAGTGCATCTGTTCTCGTCTCGGTGTACTAGGAACTGATAGCACGTGCAAATATTCGTAAACATTTCCTTTTTCTAGGATTGAATACAAATTAGGCTTCCTCGATAGAATCGATTTTTATACATATGACTATGCCAATTCCAAATAATATATATACCTTCGAACTTCATGGGTAACTTACCTGACTCAAGTTATTTTATCCAATTATGATGTACTAGCTGCGCTCCGTGGTTTCACCCGGGATTGCCCGGGATAAGTAGCTTATGTGTTAATCCAGGGTATAAACTATATCCATTCTGAATTCCACTGAAATCCGTTGAGCCGTTAGAGCGTGAAGAAGTACACACTTACAAACTTCCGTATTTATACTATTAGTGTAGGTAGGTGTATCAATAAGTATTCTAAAGCGTGAGCAAAATATTAGGGGCACTCGAAGTATCTTAAAATATGTGAGGAAGGTTAGTATATGTAAGAAACTGTATTGTATCGTGATTTTGACACCTTATTGACCTTTGACGTAATAGAAAAAAAGCGCATGCATTTGTGTTGTGTTTGGGTGTTGTTACTCTCTTAGTCCCCAATTCCTTAGATACAGTGAACCCTAGTTAGGGGCCAAGATTTATGTTATAATTAAATAATTGCTACGAAATACTTTGTACTCAAACTGTCAAAAATATTATCTAGTTAGGGAACTATTACACGACAGGACGTGTTTTAAGTTAAAAGCAGGGTGTCCAATCCCAAGTTATGGAAAGATAGTGTAATTAAGATCGGCAGAAGACAATCAAACTACCTGTGAAAGGAAATCTATTATAACAATTTCCTCAGACAATGAATCGATAATTCCTAGAAGTGAGGTAGTTGGTATTATAAATCATGGTTGCATTAAAGCTAGTTACAATGCTAACGACCCGTTACACCCACGCGACGTGCAACGCGTGTCCCGACCATCTGATTATACACACAATTTACCTACACAGTGTATCCACTAATTTAAGACGCTCTTTTCATTGGAGCTTTAAAAATACGCTGAATGGTGTAAGATAATTTTTCAATTTTGTCTTACTCTGCATGGTTATTTTAAAAATGTTTAGAATATAGTGAGATATATAGAGAACTTTTCTTTATACCTATTTGCTACTAGGTATAGCAATAACGCGTATTATAATATTTATCGTACCTAATTGTTATATACTTAGTAAAAAAACAAAACAATTGAAGAGAAATTACTTTCTTATCGTCGCGGTAAAAGCCCAAAAATGTGTGTTATGTTAACTGTGTACAATCTAAAACGAACTTTAAAAGTCTAAATATGTTTTTAATTTGATTTAACTATGTGTAGGGATGAGCTATTGTTACAAGATTAATTCTAAAAATAAATAAAAACAAGCCAAATAAAAAAGGGTTCACTAATAAACGAGTACGCTTCTGGCATTTCATAATTTTTGGAAAAGAACAAGTTTATATTCAGTGAAAGCTTTGTATAGTTTACAGCTACTTACAGATTTCTAAGATCTTTTGAGCATGAATGCTTTCATCGTTAACGATTTCAAATACTTTCTGTGACATCTTGATGTGAACATACATTTTAATAGTGATTCTAGAGCAACTGTAGCACGCATTTGCATATATAGAACACCACAACTTATTGACACGTTTTCGTTACGCAGATATGGCGGGATGAGTGTACCACAAACGTCGCTGCGCGACGCACACCTCGTGGACTTGATTACATTTGACAAGTATTAATTTACCTTAATTGGATCATATATGTATATGTTACTTATTTATTATTCCAATTATACAGTTATTCCATGTGGAATCATTCATTTCATACTGCGCACATGTAATCCTATTTTGTTCATTAGTCATTCATAGAACGTGGTACAAATGAACCATATTTTTGTAAACGTGTCTAATTTAATCCATATGCTCTTATGTAACTTATTATACTTTGATTTACGCCTTATAAAGTAAACGGGTAATCGTGGGATCAATCCAAAAATGGTAATGCAGGCCATCAGATATAAATCATGATGCGACGGGAAGGCACGATCTTCGGATTGATGTGTTGTTATTTTTGCGGCAGTGCACGTGTTTGTGCGTACCATTATGTAAAAGCTTGTTTGTGCAGTATGTATGAGCACGTTAATGGGGCGGCGGCTCACCCCGTGCCGTCGCCATGATAATTACTATATGTTTATCTCAGAACGTGAGTCGTTTCAGGAATGCAACTACATATGCGCCACCACACGAAGCATCCGCACATGCTCAATATAAAAATATACCTATCGGCAATAAATTACCTCAATATAAACACAAATTGAATATCTAATTGGCACTGGCGTCTAATGGCGACTATTACATAATACACATCAACATGTTTGTGTATATGTTAGTTGCCATTTTTATATGTTAATTGTTTTCATTAAGATGCGAGACTAGTTTTAATTAAACTAATGAACTCTCTTCGGTTACATTGTTAATTATCGTTTCAACCACATGACAGATAAATTGCACGTCAAGTTTTTTTGCTCTGGCTATAGAATATTGCATTATGAGCCAAGTCACAGAATACCTAATAGTACTAATAGCCAAGTGTAACAGGGCGAGGGCCGCAGCCGCAGAGCAGCGCTTATTCATCCGCACTAAGACTCGAATAATTGCTCCCGTAATTAGTTTTTACGTTGTGATTGTCAAAAGATTAAAATAGAATCTATCGCGTGCGAAGCCCCACTTTTACGTAGTAGAATGTAGAAAATGTTTTTTGTAGTGTTAGGAGGTGCCGCCCTTTGTCCGTCATCTCACGTTTGTCACGTGGCTCGACACATTGTCTCCAACCTACAGATAATGGAGACTGATCTGCTGATTGCCTGCCAATCATCTACACGTGTAACAGGCTCGGAGGCTTAATCTCGGATTAAGTATTTATTTTCTATAGATATCATCACAACTAAAGAAACTAACTGCGTCCACCTAACAATTTTATCACAAAGCAATGGACTTCATTGCTAATTGCGTTAGTTAATTTTGTGATTGTGCCAAGTTGTTTTAATATTTGCTTAATGTCGCTTCTAAATTACAATATATTATAATGTAATGCGAAGTAGATTATTGCCTAGAGGGATAAGAGATGACATAACGAGTATAAAAAATTAGTTTGATATATGACACAGAGCTGCGTGCAAGTGGTAGACTTGGATCCTTATTTAAGAAGACCTAACTACCAGATTTAAAAATGACATTTATAGCTGGTGAGCGATACAATGGTATCAATCAGATGGGTCGGGTGTGCTGCGAACAATGAGTGTTCTCGTCAGCACGGTGCGGTGCGGCGCGGCGCGGCGGCGGGCAGCGGCGGCGGCCGTGGCGCGCGGCTGAAGGTCGGTCCGCGTTTCCTGCGTGCGTGACGCGCATGCTGCCGTGCCCAGCGACGTAACACCGAGTATCACCACATCGCACACCATGCCGTATCCATGCTGCCTACTTCGATACTATTCTACTCTTCTCATAGGGAAAATATGCTGAAGAAAATTTCGCCTATTTATTGCATGTTTCGGAAATTCTTCACATCAGGCGAGATAGTGGCAAAAATAGATTTATAAAGCGTAAAAAATGTTTCAGAAAATAGCATATCAGTAAGACGTTTTCAAGTTTTTCAGCTCTTTATCCACGCTTCGCTAAAAAAGTCTACTCTAAAGTTGACCCATTTAATGCGTGGTAGTGGTGACTACTCTACTTTAAGCACTATTTCTATAAATAAATTTATAACAATTCAATATTAGCCACCTATGTATCCCATTGATGTATTCCGTGGTGATGTATGTATTTAGTCGTATGACAAAGTCTGTTTGTCAACGTACCGTTTAGAATAAGTTCTGTGAAATCAGAAAAAAAGTAATTTCCCAGGATTGCGAAGCGTGACTAGGTTTCAAGAGCGGTGGCATTGTGCGATAAAATATGCTGTTTTTCATCACGTTCATCTGTGGGCTCGTGACAACCTGAGGGGCCTCAGCCGATGCGATCGTAAGATACGGAGATATATGTTTCCCGAAAACCATTGCGCAGAACCGCTACACCTTGTTGACAGTTAGGTATGCATGATGAATGCAAACTGACATCACCAAACAGTTCCTTAACAATTAATCTAGTGTTAATAACCCAGTGATATTGAGAAAACTTGAACAACATTTTGAGCATTATGAGTAAATATTTGAATTATTACTACTATTCACAAGTTGAAGACTGACGGCAATGACCACAAGTTCATTGTTCTTCTAAACATTCAGAGGAAATTTTACGAGAGATGTCCGCTCCATGTATGAGGACATGAATCGAATTTTTATATCGTACTTACCGAGCCAGGTAGGAATGATGAAAACAAAGAGATTGCCGGCGCTTTCTGGCTAGGCTATTGTTCTTCGTTGGGATATTTGTGAGGAGAATGACCCTCCGTAAAAGGGTGTGTTAATCATAACATAACAGTGACTTCAAATGCAGGAAACGCCAGGCCGGAGACAATGTAGCCTTCCACATGTTTGTCACGTGAGGTTCAGGTACAATGACCCAAAAATAAGTATCAACAAACTTGTTCTTTCATGTCCCTGATGTTTGAGGGCACAGGGAACGGTTTCGTGCCGGGAGCCAATACGCTCTCACGACATTCGCCCGCGCTGAAGCGTATCCTAGTAACGTTTTCAGCAGTTCAATACTTCATTTTTTTTATACATTTCGATGAGCACAGATGGTGTCTCCTTTAATTATTATTTTTATGAAGCACAAATTCCGTAAAACAGCGATTGTGTTTTTAATAAAAATTACAAAAATAGGGTAACTAACGACGCCTCCAACACTTCAGTCACATAGATACCTAAATGTGTTTTTCTGTTGAACAGATTGTCACCTGTCAATAAACCCGTGCTACCGGTTCAGAATTTCCTAATCATAGGCTTAAACCGGTCTTCATCTACTGTGGTAATCCCAACGTATGTATCTAGTTTTATCTTTGCGGATTTATTTTCCATTATGTTCTTTACGACTTTACGTTGTAGGTATAATGGATGCAAAAACAGAATTAAAAAAAATCTGCAAGAAACTGGATATACCCAGATATATTTTCCTTAAACTTTGAGTAAGAGCAAGCCTTAAAAAGATCCACATTTATCCACACTGATGTTATAAATGCGAAACCAAAGTAACATACTTTTAAATAGATAATAGATTAAGTACAAATTCAGTTCGATATTGCATCAAACAAGCATTGCAGACGAAAGTGATTTAAAGACATAGAGTTAATGACTAAGGGGCTAATTACGTAAAACTTCATTAAGTTTTACAAAATCATGGAAACTGTTAGGTATATCAAACATTTTATTAGAGACCCTATCGTAGTAACGAACCTATAGCAGACAGCGTGGTCTTATCCTTAATTTACTTTTTGATGCAGTAATATAAGCGGTTTGCTCACCAAGTACAAATTGTAATATATTTTTCGTAAACTTGGACAAAGAAAAATAAATAAACACTATTTTGGGTCTAATTTGCATATTACTGCTGTATAATTCTCAGGAAGCTCGGAAAATGGGTTAGCGCATTTCCACTTACCTTGACATGGAACTCTTTCTCAAAAAAGTTCTGCAGCTTACTTTTTTGCAACTAAGCAAAGAGCTCATTATATGCCCAATAATTTGTTGAACACAGTATTGCTTGCGCACTACTGCTTGGCGGCAGAATAACTGCTTACACAACGTTAGTTTAAATTTAATTTGAGAATTACTTTACTAAATAAATTGAAAAATAGGCAAAATAAGGATTTGTATTTTTTTTGTCTTAATGTAGTTAGTAGTTAGTTAAGTGCGTAACAAATTTAGCGTGTAAATTGTTATTTTACAACGTGTTTACACGGACATTGTATGCTTTGTGATTGTCATCTCATCTATAATAAAATCTACCTTGAAGACAGTGTCATAGACAAATATAATTTACTGTGATTTTTTTATTAAGTTGTTCTAAGAAAGACGCTAAAAGTTATAATAGGGAAATATGGGAAAATAACAATTTTCTTTCGAGGAAAATGAAAAGTTAACTTAATAGATAATTAAATTGAAAACTGTGTAAAGTGAACCTTAATAACATTTTGCTCAAAAAGGTACAAAAGTAACTTAACGATAATTTTTTTGATTCGTTATCTATAACGTGCCAGCTCCTAGAATTTTCCCAATTACAATTCAATTAATATGTTGTAGCATTGCATGCGTGAGTAGCGCCAGGCGGTGCTCTATGACCTAGAACTTGCCGGCAAGCGACCTGCGACCGGTCCAACTATGACTCAGCGCCGGATTCCGAGAAACTGAGATTTTATTGCTTGAGCTTCCTTTCGGACACCCGAGGAGACAGATAAGTATTTACTAGATGAATTGTGATGTGACTCACGGTGAGTGAAAAATTGTTACTTGTAGATATTGTATGTATACGGAATATTTACTGGTGGTAGGTTTCTCGTATGCGAGAGGCCGTCTGGGTGGGTACCACCGCTTTGCCAGTTATTCAGCTGCCAAGCAGTAGTGCGCAAGCATTACTGTGTTCCGGCTTGAAGGGCATTGTAGCCAGCGAAATTACTGGGCATTATGAGACTCAACAGCTAATTGTCTCAGGGTGACGAGCGCAGTGCAGCGCCGCGCAGGATTTTGCAAAACAAAGTTCTGGGTGGTGCTGTTATTGTTATGGGCTGGCGTATTGCTTACCATCAGGCAAACGACCAGCTCGTCTCGTCATTCAGTTACATATAAAAATAAATAAAATATATTCAAGTTCCTTCTATAATGTATTAAATTTTACAAATAAATAAACAACTTAACTCGGAAACATTTACGACTTTGTATTTTACAAATACTACATAAATGACGTAACGCTCATTGAAAAACAATAATGACCAATATCCTATACCTACTTTACCTTTACACATATGCTCATTAAGAATATGAGTCATGGGCAACACAAACTATATGAGAAGGCAAACAAAATACTCCTAGTCTGTTGTGAAAATCGTGTTACTTATCTCGGCTGGGTAAACTTGGGTATAGGAGGTTTTATGAATGAACGATACGATCTACGAGTGAGTGTAGTACCTGCTGCGGATACGATCAGATGCGATTCGATTCGGTTCCGTTTGCCGGTGTTCTCGGAATATTGAGTCAGCTCGAGGTGTTACGGAATTACGCGAACAAGTCATTTCCGATTCCGATGGCTGCGATTAATAAAAGATACTTGTGCTGATAGTAAAAGTGTCGAGAGCTCTTGAGCAACTTGTTATAGTGAATAGCAAATATTGATCCATCTCAATGTGTTGTAATTCTTGTTATTCTCTGAGTTTATATACAACGTTTTGATAATAATTAATGATTAGAGTATGTATTACTCACCATTGCTTTATCGGTTCCCCCGAAGGCCGGCGCGGCACTACTCCTGGTGAGCAGCACCAACGCCGCCACCGTCGTCCATAATATCCTTAATGTGCTCCTAAAGCTCACGAACGCCATTTTTCTTGATGATATAGTTGTACTCTTAGTTAAGCTCATTGATAAATTAAGATGCTCCTAAATATATTTATCAAAAATATCTATAGGACGGATTAATCATTACTCTTATCCTAATCTAATATTTGTGCTAATGACGAATATCCTGGTATATAAACATTGATTTCGTTGATATGTTTGACCACAACCGACGGCGAATGATCTGGAACAAACAAATAATACACATTTTATAGTTTCGGATATATTTTGACGTAGTTGTCAAGCACGTTGCTTGATGTATGTTAATTGTGTAGGTATATAAGGACAGGTATTTAAAATTATGATGATAAATACGTCATTGGTATTTTTTACCATGTTAACTCTGTGCCAACCAGCGTAAGTATTTTAAAATCAGATGATTTAAACAGTGTATAGTAGGTATGTTTCGGGCAAGGGGTCATCTCTGCTCCGACACGTCATCTTTATATTCACCATATCATTTGTTCTAATGAGTCACGACCAAGATTCATAATGCTCGTGTCTGGTTAATATATGTAGGTATGTACTTAAAACCTCAAGTGGTGTATAAGGCAGGCAAACTCACTATATAGTAAATATAAGAGAATTAAAGAGAAGTTCAAAATGAATACGCTATAGAAGTTATTTAACCCCATTGTTAAACGACGTGAAATTGATGTAAGTAGGTAATTATTTTATTCATTAGTAGGGCTACGACGAGCATTTGGTTACTTTTCCGCATTTAACCTATTTACTCGCCATTATACTGCAGATTTTCGAAAATTAAGTTTTCAATACTATCTATATTCTAAATACTATTCTTCGCACCTTGTCTAAAGACTAAAGTTATCTGAGGTAAGCTATCTTAAAAAAGGTATTTTATCTTTTGTACAAAAAGGAATTGTTGATAAAACCTGACACCAGTGACAGTGTAGTGACCTACATATTTCCTATGCGCGACACCTCACTCGGCCAACATAGTCAATAGAGGCTATCGGACTTAAGTGATAAATTGTTTCAACTGTCTAAGCAATAGTGATAGGGCACGTAAGTAGGCACGACGCGACGGGCACGGCACGTCCGTCTTCGAAGTTCAAGTTTGAATTCGCCAGTGTTTTGTTTGTTGTGTGTTGACTCATGCATAGACTTCCTTAATGCAATGATATGACTTCTGTGGTGTAGTGGTTAGGCAGGTTGGCTCAAATTTCATACACCACTGAGGTTGCGGTTCGATTTCCGCGACGGGATAAATGTTTTTTTTTTCTGTGCGCAAGCACAGAAAAAAAAACGCAAGCGTTTGTTTCGTGTCTGGGTGTTGTTGGACCATGGTCCTCATAGGTCCTGGTTCCCTAGATGCTGGCAATCCTAGTTAGTGGCCCAGATCTATGTGCCTATGTGATCCTTGGGCGTTATTTATATCTATTTCAATGTCCATTTATGTGTCTTATTACCTATTATTTAATTAAAATTTTAAAGTCATGGCTATGTTCCCCTAAGTAGATAAATTTACTGTATTTAGGATTATCTTGCGCAGCGAGTACTTTTTGGTGGCATACATGTTAATTCATGTATTACCTACCAATTCTATTTGCATGTGATTGTCAATTTATATATTTAAACTAGCTTCGTCCCGCGGATTCACCTAGGTTTCCCGGAATAAAAAGTATCCAATGTGTTAATCCAGGGTATAAGCTAACTCAATACCAAATTTCCCCCGAATCTGTCTAGCCGCTGCAACTTGTAGAGTTAACAAACACACAAACACACATTCAAACTTTTGCATCATTTAGTGTGATTGATAGGCATGTATTGTCTAAAATCATCCAATGAAATTCGAATTCAACTTAAACTTAAACAGCTAAATAAAACCGAAAGCGTTAAAACAAAGAGTCACCATGATTTTACGGTCTTTCAACCGTATCGCGTCTGCGTCTCAGCAGCTCTGCTGTGGGCCGTGTCACAGCGGCATTGGACGCGGTGTTACTTAATGACGTTTACCAAAACACTTGTTACAAACTTTTAACTAATTGACTCGGATGTTTGGTTTAATGTTTTTGTTTATTTTTGATGCACTTCAACTTAATTCAATCAATCAATCATTTTATTGCAAATACAAATCATGTGGTACAATCAATTCTATGCTCTGAATCCCACACTATGATAAACCCTGTGTTGTAGGATTTCAAATAAGCGTTTGCTGCAAGCTAAATTAAGACTTTTGCACATACTTCTTGGATGTTTTTTTATGGAACTGAGTGATGAGACGAGCAAGTCCTTCGCCTTATAGAAAACGCCACGCCTGCTCATAACAATTGTAGTGCTAGCCAGAACTTTATATACAATAAAAAAGCATTGCGTAGCACTGCATTGCGCTCGTCACAAGTTTCATATGCCCAGTAATTTTGTTGGCTACAATGCTCTTCAAACCGCAATACAGTAATGCTTGCGCACTACTGCTAGAATAACTGACAAAGCGGTGATACCTGTGGTAGTGTTTCGGTTTCCTTAAACGGACCCAATTTTTAACCGACTTTAAAAAAGAGGTTTGTAACTTCGACTGTATGTTTTTTTTGTATGTTTTAAGCGATCATTCCGCCAATTATGAATTGATTTTGATGATTATTTTTTTATTTAGTACTTCAGAGGAGGTCCCATATAAACTTTAACGAAATTGATTTAGCGCTTATTGAAATAATCAACAAAAACAAAGTCTTGAAGCCGGATTTTGTTGTTTTCTAGAAATTTATGATGCACACACTACTTCAATGTGGTTGTATTTCGGTTTCATGCGCCGCGACCGGGCCCACTTTCAATGTCATCAGGAAGATTTGAAACTTCGAACTCTAGACTTCCAGTAATAAACTATTCACTTGTCTCCGGTTTGTCTTAATTAATTGTTATGTATATATAAACGATAGTTATTATAACTGATAAACTTTATCGCCGTTTGTGCATTAATTAATAAACAATAGATATTTATAATATTGTATTATATATAGATGAAAAAGTTCCTAATATTATTTTGTTTTGAATAAATTGTTATACATACTCATGTTGTTGCTAACAACACTTTGTGCTTTCACTTATTTTGATGCTCTAAAGAAATGATCTGCAGATTTCTATCATTGATTGATTAGGAATGATCCCATGCGCCGGTCCGACCAAATCCGCACCACACTCAACATCAAACTGTCAGTAGACATCGCTGAAAGTCGAATCAGGTTTTTTTTATTATATCGAATGACGAGACGAACTGGTCGTTTGCCTGATGGTAAGCAATACTCATACGCCAGCCCATAACAATAACAGCACCACCCAGAACTTTGTTTTGCAAAATCCTGCGCGGCGCTACATTGCGCTCATCACCCTGAGACAATTAGCTGTTGAGTCTCATAATGCCCAGTAATTTTGCTGGCTACAATGCCCTTCAAACCGAAACACAGTAATGCTCACGCACTACTGCTTGGCGGCTGAATAACTGGCAAAGCGGTGGTACCCACCTAGACGGCCTAACGCCTAACTCGCATACGAGAAACCTACCACCAGTACAGTTACCAGTACGGTTGCACAGTATCATAAGCGAGAAGGTGATACCATGACGTGGTCACGACCCCCAGCATTGGGGAAACGACGCAAGTAGGAGGAGGAATTAGGAATGACAAAATCGGGAACGATTGTGTTACATTGTGGTGGTACCTACCTACAAAGCGTAACAAACTTATTAAAATAGTAGCTGCGCCCCGCGGTTTCACCCATGGTTTCCTAACATAAAAAGTAGTATAAGCTATCTCCATTCCAAATTTCACTCAAATCCGTTGAGCGAAGAAGTAACAAACACACTTATGAACTTCCGCAGTTATAATGTAACTTTGTTTTTACCTACTTGATTAATAATGACGTAAATCGGTAACTGAATTATACCCACCCATGACACGTAAATACCGAATTATAATTATTAGAAAACAGTTATAGAGAGAATATTATTGTGAAACGACATTGGTAATTAACGTTTTATGTAACTGTACCTAATTCTAATACTTATTAATTTAATTATTGCAATGAAACATTAATCTAGGTTTCCTCAATCAGCAAATATAAATTAAATATAATTTTAACCAATCAAAATATTTCCATGAGATCGTCATGCTAAGTACCTACCAATTTCGCGCTGTAAGGTTAAATAAAGTTCAAGTTTACCTATCAATATTCAAAGAAATATCAATATTGTATCAGTTTGACTAAATTGTTACAATACTCGTACACAGACAATCTGGAGTTCACCAAAAGACTGGCATTAAAGTCTTAAGCACCTAATACCCTGGGAATAGACAAATTACTAAACAATTAATTTATTCAATGTGTAGTTTAATCTCATCGATTATAGTTTAAAACTATCATCTAACTAAAACTATTTATTAGTTTTACTTATATAATAGTTTTTATTCTATAAACTAAGTATAATAATAATATGAATCTACGTAGAGCCGCGGAAGCAAATAATATTTTCAAATAAAAGCTGTCATATCATAAGAAGACGCTTGCCTTCTTTATAATTATTCACGTTGTGCCCTTAAACTTCGCGATTGACATCATAGCATTGCATACAGGTTCTGTGGCGAATCCCAATGAGTCGTCTGCTCTCACGAGGGCTACGTGTGCGGACTGGCGCGGCCCTGGCGCTTGCCCTTCCTGCTTCCGGATCCTCGCGGGCAATACTAATCACTGCCATTATCGACTTATCAGATACTGCGGACATTATCTCGTCAGTGACATTTATAATATTATAATAGTGACATTCTATATGAATAATATCCCCTATTATGAATATTGCTCTAGCGTTGTTAGAAACAGTTTTTTGGTTTGTTTTTACTATCTTTTACTGACTACATTCTATTCTAGTATAATACATTAATACTTGATGTATTTACATTGGTCTTACGAAATAAGAATGTTTAGTTTGTATTTATTTTTAGTCTCTATTATATTTGTATAAAAATACATCGACCTAGTTAAACTAGAGGTGAAATCTTGTCAAGTTTAATTAGAGCCAACACAGTCGTGTGGGTATATTTACAAAGAGGTGTCAATAAAAGTCATCGCCTAAAAGCTTAACTGTAAAATACTTAAGGATCTTATTCACAGACATACACTCAACACGATTTGAGGCTTAAGATCAGTGGTCCCCGAAACCGCCCCGCGTAGGTACATACAAACATGAGTCACACAGAAGTTAGTGGTCAAAGCACACGCGCGACACTAACTACATGTTTGTTTACGTTATTACTTGCCACACTTGCCATTTGCATTACTAATCAGGCCATAATAAACATTTGCCTGTGCATGCCTACCTTGAAAAAATGTTCAGAATTTTCACACCTTACCGATGACATATCGCAGGTTTCGCATAAGGAAATCAGCAACTGTATTTTCTATTTTCCATCCAAAATAACTGTGTGACAACCCGCTAACAATTTGTGATCCGGATTGCTTTTAGTCAGCGATTAGAATCACAATTACCCGCTGCCGTTTAATTGTATCACAAAGCATTTGCGGTATACTACAGATCAAAAAACAGCATTGTTGATATGAAGGAAAGAATGAGTTCACGTAGATCAGTCGTTATCAGTGAGATAGCGGTTACGGCGTTATCCACCTTTATCTGATAATGGGCGCGCGATGCGTTCTTATCGCCTTTTTCTTCGAGAATACAATTATTTCACTAGAACAGGTAGATAGTTGAAGTGTTTGAATTCAGGCATAGTACGCAAAATTAGTGTACCGTAGCGGGTTACGACAATGTTAGAATCGGAATAGTGATGGCCGTGACACCAAACCGGCAATAATTGACTTGGACAGATTTCGATTGATTGCACAGTCTACGTCACTAAACTTATTCTGGTGCATTTTCACTGGATGGTATTTTGTGCAATATTTGTTTTTGGCGTTCATATTGCAAAATCGAATTGATATTCAATGATGTATCATTTTTTGTAGTATTACAACTGACCATTTTCAATAGTGGGCATATTTTTTCGGATATAACGAAAACCGTATATATATTTTACCTGTAGCATCACATGAAACAAGTGTATTTTTTTTAAGTTATTGTATCGATAGCTATGGTCAATAAATTACATGTTTCATATTTTTCCCTTATCGACACGTACAATGAACAGGAAAACTTTATTTCCAACATGATAAGTTAATTAAATCTACTTGTGGTTAATAAATAAGAATGTGTCAATTATAAGTTTTAAGTAGAAGGAAATCTCATGACTTAGGTATATTATTGATGTACTTTAGTCTAACGATACAGGAGAGCCATAATAAAATAGTTATGCATTTAGTAATTATTTTTGACACTTGATATGTCAAAAATAATTACTAATAATTACTACTATGTGTAATAACCATATAATAAGATTTTAAAACTCCATAATATTATTATATGGTTTTTACACATAACAATCTTAGGTTAAGCTGAATGATAACAATTTCATTTAAAAAAGTTAACTGACGAAATGAGATTTATTTCTCAAACTCACCTGTTGAAGAAGTCCAGTTTACAGTTTACGCAATCCTTACTACTTGAAACGTCAAATAATTCGTTTCACTAGAGCGATCACGTTTGAATCTCTACAACTACCGAAATTTGATAAAATTCGATAAAAAATAGAGTCCAAGTACAAAAATCACAATCACTTTTGTGTCACCGATTGTCCCGCGTATTCACTTTTCTTTGCAATTGCAAGAATTTTCAAAGAAAATGTGTGAGGATTCGCGTGGCGGGAAGAACTGCGATCGTTGCGCCCCCGAGTGGCGCGACCTATCGCAGTGCGCGTGTTTGGTTGAGTGTGCGCCGCGCCGCCCGCATGCGCTTATAATGTGTGCGCCCCACCGCCGCGCCGCCTCGACCGCGGACGCGTGTAAAGCCTCCGCCCGCCCTTACTCACGCACTCACTTACAAGGAAACTTTCAAGCTTTCGCCGAAACAAATTCAACTTAACTTAAATCTACCACCACTTGGAACATTCTTTTCCAATCGAAAGATACGCTGTAGGAAGACGCGTTATTACCGAATGTACAGAGTAGCGCAAAATATTGGGACATAAAGTTTGACTTTAGCTTAATTTTGAAAATATTAAATACCTTTCTATAGGGATTTTGAAATAAGGTATAGTTAGCAAGAAACAATAAATTGCAAGAAAAAAACTTTTACTACAATGTTATAATATTTTTCAGCCAAATCGATAAAAATGGAAATAACTATTTTTGGAGAGATGTCGATTTTCTAGCTTTCAAAGAAAGACTTTTTTGCTTTTTTCTCGATTTCCGTGAGTACGATTTTGAAAGCCACTGCAGGAAACATTCCTGATACTAAATAAAGTCGATTGAGCCCAAAATATGTCTTTCAAAATATTTTGAATAATTAGCAAGCCTTTTAAAAAAAAACGATAATGAAATACTTAATATTTTCAAAATACACCTAAAGTATGCCAGAACTGGCTAACCTGTACAGAAAGAGTTCCCTTGATGCCCTTGAAGGGTATCATATCTATATGTATATAGGATAAAGTATCTACGTACTTATTATAACTGACCCTGATGACAATGCAATACTCTGACATCAACTAATTGATAACGTAAAGTACAGTACATTACCAACAAATTATTTGAATTAACTTTATGAAGTTCCTTGAAAATTTATGTAATAGGTAGAAATGACAGAAGGAATATTATAATATATATATGGGGTAGGTATAACTAACGTAATAAACCAGTGACTAATGGTAGTTTACGTATTCAGCTTTTGGAAATATTTTTAGAAGTAGGTACCAAACGGGAACGGTGAGAACGGGAAATCCAATTTTAAGTATGGTAGAGAAAGAAAGTAAGAAAAGAAAGCTAGTAGAGCTGTGGTACCTACAGAACATATGATTCCATTCTAATTGAAACCAACGAAAATTACTGGGCATATGGATATCTAAGGGTGAAGAACGCAATGCAGTGCTACGCAATGCTTTTTATGATATTAAAAGTTCTGGGTGGTACTTCAATTGTTATGGTCAGGCGTGGCGCTTACCATCAGGTAAAAGACTTGATCGTTTCATCATTCCGTTCCATAAAAAAACACTTTTAATACTTTATTTAATATTTATTAAAAACTTTAATTACATGAGAATAGGTTTGGAAACGAGATATTTACGTTGTATTTAATTTATTCTGAGCAACTTATATTACGGCACAAAAGAACATAGTTCCTAAACCTACTTCACCATGACAGTTTAAAAACTTAAACCTACGTATTAATTTTCATTTTTTTCATTAATTTCACAGACTATATGCAACTTTTTAGTCGGTATGTACATACACTCGAGAGCAATGAATCCGGGTCACTTAAAGAATGTTAAAAATCTCGGAAACTAAAAATGATAGGTTAATGCAATAAATTGTATTTAATAGACAATGTAATACTCCTTAAATGAAAGTAAAAAAAATATGAGTCACCATACATTTTATTAACACAAAATTACATAAAGAAAAAAAACTGCTGATCTCTCCTTAAAACAAAAATAGGAAACATGAAATTTTTGAACTTTATTACGATTTTCTTGAATTTTAATACTTCGTATTGCCTCCTCGTGCTTCCATTACTGCGTTTACGCGGTTTGGCATGCTGTACACCAAGTTCCTTATACGATTTTGGGGAATATTCTCCCATTCCTCTGTGAGAGCAATTTTGAGCTCACGAAGCGTGATTGGGGGAGGGTTTCGTTGTTTTACGCATCTGCCTAGCTCGTCCCAAGCATGCTCGATCGGGTTGATATCCGGGCTGCGCGCTGGCCACTCCATACGAGTAATGTTCATCTCTTGAAGGTAGTCATTCACAATCCTACCTGTATGAGGTCGGGCATTGTCATGCATAAATATAGCATCCTCACCTAAATTGACCATAAATGGACCAACGTGATCATTGAGGATTTCTTCCACATATCTTACGCTAGTTAAAGAGCCGTTTTCTATGATCACCAGCTCTGTGCGACTTTCAGAAGAAATTCCGGCCCACACAAGTACAGACCCACCACCGTAGGCTACTTTTTCTTCGATGCATGCTTGCTTGAATCTTTCCCCTGGTCTTCGATACACTCTGTGTCTTCCATCGTGCTTGTAGAGCATAAATTTTGATTCGTCGGAGAACATAACTTTTGACCAATCTTCAATACTCCAATTTACGTGGCTCTGGGCATATCTTAGTCTCGAAATACGATGCCCACGCTCCAGTTTAGGGCCGTTTGCAGGGGTAGGGCTAAGGGGTTTTAAGTTAGATTCAGCAAGCCGACGTCTTACTGTCCATGCACTTGGGTTACTTCCTCCGAGGCGTCGAAACTGATTGGTGAGTTCAGTTTCTGTGAGAAAGCGATTTCGAAGCATGGTGTTCACCAAGTATCGGTCTTCTCGTGCTGTGGTACACCTGGTTCTGCCCGTTCCTGGTCTGCGTGGGTTAGAACCAGTTTCTTCGTAACGTCGGAGAACTCTTTGTACTGTTGACAGCGACACACCGACAGTCCTGGCTGTATCGCGCTGACTCCGGCCGGTTTCCAGCATTGTAAGTATTCTGGTGCATTCTTCAGGCGTAAGCGACATAATTTCAGCTTGAATAATGAATATAGAGCACTATCAACATGGTTTATGTACCCACATAAATGACAGATTACAAACAAAAGCAAAACCAAATGCTGTAATTTCGTAGTTCCATCTTCGAAAGTGGCCCTTTTTCAAATTTGATTTTTTTATGATATAACTTTACAATAACTAAGAAGTTTTAATACCTTCATTTAAGGAGTATTACATTGTCTATTAAATACAATTTATTGCATTAACCTAGCATTTTTAGTTTCCGAGATTTTTAGGATTCTTTAAGTGACCCGGATTCATTGCTCTCGAGTGTATAATGGGCCATAAATCTAGTATGTTATACTCGTATTATCCTTAATAAAAGCACAAAAACTTCCCTTGCATATTCTATGAATTTACATATGATTATGGAAAACAAGAAATATAATTGACCCATAAATACATCCACCTACTCGTCTAATGGTTTTCTCAAAAAACACTATTACGTAGAATATGATCTTGTCAAAACCTATTATTTATGTAGGTAAAGCAATTGCTTCTTCTCGGTATGTGATATAGTAATTACAATAGATACGCAAATTCTTTCCTGTTCGTGCTACGAGTTGATGCCGCAGATTTGCCGCACATTAGATCTTCATGGATATGGATTATTATAGCTAGATCTACTTATTAGGTTTATTGTGTATATTTTATATATTGAACTACTAACACGTGTCGACAATAACAACATTGATTAGCTTCTGTACATCTAGACAACTTACACACACGGTACAATCGACAGGTTTTTCAAAGTTCCAACATCTTATTTTGTGTATTTCTCTCCACTGTTTATTTCAAGTGTTACATTACAATATGACTAGCCCACTGCCACTTCAACTTGCTAATCCACTGTGTCGGTAACTTTAGTTCACTGGCGAATAATTTCGTTCCGGATTGGATCGTTCGTGTCGATAATATATTATTGATTAGCCTCTGTACATCTAGACAACAGAAAATCGACAGGTTTTTCAAAGTTCCAACATCTCAATTTTTTTGTTTATTTTGTTTTGTGTATTTCTCTCCACTTTTTATTTCAAGTGTTAAATTAAGTTATTTTAGGATACCTACGTTTACTTAAAATGTACTGATCTTACTAAATATAAGGAAATATAGCAAACCTTTCCAGTATAATGATAACATTAGATGAAGCAATACCTAAATAAATTACATAATTATATTGCGTCTTTCCGAAGCCAGTCATATTCATACACATACCTAATAAGGTAAATATCAATTCAAAAGTGTCGTGTAATTGTTACAATTTTCCGAATACACTAACCGCTACAAAAACCCACCACATTTATTCACCCCTTCGCTGTAATCAGTAATCAGTCATCAATCGACATCGCATTGTTATTGATGGCTAACAAGACACTGCGGTACCTAGTCGGTGAGGCATGACATTATAACCTTCACAGAACGTGGATGACAAAGCCATTGTTTGCGGAGCTGGTGACTAAAGCCTCCCCAGGCTTCCCTGCAGGTCGGGGCGGCAGGCGGTGGTGAGGTCACCGCGAGGTCGAGGTCACACTTGTGCTGTGCTTATGAGTCGTCTGCCCTTCGCAGGATCGACCACCCATGTGTTCCCGTTATGATAGCTATGGTCTTTCCGTCCTGCCGGCTTATTGTTTCATAATGATATTTAAATAAATGCGTGACTTAATCAAGATGCCTATACGGAAAGTTAACGGAGACTGCGAAATAGGACTTAAAAACACAACCGTCTGTCTCACTAATAACAGACCCCCGACACTCCTTACAAATTTGTCGAGCTAACTGTCTAGTACTACTACTGGCGCACCGGCCTGTCCGCACACGTTTTGTGTGTGTGCGTAATTATTGTCGGGATGAACTAATACGAATCGAGCGCGACAAGAACAACGCTATACGTAAGCAACCTAAGTGTTTATCTTTCACACCTACTATCGCTTGGCTGGGAGACGCGAAAAACCAAAAAAACTCCGTTTCTTATTTGTGTAATTGGTTTCTTTGCTTCCATACACAGAACAATAACGAACCATTTTAAAAGAGATAGGCAGACCTCCGTCAGTCAGATCAGGTTCTGGTCAGCTAAACCGTCTTCAGCCGTTCTCCGTCTTTTTCTCAATATGTTTTGTCCATATGTCAAAGTCAAATAGTCAGCCGGCCTGCTCTACCTCTGTCTGTCGGTCGTCGTTCTCATCCAAAAAGGTCATAACAACTTCAAATAACATCAATTGATCGTACATATAAAATAAACATTTGAATCTCACTCATTAGTCATTCGCAGCGAGCGGTGACAACCGAGTGACGCAAGCACGGCATTACCCATTTTTTCATCGGTTTATTGCGGGTGACGACAAATTGGCGGGGGGGTGGGAGTGTCGCTTCTTTACGTAGTAATATTTAGTTTTCTTTGCTAATAACAACGCTAAATAAAACAACTCATATCTTCTATGGTAGAGGTAGGTACTCGAAGACAAGTCATGTGAAATGATAAGACACTATTTATTTTGATTTTATAAGTATCGCAAACTACAATATTAGTGACATCATGAAATCTCCAAAAATTAATAGTCATGTATAAACATGACCCAAGATAACTTAGGTTTTTATCTCGCCATGATGCCGGGAGCATTATAAGACGGGAAATTCAGAGACAGGTCAGAATGCTAGTTACAATAAAAAAACTTATTTATAAAGTAGGTATCTTCCCTAGCGGTTTGTCGGTTTTGCGGCAAATATGACCAGCCCACTGCCACTTCAACTTACTAATCCACTGTGTTGGTAACTTTAGTTTTCTGGCGAATAATTTCGTTCCGGATTCGATCCCTCAGAGTAATGCCGAGGATGGCTCTTTCTATAGCTCGCTGAGTTACTTTTATTTTGTGGACTACTCGTACCGCGGGTGTCCACGTCTCGGCTCCATATGTCATGACCGGTATATAGGATGAACTGAAAACACTTTCGTGTTTAGGTCCTTGAAATAAAATTAAAATATATCATTTTTCTTTTTTATATGGAACTGAATAATGAGCCAGTCGTTCGTCTGATGGTAAGCGCCACGCCTGCCCAAAATAATTGCAGTGCCACCCAAAACTTTTACGACCATAAAAGTACTGCGTGGCAGCCCTTCAAACCGGAACACAGCTACACTACTGCTTGGCGGCAGAATAACTGGCAACGCGGTGGTACCTGACGGCCTCTCGCATACCAGAAACCTATCACGAGTAGGTAAATATAGGACCCAGAGCTACGACTAATATAAAAGATTACGATTTCAAATAAATACTGACAGCAAGTAGGTAACAACTAACAACTACTATCACCCTGCCCGGGTGTCCGTAAAGCTCTCCCTTCCCTGGTGTCTATGAGATTTCCCGTCTGGACAAAAAAAACAACTACTATCATATGATAACAAAAACTATATGTTAAACGTCATAAATGTTGTCTATAATAATGTAGGTAGTAGAACTCATGCGGCAGAATCAAAAGCCCAGTAAAAGCTCAGGTATGCCATGACTTGCCGACATACTGAGCTGAAATTGATTTCTGGTAACCATTTCACTGATCGATATCTAATTCGTAGTAAACGTTATTACTCTCTGTGACTAATAGCAATAACCATGAAACACAAACATTCAACCAGACTATAGCACTAAATGAAATGGAGTATAGTTTTCTCCGAAGCCACAGCTTTCATCGCCGTTGGCTGGCCGCATCGACCCACTAACTGTAGGTGAAGGTCGTCATACAAACTACCCTAGTTTACTTGTAGCTCATACTTCCATATTTTTACTCATTTTTTTTTAAAAAAGCAATGCTTATTTGCTGTAGTATGTAACTATCAGCCAGCTGTAAAACACAAGTGAAGTCAATCTCTAACGCCTTTCACGATGCGTTTGCGGTTACCACAGCGCGGGAGAGCCAAAGTAAAAATAAGATTTTTGTATAAAAATATTTTTTTCAAGACAAGCTTTTAAAAAACTCGTAATCGGAACCGCGAACACTAGTTTACAATTATCCGTCAATGAGTTCCATTGCCTACCTTCCGACTCCACCAGATCAGCTGGCTGTCACCATAATATTACATTGTCATCGGACTTTGACAAGTATGCATAATTTCAACTTCGTAGGATAAGAGGAAGTAGTTCTGATTCAACTAGCAAGATTTGACCCAAATATTACAAGTTAACTGCCATACGAGTATAATCATAGTACTCTTTTTCGTATGCCCATTGCCACCATACAAATGGTAGGTTCTAGTATACTCTTAATTGGCAGTGGAACCGAGATCAAACTACGAGTTTACTCGTAATAAAAAATATTTAAAAATAATCTATTATTATTATTATTTTTCTGATTAAATAATGATTTAAGTACTTCAAATGCCAAAGAATTTAACCCCGCCCTCCTTCCACTGCCTCTTTTTAGAATTCGTTAGAAATCGCATACAATCAACTACGATAATACTCGTAAATGACGGTGGGCCCAGATTGCGAGTACGAGTATACTCGTAGGTTGGCAGTCAACGTGTTAAATAAAAGCTTATAAAAAAGATATCTCTACTTAATCCACACCTATAAATAATTTATGAACACATACTAATAAGTTGATTGCTTTATATTAGCAACGTTCTGCATTGCACAATGGAGCTGGGAAAACGAATGGCGTGCCGACCTCTTTGACAAGTAGTCAGGAGGAGACACATCGCTTCATCATCGACACTCTCTCGGATTTCGCAACGAGGACAATTGTCTAGTAATTGAATCGAAATACATAATTGCCACCTTCTAATGTTTTTATAACGTGTGACAATTATGTTCGCGGGAGTAATTAGCTACTTGTTGTGCTTGGCGATAGCGATGCTCCGTTATTCAATATAATGTATAATACTAACTGTTGATAGTAAGTACATTCCAAGTAGGATTGATCTAATATGTATAAGGGCCTAATGTATTTTTGATAGTAAGAATATTAAAAAAAGATATTAGGTATGGTAAATATTTAAATTAAATATATCACAGATATTACTTTCTATCTGTATGCTATTACTGTGTTAGCTTATTTTTTACTTTAATTTCTTTAGAGAGCGTAAGTAAATATTATTAGTTTCTGCAACTCCCACTGAGTTTCGTTGAATCAAATGCAGAATCGAAGGAGGACTTTTGGCCTAGACTCCACCGCGTTTACTTCTAAGTACTGCGTTATTATTGCCTGAATAAAATAAATAAATAAATCCGCAGATATATATATGTTTTTATTATATATATATATATATATATATATATATATATATATTATTTATATATATATATATATATATATATATATATATATATATATATATATATATATACATACATACGTAGGCATGCAACTGGTTTTGAATAGGCGTATCTTACCAAAAAATTCAAGATTACTTTGTCCTAACAACGCCGAAAGATTTATTTATTAAACACGTACGAGTTAAAATTATCTATTTAAATAAGAAGTTGCATGAAATGAGCAAGCAATAGGAACATTAATTTATTTGTTCTATTAAACACGATCTTTTTTAACAATAAGTTAAAAAAATGCCGAAATGTATTTTAACTTATAAGAATCAAAATAATATTAATCACATATAAGTACAAAAAAGGAATTCCTGCACGCAGTGATGTAAGTTGGACTGGACTCCAGACTCACGATTTGTTTCAGACTGCCTAAAGCTTAAAAACATCGATGTTTTTCCAAATTGTGATATTTGGAACAACATCGATGTAATGTCTATAATAATATAATCAATACCTATAGAAGTAATAAAAATCACCCTAACCATAATAACATATTTCGTGGAAAGATCTCACGTCCACATTCCATTCGTTTTCCGAATGCGAAACTGCGCAGGGCTACCACCTACGACTGCGACTGATTTCTTTTCTAAATAATTATCTAATTCTCAAGGTACTTTATGTACTTCCAGAGTTACATATTTTTTAAAGTTTATTTTATGGCCATTCTTGTAAATAAACAGAAATGCTACGGAACATTTCTTTTCACAATGATACGTGCCTGCCGGTAGCGATAGTTATAATTTGGGAGTATTCAAGTCACAGGTACTATCATGGCAAACGTGGTATATCGTTGACCACATCGTCACTTACCATCAGTGGTCAAACACAACAAACTAAAAAAATTGCTACGGGTGTGCACTGGATGCTGTCGCGGCAACCCTATCTTAGAGTAATGTTTTGTTGCAACGAGTTCGATGCGGCTAAAGAGCCATAAACCGATAGTAGGTAGTAAACGCACCGGCCACGATTCGAATTCAAATCGGCGAATGTCGCGAATTCCAGAGACGCGATGTTTTATGGCTGGAAGAAGTAGGTAAGTAGTAAGAAAGAATTTAAAAACAAATAGGTACCAATTCATATTATCACAACTATTAAAGTTCGTAATGTAGACGTATAGATTTTATAATTGTTTCATTGTTATCACATATTATTATTATCTATACCTATATATCTATACGCGGTAAGACTGTTCTAATGAGAAAAGCATACTATACTGTTCGAAATTACATAGAAGACAATGATGCTTAGTACATTCCACTTCTGAAAAGTAGCCAACTGATACATAAGAAACATAACTTTCTAGAAACCCAAAAAGTTGTAACAAAATCTCCAAAAAAATGCCGCTCAGTTTCTTGCCATATCTTCTGAATAGTGGTTCTTTATCCGATACGGTGGTAGTCATTGTGATAATTTGACGTTCAAACGAGCTTCTGCGATGCCAAAAATGAATAAAGAGATTTTGACTTTGACTTGACCTATATTAACTAATATCGATAACGTAAATCGTTGAGAGTGGAATATACCTCATCATCATCAGCCCATTACGTTCCTACTGCTAGGACTCGGGCCTTCCCTCGTAGAGAGAGTATGGGCCATAATCCACCACGCTGGCCCAGTGCGGGTTGGTGGATGTCACATATCCTTGAATATTTGTGATTAATTCTTGAACATGCCGGTTTCCTCACGATGTTTTCCTTCACCGTTTTTAGAGCGAGTGCTAATTCCGCACATAACTTAAGAAAGTCAGTGGTGCGGGGCCAGCGGGGTTCGAACTCAGGTGTGTCTGATCGAAAGTCGCACGTGCTCCCACTGAGCCACACTCGCTTTATACCTAATTATGTATATTTAATGAACTTAGTAGGTTCATTTAATATGCATACTAGTTCTTTAGGTAAAACTAGACGACCACGCACAGTTTCGCATTAGATTACCTATGTAGGTATAACTATAGAATAATAATAGTAAGTATATAATATAATGATACGAATACTGAAGGTGATGTAAATAGCGTGCGTACAATTCCACGACCATCAAGGAGTTTCCAGCGCAATTATTAAGTTAACATAAGTTGCTAATCGTTCAACGCAGCACTTTTTTCTGCGGCACGTGTAAACGGTTATTTATTATTATTGAGTGAAATTGCAACTTAATGTTACATTTCTACAATATAGTTGCCTGGCACTGAGTTGTACTGCTGCGCAGAATGGAAGTAGGTAAATTTATTCTTATTTATTATATAAGTAATTATTTAATTATCTTATTTATTCCGAGTGTCATGATTCTAGGACAATCTAATATATGTTTCTATATTAACTTTAAGCCAGCCCCCCCTCCACCCTTTATAATCCCCTTTTTAAGTAGAATTTTTAGAACGTCTATACTCTATAGCTATGCTTTCAATCTGAACTTATGAACTTATCTTCTGGACTAGTACATGGTAAAGAATAATAATAATAACGCCCAACGATCACATACATAGATCCTGACCCCTAACTAGGATACCCTGTATCTAGGGAACCAGGAACTATGTGGACCATGGTCCCACAACACCCAAACACGAAACAAATGCTTGCGCTTTTTTTTTTCTGTGCACAAACATTTCTCCCGTCGCGGGAATGGAACCCACAATCTCAGTGGTATATGAGATTTGAGCCCACCTGCCCAACCACTACACCAAAGAGGCTGTCAAATGATCTAGAAATCAGACAATTAACATTTCCGTCACACAGCAGAAATCTATTTTATTGTGAAGGTTGTTTGTTGTGACTGACTTCGCTAGTTTTGATGCTAATTGCATGCTCTTTTTAAACTGTTCAAAACAGACTTGACCCCGAAACCTTCACGGAAATGTATCATAGTTGTTTTCAGAATTCTCTGTTACTGAAACAAAGAAATTTTAAATATTTTGCTTTGCGTGTAAGTAGAGTAAAATATATAACGAGTCAACCCTTTTGGATCATGTCGCATTACGTATCTTGAGAACGGCTTCACATCGTATGTGTCTAAGCGTGGTCTCTTCTAATGTTACAAAGGACTGAAGTGTCGTCGTTCGTACATTTTTGCGACTGAGTTACAAGCATTGAATAGATCTATGTCCTATTCGGTGAAGACATTTGCCGTTAGTAAAAGAAACTATTTGGGAAACAGAGAAAGTTTTTTGCTTTAGCACAGAATCACAGACAAGTGCAAGCGGTTCGGTTGCAATGACTCTACAAATATTTATGTTGACTTCAAAATTGGCAGCTATTCAGTTGTAAAACTGATATATAATGCACAGGAATTCCCTTGAAGGTGAAATAATACAATAAAATCAAAACATATACCTATATACAACTGGCTGCGCCCCGAGGTTCCACCCGTAGTTTTCCGGGATAAAAAGTAGCTTATGAGTTAATCCAAGACCTAAAATACCTACATATCAAATTTCATCAAAATCGGTTCGGTAGTTTTTGCGTGAAAGAGTAACAAACATACATCCATACAAACTTTCGCGTTTATAATATTAGTAGGAAATAGGATAGTAGGTATATATACTTGATTATGCTTGTTTGTGTACCAGTGGAATAAAACCTATTTAACACGAGATAAATAAAGATACTACTTTTTGTTTTATTCTCAAGTTAAACACTCTGCTTTTCACTTGAGTAGCGAGAAAATAAATAATAATTAGAAAAACAAAATAATTTAACTTACGCGCCATTGTCACTTTTTTTCTTCGAAGTCGTGCAAAGAACAAACGTTATGTTTCATTATTATCCAGAGAAATGGAGAATGTGTAGGCTCTGTTATTATCTGTGCTGCGATGTATAATAATACTGTATGTAGCTATTTTTTTTTTACATTTTGTTTTTGATAATGTGGATCATAGAAAAAAATACTATGTGTATCAATCCTAGCTTAGTTTTAAAAAGTAAATTCAATTTAAGCCCTAGAGCTTAAAAATGCCACATTAGTCCGCTTGTATATATGACGCACTTTATGAGCATGAAAAGTAAATAATATTTCTCTGACGTATGTATATAGATAACAGTCATGGACGGTCAAGGAAGAAGTAGGGATACGTCTACAAATATGACAATATACATTTGTGGTCAGGATATAAGTCTTTCCTGAAAATACTTTAAGGTACCTTCTAATAAGTTAACTCAAAGTCTTTAAGTGAGAAAACCGCCATGTATAAGTAATGGGTAAATACGTTTTAATGTCTATAAAACAGGAAAGCTAAAATGAATAGAATTATTTATTTTTTCTGTAAATGTATTGCGTAAGGACTCGAAAGAGGGTAAATATTTTCGAGGCAAACGCTGTAATACGTACTAAGTTTGTACTTTTGTGTAAGATGGGAAACCTACGACATTATATGTTTGTCTCCATAAATTATTTGCGTGAGGAAGTTTGTTTTCAAAGTGATCCAAATAAATACCTACCCTTCCGCTTACTTTCAGTAGGTAATACGTGTAAGATAGGGAAACGGACGTAATAAGACGTCATAGCTTTATAGCAAGTGCGACTATTAAGGTTTGTCCCTATGTGTAGTGTAAGATACCTATATTATATGTATTTCTATTGAAGATGAACTAAGATTTGGATTAAGTTCAAGAAATGGATAATCCTAGCTACGTCGATGGTTGCGATATCTTTTTAACCGACTTCAAAAAGGAGGAGGTTTACAATTCGACGGTATGTTTTTTTTTTTTATTTTTTTTTTTGTGTGTTTGTTACGCGATTACTCCGCCAATTATGAATGGATTTCGATGATTCTTTTTTTGATTGGTAGGTCATACTTCAGAGGTGGTCCCATATAAATTTTATCGAAATTCATTCAGCATTTTTTGAAAAAAATAGCAAAAACAAAAAAATATAAGTTTAATCTTCAAGTCGGTTCTTGTTTTTGTTCTAACCGACTTTCTAAAGGTGGAGGTTTGTATTCGACTGCTTCACCTGCTTCACCCAGGGTTGACTTCCGGCGAGGGAACTCCTCAACGGTGGATAGTACAGACACAAAATTTTGTAAATGGATTTAACCATAATAGCCTGTTCTAAATTCCACCATGACATGGCTGATACACCCAGGAATGACTTCCGGCGAGGGAACTCCTCAACAGAGAATAGGAGAGTCATGAATTTTTTTTGTACATAAATTTAATTGTGATAGCCCGTTTTAAACTTCGTCATGATGTGGCTGCTAGATCATAAATGCTTGTCTTTAAAAACTTTTTAAATTAATTTAATTAAAACTTGTTTTGCACTAAAAAGGGTAAAATAAATTATTTTTCAAAAAAAACTAAACCGACTTCAAAACCACAAATAGGCACTCAAAAGTGAAAAATAAATTAATATAATTATCATAAGCGCTACCCACTCATATATTTGAAGTCGGTGCCAGCCAAGTCTAAAAGGTAGTAGATAGATACTACCTACAAGTAGTACAATACAATACAGTACAATACAGTAGTACAATAGTTACTATATACATAGTATTTATCTGCTACCTAATAGACTTGGCTGGCACCGACTTCAAATATATGAGTGGGTAGCGCTTATGATAATTATATTAATTTATTTTTCACTTTTGAGTGCCTATTTGTGGTTTTGAAGTCGGTTTAGTTTTTTTTGAAAAATAATTTATTGATTCTAAAATTTAATTTATTTTTACACAATGGCAAGCTTTTCCCATAATATCCTAAATACAAATGATAGTGATTTATTGATGCTTAGACATCTCGAATAGCAATATTGCAGCTTCTTAGCTTGCTTAGCTTCAGATGTAAGTTCTGCCAAAATGTGTATGAACGCTCCTATATCAATTTAACTTTAGTTTAGTTTAAACACAAAGATTGCGATGTTGAAAACGTTTCATCGACCGCTTATTGTAATCAAATGTCATCAAATTGACGGTACGCTACATGGAATTTTAACTGTTTTTGCAATTTATTTATTTCAGGCACGCCCTTTTAGAGGCAGCTAACTGTCACTCAGCCTACGTTTGGGTCCTGAGGCTAACTAGGCAAAATATATTTTTTTCCTAACCTATTCTGTCCTCCCCCAAATTATTATTATTATAAATAATAATAAATTAAATGCAATGAATAACAAGGGATGAAAAATTCTCTAAATGACAGTGAAAACTGTATCAAAATCCGTTGCGTGGCTTAAAAGAATTTTATGGAGTAACAGAAATCAAGACGCGAATAGCAACTTTGTTTTATACTATGTATATACTATTAAAGGGATATTTACCATGTTTATTAACATTGTACATTTTCTGGTAATAATATATACAATATTAGTGTTTAGTACAGTCATTTGGTTTGAAAAATAGTGTTTACCTGGAAAGTATCCCGGGAGTTTTGAAAATAGGTAGGTAGTTTTATAGTTTTTGATGTGCTCTTTCCACACAAAATGTAGGTAATTGTCTCTTATTTCATTTTATATATAACTTTTTATCATAAAATAAGTCGGAAAGGAGGTATTGTCAAAAAACTGCTAGGCACCATTTTTCCAATATGGCAGCGCGAGTTGAAGTTCGGAAAGAGCACATCAAAATCTATAAGATTACCAATTTTCAAAACTCCCGGACAACTTTCCAGGTAAAACTACCAAATGACTGGACTAGTTAGTCACCATGATAGTTTATAAATTTATATTGTTTTAAACTATATAGAGATAACGGTCCGGAACCCTTAAGGCACTCGAACGTGTGGACTTGTCCGTCTTTTTTGCCACAGCATTTTACATATATACACTATTTTGCAAAAATGAAGCAGATGCACGATACACATCGGTGTGTCTTTCCTTAAAAGCTTTAGTTCTGGGAAAATTAAAAGGAAATAATGTGTAATTGTGTAAAGTCCGTGGGGAAGTGGAATTACTCTTTATGAAAACAAACTTAGATTTCTAGTCACGTAACACGTTTAATGATCTACCTACGGTTATAGGTACCTAGGTTGTTCCGAAAATTGTTAGCCATAGAATGAATACAATCTCTTTTTTCTTGAAACTAATTTGAATTCACGGCTAATCTAAATACAAATCTTTTTGGTGAACATCATTGGCCACCTGTGTGTAATTCTTATTATTAAATATTTTACAATGTAAAATTTTAAAATTTTACACATTGTAAAATTTTACAATTTTACAATGTACGTCTCTAGATGACCGTAACACAGTTACCAGTGAATGGTATTGCAAAGTTTGTCTGCCTCAAGCTTTCGGGGAGTTCAATAGCGAGCTACCAAGAACGGTGTCCGTGGCATTTTTCTTTTATGTAACTAAATGAAGAGACGATCTGGAGCTGGTCGTTTGCCTGATGGTAAGCAATACGGCAGCCCATAACAAGAACAGGATCACCCAGAACTTTGTCATGCAAAATCCTGCGCGGCGCTGCACTGCACTCGTCACCCTGAGACAATTAGCTGTTGAGTCTCACAATGCCCAGTAATTTCGCTGGCTTCAATGCCCTTCAAACCGGAACACAATGCTTGCGCACTGCTGCTTGGCGGCTGAATAACTGGCAAAGCGGTGGTACCCACCCAGACGGCCTCTTGCATACGAGAAACCTACCACCAGTATTTTCACCAAGATAACGTGCCCGCTCATACAACTGCTAGAACCATAGACTATTTGAATACTTTGGGGTACAAATGTTACCCTCCGTACAGCCAAGATTTAGCTCCATGCAATTTTTTCATCATGCATTGGTTCATCCAAATGCATAAGTGCATAGGGGTTGGAGGGGTTTACTTAGGTTGGAATACGAAAAAAGTTTATTTATAATTTATATATATGTGTATATATACACTTAGGGGTATGAAAAATAGATAGTAGCCGATTCTCAGACCTACTGAATATGCATATAAAATTTGGTTAAAATCAGTAAAGCCGTTTCGGAGGAGTAAGGTAACTAACATTGTGACACGAGAATTTTATATATATGATGATGATGATGATGATGATGATGATGATATACCACTGACTTTCTTAAGTTTTGTGCGGATTTAACACTAGCTCTAAAAGCAAAACGAGGGTGAAGGAAACCATCGTGAGGAAACCGGCAAATCCAAAAAAATCAAGGACATGTCACATCCACCAACCCGCACCGTGCCAGCGTGATGGGTTATGGCCGGGCTGGTTATGATGAATAGGCTATGACTGCTGAACAATAAATTTAATTTGACGTGTAATTGTTTGCAAAGTTCTCATGAAATTATTTTAAGAGCTGCTATCTATGTAGCGATCATATTTTATACTCCCTCTATCTTCAGGGGCATCGCCAAACATGCTTAAGACATAAAAATGCTTAGGATAATCACATCACGTGTTGGTTGATCCATATTGTACCTCTAGGGAAGATGATTCATTCAACCATGATGCCCCAATTTACAACCGAAGTTCAACGTTCAGGAATTAAAATAATTTCTGAATAAACATTTATAGGAACTTTATCCTAAGGACTTATGTTCCATATTCTTGTAAAATTTCCATATGCGGGGAACACCGGCTTAGTCGAAACCATAGTCCAAACTCCTATTGCCACATATGTTCCACAAACCACAAAGGTTTGTTGCAAAAGGAAATTAAAATAAATTAAAACCTACTGAAAGAACACAAAGTTCAGAATGACTGAAGAGTACATCCTTTAGTCACTCATATCAACTAGAACATTTTCGAAGAGAAGCCCAAAACTGTATGCATTTGTTTATATACCCACAACCTGCACCAATAATAATGTGAAGTTCATCGTGATTATACGCCCACATAAAATATGCACAGGTGCTAGTTTAATCTACTTCAATCTCTATTTGGTAACTCTGATTCATCTTGCTTCTCCCTAAGTCGTTGACGCATGAGTCATGAGAGCTCTTCCTCTGTGTTATAAAGTGACTGTTCCCAGATCCTAAATTGGGTAGATAACATCCGTGAAGACAGCTGGTGCTTCCCTATTCAGACAACACGTTTAGACCTAAATCATACCGTGTCTAGTCGAGATAGCTGTAACGAATAAGTAGGTACGAGTATAGGTAGAGCAACAATCTCGTTGTAAATATCTATCTCGTGCCTGCGTTTAAATAGTAGCACAAGTTATTTGTTAAAAACTTAACTACTAAAGCAGCATAATAAATAATGGAAAAGAAAATAAAAACCACTTTTAATTTAAGTTTTTCTATGTTGGCCTATCACTTCGTATATAAAGTGGCTCTAGATTTTGGGAAATTTGGCGTCACCTGTACGTACTACATGAACATGGATTTCCTAATTCGAACCAAAGGTGGGTCCTCTGTTTTTCAGCCGCTGCGTGTCACCCTCTGTCGTGTAGTGGTTGGGCAGGTTGACTCAAATCTTATACACCACTGAGGTTGCGGGTTCGATTCCCGTCACCGACGAGACAAATGACTGCACAGAAAAAAACTGCAATTATTTGTTTTGTGTCTGGGTACTCTGGGATCCTCGTAGTTCCTGGTTCCCTAGATACGGGGTATCCTAGTTAGGGGATAGGATCTATGTATGTGACCGTTGTGAACTAAGTAACTAGTTTATTAAAACATCTTCCAAGTACCTAAACCTTTTAAGTCGAAACCGATTTCTTTATTTAATCTATAAAACATTCTCTATAAATTTAGAATTTAAAAAGAATCCTTCGGGATCTAATGATAAGAAAAGAAAAGAAACAGAAAGCCTTTATTGAAAATGCGAGGAAAGCTTAAAATTAAATGTACCTATTAATGATAGTAACATAATAAATTCATATATTGTTATAGTAATATAATAGTAATTGCGGTTTTCAATTAACGAGAAGTTATGACGAGGTCGACCTACAAATCTCTCGCATATGGCCGGTAATGGTCAATAGTACAATAAATACACCGTGCGTCAATGCACACGACATGTCCAAGTGAATCAGGCTTTATTACTCGCAATGAATCATTGGCAAAATTTTAACCATTGCTACAAATGTTCTAAGTAATTTTACCGTTATGTCTTATTACCTACTTAAATTACTATTAGCGCACAGGGAAAAATGTAGACACCTATCTACAGGTAAGGTAAGTTAGGAATTATGGTAGTATGCATGAGATCGTTGGGCGTTATATTTTCAATTTTTGTATATAATTATAGGTATAGGTAATTAATAAGAAGGTAATTATTCTATAACTATAAATTTAAAATTTAAAAGCCTTCGATTTAACAGATTTTCTTGATTCATAGCTAAGAACACTTTCGATCAAGTCAACTTTCAAACTATACGAAACCAATTTTTAATCAAAATCGGTTCATCTATTTGGGAGCTACGACGCCAGAAACAGATTTACAGGTACACACGTTAAACTCATAACAGCCTTATATTTGCGTCGGGGGTTAAAAATGACGTTTCTATTGCCGTTGTGATAGCCATCGTATTTTTAACCGACTTCAAAAAGAAGGAGGTTTACAATTCGACGGTGTTTTTTTTTTTTTTTTGTGTGTTTGTTACGCGATTTCTCCGCCAATTATGCATTGATTTCGATTATTCTTTTTTTGATTGGTAGGTAATACTTCAAAGGTGGTCCCATATAAATTTTATCGAAATTCATTCAGTACTTTTTGAAAAAAATAGCAAAAACAAAAAATATAAGTTTAATCTTCAAGTCGGTTCTTGTTTTTTTCGTAACCAACTTTCTAAAGGTTGAGGTTTGTATTCGACTGCTTCACCTGCTTCACCCAGGGTTGACTTCCGGTGAGGGAACTCCTCAACGGTGAATAGTACAGACACAAAATTTCGTAAATGGATTTAACCATAATAGCCTGTTCTAAATTCCATCATGACATGGCAGATACACCCAGGATTGACTTCCGGCGAGGGAACTCTTCAACAGAGATATAGGACAGACATGAAATTTTTTTGTACATGCATTGTGATAGCCCGTTTTAAACTTCGTCATGATGTGGCTTCTAGATCATAAAAGCTTGTCTTTAAAAACTTTTTGAATTAATTTAATTAAAACTTGTTTTTCACTAAAAAGGGTAAAATAAATTATTTTTCAAAAAAAACTAAACCGACTTCAAAACCACAAATGGCACTCAAAAGTAAAAAATAAATTAATATAATTATCATAAGCGCTACCCACTCATATATTTGAAGTCGGTGCCAGCCAAGTCTAAAAGGTAGTAGATAGATACTACCTACAAGTAGTACTTACTATATACATATTTATCTGCTACCTATTAGACTTGGCTGGCACCGACTTCAAATATATGAGTGGGTAGCGCTTATGATAATTATTTTAATTTATTTTTTACTTTTGAGTGCCATTTGTGGTTTTGAAGTCGGTTTAGTTTTTTTTGAAAAATAATTTATTAATGCAACTGAATGACAAGACGAGCTAGTCGTTCGCCTGCTGGTAAGCAATACGCCTGTCAATAACAGTTGCAGTACCACCCAGAACTTTGTTTTGAAAAATCCTACGCGGCACTGCACTGCGCTCGTCATCCTGAGACAATGAGCTCTGAAGTCTCATAATGCCCAGTAATTTCGCTGGCTACAATGCCCGGAACACAGTAATGCTAGGCACTACTGCTTGGCGTAAATTTCGTGCTTAAACTTGTTTTGACGAAAACCACCAGATGCTCAGAACTTAAGATTGAGAAATTTGACAGAGCTCATTGGGCCTTATATTACGAGTAGGTATGTATAATCAATCAAACTTACAAACACTTTCTTAACCAGAGGCAGTTAGAAGTACCTACTCTGTACAATTACATACATTTCTAAACTCGTTTTACTAAACTTGTTCTACCTACTACGTTAATAAACCTGCTAACTAAATTTCTTAAAATGATCTACCTATCCAGACATTATTCATGAATAATGAATAATGTGCATGTACATTCATACCAATATGACAATATTTTGAATCATATAACCAAATTGTCGAGAAAATAATTTTATACAAGTACACTAACCCTTAACCAAATAGGGCACCAACACTTCGGTACCTAGACCTGGTAATTGATTTCCAAATAAGATTATGAATAAACACTTAACAAACATCGATTTCCATTTGCAGATTTTAATGCAGGTGACGCATCATTTAATTCCTATAAGATGAATTCCTCACATATAAAAAGCAGTTTGTCCAAGTGATCACTTCATAATTGTTACCTCAAAATCGAAATAGCTTAGTATCTTTTCTAAATATAAACTCATTTTTTCAAGTACAGTAGTTTATTGTTTTCGTTAAACTTTCTTCATACAAACTTACACCATATTATTATTATTATTATTAAACTCTTTATTTCAGGCAATATTAAAGTACAACAAAGTAAAATTAACAGAGGCCCATAGCATATATACCTTACAGACTAACATACATACAAAAATATAAAATTACATTAAATAAACCACACACACTACTTCACAGGGTTCAAAAATTTCAATTATTATTATTAAATTTTAATTATTATTGGACCCATACCTGTTATAGGTATTATTAAAATTTTATTATTATTCAGCCTAATTTGTCCCACTGCTGGGCAAAGGCCTCCCTACCCTCCTTCCACTCCTCACGTTTCTGGGCCATTTTTTGCCATCCCATCAAATAGGACTCCATTTCATCCCGCCATCTCTTTCTGGGCTGCCGCGTCGTCGGGTATCGTTGCGTGGGGTCCACTAAGTTGTGAGTTTAGCCCATCGCTCGTCTGACATACGGCAGATGTGTCCAGCCCAGTCCCATTTCAGGCTGGCAGCTTTTTGACCAACGTCGGCGATTTGGGTCTCAGAGCGCAGTATGCTATTTTTAATGCGGTCTGATAACTTGACTCCCATAATACTGCGCTCCATTGCTCGGTGACAAACCCCGAGTGTGTGCTTCTGATGCTCCGTCAAAGACCAAGTCTGGGCACCGTAGGTGAGAATTCCATGAGTTTCTTTTTTAAAGTAAGAGGGAGGGTACCCTTCATTAGGTCTTTCATGGACCAATAGCTCTTCCAGGCGTTTTCGGTGCGTCTAGCAACTTCTTTATCTTGCCGCGCCTGGAAAGAGACTATATAATTGGCCGAGATATAAGTACTCATGGACATACTCAATGTCTACCCCTTCGACTTCCAACCTACGTTTTGTGCTATTAGTCATAAGCTTGGTCTTCGACATATTCATCTTTTAGCCCACCTCGAGGCTCGCCCTGTTGAGTTCGTTGATCATTAATCAGAGTTCTGTTGCTGAGGAAGAGAATAGAACAATGTCGTCGGCAAAGCGGAGATTTGTAAACCTCTTCTCGCCAACGACGTTACGACGACGTTATAGTTATTAATGAAATTAAATGTTTATTATGGTCTTCATCATCAGCCCATTACGTTCCTAACTGCTGGGACACGGGCTATCTCTGACGTAGAGAGTATGGGCCATAATCCGCCACGCTAGCCCAGTTGGTCGAGGGTTGGTGGATGACACATGTTCCTGAACTTTTTGATTTCTGGACATGTCAGGAGCAGTCGGTGGACCTCCTGGATCGCAAGTAAGCCACACTTGTTTTACATGTACCTACTATATTCACTTACAAATTTTGCTTGGTTATTTCTAACTTTGTTGAGCAAGTGCAGATACAAACATAAGTTTGATATTCAATCGGTAATCGGACAACTCGAAGACGCCGCGCGCTGCGCACCGCGGGGCAGTGCATAGCTATTTTATAATGATATGCTTTGGCAAGACAAAGCTTGAGGACCTTCACATACTGCCAAGGGCAGGTGGGAAGTAAGTAGCCGTCACATACTTACGATATTATAATTAATGTCATTTCCGCGGCCCGCAGCGCATCAACAATTGTGTAAAATATCAATATGATTACAAATCCACGGCTAGTTGTTACAAGACCTGTTATGTGGTCATAAATAGGTACCATGTACTATACGATGCCGTTCCCAGGATCTACTGTTTTTTTTCAATCGCTGCATTTCTGTTATCATTATACAAGTGCTGCGTGCTCTCATCGATATGATATCAGTGCGTACTCTACAATATGGGTAAGGCTCTACTATTGTAAGCTAATCACATATAGATATTTGTAATGTTGCCAACTCATTGCATGTGAAAATGGTATGGACACGTGTAAACAGTTCCTTTATTCATTCCTATTATCATAAATAGGAAGAGAACTTATACGAATGTACCTTTTCTACCTAGCAACAATACAAACCGATGGAAGATGTATGATGTGCCTGCGCCGATGCTGTCACTGCATATCTACCTATCTCTTTATTATCTGGACATGGGCCAGGGGCTGCAATAGGCACGAATCCAGCGCTTCCTGGTTATACCTACTGACTTCATTACCTTCAAGTGTTTGCAAAATACCTAGTGCCTCGGTACAGTTACCAGTCGGCAGCTCACCGCATTATGCACGCGCATTGTTGCACTTTTCCACGAAACTCCGCGAGAGGCAATGACCCGAGCACCGAGATGCGGCACCGCTAAGACAATCACAAAGTCCATAAGGAAAACCAGTTCCGCTCGCGTCGATATCATTCTAATTAAACTGCTAAGTAGGTACCCCGTGTGAGCGAGTACGAAACCAAACTACTTATATGCCAATTGGCATAAAACGTGAGAGTAATACGAACTTCAAATTACGACTACCTTAAAATTCATAAACCTGCGGACAACAAGATTACAAAGAAGAAGGAAGCGAGAAGTCTGCGGCTGCGACACGTGCGATACATAAAAAGGCGGACGGATGACCACGCGTGAATAGCGGACAGACGTTGCCGTTTCGCCGGCGCGAAGTCAATGCACTAGACGCCCATCCGTTCTAGGACATCGACAGGACAAGAATCTACATTCGAAGTACTAAATATAAAAGCTGAATTGACCAGAGCCGAATGGTCGACAGGCCAAGGTCGCGCGATCTGTTTGTTTGTGGTCGGTAGGGCGCTCGCGCTAGCCTCTCGGATGTCGCGCTAATTCCGCGCGCTCGCTCGGAATCACTAATCAGTTCTGTGGCGCGACACCATCAGTATTCAGGCGACACTGTTCACTGTACACCAGCAAATCGCTAAAAATACAACGGCCACAAGGGCGTATCATGGCCGACATGACCTTACCTGAATCACATAAAACGATGATGATAAATCAGATGTCCACTTCCTACAGGAACTGTTTTCGTGCTGGCACTCGTCTAAGTGTAAATAAAACCTGAAGAGACCGATGCCAGTGACGATAGCGTTGCATTTGCATATATGAATAGTCTGGTATATACACTAAAGTTTTATTAATCAGATCATGCTAGTGTTTCGCCATGACAATAATAAAGCAATAGGTACACATGTACTTAATTAATAAGTAGTACGAGCTAAGTATTCATGCTCTGTGTTTAGCGCACAGCGGCACCTTAAAAGTTGAACTACATCTGACTGCACCGAATCTCACTTTCCTATGCTTCTATCCTTTTCTGTCACTTAGAATCATCATTTACTAGAAGCAGAGGAAAGTGCGATTCGGTGCGGCCAGATGTAGTTCAAACCTAAATAACTCGTCAGAGTATATCCCCAAATCGACGTGGTTGCGGATGGATTGACATTGATCAAGTGAATGTCTAGACTCTAGAGTAATCTCTTCGCAATACCCTAGACTCTAGAATATTGTGAAACACCATATGATAGACAATAATTAAGTATTAAAATGTCGTCTTTTGTTAAACTTGTTTAACTGTTTATAATACCTACTTATTTCAGTTGTATGAAATAATAAATAAAAAAAACGCTATATCAGTCAAACAAATGTATGCCTGTTCAAGTAATTGAATTCCGACTAACATATATCTAATTTTGTTTTGGAACTGAGGATAAAAAGAACCATAGCGCTGATTATAAAATTTTATTGCATAAATCTATACATAAAGAGTGCATACCCGTATCTACAGTAAAGATTATTATACAATTCAGATGATTTAGGAAGACTTGTTATTTCTGCTAAATGACTAGTTATAAGCGGCGGAAACAGGTTTTTTTATTATTCATATTATTTGATTACTTTTATAATAAACATTATCTGTATATTTTAATAAATGGCATATAACACTTGAAAACTACAGTACTTCGCAAATAGTAAGTATATATCATACCTACTGATTACAAGCAGTATAATTAGGTACCTACAATTATTATTATCTACAAATTAACTAATCCACTGTTTGACACTGTGTTACGAGTTACGTCACCCAAACACCTTAAAGGTATGGTACCTATACATATATCGTAAGACCATTCGTGAATAGCAATAAACACTTTTTGATAGGTACCTACTGCTTTTCCCCTTTCAAGCTTAGTCTCTGTATAGTTCACAAGACCTCCACCACCAACCGAGTTATATCCTTTATGAATATTTTTAAATAAATAAATTTATTTGTTCTAAAACATAGTTGCGGTACATTTAGACACTATCTACATATATACGCGGTACATCTAGACTATTGAACCCAATTAGACGAATTTAACTTAGTAGAGCACTCCCTCAATCTCATCTCATCGCCTTTCTTTTGAGCCTTCTCTCGCAATAGGATATTTGTCAAGTACTAAAAATTAAATGCTTTTGAATGGCATAAAAATAAAATAGGTTAAATCTGACGTCACAGTCTGGTAGCGGCATACAATACGACAGAAACAAAAGACATTTGACATTTTGTTAGAAAGGGATGGAGCCTCCCTCCACTATTCACTATCTTTATTATTAAACACCGTCGGTGATATTTAACATATCGAAAAACTAATTTCAGATCAATTTTCAGGATAGTCAGAGGGTTAATTAATATAATTAAAAAAATTGTCTAATACCCTATTGAAAAATCGATAGGGATAACTCCTATTGAACTCTTTCTAGCCAAAGCTTTTCTCTTGTAGGTATACACAAGGATTCCACAGTAGTGATAGTAGTTCTCAAGAACTGTCAAGAAGTTAACAATTGAGGCTCACAAACCCCGGCATATCAATGAATCCTCTCTGGAACACGTCCACATCGCCGTTATCCCTTAACCTGTCAGCTAGCGCCTTCTCCTGTGCTAAGGGGTGCCAGGCGCCGAGCGTGCAGGCGGCGTCGTCGTGCGGCAGATAGTAGTGACAGCGGCGCGACGCGCGCGCTGATGGTACGTACTCTAACATGCGCACGCGCCGGCAACGATGTAGGGACAGCCAGAGACCTACGGAAAAGGATGGTGTTTCATGATAAAAATTAAGTGCGTCATATATTATACTATTTAAAAGAGGACTAAAGAGATACTTTTAAGATCTGGGGGCTAAAGTGAATTAGCTTTTTAAATCTAGGAAAAATTATAACAACATTATTAACAAAACTAGAAAAACAAAACGAAAATAGAATTGGCCGCATAAAAAAATTTCATATGCACGACTGAACAAATATGCAATGGCGCGAAAGTACTTAGTTAATGTTAGAACATTAACTAAGATACCTTAATTCCTTCGTTGGAACGAATGTATTATATTGATTATAATATTATTTCAATTCATCGCAATGGAAGTGAAATGCAGAGTGTAAACCCCATTTATCACTCGATCTACCTAGTCACCCTCGCGCGGCTATGTCGTGTTAAATAGGTCGTCTTTATCCTGGTATATTGAACAATCTATATACTAAAGGCTGATGACCTATGATAATCACTTAAGGTTCTAGGGGATTGATTTTTATTTTTTCCAAAATTCACCCGATTTTTCTTAAGAACAAAACTTCCTCTCTGCAAAGGAAAAGATGCTGAATCTCCCAAAATTTTGCAAGTGTTTGAAACTTTAGGCACGGTTCCGCTAACGTCTATTTAGTTTTTTTTAAATGGCGTCTAGCTATGAAACTAATGTATAGACAAATAAAAAATGGTCTAAAGCATCACATTTCAACCTACTACTAAGATAGTAGTAATAGTAAGACCTATAACTACTGACATCAATTTTATTACATACTAAAACTTACCGACAAACCCTGAGGAAGGTGGGTTCTTTCGAAGGCGATACGGCGAGGAGTCCTGGAGCACAGACCACAGCCCCCACAGCACTCCTGGGTTGAGGAGGTGGGCGTCCACGCCGGGACTTTGTTCTAACAGTCTGCAAAAACGTTCGTGTTTTAATAAATCATTAGCATGTATGAGCGAGTGTGGCTCAGTGGGAGCTCGTGCGACTTTCGATCCGACGCACCCGAGTTCGAATCCCGCTGGCCCCGCACCACTGACTTTCTTAAGTTATGTGCGGATTTAACACTCGCTCTAAAAACGGTGAAGGAAAACATCGTGAGGAAACCGGCATGTCCAAGAATTTTCCACAAAAAGTCAAGGACATGTGACATCCACCAAGCCGCACTGGGCCAGCGTGGTGGATTATGGCCCATACTCTCTCTATGAGAGAAGGCCCGTGTCCCAGCAGTGGGAACGTGATGGGCTGATGATGATGATGTATTTGACATTTTGCTAACTTTCCATACTATAAAGAAAAATTGGTATCTGGCGAATGACGAAGTGCGTAGAAGTTTAACATTTGTAAAACATAGTGTGATATAATAAATGTAGAATATTAATGCATAACATTCGATACAAGGTTCCAAATTCCCTCGGAGTTTATTCTTATGGGTAAGTTAATTTTGTGCCTTTAAGGGTAAGTAACTTTTCCTTTGCAGTGAGGACTTCTTTTTCTTGATTTGTTTGTTTTGGATTTTTTAAAAAGGTTAAAAATATTTTCCAAAAAAACTGCAACTCAATCGATCCTATTTCCCATCGGAAATGTTTCCCCCAAAGTAACCCATGAAAGTTTTTTTAAATATTGAGATAATTAAAAAAACTTATTCCTTATAGGTACAACATTTTATCATTATTATTTGTTAATAAAAATCTTTCGTACTGTTATCTTCGTAACTAATTTATTTCAAATTATTCCATAAGATTCTTTGTTTTTTATATTTTTATTCGTATTTATTCGTACCTTTTATAGACAGGAAATAGCGGGTAGTCGGGGTGATGGTACCAATCGTCCAAAGTCGAAGTATAATTCGAAGGGTCCCAAATGAGAATCGAAACTCCTTGGTATAAAGGATCTTCTAAGAACTTAAATTCAGGTTTCGCTACCACCTAAAACGAAAATTGATTATTTTCTACGCTGAAACAATGCGATATTATACAAAGAAATATTCCAATTTACCTACAAATCACGAATTAATTACGATTTATAGATGAAGCTATCGCTTATAAGTATTTAACACTCGGTTAAGTTTGCTAATTGAACCAGAAGTTACATAAAAACTTTAAAACCCTTACTTGTGAGTTAAGGATTCTTATGGTTGTTTTGGAACCGACGTCCTCCGTGAAGTTTTCAGTGGGTGCGTTGTTGAACCTCAGCACCATTTCGTGGGAATCTGTCGATAAAAACACGACAGCAACATTAGGTAACTTCCCAAATCTTTTGTAGTCATATCGGTTAACAATGGAACCGATCGTGACGATTCAAGTATTGTCATAATTGTTATAATTCGTACAAGGCCCTCGCGACTCTCAAACTTGGGAACAATAAGTATTGCAACGTCCGACTCTATCACTCACCTAATATAATTACATAGCCTTGAAAACCACAATGTTTCCGCTCCATTTCGATAATTTAGAAATAAACATACCGATAGCTAAATACGCGAAATACTTTTTCATGTTTTTGGTGCATTAGTTGCGAAACGACACGTCGTAACCACGCGTGACCCTGCGGAGAGTAAGTAAATCATTTTCTGTATTGATTGTAGCGGCTTCGATCCACGTTGAGTTTTGCATGAGTTCTGTTTTACAGTGCTATTTGAATTTACAATTTTTTAATTTAATTGTCAATAGGTACCACTTTAGCTTAGGTGACGAAAGCGATGTCGCCCGGAAGGCCTAAATTTCATAAATTAAGTAGGTATATTATATTAAAAAACTAGCTGATACTCGCGACTCCATCCGCGTAGAATATGATTTATAGTTGCACCCTCGGGAATTGTTTCTTTTTCCGGGATAAGTATGTCATCATCCTCACAAACTTTAGCATTTGCAATAATAGTAGAATTAATAGGACCTATTAAAAATACTCAGTGTTCATCATTGAACAATGTTTTATATATTGTTTAAATTTCATAAGGCAATTTGATGAGAACTTAATATTCAAAAATTTAAAGCGGATGCATAGAAAAGAACTTGACAAAGGTGTTAATTTAATAACATAAATGAATGAGACGACGTAATTCGAACAATTAAGTCATCCGACGGAGGAGATAATCTCCCGCGCGATGGCGCAGGTGCCAGCACATAAGAAAGCGGAACAATAGGAGCAAACAACATGATTACAGATAAAAGCCTGGATAATTACGTCGATTCTTGTTTTATTATTGATACAAGGACACTTTTTGTGACGGTGAAGATTTCGATCTATGGACTTGGGGTCAGATTTGTGTATAAACTGTTAACCACTTAAGAACCGGTTCGTAAATAAAATGTGCGGCATGATGAAAGACGAAAATGTATGAAAGCGCGTTTCTTAGTAGATAATTGTTAATCTGAAGTAGCATACTTCTACCTCCGCATACAATTTCCATCTATCAACACCATTTTACACCCTACTTTAGTTTCCAATCAACTTTTACCGTGTTTTTTTTATCGTGTGAGGTTTAATTGCTGTGTTTTCCACGAAGTTTACTTATAAAATGTATTTTGCTAAACGTGAGTAACAAACAATCACTCTGAAGTGAATGAAAATGTAGAGGATTGCATGGAAAATAAAACTGTTTAATAATGTATGTGTTGCAAATATCCCTGGAACCTACGCTAGATCTTTTGTTTTACGACGCAACTACAGTAAGTTACGACACTGTATCCCTCTAAATAGTTAAGCCCAGGTTGTTTAAATGGAATCCAAGGTGTTCACTTACACTAGGACTTAGTTCGGCAAATAGAGATTCCAAAGTACGTCTTTAGAATGTCTTTAGTACCTACCTAATAATTCACATAAAGAGAGCGCCCCTGGTGAATTGGCACAATATAACCTACCTAAGAATCATCTCAGACAAACAAAGCTACCGAATACCGCATCGAAATTACTTCAGCTATTTCGAAGAGAGATGAGAACATAGAAATGTGCACAAACACAAAATATCTCTTACCCTAAATGCATACACCTTCTCCATTCCGTCTTGGGTAAAAATAGTAATGAATACTTTAAGATCAAGTAAGTACAAAAATTTGTACAAAATGAAAATAATTTGTTCAAATGAACAACCACACCTAATATTGGCTACGGCCTTACAAAGGATACTTGGTAGAGTCACCAGAAGTGGGTATGCGAATAAAGACTCAAACACACATCTACACAAATACATATTTATGCAAATCCAGAAGATGTTCCTTGGGAGTATTGTTCGCGCAGGCTGCAGAGTCAACAACCCAAGGGCCTGCATTATTCATGTCCATTGTACGCTTTCGGACCACTGTGCGCTGCCGACTGGCACAATGCTCAAACACCGCTCACTGTTGTGATAGGTGCCCACTCGTAGTAAAAGTACACAGGCGAGTAATTATGTGGTATGTTTTTCCATCGCTCAATTCCGACGTCCGACAACTTTGGAAGGTATTGTATGCACGCGTCACGTCATGCAGTTGGGGAAGCAAGTGGTTCACCGCATTTCATTCGAGGACAAAACAACAAATACGACAATAATAATTCACTATTTTCCAGAGTGCAGCTTCTGTATTCTAAAGCCGAACAAGACTTTGTTAACGCCGCGCCACGCGCCGACGCGGTCTCCGCAAAGAAAGTGAACTAATCTGATCCAAGGAAAATGTATTATATGTACCTAACGCGTAGGCGACGCAAGTCACATGGAATCGTGAAACCATATATAGCTTCATTCAACAAAAATGTTATTTAGTACCTACTAAAGGTGCTTTGAAACGAGCTATTAGGTATATAGTTTTACTGCAAAATGTTGGAATGTGGCTAAACGCTATATACAATCAGGTTTAAAAGATAGTAGTGAAAAACAATAGCTATCGATGGCAGCAGGGTAATGTTGCAGTTAAATATCGCCCGGTTTTTTATGATCAAATGGGCGTTTACAAGCACCTTAACAAAGGAAACTCAGAAACCGCTTATATCCCCAACTGTACTTTCTTAGTGGTAATGGCCACGAGAGGATCAAAAGGAAGCATTCTCCAAATTCATCGAGTAATGACGCTGTTTTTCTCAGGTACCGTTGTGCATTTAAACCTAAAAGAGATAAATCTCCACAACTGGTTTTTGATTAGCGCGAAATGTGATTACGCGCAAAGACACAGCCGCCTTTGTGATGTAAGAACCGGACTTTTATGATAAAGTACCGATGAAAGCCTACGCAAGGGATGCAGGAAACGAGCTCTCTTGTACGAATGATTGTATCTAAACCGGCTTGCCAGATACTAATTTATATTTTGCTGCTTTAAAAATGTACTATTTAGGTAAAAAGCTAAAGGAAAATTAGTATAATTGAATTCCAAAGTTCAAAATATGCAACAAAAGCCTTTGTGTGTCATCATCTCATCACCAATCAGGTGCTACAATATACCTATTAGCATATAACCAGCGTCGATTCTGCAGTATTCGCTAATTAGATGACAGATTGACAGACCCATGCTTTCTGCATACATTTTTTCTTATAGGGACAGCAAAACATTGGAGTAAGTACTACCTACTCATTCGTAATTATATTTTATGATTTTATTTACTAACCTAACCTAACCATGAAATAGATTACTAACTATTTACCACGAAGACATAAATCCCTATCTCATTATGGTTTAGAATCTCTCCCTACAGATCTAAAAGGAAACAGCACGGCTTTAGTAAAAACACATACAATGTCCTTCCACAAAATATGAGTCCCGCCATTCGGAACTGTCGGAAGAGTGTGTCACGTCTATCCCACGTCTGGGCAATAAACTTATCAAGTTCTCGAGAAAGGACAGAGACAAGTCCTGCGGTTTCAGTGACTAACGCTAGTAAGTAATAAAATTATATTTTTTCAAATATGAATCACGCGCGTGCATTTTTGCACTTGAAACTGGTAGATTAGAATGTAGTACAAGTAAATATACATACGGATGTTCAATTGAGCTCTTAAACAGACGTGTGGTTGTTTGCTCATATCATCTTTGTGAATATCGATAGCCTCTGTGGTGCAGTGGTTGGACAGGTTGGCTTATACCTCATACACCACTGAGGTTGCGGGTTCGATTCCCGCAACGGTGACGGGACAAATATTTGTGAACAGAACAGTTGTGGGACCATGTTCATCACAGTTCCTGTTTCCCTAGATATAGGGAATCCTAGGTAGGGGCCAGGATCTATGTATATAAAAATTTTTTAATAAATAATTTAGTAGGTATTTTTTGCGAGCGTGCAATAACAAAGCTGGGATGAAACACTATCAGCGGCATTACGTCTTGGTTCCCAGAATTGTATAATCTAAATGTTCAAGTAAAGACTGAATCGGTAACTATCTCCTAAGGGAGCATGTGAAACTGGTTAGACTGCAGACAAATTCTTTTGCCGGGGCAATATGAAAAAAAATAACGCTAAGTACCTACCCGTACTGTACTGGAATGTCTCTGCCGAATATATTAGAGTTATTTGAAAAGTGAGTAGCATTCAAATTATTCATATAATAATGTAATTGATCAGCGATAAGACTTTTATTCAGCATTAGCATGGATTTTAAGAGTTGGGTTTTCCTTTGCGCACGCGCAGGTTTTACTGAAGTGCGGCGCCAGCGCCCTATCAACATATCGAGACGTCGCGCATTACTGTGTAAAATGAACTTCATTGAACTAGGCATGAATAAATCAAACCCGAGACTAGAACAGAATAAGTAAAAGATTGAAGGACTTCATACTAAGTAGATTGCAATGTTTGCTCTGTTGTTACCTAACAAGCCTGTCGATGTGTATGTTTGTCTCTCGAAGTTATCTATTGCTAAACAAAACTGTCGGATGATTAATTTATAAACGTATACCTAAATGGAATATTCGCAAATATTATGTTTTAAATAAAAATAATACAACTTGTACTATTCATATAACGGAAAATAACCAATATGACAAATCATATCGTTGAATTACTATATTTGGCAAATACGTGGTGATACATTAAAAATAATAATAATAAGAAATGTCTTTATTCGGTCAAAAACCAGTTTGGATTCATCGGAGATAGAACAATGGTGGTTGTAATATAATATTATAATATAATAGCAATATTGATAATCTCTGGAACCCACACTAGGATTACCTGTGTCGTGAGTTTCCACTGACTTCCATTATATAATTAACTTAGTGTAGATTTATAAACACCTATGTATATATATTATTTCCTTAATTATTTCTCATTTAAGAATAACAAAAAGCGTTGTTATGAATAAAGGTAATACCTATTGTGAATTAAGGAACCTACACCTATATTTACTATATAGGTACGTCTATATGAACTTACCTAGCCTGTAAAAACCACAGGCTAACCGAAAAGGAAATAAAATACAACCTATTGAACTGACTCTTCAGTGAATTACTCACACTTCGTGAGTAATAAAAAAAAGTATTATGTAAAGTCCAGCGGTGATCAATATACGTTCGTGTTATTCGCATACGATTTGGGGCGTTCGACGAAGAGGGCAGTGCGCGCATTTCAATGCGGTCCACAAAGCAGAGATCCGAAGCGATAAAGTGGCACAGTACTCGGTCGATCACCTGGCGTACACTGCCCATAATACAACTTCTTGTTGAACATTGACTCCGCATTACCACATATTTACTAGCTGCGCCTTGCAGTATCACTCGCGGTTTCCCGGGATAAAAAGTAGCTTAGGTGTTAATCCAGGGTAAATTAGGTTTTGAAAACTTTCGTGAGTGTTATTCATAATTCATATAAACGGCTAAAACTCACGTTTCGAAATTACTCCGACCCTGGTTTCGGATATTTTAGAAGTCCTTCTGGGAGTTCTGAGATCAAGCCGCGACGTACATCGCGAGCACATAACAGGGTATAAGCTACCTCTATTCTGAATTTCACGTAATTCCGTTGTAACAAACACACTTACATACAAACTTTCGCATTTATAATATTAATAAGTGTGATAATCGAACATAATGTAACAAAAACTGTTCAAAAATCTTGTTTTGTTCTGAAATAACTTTACGTAAAAGTATTACGGCTAATAGAGCAATGAGCCCTGTGAAAGGTTCACCGCGGGCAAGTTATTGTAATCGGCTAAGAAAACTTTACTTTCGCCTACATGCTAGGACTACATTTCAAATAGGTGTATGCCGCAAACGCGCTCATTGCGGTTTATTGATCTATGACACAAAAGTAAACGTTCAAAATAAATAATAAAGATAGTAACTAAACGCACATTTAGGACGATAACTGTAAATACTAAAACAAGTAATCGAGGTAGGTACCTACCTAGTAGGTAGATACCTAGTTACTAGTGGTTCACGGAACGTGGGTATCGCTTGCCAGCTTATGTGCATATCATGATTCATCGCTTACATGCATATCGCAACAAAAGTCCCTCCTGCGATGCTCGTTTTGCAGCTTTGATGAGATAAAGGCATGTTCCTAAATTGAATCGTACGACTACGCTACGTGTCACACATTCGGTATAAATTTTTACACGTTTCCTTGTTCAGATTGAAGAATCTTACCTATAAACTCTCCTAGTCTGGACCCAAGCAGTGCCCCTGCACTGGTTACGACTGCACAGGTATTGTATGTATGCCCTTCTTGCAAAGGAGATGTGGGGATTTGAAAGCCGAGCCTTGCAAACGGCTCATCCTTCGCAGTCACGGTGCTCATTTTAATGTTTTTTAGAGCGCACATTACGTCTTGCTTTGAAGTTTCCTTATTATTACCGCCCTCGTATTTGACGTCATAAATGTTTTGCGAATCGAGGCCAGACCGGAAAACTTTGCTGTCGCCCATCAGTACTCTATGAAATTCTTTCAACAGCAATTCTCTGAACTCTTTCGTTTTCGCTTCACAATCAGAAGTGGTCAAGTCATCGCATACGTACTTTTCGCTGTCGAATTCTAGTAGCGGTTTGTGAATGTTTGGGAATCTTGGACTGCCGTGACTTTTTCTCACTATTATATTCGTGGACGGATGAAGTTCTGATCCTGAAGTCTTACCGGATTGTGCCAGTATGCCGCTGCTCCATATAGAGCCGACGGCGGACCTCCGGTTTTTGTGGATGAATAGCGTTGAGTTGAACGGGGATTTAGAAAACTTATCGGACAGTTTATCCTGGTAGGTCATTGAGGATGTTTTGTGCGAGGGCTCTGGCTGTTTGTTGAACACTCTTTGTTTCTCTATGTACATCCAGTATTGTGACCAAATTAGGTATAAATAGCCGCACATTCCGAAACACAGGAGGTTTATAAATACCCAAACAGACATCGCTGCAGCTTTCATCTTCCCAGCCTACAAAACACACCTAGGTATATAAATGTACACTTTGTTAAAGCGGAAGGAACACAGGTTTTTTTCTTATGAGGCTAAATGCGTGATGCAAGTTAGGTAAAAAAAATCACAACCGTAATGTAAATGCAACGAATCTCTGGTCAGAGTCGCCATTCAGCGATGTAGGGCGGAGTGATCAGCTGACGAGAGCAGGCCACCGCGCCTGCGTGAGATGCTGAGAACCGCAGCTCTTTGTTGTAATCCTAATCACGGCCAAATAGCGATTTTTTGGCACCGACCACAAAACAACGTTCAATTGTACTGATAGGTATGCAACTTTGTTAAAAACATTATAAGGAAATAGGAATATTTACGATACGTATATAGTTCGTATTCTTTAGTACAGGTACTTTATCTTATTTTATTTTACCTAATATTTATACATAGGAGAGCTTTTAGAAATCAAACTATACGTGTCTTGATAAATATGATTTAATTCCAAAATACTTAAAGCAGGTTTGTAAAAACCGAGAAAATTCACAACCAATGGTGATTATTTCTACAATTTTAGTTACTCCGTGCGGATTTATGTTAACGAGTAGGTATTATTTAGAAATGTTTAAGTACCTGATTTATCGGCTTTTCCAAAATGTATGAAGTTTACGCGTTAATTACTTTTAATAATGTAGTTAAATAAAATTCAACGATGTGAATCCTTTAAACGCACTTTGTCACCGACCGCGTCATTTAGTCGTAACCTACGAGTTTCTAAAATCGTTATCAGTTTTAATCTTCGATTAAAAGTAGATATAGCTACCTCCCCAATAACATATAAAACTAAAAAGGCGGAAAAAGTAGATCGATGCCTAAGGCCCTGTCTAATCAGGAATCGAAACTCTATTAATGGGCCAGCCGCGGAATCGTAAACTTGTAATAATTTGGTTGGTTTTTATTTGTATTTAAACAAAGGTTAACTTGAAAATGTAAAAGGAATTATTTTAAAACATTAATGTATCTTTAGAAAACGTTAAAAAAAGTACCACGTACGGCTTTCACTTTTGAGAAATTGTAAGTTCTTTTCATGTACCAATTATTTTTGTTTGGTGTACAATAAAGCATTTTACAATTGAATTTGTACATAAGAATAGCTGCCGCGGTCGACGACACAGAAGTTAATCTTAAATCTAAACAAACATACTGAATTTGGAAAACCGGATAAAACATCGGTATTATTTTCTCTACAGCATGTAATACAATAATTTAACAAGAGGTATTTATTTATTTTGCTATTATTATATTGATTATTAATTCTAGAGCTACCTTGGTACTTTGTAAGTACGATATGGTTTTCATTATGCTAGGATGTAAGCGGTTCCTACATCTTCCGATCCTATCCGATTAATCGACAATTCTAAACCGTAGGCGTTCTCCCTACACTATAATAAATTAAGAATGATTGCCGATGATTAGAATCGAATCAGAAATTAAGGTATAGGGACCGCTTTTGTTGTTACTTCTGAAGACTCGATGGGCAGCTGCGACAAATTCGCTAGCTTTTAGCATTACATAGAGCCGCCATACACGGGCAGCTTGAAGCAGTCATGACCGACCGCTTCAGGTATAGCGAACTACAAACTTCTATCGATTAGAATACACGAGGCCGCTTGAGCACTCGCGACCACTCCAAGCGGTCAGCAGCTTAACGAAATACCGTCGTGCGGTCAAGCAGTTGCAAGAAATACACTGACTGCGAGCTGTCGACTACTCTTGCGCAGTTATCCTCTCCGCCCTCCGTTGATTAATCGTTTCAAATGAATGGCGTGATAGTGACGCGCTAATTAGAACAATTAAATCGCAAGAACTTTGAACCTACATCGGTTGAAAACGACCGCTTGAACGACTACTTGAGTTGACTCAAGCAGTTGACAATGACTGCTAAAGCAGTTAACAATGACTGCTCGAGCGGTCCGTGTAAGTTGTTCAATGACTAAATGCTCGAGCTGCCCGTGTATGGCCGCCCTTAGCCCTTATAAATAGCTAAGAACTAATCTAAGCACAGACATGACTTAGTAGGTACCGTTTTAAATTAATGAAACTCGCTTATTTTGTAATGATGATGTCGATTTAATTCCTAAAAGACATAGTTGATGTGATGACTGATGGCTCTTATTATTATTTTATAGGTTTCTGCTATTTTAAAGTTGAGTGCTCAATTAAGGCAGTTCTTAGCAATATCTTTATCTCGGCCACAGTTACGATTTCATTAAAATTAAAAATATATAATTCAAATATGTGTAACAAGGTGGAAATTTTACATGTTTCCATAAAATTCTACAGACGCAGCTACGAAGCTCTAATGAGGATTTTTACTTACGCTTAGTACTAAGTATAAGAAAATGAGATATTCAACAGTCTCGCGAGGTTTTATTCTTTAGCCTTTTAGAAATATTTAAATACCTGTTTAAAACTATTTGCAGTTTTTAAGTACATATTATTCTTGATATCTAAGCAGTTTATAAAAATTAATGAGTGTTTGATAAAACAAGATATGAGTTCGTGCAAAAATAATAATAGACACCTAAAATTGTGCGATTTAGTAAACTCTAGCTAGTTAGCTATTTAAATGTAATATTATATACTTAGGTGCTGCTAGATATCATTTAACATTGAAATCCTCCTGCGCCAAGGTAAAATGACGGGTCAAAGTTGAGTTAACCCATTTAATTCCGAGCCAATGTTACTGTTGTAAGAAATTCGATCTCGCGATACCCATGGGTTAAGTATCTACGTAGGTATCAATTCATACGTACAATAAAACAAGTTAGGGCACAGAATAATTAATAGGTAGAGGTTAGGGTTAACCGCGATTTCATGTTGGCGCAATGGATCAGATGTTAACCGTGTTCGCACGACCATCGTGACTACGTGCGATTTTTTTTTACGTTTTTTGGTTCTATGTTTGACCACTATCTCGCCTGATATGAAGCGATGATGTGGCCGAAGATGGAGCACATAGATCTAGAGATAGACGGCTATTGAGCGGCTGCTTAGACCCATCTCCCCGATGGTTCACCGAACATCATCCCGAAACACGACTAGGTCGCTTGACGGCATGGCTTTGTGCGGTGGGTGGTATTACAATCACGGCCACAGCCTACCACTCCAGAGCGCGTAAGCGGGTTTCATCACGATGTTTTCCTTCACCGTTTTAGAGCGAATTTTGTTCAGATGCGTGTGATCAAAATTCGCGCGAACATGCGATGGTCGCGTGAACGCGTTCTAATAGGAAGACCGCCTTAGACTAAGGCTAATCCTATCTAATTCTAAGTACTACCTACTGACTAGATTAGTTTTTTCCTAAAATACTAAAGCTCATTTTACACTGTACTGTTTCAGAATGACACATCGGTTAACTTAAAATATGTGTAACAAAATTCACATATAAAATAAAACTTCTTTTTATGAATTACTCTGTTTCATTTTCCTAAACCCCGAAAATGGGTACCATTTTGGACCAGAATAGATTTTACAGGATGACACAGAGTCATGGGAATGAAATTTCCAATGATAAAAACCTATATGAATATTTCTTATCTCTATATGAATTCCCTTCATTATTCATTATTTTTATAATGAATAATGGGAAAACTGTGACGATAAATATAAACCATGTACAAATATGATGCAATAAATGGTTTAATATGAATATTAATAAAATTAAAGAGACACCTAACCTAAACCAGCACAATGTAATTGGAGCGCTAAAATAAAATGCTATCTATGTAAATGAACGTAAGTTTGTATCTATGCTCTATATAGGCACTTGTCCGACCGCCGCGCGCCGACCGGGAACAGACTGGCGATCGACTGTTTTCTCGCTCAAGAAAACTATATAATACACATAGGTTTCTTCTTAAAAAAAATGTAATATATTGTATAGATTCCGTGTAAATAAAAGAGTTTTTTTTATGGAATTGGGTGATAAGACGAACAATTCTTTCGCCAGCCCATAACATCTGCAGTGCCACCCAGAACTTAAATACAAAAAGCACTGCGTAGCATTGAATTGCGCTCATCACCCCGAGAGATCAGATGATAAATACAAAAAGCACTGCGTAGCATTGCATTGCGCTCATCACCTCGAGACATCAGATATAAAGTCTCATATGCCCATATGAATAAAGTAATGCTTGCGAACTATTGCTTGGCGGCAGAATAACTGGCAAAGCTGTGGTACCTATGCAGACTGTCTCCCGCACACGAGAGACCTACCACGAGTGAATACATGTATTAATAGTTGATCGCTGACTGTTTGCACCGCCGGGAACTCTCTTTTCACTTATGCCGTAGCGACAACAGCTATAAAAAAAACTCGCTCACCGATGCTCTCTTGGCGGTCTCTCGCTTGGTACAATACGACAACCTTTCCTACCAAAACTATTGTGTAGGTATATAGGTTGCATAGCATTTATTGCACGGACTCTTTGGACAATGTTTAGGATGCTATGTGACATTTTAAAAGAAAAAAAAGTAAGATGAAGTGTGTCGATCACTCCGAAAAATAATAATAAAATATGTGCTGTGTTTAAAAAACTTAAATAATAATTACCTATAAAATATACAAAAATACTCGAGTTGATCTGAATAAAGTTAAATTAAACATAATTGCAAATCATCATCATCAACTATACTCTACATAGTGAAAGATCGGGAAATCGACTTTTTATCTTTAGGTAAGTCGATTTATCCGTATTAAAAACGACCGGTTCGAGTGATCGCCCGTCGCACTCGCATACTCGCTCATCGCCATAGCCCGGCGACAAACCTATTCGCGTTGCTCGCCAACTCTAGTCTCTAGCTCTTACTCGCTACTCGCTAATTGTCGCCGGTGGGACAAGTGCCATAAGAGAATTGTTTGTACTATTTAGTCACAGTTACAAGTTAGACGTGCGTAATAACCACGACAAACTAAATCAGATCACTTTATACATCACAAATTAAGAATAAAATTATTGCATGTTCATACAAAAGTATATTATTGAATCTTTATGTAGCCTTGATCAATACATAATAAAACAAGTTAGGTATATAATATTGCTTTTATAAAACCAAGCATTTTTAACCGACTTCAAAAAAGGAGGAGGTTCTCTGTTCAATTGTATTTTTTTTTTTTTTAATATTTGTTACCTCAGAACTCCGTCATTTATGAACCGATATGAAAAATTCTTTTTGCGTCGGGTTCAGTATAGCTACGAAGTGGTCCCATATAAATTTCATCGATATGTGACCTTGGACTTCGAAGATACATTGAAGTCGGTTTTTGTTTTTTTCTAAAAATTATTATTCGACCTCCCGCTAGATAGATACATTTTTAAATGTTTCGAAAGCTGGTTCATTCAAATGCATAAGTGAATTGGGGTTGGAGAGGAATATTTTGATATTCTATGTATCATATTCTAACAATTTTCCATTGACTAACAATTTTTGGAACAGCCCACATACTGGCAGCGACATTACAGGCCTTAGTGTTACTCATCAGGTCTAACACCACTTATAAGTTCAAATAAAGATTATAAGGAACCTGTTTACATTTTAAAATAAAATAAAAACGTTTTAAAATAAAGTTTTACCTTTTACCTGATTATGAATATCGATTTTTAATACATTCTTGTCGTGACCACCGAATAAGGAATAGGAGAGAGGATAGTTACTAACCAACTCGTTGCCTCCCCGTTCCAACAAGGTTTCACTGATCTTGATGGATTCAGCGCAAAAATTAAATATAATAAATAAGATGTTTGGCAAACCGTTGCGATTGCGACACGCGGCATTACCGTTATCAACATGATGTTTATGAATTTTAGCATATTTAAATTGGAGCGTCAATCGACCTGTTCATCCCTCTGTGTCTCATGGTAACTTGAGCAGAGCTTCGTTGTGGGTACCTGCCCAAAAGAGTTGAGGCCAACAGTATACATTTTTTTACTCTTAATGATCACTCACATAGATATTAGCCTCTAACTTAGATTCCCTGTAACTCAGGAACTGCGAGGATTATGGTCCCACGTGGCTATAAGGCCTACCTTGCCTGTCTCGTTGCATAAGTGTCAGAGGCCTTACTACGATTCGTAATTACCATCTTTGTTCCGTCGAATGAAGGAGCAGCGCTATGCAACAGGCATAGTCTCTTTTAGTCCGCACTAACGCGCAAACGAAAGCGACTCGTAGTCTCGCGACCAACAGTGTCATCAGTATCACAATATTATTTCTGCCTCATACTTTTTTGTGTTTTTTGTTTGTTTTTTTTTTAAGTAATATTCGCCTGATTGTTCGTGATGTCTTGGACAGGGTTGCGATTGAAAATCAGTGCTAAGCTACTTAAAAATACCTTAGCGTATGCCGAGGCGGAATCATTTCTTGAAATCGTGCAATAATCGTGTGTTGTATTTATTGTTTTAGTTTTGTCTTTATTTTAGTATGTTCAGTGTGATGTCCTTAATATTTTTTTCTTTCGTTCTTTCTTTCAGTGTCGCCTCGCCTCGGGGGGGGTTAGGAAGGGTAGGACAGTAACCAGCAGCCGCGACCGCCGGCGCCGGCGGCGGTGGTAGTTCAGCGGTCGCGGTCGGTCCAGCGCGAGTAGGGTGGCGCCGGCGGCTCGGGCGCGTCGCGTCGCGTAAGGACGGTGGAGTAGTGCAGCAGCGGGAGCATCGCGCCGCCGAGGACCATCGCGCCCAGGGGAGGCTTGTGGACCAGCCTGAGTAACGGACGCCATGTTTCAATACGGTATTTGAAAAAAAACAATCGGGGATCTGACAACTTTTCAGAAAGTGTTTACAATTAACCATTATGTATATATGTACAGCCATGAAAAATAATATTTTTAATAAATAAAGCCCTAAAAGTATCTAAAACTACGTTAAAATGTAATGTTTCAAATATTTCCGGGCAAAACGTCACCTCAGAACGTGTGACGTCATATAAAGGCAAACATAACGACAAGCTCTACGAAAGCAAACTCGCAAAGTGATTTAATTACCCCCAAATGACGTAATGCACTGTGATTTGTGTTTCGTTTGAGATAAAGAACAGATTTTTGACAAAGAATAGAAGAATTATTTGATGTTTTAGAGCGAGTGTGGCTCAGCGGGACCTCGTGTGCCTTTCGATCCGACGCACCTGGGTTCGAATCCCGACTCGGCCCTGCACCAATGACTTATAGTTAAGTGCAGATTTTGCACGCTCGCTCTAAAACGGTGAAGGAAAACATCGTGATGAAACCCGCTTACGCGCTTTGGAGTGGTAGGCTCTGGCCGTGGTTGTAATACCACCCACCGAACAAAGCCATGCCGTCAAGCGACCTAGTCGTGTTTCGGGATGATGTTCGGTGAACCATCGGGGAGACGGGTCTGAGCAGCCGCTCAACTGCCGTCTCTCTCTAGATCTATGTGCTCCATCTTAGGCCACATCATCGCTTCACATCAGGCGAGATAGTGGCCAAACATTTCGATTACTGCCCGATCCCCTATTGTTGTTTCACGGTTTTAGCTTAAATCCAGAGTCGAGTTGTCGTTGACTCCTCGACGCTGATTTTCAGCATGTTATGCCGAGCTGAACCCTTTCGACACGGTAAAAGGTAAACGTTTAATTTTATTACTGTTACTTTATATTAACTTTTTACGTAAATATGTTTCGAAAAATGGTTTGTTTCTTTCTACCTCTTCCTTCTAGCAAAATGTCTTGTGTACATGCTGGTGACATCTTGTATGCTGTAACTATTTTATATTTCATCTAGTTTTTTCATTTCTAGGGACATTGAAAAGTATTTTATTTTTGCGTTTCTTTACACTACCTTTTTTCCCGTAGCGGAAATCGAACCCGCAACTTACGTGATTTGAGGTCAGGTAGTTGTGTATGCATCATAGTTAAGAAATTAGTCTACAGTAGTGCAGTAGGACAAGCACAAACATTTGCGAACAGCTATGGGATCGACGGTATTTATGCAGGTATTTTTTTAATGCACGAACCGATTCATTATTGAATACTATTAATGAAAAAAGATGTATAAAAATTTTACGGCACCATTCATCAATAAAATAATTAAATGAAAATTTGAATCAATTTAAATCAACATAAACGCGTCATTTGCGCGTGACGTCAAAATGTGGGATCCTAGGATCTCTTCATTGGTCCATATATGCTACATGTGTTTTGCGATTATGTTCAGTTTCTCCAAAAATGAGAAAAAGAAACATTGAAATACAAAAAAATACGCAATTAATAATAATTATTATATCACTACTAAATGTTTACAGGAGTAATCTAAAGTAAAAAGTAATTTCCAGATTTTTCGACAACACATGCATATTCCCTATTTGCAAAGATTTTTAATTTTCAGTTGACATGAGACTTTTTTTTGTTAGCGACTTTATCTGTCACGGTTTACTGAGTACTCTTTGTTTGCCTTTTGACAATATATTTACGTCACATCAAAGAAAATACCTAGCCTCTACCGAGAGTCAAAATAACTGTTGAAATGTCCGCGCTCGCCCTACTGAATAAATTCCCGAATCAAAATGCTTAACCACAGTCCATATTACATGGCAGTTAGAATATTTAATAATTTACCCATAGAAATTAAAAAGGAACCAAAATATTTATCTTTCAACAATAAACTAAAACATTTCTTGTCAACACATTGTTTCTACACTTTAAATGAATATTTTGAAATTGGTAAATAAAATGTGTATAATATAGTAAAATATAATTATATATAGTATAATATAATATAGCATAGTATAGTATAAATACTATAGTACAGTATAGTAGTATAGTATAAATACTTTTGTCAATAATATTTAATATTTTGCATGAACAGCGTCCGCCCAATTTGCGATGTCTGAAAAAGGCGACTAAGTTTTAAGTCCATGTACTATAGAATAAGACCTTTGTACACTTAGTTTTGCAAATAAATGAATATGAATATGAATATAAATGAATAACGTAAATGTTAACGAATATAAAAACAACTTACCAAGGTATCGAAATTACGAATAGGGTGTAGGAGAAAGCTAGAATCAAGTTGATCCAAAGTCTAGTGCATCTTCTCAGATTGTTTGAAATCCACTGACTTTGCAGAACTGTAACAAACATACTTATGAGACGGATGATAGCTGTAACAATTTTATGTTAGGACTATATATGAAAAAAATTATTTGCCAGCAGTAGAATTTCTCTTTTACGAAGTGAGTGATGAGACGAGCAGGTCGTTCGCCTGATGGTAAGCGCCACGCCTGCCCATAACAATTGCAGTACCACCCAGAACTTTTAATAACATAAAAAGCACTGCTTAGTACTGCATTGCGCTCATCACGCCGAAACATCAGATATTAAGTCTCATATGCCCAGTGATTTCGCTGGCTACAATGCCCTTCAAACCGGAACACAGTGATGATTGCGCACTACTGCTTGGCGGCAGAATAACTGGCAAAGCTGTGGTACCTAACCAGACGGCCTTCCGCATTCGAGAGACCTACCACGAGTAATAAAATAAGAAATTTAAGTAAATTTTAATATAACACAAGAGTTAATGATAGTCTTCAATGAGTAAATGAGTTTTTTATTTAATTCATGATGCATTAATATGATATGACAATAAACAAATATTCTTTACTTAAGTTTACTTACACAATGTGACCCAATCAGGATGCAACGTCATGGCCGAAGCGAACACCTGCACAAATCCCAACAGCCTGTATTTCCAGGTATGGAGGTTGGCATCTCTCTGCTCTAAGTCATGAAGCTGCTTGAGACTGTATGATCCCTTACGGAACAAGGAGATAGGGTCCACTGCCGGGAACTTCTCAGGACTGTAAGCCTGGAGGGCTCCGCTCTCTACTACACCTACTGCTGTGTACTGAAACAAATAAATCAATAAATAGATTTTCATTAAAAAAAATTGCCATTTCAGTGTACCTACATAAGATAGTTCAACTTTCAAAAGAATTTTCAAAGGTATCATAAAATAAATGCGCAACACTAGTATTTCTATTGTTTTTATGAATTTGTTAAACATTATAGTCGTCATCATCACTTCAGCCCGTGTCCACCCACACACTGCTGGGTATAGGCCTCCTCTCTTTCACACCATTCGTTCATTATAATCAGTTTTGTTTAATTTGTTAAATGTTATAACCAGTTGCACTATATTTTAGTCTAGCTAAGCAAAATCGAAGTAAACGAGTTCAGTGGGGACCGTGTTACTATGTGTTAGGCAAACATAGTGTAGGACCCCTCCGGCCAGATGGAGAGACGACCTGCGTAAAGTGGATGGCAGTAACTACTTGAGAAGAGCCAAGGATCGGGCTCAGTGGCGTGCATTGGGAGAGGCCTATGTCTAGCGGTGGACTCGTACAGGCTGATGATGATGATGAAGCAAAACCGTGTGCTAAGCTTGCTTAAAATTTCGTGTCCAAATACAGTTTTGCCTCTAGGGTGGCATATTCGTAGCTGCGAACAACCTAATTTATTTTTATTTTTAAAAGTAGTTTTTCAGGATGATACATAATTTTTGCTGTTAATTTTAAAGGAATTTATTGGATCTATTTGGCCACAGACTTTGATTCGTGAATGTTTCATATACTATTATTTAAATTGAAAGCATACTGAAATTGTGATCATCTTACAATATCATCTTCTCGGCCTGCATATGTGAAGTGTATTCTTAAATCTCCTATTTCATGCTGCAGGGCACTCTCTCCGTGGTAGTAGAACCCAGAATGCAGCTTTATATCATTACGCTCTGGTCTTGAGTCAGACCAAATCTCATAGTAATCATTCACTTTTCGCTTAACATCTAAACCTGAAACGAAACAAACATGAGAAGTTAATATTTAGCTTATACATCTTGAAATATTTCAGAATAATTAAGTGAAGTTAAGTTGATGAGAATATATGAATCTATCATTCATGACTCAATGATTTCTTCTATTATTAAATAAATAGTACCCCCTCACTTCATTTGCATCGACATGATAAAATATAGCTAAATATAGCACTCGGGCACAATGTAGCTTACTTTGAGTAATTTATTTACAAAATCATATCAGTATTTTCGGAGATTATGCCTACATCCGAGTCACAAACAAACTATACCTCTTTGTAATATTAGTGTAGATTACACACAACTGAATACTGTTAAAGAGATAACATATAACTATAACCCAATATAGTTACCTAAAAATAACCATCCTATTTTAACACTGTCAGCTATGTGAGTTTCACTGAACAAGGGCATAGAGGTGGGGTTGTGGTGTCCCGGCCTGATGTAGAACAGGTCCGAGTCTACCACATAGTCTCTCCAGTCCTTGTGGTACCAGTAAGTCTTTTGTGATTCTTCCGCAGGCTCGCTTAAGAAGTTCTCTTGTTCCCTGAAAATAGTTGATCATGTATATAAATATGCCCAAAACCAAAATAATCACATCCTTCCTCCAATCCTTCTTTTTCATTACAGAACACGGAAAACCTGAATGATAATTCAAAGAGAAAAAAAACAAATAACTTACGTAGTTTCCTCAATCCACTGATACATTTGCACTCGCTTCCTTAACTTGACAGCTTGCACATGTATATTGTAATCCGGCTCTGATATAGGTTCCAGGATGCGCAGTGGGCCAACTATGTGAACTACTTTACCCTCATACCTTGCAGCTTCATCCCCGGTGTGCACATCTATGCTCTCTGCTGCAGATACCAGTTCCTCTAGCATCAAGTTACTTTCTATTGTTCTACCCTGAAATTAGCATAGGTGATATTTTAAGAGTAACATTGAAACGTTTTTATATAATATATAAATCATGAACATCAATGTTGTTTTAATAATTACCTCTGCCCATAGAAGGAAGTATGTAACACCTGAAAACAGGATCAAACTGAGGATAGTAGTCAACCAAGTTTGCTTAAATTGATGTCTCACGGCTGCCCAATCCATCTGTAACGTAATTATTTCAATATTTTCATTTGCAAAATTTTACTCACTTGCTTTCTGAGACAAGTGTAGTGAGATCAAAATATAGCTTATGTTATGTAGCTACTGGACCAATTGTACATAAATGTGACTGCCGGAAAGCTAATACTTTAGTCATGCTCTATATAATATTACAGATTAATTTAAGAAAATACTTATATTCCAATTGGTAATCGGCACGACAGTGCTGAGGGAACAAAATCGAGAGGTTTGTTATGAATTATGAAAATACTCACTTTAGATTTTTACCCAAATTTTAAGCATGAGATTAAATCTTCCGTATTGTTGTAACAAATATTTTTAAACAATTTACAAACAAACTTTGGTTAGATTGGTAATAAAATTAAAATAAAATCACTCCACACCCGTGCCAAACTAATCAAATCTCAATTTTGACATTGACATATATCATAACATTTGACATTGACGTGACATAGATTAATTCTATTTATTTCGCTAGAGGCGCTGTTGTGCGTATATATTTTAAGTTTGTTATTTTCGTTAGACATCATAAGCCGAAACAAGATTTAACAAGATATTTCTGTATACAAATTAGGGCCAGCCAGGTAGCCGAACAACGAGATACGACTAGTTTATTAGAGTTAGGTTAAGTACCAGCTTACATATCTGGCAGTACCAGTTTACAACACACATATCTGGCCATAAGTTATAAGACTAGTACGTGTAATACGCATTTATCATGTAGGTAGGTACCAATACAGTCCCAAATTTAGTGATTACATTATGCTTTGGAGATACTCAAAAGATTCAAAAAACCTTCGAGTAGACAGCCAAAACTTTATCAGAGCAAAAAACCAAATATCCAGTTATTCTTTCGTCTTGATTTTTAAACTTTTAGTTCTTTGTCTAAGTATTGTATTGGATCTCAAATAAAATATCCTATTGCATTAACTGCGAGAGCAAGTGTGGCTCAGTTGGAGCACGTGCAACTTTCGATCCGACGCACCTTCGAATCCCGCTGGCCCACACGCACCACTGACTTTCTTAAGTTATGTGCGGATTTAACACTAGCTCTAAAACGTTGAAGAAAAACATCGTGAGGAAACCGGAATGTCCAAGAATTTATCACAAAAATTCAAGGACGTGTGACATCCACCAACCCGCAGTGGGCCAGCGTGGTGGATTACGGCCCATACTCTCTCTAGCAGGGAAGGCCCGAAACCCAACAGTGGGAACGTAATGGGCTGATGATGATGATGATGATGATTGTATTAACTGATTTATAAACGACTGTACCACCAATCAACTTTAAATAGTTTTTTTAAACGATTTTGACATTTGTTTATTTACTTCATATACTAGTAGCGACATCTACGCTAAGCTTTAGGTCTTCCTCTTTATTCCCTTTCGTTGATCGTTTAACTTTAGAAGAAGAAAGACCGTCATTGAAGACGAGAGAGCCACCTCGAGTCATCTTCAATGAATCGAGGTGGCTCTTGGCACTCTCAGAGTGTGCCGTGAAAATGTCTTGCTCCTTGGAAGCAGACTACCTTAGCAGACGGCTGCTGGATACTTTATCTGAGCAGACGAGGTACTCTAACATTGAGGATAAGACCTCAATGTACTAACTAAGGCCGCGTTCAGAAATGGGTAAATGTTCACGAGTGAATACTTGTCAGTTAATCTCAGTGACATGCCAAGTTAAAAATTAACTAACGCCTTTCTGAACGGGCACCGAGTAATACAATAAGCCAGCCAATCAAAACCAATCATTTTCAAGACCGAGATTTCCCGCGCTTTTGTTTATCAGATTTAACTGCGTTATTTTGGCTAATATCGGAATTTTACCTTATATTTTGTTTCAAATACACGAATCGCTTATTGTATTTATATGTACAAAAAATCAATGCAAAAATATTGCAAAATGTAAAGGAAAATGACAACTGACAACTATTACCTGACAGGTGAGAATCGTAACCAGCTTTTTTATCGGTGAATATTTTCACCTGTCAGGTGAACTTTTACTCTCCCCAAATGGTTTTCTGAACGGCTCAGGGTAAATGTCAAAGTTCACCTGAGTCATTTCTGAACGGCGTTAGGGTAATAATTACATTAACTGGGTGATTTCTGAACGCGGCCTAACTAGATGTTAACGTCAGTGATGACTTTGATAACAAAAAGCCAGTTTCAATACTTTCAATGCAAAGTCTGGCAGTTGTTTACATTTTTTTTAGGTTATGTTTACAGTCAGTGCAACGATTTTATTTACCTACGTACTGATATTTAATTTATTACTATATTAAATAAAATGTAAATTTCTTTAATCAACAGCCATGAGGATATTTGTTAAGTCTATTGTTTTAGGAATCAGTCGAATTTATTTACCAAGTGTTAACTCGTCACGAGCGTCGCATCATCGGGTACCTATCATAGACCTTTACCAACGAACAACAGGTACTAAACTAAATAACAAATAATGAATTAAACTTACCCTTAACAATAGGTATATATCTACTACTATACCTATACCAAGTTATTACTATAAAATATTCTGCCAGGTCACCTACTACCTGAAGACCAACTGCCAACTCTTAGCAAAAGGCACCCTAACATCGATAAGCTGAGCCATGAGCAGTTGCAGTGCACGCTTCAGATATTGCAGAAGTTCGGTGTCACAGCATCGGACGCTTGCAACAACATGCATGTCTTCAGCATGAACCCTATAACAATGGACAATTATGGATCTCTCCTGAAGGAATGTGGATTCATTAGTATAAGCGCTAAACATATTATCAAGTAAGTAGTACCTACATTTCTTAGTTAGTAAAATAGCTAAGAAAAGTATGAATTTTCTTTTTGAAAATAAAAAGTATTTAATTATTAACAAGATTCTTCCATTTCAGATACCACACAATCGCCAAAAGAACCATAGCCAGTCTGAAAAAAGCCGGCTTGATCAGTGATGATGTTGATTTAGAACAAAGGATATTGGATTGTGTAAATGACTGGCCGGCCAACAGCAAAACATTGTTAAAGTTTTCTGATACAACAGCATCTATATGTTAGTTACTTGTCCGAAGTATTTAATTTTAATTTCTATTAAAATGGCTATTACAGCTTTGTCTATCCCATTTTACATACACATAAAAAGCCATTAACCAGCCATTAAAAAGCCATTAGCCACCAGCTCAAAGACAACTTTATTGTTGCTCTCTGTCCCAAAGTTATGTAACAAGATTTTTAATAAGCACATTGGTAAAATTCAAAAAGTATTAACAAATTACTAGTATTTAAATAAAAAACCTGTGACCTTATCAACCTTTTGAAATATACCTTCTTGTTCTGAACTTGGCATCATAAATTACTAAGTTCTAAGATAGTAACATTCTTTAAACATATATTTTCAGTAACAATCCGCACGAGTGTCCTAGAGAGGTACCTCAAATGGCGGCTCTCCATAACAACAGAACAATTTCAGTCATACTGCCGTAACTACTTACCTTTACGTCACAAGCCCATGGCAGACATCCAAGAAGCATTGGATTTGGCTGAAAAAGAAATAAAGTTTGATAAAGTTGGAATAACTAGAAATGGTTTCATTATATCGTCAGATCCTTTGAATACAAAGCTGATTTTGGAAAATGTGCCTACTATAGCTGGATTAGACATAAGAGAAGCAATGAGAATAGAACCAGCTATTTTGAAGAATAATTACAATGCTTTACTACAAATAAGAGATATTCTAGAGGTAAAGTCATTGGTGATTTGATCAGATATTGCATCAATAATGGATTAATGTTCTTTTGTAACTAATGACTTGAATGATATTTATAATAGTCAAATACTCCCATACCTATTTTAGTTGTTGCTTTTCAACAAGTATTTTCTTTATTTCAGAGCTACAGAATACCAATAGAAGCTCAGGCTCTATGTCTTAAAGTATATTGCATGCGATCAGACACAGTGAAAGAGCGTCTGGATGAATTGAGTCAATTGAAAGAATATAAAATACATTCATCCAATCCTAGGGTAAGTAAGCTATCAGTTTTTGACTGAGATTTTAAATGCGACTAGCAAACTGCCCTGACAAAACTTTCCTCAAGAAATTCTTTATATAATGATGAAAACCTCATTAAAATCCAACTAGTAGTTTAGAAGTACTTAGTGAATGAACAGACAGGTGCAGAAAAGCCATTTTTTTACGCTTAATAGATCTATGTTTGGCCTCTATCTCGTCTAGTATTTAGAGAATATAGTGAGGTAACTGCTATTAAAACTTATGAGTACAAACTTGTTTGTTGCGTTACCGCCGCCGCCTTACCTGTTCGCCCTCCAATTTAAAGTTGTCTATACTAAAGTTATTTCATTTGACTTTTGATAGGAAGAAAAGTGTTAATGGACACATTCATCACTTCTTATCCTACCCCTAACCCGCTGCTACTTATTATATTTATGTAATTATGTAAAAGTATATGGTATGTATTAGTATATTAATATATATATTAGTTTATATATGTATATATTGGAATGTATGATTAAATATGCAGGCATTTATTATTGTAATTTAATTGCACAACACCGTCTACTCCTTCTTTCGATACTGTCCATCCAAAGGTTGTCTGGAAGAGATCGCTTTAAGTGATAGGACCGCCCATTGTACTACCATTGTAAGGAATTTTGTGTTACTTATATTTAAGTTGTGTTGTAGCTGGTATGCAATAAAGAGTTTTGTAATTTGTAATTCTTAGTTTTACTGTACTTAGCAGTTTAAGGTAAACTCAAATTACTTATTAGTTTTATTAGGCTAGATCGTAATATTAATGAGGAGTCTTACTAAGTACCTTCAATAAATAATTTAACTTTTCAGGTGTTATCGTTAGTGGTGCACAAGAAGAAATTTATGAATAGACTGAATAAAATACAGGCAGCAAAGAAACAGTGCTACAGTCTGAACCATCTTATTTCATCCAACAAAGTTTTCAATAAGTGAGTATACTCTATCACAGTGATTTATCTCACACTTAAAGAGCATTCCTGTATAACTCCTGTTCCTTAGTCCTTACTTCTGGTCAGGTGTGGTCTATCGACGCTGTAAGGAAGCAAAGCCTCCACTGAAATTCCCTAAATTTAAGATAAAGTGTTTTAAAAATTGTATATGTTAGTCTATAAGGTATTTGTGATATGGGCTTCTCATATGATTACTCTGTGTTCTTTTATTATTGCCTGAAATAAATAAATAAAATATATAATAATAACAATAGCTGAACTCTATTGCTACTCCGTACAGCAACGAAGTATATACAATTTGCTAGGAATATAGTAAAGAAAAGAAAAAAAAAATTCTTTATGCCGTCTTTGCCCTGAAATATATGGCGCATAACAAAAAACATCGATTCACCATATCTTGCTATATTTAGAGACTTCATTTGAAGAGTTCTGGTTTTCTCGTGGCAGTTCAAGGCATCACCACAGAATAGATAATGTAGTACTTTGTCACTACAGTCGTATTATAGTGACCGCGGAGCTCAGAACTCTTGCTGTGGGACTGGTGCCTCAATGGAAAAGACGATGAGCGTTTATTTTGACAGCCTCTGTTGTGTAGTTGGGCAGGTTGGCTATAATATGATACAGCATCGAGGTCGCGGGTTCGATTCCCACGTCGGGACAAATGTATGTGCACAGAAAAAAGCGCATTTGTTTCGTGTCTGGGTGTTGTGGAACCATGGTCTTCGTAAAAACTGTTTTACTAGATACAGAAAATCCTAGGCCAGGATCTATGTCTGTGATCGTTGGGCGTATTTATTTTATCTAAGCTTTTATTTTCAGCTATATCACAAGTTTCGGAAGTAAAGTCTGCAGTCGAGATATAGCGTTCTTAATAAATTCCTCATTAAAAATTAATGAAACTTCTGAGCAGACAAAGAAAGACATATTGAAAAGAATAATAGACCAGTTGAAAAGACACAAGTATTGTCTACATGTTGCGCTTGATGTTATTGATGAAAACATACAGTATTTGAAAACGTATTTCGATGATCAAGTCATTTACAACAACTGCCAGCTGCTTCTGTACCCTTTGTAAGTTTTAATAAATACATATTTATTTACTTGATATTTTTGTACAGTCAATATCAATGACAGTTGGTACCATATCGTAATGATTTCAATATTTTTTGACAGCCTCTGTGGTGTAGTGGTTGGGCAGGTTGGCTCAAATCTCATACATCACTGAGGTTGCGGGTTCGATTCCCGCGACGACGGGACAAAAAAAAAGCGCAAGCATTTGTTTCGTGGCTGGGTGTTGTGGGACCATGGTCCTCATAGTTCCTGGTTCCCTAGATACAGGGAATCCTAGTTAGGGGCCAGGATCTATGTATGTGGTCGTTGGGCGTTATTTATTTATTTAGTACATAATAATTATAATAAGAGAATATTCATTTCTATCAATTCATTAAAAAAAATATCAAAGTATTTCAAAGAAGTAAATGTTAGACTAAGATTCTAAATATTCAGAAAGAATAAGAATAAAATTGATCGGCCAGGATTCGATTCTGTGTCTTCGGAATATCGTACCGACGCCTTCGCAACTTGGCCACCGAAACATCTGCTCGAGTACCCAAATTACTTGTAAATAATGTCAAACTAAGACAAGGATAGGATAAGGATTACGACTATGGTACTAATATGTATTAAAGTATTCATCATTGATGCTGAATAATGGAGGTCTAGGTACAAATATATCGATGTATACCTAATGTGTGACAGAAATTCTCAGTGCTACTGAAAATTATAGAACCTTTGCACCTAAATATATGTATGTATGTCTAAACGAAATGTGAATAATGCAAAAAATATATCGTAGCGATGTTTTTTGTGAATGGTATTTTTAGAATCTTCGATATGATTCAGAGATCGCACCCCAGCGGGGCTCGGATGCGCACCGCGACAAAATTTTGTCGACGCGTTTCTCGCGTATTTATAAATAAATAAATCACCATTCATTCATTTCATTGATTTTCACCATATTCTGATAAATCAGTATATGGTGAAAATAGGTCTTAAAAATTATAAATGTCCAATATTCTACTGTTTCCGGTGTATAAATGTTGCGCATGCATACATACAATTATATTATACTAGCTGACCCGACAGACGTCGTCCTGTCTTAACTATAAATCTAATGTTTCGCGCAACTTTCTTAATTTTTTCTTTCATAAGAACCTTCTCCTGACAATAACAAATACAACAAAAAAAGAATTACCGAAATCGATCCAGCTGTTCACGCGTGATGCCGTGACCAAGGGAAATAGGGATTCATTTATATACATATATATATAGATAAAATACTTGTGATAAAACTGCTAGAAACCTATTTGTATTTCAGTTCAGAAGTACAACAATACATAGACACGCTGCTGCAGATGCGTCGTGGCGACGGCGACAAAGACGCACTGAGCGCACAAATAGACGTCAACTACAACAATCTGGACCACAAAGCTCTCACAGACAGCCAAGTGTTAAGTCTAGTCTTGTATGAGATAGAGAAGAAGTACCATTTCAGTGGAGACGGGATATGGGCCCGACAAGATGGAGTGAAAGTTGACACGCAAGTTAATTCAAAATCGCGCACTGGACGCGGTGAGTAATGATTATTATTATAATAAATAGCGACTACCGTTTTAACTGTTAACATGATAAGAAAAGTACACTCATGTTCCTTTGTTTAATATTGAGCTCGGGGTTTATCTTGGGCCTAATGTTACCCTATACGGGAATTTTGTAAAAATAGATATGGTTATACAAAAATAAAAAAATATTTATTTAAGCACATTCTGTATATTATTTTTTCTCCTTAATATTTTATGATCTATCAGCTTATTGCTTCAAAACTTAACGTAAAATGCTAACTAATCGTACGGCAAACATGCAGTAAAAATAAGTAAAAAAGTTTATAGTAACTACGAATGCACCCTGCTGTACAATTCTTTTGGCATACTGAATATAAATGTTATTACTATTAAGTTTGTTGTAGACTTTATTGTAGTAATTTTTGGATATATCTTTGGTCCCAACATTTACTCTTTGTATATTGAAAACGCCTTGTATGTATTTCTTGGTCCAACCCTTAACGAGTATTAGATCAGGCTTGGCACGTTCATTTATGAACTATTAATAGATATTTATATACATAATATATCTGCTAAGACTTAATTATCTATATTAAAATTATAAATTAACTTCCAATAATAACTAAACACCCTAATGTCACATAAATAAGTAAAGTTGTTATTGCCTCAAACTTGGCTTTTTCTATATTCTTATCTAGCTATAAGTTTTTGGCACAAATCATTCACGTATATTGTTTATGTACAGGGAACATGTACTTAAAGTATATTTTAAAAGAATACGGAAATATGTTTGCACTTGGCTCAGGGAAATTGCGGAAGCCCTTATAAGATTGTTGGTTGGTGCAATTTGCAATAAAAATAATGCTTTAGATTAGCACCAACTTTTGAACATCTGAAGAGGAAGACGCGATACCAATACTACCCGCATACTCAGTAAATTAATACATAAAGAACTGATTCTTTAGTATTAATAAAGTACTGATTAACTTTTCACAAAACTACGTAATTTTTAACTATAATATGTCAATTTTGTGTAAACCAGTATATCAAGAACTCACAGACAGCCTGCCACTGGTAATGTCTGTTTGGTAGTTAGTGTGATAGTTTCGTTTCAGATACTTTTCTAATACATTTACATTTTCCTTTAAGCTCTATCTAAAGCGAGATTCTTTTCAAACTAGTGGTTTACTTTTCACCTTAATACGTAGGTATAAAATTCGATGAAAAAAGCTCTTAAAAGTACTTATTATTACATTCTAATCTATATAAATTAACGAAGGATATGAACACCTAATGTAATTAGGTAATTACACGTCTAATAATAAGTTTACGCAACGAGTATAAGGCACTGCGAATGCACGAGATGCAATATTATATAAGATTCAATATATCCTACATTTTGGCATCTTTCAAATGTAAGAAAAGGTCAATGATATAGAAGCAGAGTCAAGATCCGGAATAATTAAAGTTATAAAGAAAGAATAACATCTAAAAAAAATAGCTCATATAAATAAAATTAAAAGAAGCATTGGACTTTTTCATTGTTTTGTCCTCCAGATTAGGGTACCGAACTTACTCATTAATATAAAACGTAATTAAAAATTCTAAGTAGAACATAACATCTTAAATACGAATACAAAAATCAAAATGCAAATGCAGATCGTAAAAGTAACTAAATAATATCTACGTCACCGTTGAATATAAATGTAAGTATCTATTAATAAGTAAATATTTATTATTTACATAATTTATTATTGCATTAATACGCATACTCTACTATAAATTAAATATGATCTTATTTTATTAAAAATCATTCAACACAAACGCATCAGAAGCCGCCTATATTTCAAACAGCATGAAAGTTACACAACAATGTATCGCCGATCCCGGATTCCGTACTAATAATACTCCTTTTCGAAATTACCATTGTCACTATGATAATTTCGAAAAGGAGTATTTCAGTTCAAAAAAGGGGGCAGAGTAGTGTAAGCCTGACCGCTGCTGGGCTCCATCTTGACGACGACGGGCTGCGTGAGCTCCGAGTGCCGTTCCATCTCGTAGTGCTTCTCGTGGGCTACCATCGCACACTTGTCGTAGTCTTCCGGCGGCGCGGCGTAGCGCGGGGGCTCCTCCTGCAGGGCGCACGCGGTGTACTTCTCCTCGTGCTCGTGCGATCTGTACTCGAGCTTCTCGTCGTGGCCGTGCGCCTCCAGCTGCGGCGAGTGCGCCGCCATCATGGGGTAGTCGCGCACGCCGAGCGGCGGCGGGCTGCCCTCGCCGTACTCGTACGAATGTCGCGGCGCGAACATCTGCCCGTCGTGCCCGTTTAGCACCGTCGTGTATGAGTACGCTGGCTGCGTATTAAAACCGGGGTAACCTCCGGCGCTGCTCGATGAAAGCAAATGATGCGACGACAGCTCGTACGAGTGCTGATAGGACCAGGAGTCAGCGGGCGCCGGTAGTCCGTTCTGAGGGAAGGCGGGTAAGTTCCCGCCGATGCCGGAGAAGCCGCCCCCAAGCGTGGTCGAGCTCGGTGAGCTGGAACCGATGTAGCCTGTTTTTCTCGGAGGTTCGCGTTTCCGCCACTTCGCTCTTCTGTTTTGAAACCACACCTAGAAAATAGAAAAAGAAAGTAAGTTCCAAACTACAACAAAGTACTTGAATGTGTAGAGAACCTTAAAACATCGATGTTGAAACGTACTTGTACCCGTGATTCTGACAGGTTGAGCTTGAGAGCCAGTTCTTCCCTCGCGAACACGTCCGGGTAGGGCGCGCGCTCGAACGCTCGCTCCAACTCTTCCAACTGGTACGCCGTGAATGTAGTTCTGTAAACAAAAGACAGAGAATGAGTATATGTAAGACTACATTTTGTCTTTGTAATGTCCATATGTATACAGTTAGCTTCAGATAACTGTGCTTTTTGAGTGCGAACTGGCATTTTATCCTGGACACCCAAGCAGATATTCTTCATTTAACCGAGATGGATTGAAGATGTTACCTACGTATAAGTATTATATTTTCCAAAAAGGTTTACCAGCATCATATATACCCTGTATATCTACCTATAGATACCAATCCATTGAATTCTTTTTACAAAACAATTTATCACATTCGACGCTTAATATCTGCCCCCGTACCCATATGTCCCTCAAGCGCCAATCGTATATCGTGTTGAGCTCAAATTAAGGTATAGTTTCACTGCGACTAATGAGATACCGACTAATTATTATAGATTCAGGCAAGAAATCGAATTAATCTCATTCATTTATACCAAAATATGATAACTAAAAGTCGAGATAAACTTAATGGGACAATAAATGGCATCATAAAATATTGTCGCAGTGAATCTATACCCTAAACTGAACTCAACACGATATACGCTTGGCGCTTAAGGGACATATGGGTAGGGGGGCTGGTATGTAGGTAAGGTTAGGTCTAATTTTTGTTGAATAACTATAAATAAAACATTCACAAATAACCGATCTGTATCAGTCGCGCGCGCATCCGCCATCTGACGCGTGCAATATGGCTGCGGGTGGCACCACCATCGGCACGCGCGAATTGATTGAGCGTGAAACTAAATTCACCCCCGTCGCGCGCCACCACCTAACTAAACCTTGCTTAATTGCCTGCCAATTTGCATTGTGAACTATAGACGTACTTTATCTACTTAAAGAGTTAGCTTAAAGAGTTCCTATACTGCTACATAACAAAGTACTTTTCTCAGACAAATATGATAGTCCACAACCAACACAGGCCCGCGCGGAACTGCTTGGTGGATGCTAAAAAGTCCTGGGTTGTTGCTCTTTTTGGTCCTACTGATTATTTTACGATGTTCCCGCTTTTGAAACGTATCACTTCGGCCTACATTTTTTTACAACTGACGTTCGATGGAACCAGTTGCTATGAAGAAATTTTATTTCTTGCACCGCAACCAGTTGCCAATCAAAAATACCTAGAAAAGCATACATATTCAGGCGTCCGAACTGATGCTGTAGTATTGAAATTTCAAAATAACAGTCCGCTAGTGTTGCCACGCGGACAAAGAAATTCCTAGAGCAATTGAGTCCATGCGATCATTACGAGATGGTGTTGCCTGATGCTCCCGTAAGTACCCCAGTCACTGCACGCGAAGATGTGGCGATAAGGCAATTGACTCCCCGGAGTTATACGGGTAATTAAAGTATCAAATATAGCGACGTTTTTTATTACTCCCTGTAATGTGCAGTTTGTTTATGAAGGAGCTTACATCAAGTGTTTTGTGTCGATCTTGAGGCGCCCCGGGGTTCTTTAGCTTCTGGTATGAAAGTGTCGAAATTGATTTCTATCTCGACCGTTACGGAACGTCAAATTCAAAGATGTAGCTCGAGCTTTTTCATCTAGCAAGCTTTTTATCGACCAATCAGTTGTAAATTTTATGCATCAATAGCTCCAGAGAGCGAGGATTTTTTATAATAAAATAATAACTTAGTTGCGCCCTTGCGCTTTTTGGCCCTTGTGGTAAATGATTTTAGGACCTAAAGTACCTACAATCCTACATACCAAATTTTATTAAAATCTGTTCTGTAGTTTTTGCGTCATTGAGCTAAGTAACAAACACCCATAAAAAATTTTGCACTTTATTTTTACATCTGGCTGGGTCAGCGTTTGACCACGATCTCACCTAATGGGAAGCGACGATGTGGTCGAAGATGTAGCAAGCTTACCCAGTAAATACTTGTTCACTCTTGATTTGAACACACTCAGATTGTATTTATGTGGAAACACAGACGACGGCAAGGCGTGGCATCGTACATTTTTAGTGATCGTGATTGCGACGCGGATTTTGAGTAGAAAAGCTAGACAATTCTACAAACACATACCGATCACGAGATATCTTTGAAAGCGATCGGGATTGGTGTTCGAATTAGACGATGCCCCTGCCGGTTCAATGAAGTTGACCTTTTCAACTTACACCTTACTTTTATTCATACAAATAATTTGTTTATAAAATTATTTCCTCTAATCCTACCCGCTATCGTTCCACTCCATACCATATGTCGCATAACATTTAAAACGTCATCGTATTAGTTATGCAAATATTAACAAGGGGTGGTCCACATTCCTATACACGATATAGTAACCGTAGGGGATGCGACCCCTATGCAACACCTGTGCTATGCGCGTTTTGTAAGGGACACGCGCCTATAAATAATAGCACTTTGTGAATGAAGTCGAGCAGAAACAATAAACATACTTTAACGTGATGATTGTTTGGTGGGTTTTGGGATACTCTTAATACGTGAGATAGTATTGTTATTATTATTATTCTGATTACGACTTTTTTATGTGGTTGCGGTTCATTATAATTGCTTTATTGTTCGTTTAGTATCATTTGGGAAACTTGCATATATGTTTATAAGCTGTAAAATTATCTTATCTTAATAATGTAACAGACATATTTAATATTTCTTATAGCATAAAAATAAAGCTCATCCATTTATAGGAAACTAGGTATAGTACATTTTAACACATGCATCGGCATGTATAGGAAAAAACTTAAAACGTTTGAAACTAATGCTACGGCTCTACGCGACTACGATAGGTGCTACGAAGACAAACGGCTTTTCTACGATCTTCGTAGCATACTCGGAGTTCGTAGACGGAAGCTACGAAATGTCTACCAATATATAATATGAAGGGATTCTTAATTTTATTACGATTGAATCATGTTGTTTCTTCTTTATTTGGTAAGTAGAGCCTTTATCTGGGTAGCAATAACTGGGTAAATTCCCTAATGTTGAGTTAAGCTATGAAAGTAGTCAATGAACTCACCTGGTTTTCTTTTTCTTGATGCCATTGTTGTCGTTCTTCTTCTTGTCGCTCTTCTTGGTGGTGGTGGGTGCGGGCGGTGGCGGCGGCTGGTGCGGGGGGTGCGCGGAGTGAGTGTCCACCGGCTGCAGCAGCAGCGGCTCGTCCTTGCGCTTGTCGTAGGGCGGCAGGTCGTCGCGGTACAGCTCGCCGCCCGCGCCCACCACCACGGCCACGTGCCGCTCCTTGCCGAACTCGCCGAACATGTGCTCCTCGAAGGGTGGCTGGTCCATGCCGCCGGGCCCGCCGCCGGGCTCGAAACTGCACTCGTAGCGCGCACCGGCCGCGCCCGCGCCGGCGCCGTTGTCCCCGCACACGTACATGTACTGGTCGCCGGGCGGCGGGTGCGGGCCCGCTACCTCCGCGCCCACCTCGCGAGCCTCCGTCGCTGCTGCCGCCGCCGTCGCCGATGGGATCGCGCGCCTCCACTCACAGTTACCGCTCGGACACCGAACGATTTAACTTCATTTAACTCTCGGGATCGATGAACGTTCGCGCCCGTTCGTATCCTCGTGTCCGTCCCGGTTAAATGGCTTTAATCAGCTTTAACGAACTAACCGAATTTGCTCCGCGGTTGGTCAATTTATATTACCATAATACGAGCATCGACGAGGTTTCGGAGCCAATGAGCGAGGTGTGCGACGCTGTCGGGAGTAGGATGACGAGTGGTATTATGGCTCGTAGCCGGCGAGCGGAGGTGAGAGATTGGACGGAGCGAGGCGGGCGCTTAGGACGTTGGATACAGACGGTGCTCGAACCAATCGCAGCGCGGCGCGGCCACTCCCCACGGCCGGCGCGCGGCGCGCGGCGCGGCGGCGACCCTCGCGAGCTGCGGGTACTTCGCGCTGCACCATGCGGGATTCCCACAAACGCACCCGATATTTTGTTTGTCTCGATGGTATTGTAGGGCCCGAACGCCCACATCATTATTGTGAAAGTCCATAACGCGTCATTGAAAATCCGTATCAACACCACTCGGATGTCTGCTGCATGATTTATAGCCGTGGGAAATATCCCTAACAAAAATTTCGCATATCAAAACGTCTCACTTGGGGTTACCTTAATAATACTCCAAATCACAACTAAGGACTACATCTACATCACTGCAAGGTCAAAAGCTTATACTTATTTATCGAAAAACAATACAAAACTGTTTTATTTTTTAAATAGCTCTATCTAATAAAGCAGTTAACCAACCAAAACAAAACCCTTCACCGACAATAATCACACTTTATATGCAAAACAAAACAAATGCAACGTGTATGAGATGCGTGCAGCTTGGAGCCAGCCCGCGGCCGGCGCCGGCGCAGCGCCGCTCGCGCACTGGTGCCGTCAATCGGCGCAACCATCGCTTAATTATTAATTAACAGTTATTGCCCGCGATTATTTATAAAACATTCGCCCTGGCTATTGGCACTTAGATTAGCGTCGAGGGAGTAATGGCGCATTTCAACAATTTCGGTTGTTATTTAATTGAAGTCAATTTAGATGATCAGAGTCTATTTAGGTTGGTGCTGGCTCGCCAGCGGGATCTCTGCTTCATTGGGCTTATTGGTGACTTTCAGACAACACGAATTGCACTCGCTGATGCACTTCTCGTCGCATTTGCACAATACGGGAGTTTTCGGAAGTGTGCCACGGTCGAATCTATTCTGCGTATCGTCATGTGCTGTGTTTTGGAGTTAACGGTTGGAGTGATCTGATGGAGCTTCTGTTCGACATATGGATACAGAACAGAACTCCTAGTGTAGTGAAGTGTTCGTAAAATGAACCGCCTTATTCTATGAATCAGTGGTTGTGCGTGTGAACTGTGAATATTTCGTGAGCGGACGGCGCTGTAGCGAGCGATCGACATAATGTACTTATGTCTAGTAGCCATAACCGAGCTCGCGTCGTTTCAGTTTTTCGACTGTAGACATTAGTAATATAGGTATGAGTATGCACATACCGATTATATGACTCTAAAATCTTATTTCTTAATATTAAGATATTTTCTTTAGGTAGGTACCTTTTTTTTATGTTACTGAATGACGAGCCGAGCTGGTCGTTTGCATAATGATAAGCAATGACAATCACCGCCCATAACAATAACCTTTTAAAGCTTGTTAATTTAAGTAAAATGGGTACTGCTTTCCCTAAAAGGCCGTTTGAATTTTGATAGACTTCTAACCTCCAATACAGTGCCTCTAAACATAATACAATAGCAATGTTTGTATTAAATTACCAAAATATTTTTTTTACATCTTTTAGGTATAACCTACCTACAACCATTGTTATAATTAAAATATCAAAAATAGGTGGGTGCGTTGTATTCACAGGAAATGAAAATGTAGCTAAGCGTTTGCTTTGTATTGGCCCTCAAGCTAATTTTACACTATAGTTACTGACCGGACAGCAACACGGCGCACCGGCCTGCTGTATTAAAAAAAAATGAAAAACGCGCGAACTACATCCCCTCAGTAGGTACATAACTTTATTTGTTTTTTTATAGTCAGATGGAAATAAAAAGGACCTAACTCTACTCGGAAAAAATATATTCATCGAGCGTCGTACTCGTATATAGCGTCATAAAATTATTTTTTAAACTATTATTTTTGATTAGGCGCATTCGTAACTACATACATGTTTGCTAATACCAGCCGCCGCGCGCCGGTACAGCTGATATCAGCCGCCCGCCGGGCCGTGCTCCTGCCTTTAATTTTACACAAAGCCACGGACGTTTGTATTGTGCTCAGAGTCGCAACATACAAAACGAATGAGAGTAAAGGTTATTCACATTAATCCGACGGTTCAGTCCGATAAAATAACCGTCTCAGATTGTATAATAGCCATACAAATCCAAAGTCTAGACATTAGGGGTTTGTTGTGGACATCCCACATCCCAAGCAATTACAATGTAGATGACATTGTAGAGCATAATATGGATTCTGAAAAATTTTAAAAGCATGACATGGCTAATATAGAAAATAAAAATATAACAATTTTTTTGACACCTGTGAATGAAAATGATATATTTAAAATTATAATGAAATTGAATAATACTAATTCCGTGGGATATGTTGAACTTAGCACACACATTTTAAAAATATGTGCAGAAACTATATCAACGCCCCTCGCACATATAATCAATTTGTCAATGGAGAACGGTGAGTTCCCTACCAAACTGAAAACATCGATTGTCAAACCTTTATTTAAAAAAGGGGATAAGTGTGATCCTGATAACTACAGGCCAATTACCCTGATACCGATATTATCAAAAAAAATGAAAAGATTATGTATAATAGGATAAATAGTTTCATATGTCGATTTGATATACTGAAACGAGTTCAGTTCGTTTTCAGAAAAGGTAGCTCAACATGCTTCTCTGCTTAAAATAATAACTGAAAGCATTAACGCTAAGGTGCCAGCTGCAGTGGTCTTCCTTGATATGTCGAAAGCGTTTCACTTTGTTCGTCACGGCATTCTTCTATGTAAACTCCAGAAATACGGCATAAGAGGAAAAGCTTATGACTGGATTCAAAGTTATCTTAACGATAGGCAGCAATATGTCGAGCTTGCTAAGATTGATTCTTTTGTTCAACAAAAACACTGATCTGACTTAAGATGTAACCGCTATGGTGTTCCTCAAGGAAGCATATTAGGACCGCTTTTATTTTTGCTATATATCAACGATTTACCGGATAGTATAGATCACGAATGTGTTTTGTTTGCAGACGACACTACCCTTATTATAAAATGTAAAGACCGACTTACTTTCAACAAAGATATAGAGAATGCTTTAGCGTCGACTATTCATTGGTTAAATACAAACAACCTTAAAATTAATGGTAAAAAGAGAAAACTAATGCAGTTTCGCACATATAGGGCTACTCCTTTGTTATTAAACGTCTCCGTTAACGGTCAGAATATAGAGGAGGTAGACCAGTGTATTTTCCTAGGCATGACACTTGATCAACATTGCTCTTGGAAACCCCACATCGACTCAGTTTGCAGCAAAATAAGTAAATTTACTTTCGCTCTCCAACGTATACGAAAGGTAGTCTCGCTTAAGGCTGCACTATCTTCGTATTACGGATATATTGGATCGGTGTTGCGATATGGATTGATAATTTGGGGAAATTCTGTTGTTATGGAAAGAGCCTTTAAAGTTCAAAAAAAGTGTATAAGTGCTTTATGCTTAGCAGGATATCGTGACACATGTAGACCGTTATTTAAAGAGTTAAAAATATTACCACTTCCTAGTCTGTACATCGAAGAAATGAGTATATTTGTGAACCAATATTCACATTTCTTTCACTTTAAAGGTGATGTGCAGAGGTCGACTCGTTACTGCAAAAATTTAGCTTTACCAAAATGTAACTTAGGTCTTTATAAAAACAATGCCTATTATATGGCTATCAAAATATATAACCATATCCCAAATGATATACGAAATATGCCACTTCACAAATTTAAAACTAAATTACATAGCTGGTTACTGCACTTCTCCTTCTCTCTTGATGAGTTCTTTAAATGTAAAGTGAAGGTATATTAAATGTATTATTAATAATTATTATTGTATCATAATCATGACATAACTGTATATTTTATTTTATTTTGACTTTATTAATAAGGTACTGACAATAACTAATAAATAATCACATGTTAAATTAAATTCATTATCATAAATATTTTTACCCCGAAAGGTAGAACATGATGGAACCTATACCTAACAAATCTCAACATCTTTATCTGTACTCATATGCAGTTACGTAGCTAAATAAAACTTCTTGACGCTAAAAATGGTTAATTAAAATATCAATATGTTGACTTTTATTTTAAATCGGAATAAAGATGAGACTTCTTTTATTTAAAATGATAAACTTACTTTGCTGTATTGACTCAATAATAAAAATAAATAAAAGACGTTAAATTATATTTAACTTCAGGGGCCTATAAGCATTTCTCCCTGATGCTTGATATAAGAACTTAATTGTACAGTTTACTGGCATTACGAATCCTCCGACTGTACCAACCTACGTACCACGTACGTAAAGATAAACCTACAGCCAATGATCTATAGATCTAATAATATAGTGTACTTTAATATTAAAATTTCATTTACCTTCATCTTATGCCTAATATATTCAGAATTCTCTGCCTAAGGCTAAAGGGCTTACGGTGTCAACTTGTCACTATTATCTTAATTCATATATATGCAATAAACAGACAAATACATTTATTTCATTTCATTTCATTTACAGAACCTTACCAATACCGATACTCTAAAATACAACAACTGTCTTAACAAGTTTTATCTTATAAGTAAATGCGAGTTTCTGTAGATGCTGTTATTTCACAATCTTATATATATATATACATATATGTATTTGTGATTGAATTACGTTAGCAGCAGCCGAAGGACTTAAAAAAAACCAAAATTTTCTAACGTAATTTATTAAGATAAAATATTACATTAATTTATTCTAAGTTATAAGCTATGTACTCAGGTCGATATTAGAACCAAGAGTGACGCAAAGTACGCCTGGCGTAAGGCCGGTGTCGAGTTGAACACGTGCCGCTGACTCGGCACCGCTGCAATGCTCGCTCGCCGCGTGATCAAAAGTGGGTCGTCCAAGTATGCAGTTTCTGTGGTTTTGCAATATGTAATTCCTCCACCCGCAGATCAGCAACTATTTTCCAACTTTTACTGAAAATGTTGCTGGAAAAGCCGCAGGGTTTTCGGGGTCTTCATATTCATGCTTCGGAGGAACAGGTTTCTGGTCAGGTTTGGTGCATTTCCACAAGTTGTAACGTCGAGTAATCGCGATCAGTACTAGTCCGAATGCACCGATTATTACCACGTAAAAAGGTATAGTGGTGTGGTAAAGTGCATTGTCCGCCAGCGTGTCTCGTTCTATATTTGGCTGCAGCATGACTTGGTTGTAGGCATCATGCAGTTTCCTCAAGTCTATGGATTGAAGTGAAATCTTGTGCCGAGGAGTGGCTTCTGGCTTAAAGTTGTATGAGATGTCGGTGATTAACAATGGCTGGCCGGATACTTGATCATTCTCGTTGGCTATCGTCAATTCTGACGTCATCAAAGTGCAATTTAGCGGTATTGTTACTAAGTAGCTCCCTTGTAGTTGCCTATATTCTTCCCTTCTGCAGCGCAGATGAACTTTCGTGTGGCGAGGGAATGTTATAACATAGTTCCCGGCGTCAAGTTGCTCCATGGCTTCCTTCTCCAGCGTCACGGTGGTCAGGTTGCAGGCGCCTCCCAGTGCGTGGTTGGTGATGAGTTCTCTCGTGCAGTCTTGTTGGTTCTGGACTCTGTTGATGGTATCTTCTACGCAGAGGTACTGCTTGTCTACCTTCGGGCATTCAGCCTCCATGTACGCATACGCTTCCTTATTGGTTGCCAGGAAAGGTGAGGGTGGAATAAGGATTTGATTGTACCTATTCGGGGCTACTGAGAGCTTGTATAATTCAAACGTAATCGAGCTAACTATCGGAATTTTAAATACTATGACAATTTGTTTTTCAACATAATAAGACCCAAGCTTTATGATACTATAATAATCGCGTAAGTCTAAATCTAACACTTTACTATCCCCATATATATTCCTTAGCCTTTCTATCATTTTACCTAACGTATCTATATCTACCATAGAATGGTGTGTGCTTAAGGCGCGCACAAGAGCTAAAATATTTTCTATTCTAACTAACTCCCCTAATAAATCGTCTACGTTTTCCGTTATAATAGTCAAAAGTTGAGCGAACTGTGCATATTTAATGAGGCTAGTGTCTCTATAGGCATTACTGCTTAATAAGAGTTCTAAGGTAGAATTTATAGATTGCTGATTTTTAACTAACTGGTCAATAACGTCATTATGTTGCGTCATCCATTCCTTACTGAGGCTAATATGCGAATTAAATTCTGATATTACTTTATTCTGGTTGTTCTCTAAGTTTCTTATTGCGTTATCAAATTTAATAGCATCCTGATAATCTAAATTACCTGTAAGACTTTTGATTACAGATCCTAAACCATCAATTAAACCTCTTTTCGCACGGCTAGGCTCTAAACCTCTTAAATGTTTTAACACCCGATCTATTTTCTGCGATAAATAATTAATTTGAAGCTCATATAACGCTAGAGTATCATTATTCAACCTTCGTTCGAATTCTAATAACTGTGTTTTAACCGCGATAGCTTTATTTTCTATGTTGTCAATCCGTATATACTGTAAAAAACTATGATAATGTGTAACTAGGCGAGTTCGCCCTAATTTATAAGGAAGGAGTCCCGGACCGTCGCTAAGACTCTCAAGTCTTATCTCTTGCGTTCGAACAAGATGCGCCATCATCATCAGTAGAATTCTGAAACAATTTAGCGCTATTAGGTACTCGCTTAATGCGAGCCTTGGCCACTGGGCCACGTTTCCTTGACGTATAAATATGTATGGGCAAATTAGCAAGGACTGTGTCCTTAGTATATCTCGGTGCTAATTTTTGTCGGCTAGCAAGCGGATTCCTTATAAAAACTTGCTGCTGTGGTTCGTATTGAACTTCGGGTTCCCTGTCCTTATTCCGGTTTTCTATTAAAGTTGTACGATTGTGTAAAGCTGACTCATTGACTATTTCGTAAACCAGTTTCATTTGATCCCTATGATTCTGAGTATATTGCTGTAATAAATGTTGTGTCACATCTATACCTACTGGATCTCTTGGGTCAAAGTGGCCTGTAATTATGTCGAACGGTCTGCATTTAGTAAAACTATGTACTGAACTATTGTAGGCGATAATAGCGTAAGGTACAAGATTGGCTACTGGTTCGTCTTTACGTTGTAACTTTAAGAGTCTAAGATGTTCTAGTAAAGTTGAATGGAACCGCTCTACAATGCCATTATCGTTCGGTGAGTGTGGAAGAACCTTATGATGATTTACATTATGTGTACGTAGGAATTCTGAGAATAGTTGGTTTGTGAATTCCGTGCCGTTGTCCGTCACAATCATTAAAGGTAAGCCGTGATGTGTGCAATACTTTAATAAAGCTTGTAGCACACTGATAGCTGTGCCATCGCGTAGATGGTAGGCCTGTCCGTACTTAGAAAACACATCGACAAACGTTACGTATTTTTCGCTATCTACCGTGAACAAATCCATGTGTATTATTTCTAGTGGTTTACTAGGAGGTGGAACAATATTAAACCGCGACTTAACGGGATTGCGGTCGTACTTCCCTTGACCACAAACAGTGCATTCATTGATAAATTTGGTTATCTGTTCCTTCATCTTCGGCCAGTAATATTTCCTAGAAAGAGACAGATAGCACTCGTTGATGCCTCTGTGGTTGGTTTTGCCGTCATGGTAGTGCTTAATAATTTCTTGCTGTCTAAGGTAAGGTTTAACGTTTTCAAGTTCAACCTTAGCGAGAACAAGGTTCATTGCAGAGCTCTTGAAGTGATTTTGTATTATCGGTATAATGGAGTACAAGCCTAATGGAGGATCAATTAAAATTCCTGTTTTAACTTTTGGGTTTACGTATTCTTTTATAGCGTTAATAACATCTTGTTCTAGGTTGGATTCGGTGACTTGTACGGCAACGCGAGTATGAGCATCAAAAGGCTTTGATACTGCTGGTCGTCTTTTCACATCACTAACAATTGTGAACACTAACTGACGATGAAACTTATTTAGTGGGTCATCAGTTATAGGGACTTCTAATATAGGATTTTCCTGGCTGGTATGGACTGTCACGGTTGTAGAACCATCGTTACCATCAGGTTCTTCTGAAGGGTTCACTGCGAGGGAGTTGGTCTCCTCATTATGAATCTCTATACGGCTAAGGGCGTCAGCGTTCGTGTTGGACTTCCCTTTCTTGTACGCTACAGTGAAGTCGTACTCACTGAGTTTCAAGCGCCATCGAGTGAGGCGTGAATTTGGCTCTTTCAAGCTCATAATCCACTGTAGTGGCTTGTGATCAGTAAGTATTTTAAACTTCCTTCCGAAAAGGTAGGGTCTGAAATACTTAGTGGCCCACACTATAGCGAGAAGTTCTTTCTCGATGGTGCTGTAGTTTAACTCGCTGTCATTGAGTGTACGAGATGCATAGGAAATAGGCCTATCGGAGCCTATAGGCCCCTGGGACAAAACAGCGCCAATGGCTACATTAGAGGCGTCTGTAGTAAGGACGAACTCTTTGTTAAAATCTGGGTACTTGAGTATTGGATCGTTCGTCAGCAGGGTTTTGCATTTCTCAAAGCTGTTAACATATCCAGGGTCAAATGTGATCTTCTTGCCCTTCTTGAGGCACTGAGTTAACGGCTTTGTAATGCGTGCAAAATCTGGAATGAATTTACGATAGTAACCCAATAAGCCTAAGAACTGTTTTATCTCTTTGGGTGTTTTAGGCATAGGATACTTTTCTATGGCCACTATTTTATCAGGGTTAGGCTTCACTCCTTCGCTACTGATAACATGACCCAGATAGGCTGTTTCCAACTTCAAAAACTCAGACTTGTCCATCTGGACTTTGAAGTTGGATTCTCTAAGTCGCTGGAACACCTTTTCCAGGTTGATCATGTGCTCCTGTAGCGAGGTGCTGAAGATGATAATATCGTCAAGGTACACCAGGCAGATCTGGTTCTGGAGCCCTCTGAGCACATTATCCATTACCCTTTGAAATGTGGAAGGTGAATTCTTCAGCCCCATGGGCATTCTGAGGAATTCAAAATGGCCATGTTCTACATTGAATGCCGTTTTCTGGATATCTGCGGGATCCATTTCCACCTGATAGAACCCACTTGCCAAATCCAGGGTGGTAAAGTACTGGCATTTACCTAACTTATCCAAGACATCCGTTATGTTAGGGATTGGATACTTATCGTCTATGGTTTTTTCGTTGATCTTGCGAAAATCAACCACTAGACGCCACTTTTGTTTGCCCGAGGCGTCCGCCTTTTTGGGAACGATCCAAATTGGTGAGCTCCACGCGGACTCGGAAGGACGTATAATGCCTTGGGCTAACATTTTGTTAATCTGGTCACTGACCTCTTGTCGATGAACAAAAGGATAGCGATAACTCTTTGTATATACCGGGATCTCATCGGTTGTACGAATGCGATGTTTTATTTGATTAGTGAAAGTTAAGTTTTCACCTTCAATATAAAATACGTCATGATATTTAGAGCAAAGAGCCATCAAGTTAGCCTTTTCTTCCTCGTTCAGGTGGTCTGTACGAAGTCGCGATAAGACTTCTCTAGCGCGCGAGTGCGGTTGTTCAGTGCACTCGACGTTGAACAATTCCGCGTGAGCCGGACGATCTAGAGAGAATACAACGTCGTTATCACTCGCGTTTTCGACCTCTAAAATACCTCTGTTCTGTGATACGCTGGTTACGCATTCATGAATGACACAGTTACATAAAATTTGTTCGGGAATGTAAACTTCACCGTCAGAAGCATCAATAGGTATCCTAACCAATTTTGAACTGTTTGCTGGAATTATATCCTCATACAAATTGACGTTTCGTGAATTGTATAGCAAGATTGGATTCACCGCTGACTGGGTAGTTAAGTGTAACGCTTTTAAATCAATCTTAGCTTCCCACTTCGTTAACAAGTCAAGGCCAATTAAACCGTCAAAATGATTGTGAAACTTGTAAACGAATAACTTTATCGGTTCGACGTCATTGAATTCAGCAAAGCAGGGTACGGTAATTGAATAGTCATTTTGACTGACAGCGTGAACGTTTATAACTTCAAACGGATCATAGTATAACTGTATATGAGCGTAAAATTTTTCTACAGCATCCGGGCTTATAAAAGATTGATTTGCTCCGGTATCTATGAGAAGTCTAAGTGGGGGGTTCGAAATCTGAATAAATGGCAGCTGTCTTTGAGTTTGTAAATTAACTTCTATTTTGGCCTGTCTGATATTGAAGCCTTCTGAAAATTTTCATGATGGCTAGTGGAAGGCTGCGGTTCAAACGATGTGTCATTCGAGTAATCATGAGCTTGGACTAACTCGGGGCCGTACTGCTCATGGTCAACGGGCTCACTATAATCATACGCGTACGCAGGGTATTCGTAATAATCAGGACAATAGTTAGAGTCATGATGATCATAATAATAGTCGACATTACCCGAATAACCGTCGTTAGCACATTCATTAAAGTTCATTTCACGACTTTTAAAATAGTTTGTCGGCGGTGGGTTACCATGTTTACGCCAATCATGTCCATTAAGTCCCGTCGGGGGCAAAGCTCTAGGTGTAAAATGTTGCACACCACTCATAGGTCTCGGGCCAAAATTATGAGGTTGATTACGAGGGGCAAGGCGGAAGGTATTACTATGCGCGTTATAATTTGGTGGTTGTGCACTGAACATCTGTTGAGTGCGTGTAGGCATGCGATATTGAGGTTGATTCTGTGGGCCGGCATTATATCTAAATTGGTTCTGAGGCGAACTGAATTTAAATGGCTGAGGTGGCATTAACATTGGTCTCTGAGTAGCAGGTGCTAACATCATGTTTGCAGGTTGAAACATTTGCTTTGGTGGAGGAGGCATTTGAATTGGAGCTTGAGCTTTCAAGGGATGGGCTTTAGAGTGCACTTCGTTATTACGTTGTTGCAAGTATTGAATATTTAACTCCTCTTGCACAAATTCCAATGCCTTCTCTATAGTGGTGGGTCTCATGCATCTAATCCTAGAACCTAGAGGTTCATGTAAACCTCTTACGAAGGCTTGCATAGTGAGTTTCCTATATAACGTACGCTTCGACTCTATAGTGGTCGCAACCGTTTCATGCAACGATATGTAGGTCATAATTGTGCTAAATAACGACTGACAATGGTCATAGAATTCTTGTGGAGTTTTCTGGCCTTGCGTTGCCAAGGAAAGGTCGTTATACAACGCGGTCTCGTCTCTCTGGTCGGCAAAATTATTAACTAAGGAGTCACGAATTCCTTGCCAATTATCAGGAATGCCATTAGAGTTGATAATTGTAGCAGCGGGTCCGGTTATTTTATTTAATATACCATTTAATAAGCACAAGTTAGGCAAATCACTACCGGACTCGCGGCTCATATAAGTTGTTACAATTTGGTCGCATATTTTAATAAACCTAGTAAGTACGTTCGGATTACCATCGAAATCTGGCACTGGGCGCAAAGCCTTATAAATCACATCTGGGTCATGAGGCATTTCGGAATATAATAAATCTAAATCTAGGTTCTCTATTTCTCTAACACTATCTAATTTTCTATTACGGCGAGACTGTCTCGATGTAGTCTCGCTAGGGCCCCTATTCTCTGGGTGGAAAATGGTGGATACTTATAGGATAAGGCTTAGAAAAAAGGAAGCAACACAAAAAGAAAGTTTCTGTGTACTTACAGTTGCATTCTGGTTTCCTCCGCGTATCGATTGCTGGATACTCGTCCTCGGGTACCGCCGCCACGTAGATTCGGATTTTAGATGAAGGCTTAGGAGCCAATCAGCGACTATCGGATTCAAGCCGTATATAACAACGATTTTTGGAGCTTACGACCGCCGCGCACTGACTCTAAAATCCTACCGTCTGCGCCAATTACGTTAGCAGCAGCCGAAGGACTTAAAAAAAACCAAAATTTTCTAACGTAATTTATTAAGATAAAATATTACATTAATTTATTCTAAGTTATAAGCTATGTACTCAGGTCGATATTAGAACCAAGAGTGACGCAAAGTACGCCTGGCGTAAGGCCGGTGTCGAGTTGAACACGTGCCGCTGACTCGGCACCGCTGCAATGCTCGCTCGCCGCGTGATCAAAAGTGGGTCGTCCAAGTATGCAGTTTCTGTGGTTTTGCAATATGTAATTATTGTATTGTGTGTGTGTGTGATTGTGTATATATTTCACAATCTAATTAGGTATGGGATATCTGGCCATAGATTTTATAAAATGGAGTCGTATTTAGCGCATCTTAAAATATATTACAATGTGTACTTCATATTCAGCGAAATTACTGGGCATTATAAGACTCAACAGCTAATTGTCTCAGTACAGCGCCGCGCAGGATTTTGCAAAACAAAGTTCTGGGTGGTGCTGTTATTGTTATGGGCTGGCGTATTGCTTAACATCAGGCAAACGACCAGCTCGTCTCGTCATTCAGTTACATAAAAAAAATAAAAAAACGGCTACTGTTAAGTTGGTTATGTAAGTATTCGTTATGTACGCCCATAATGAGAAATGACCGGCTCGCGTAAGATTTATAAAATTGCGTTACGCTCTTTATGTTAATTACACACATTTCATATATGTTAATTGTACACATATTCGTATTTACGGTTTATACTTATATCGATTTTTAGAGCTAAATTCTAATATGCTTCATATTTTTGATATATAGACTACGGCAAACGTAGTTTATATTTCATAAATATCATCATGTTAGATAAATAGTATAGGTAGGTAGGTATTAGGTACAAAGATATCCACAATTTATTAATGAGGTACAAGGCTACATGATTCGTTGACGTCTGAAATATTAAGTCGACATGACATCTTCCGCGTTTTTTGTATCCTTATTGTGTCTTCTAGGAATTTGATACACATATCTCTTATATACACATTCATGTACGAGTAGGTACATACAGAGTGAGTCATGTGACGGGCGTAAGAGCTTCACATAAAATCTCACTGGCGACGGCCGGCGACGCAGAATCTGCCGCGCGCTCAATTGGACTCAATTGCCTTTAATTGACTTCAATTGAAATGACCTCGCGCACCGGCTCCGGTCCCGCTTCTAGCCTGACACTTTTACATCTATCTTTTTTGGAGCTGACATAAAGCTAAGATAAATTTCATTGCCCCTAATAAAACTACCCACTGTGTGTTTGGGTGCCACTGTTGTGTAGGTATCACGTAAATTGTAGAATTTATGTTCAGCCGCTAAAGAATGTAATATGATGTCAGAAGAAACTATTTCTCTAACGTTCCAAAGACGTTTTTTGTAATGCAGTCATCTATTGATGAGTTATTATTGTTATTAAGTTTTAATGGTAAGATGACTAAAACGACTTGTCCTATTTCCGATTACAATCATATATCCCAGCCAGTTAAGAAATTTTTTATCGGAACGCTATAAACTTGTCTAGACTACGAAGGTGCGAGTTTCATACTTCATAAAAAGTAAAATGAAACACATCATTTGTAAATGAAGCAATTTATCCTGATTGAAAGAGTACACAATGTCATGACGCCACTTGCGACTGGACGGTATGATCGTTAAAGACACGACACATTTTGGCACGTGTCCTATCCGGTGCACAATTGGGCTTAATTAGGAAATGGCGGCGCGGGCCCGAGACCTGACTACCGTCCACTCTTTTAGATTACAATTACAAAAATATATTTCATAATTTGCTAATGCGCATATTATGTCAAATAAAACTGCTCAACGGAGAAAAACCTGAGCTTTCTTTTTAGGTTTCTTTGCTTTGCTAGTTGCCCAAAAGGGACGATGCTCCTTACCAGCAGCACTTATATTTTCGTCGCTTTCCTCAATCGTGTCCAAATGCCAAGTGCCGCGCTTGATAGGCCTACTCTCTCCCAGTGCAATACTGCGGCGGCTATTAAGATTGGAATTATCTTCCTCATCCTCCTCAACATCATATTCGCCAGGCGGAATAGTAGTAGCACCTTCTTCAAACCTCAACTGTTTAGTTGCTGTAACACTACTAGTTGGTGCTTCTATTTCCTCTTCTTTCTTTCTTTTCTTTGAGGGCCCTGGTTGACTGTAGTCCTGGGGATCGTAAGCAAAACATCTTATCTCTTCCTCGTTTGACATGTCGAGACTAATATCTTCTAAAATTTTTTTCTCAAATTTTAATTTGCTTGAGTCCGATACAAGAGAAAGAGCTCTTGCCTCATTGAGGAACCTTATAAGGCTTAATTCATCTTTATGATCCTCGGGAAGTGGTTCAGTTAATGTAAGCAAAGAGTTTCGAATCAATAATGGACTGCCGTAAAATTCTGTTTCATTTTTAAAATCGGTCCTGCTAGCGGACATCTCAACATTTTGGATATTTTTTATGAAATTCAACTCCAGGCTGTCTCCAGTTTGAACTGCCGCTTCTTTAGAAGCTGAAAGCATTTTGCGAATTTCCAGTTCTGTAAAAGAGTACATCCTCTTTGATAATGGTAGGTTCGGCTCACCAAGAACCTTTTCAGATGTTTTCTTCTGCTTCTTCAGGAAACAACCACAGCAAGTTCGAAGAAACTTATTCCACGCGCTTTTGTTAGGTTTTTCTGTGGCGTCGTAAAGATTTTCATCATCTAAGTTACTATGAAAAATAAATTTTGACGTGTCGTCTGAACCGTTTGACAACCGCATAATAGTATCCAAATATAAACTGCAATGAAAACAAAATACATAATATTACTACAGGGCATATAGTTTAACCACACTACATCGTTGTTTTATCAAAACTAGGTAGCTGCGCCGCGCAAAGTAGGTAGACGGTTTATAGTTGCTCCCTCGGGAACTGCTCGGTTTTCGGGATGAAAGCAGCCTATGTTCTATTCCAGGACCTAAAGTAAGTACATACACAATTTCATCTAAATCCGTTCAGTAGCCAAAGATTTACGTGGTAAAACACGCACACACAGACTTTCGTATTTATAATATTAGTAGGAATAACTGTGACCTTTTCCCGTTTTGTCAGTTATCCTGCCGCAAAGCAGTAGTGCGCAAGCATTACTGTGTTCCGGTTTGAAGGGCATTGTAGCCAGCGAAATTACTGGGCATATGAGACTTAATATCTGATGTCTCGGGGTGTGTAGCGCAATACAGTGTTATGCAGAGCTTTTTATGGTATTAAAATTTCTGGGTGGCATTGCAATTGTTATGGGCGCGCGTGGCGCTTGCCATCAGGCGAACGACTTGTTCGCCTCACCACTCAGTTTCGTAAAATAAACAACCTACCGTTTCACCCGCGGATTTCTGAGATAAACGTCCCACCAAAATCTGATCAGTAGTTTTTGCGTGATCCGTCCGTCCATGTTCATAAACATTCGCATTAGTACGTATACAAGACAAAACACTACACTCAACGCATATATCACATACAAAGATCCTGATGAAAAGTCCTTGTAGGCATCTAGATTTACATAATTAAGTAAGTAAGTAAATAAGTTCTGGGTGGTGCTGTTGTTATTGTGGGCTAGCGTATTGCTTACCATTAGGCAAACGACCAGCTCGTCTCGTCATTCAGTTATATAAAAAAAACATTCTAAGCTAATGCAAAGCCTGCCCAATGCCAAACAAACATACACATTCTCGACTCCGTCCGTGTATACAAAGAATGCGTCGGCAACTTTAGGCACGCATCGGTTCAGCCAATAGTGCACCGCATACAGTAGGGTCAGAAGCACGGCTAGAAATGTGAATGCTGCCAGATACACGTTGTGTCTGAGACCTCCGGCGTGACCACATAGGAGACGATCCTCGTCGTAGATATCTGGAAAAGAACATATAGATATTTAAAAAAATCTAAGAGACAATATTTTTTAACAACAAAGTAATTAATATAAATTCAATATAAATAGGCAAAGAAATGCGTGCTTAATTTTAAAAACTAATATAATCTATACTATATCTAATATCTATACTAATATTATAAAGAGGAAATATTTTTTTGTTTGTTTGTACCGAATAGGCTCCGAAACTACTGGACCGATTTTAATAATTTTTTCACCAATGGAAAGCTAAACTACCAGTAAGTAACATAGGCTTCATGATAAAGTACTCAATATTACCTACCTATAAAATGTCCGCGAGGATATATGTCAACTATTATGGTTAAGTCACAATGACCACTTTTTGTTCAAAATATTCAATCTAAACACGGACGGAATCGTATAGTTGTGAAATTGGTATCATAATAATAATCCTTATCAATTTAAATGTTTGATAATTAAGGTTGATTATGAACATGTAAATAAAACTTTAAATTATTCGAATTGGACCTTACGTTTAAAAGTTACGAAGGGTAAAGCAATGCAAAAAAGTATACATTTTATCAAAAAAAACCGACTCCAATGTATCTTCGAAGTCCAAGGTTTGAAATTTATATGGGACCACTTCGTAGCTATACTGGACCCAACGAAAAAAGGAATTTTCTAAATCTGTTCATAAATAATAGAGTTCTAAAGTAACAAATATAAAAATAAAAAAAATATAGATAACCTCCTTTCACAAGTCGGTTAATTAAGAAAAATATCGCTATGTTAGCGTAACGAACAGCCCTATCAATAATTAAATTATTTAAGAACTACAAATCCAATATCAAAAATAATTGCTGCGTTAGTGGGCCTGTTCTTTAAGGAAGATTGTGTTAGTAAGTCTGTACATAAAATGTTTGTTACGTACACGCAAAAACGAATGAACCGATTGCGATGAAACTTGATAGGTACATAGCTGTTACTTTATAGCAGTTACTTTTATCCCGACATTACCACGGAATCGAAACTTACCCGGGTGAAACCGCGGGGCGCAGCTAGTCATTGATAAGACTCCTTTCAAAATGCATTTTGAACTAAAGCCTACGCCACATTAATAAACATCCACCCATACATGTACCAGTCAGTTATTAATAACATAGAAGAACAAGATGCATAGAACATTCCGCTTCTGCCAAGTAGCCAACTGGTACATAAGAAAAATAATATTGTCAAAAACAAACACAAAATATGGTAACAAAAGTTCTAAAATAAAAAGCCCCTCACTTTCTTGCCGTATCTTCTGAGTAGTGGTTCTTTTTCCAAAACGGTGGTAGAGTCATTGTAATAATTGACGTTCATAAGTGCGTCTGTGACGACAAAATTGAAATAAAGAACTTTGAACTTTGAAGAACACTTTCAATAAAGTGTGCGATACGAGGGTTGAGAAGACCCGACTTCTATCACTGGAACTTTATTAAGTTGCTGATAAATGTTAAAAAATCGCTGTAACTAAGCGATAACATATGATATGTAGCACGTTAGGTTCCTAGTACCTCATTGTACTAGGAACCTAACATACAACAACTATAATCCGACGATGCAACTATTTTTATTTTAAGATTACCTTTTTGTTTGCGAAGATAGGGTTTATTCTACAAATAAAGACTGTTACATTATTTTTGAAGATAGATACCATAAGATCCGCAGTTAGGCACGCCGTCGCATGCCACTATGGAGTCCAGGCACACCCTGGCGCCCGACACTTGGCACTCCAATTGCGACATCGGGCAACGGGGCTCCCCGTCCAATAACGTCCTAGCAGACGTTAGTATGATTATCATCCTTTCCAGCTGCAAATTATGTTCAATTGATAACATCTTTCGAATCTGATTAATCATAATCTGACTAAATAATATCCTATCAACGATATTAATTACCTATTGCTTTGATGTGATTGCATTTATAATTAAGCGTCCCCAGACCGCGAAAAGACAAATATAATAGTATTACTCATTCCTCACTGGATTGTCGTATTTTGATTCTCGAACCTATGTTCGTATGTAGTTTTAATACAAAGCGAAGCTAAGTGCGCTGCACTGGGGTAACGGTTTTAAGAGAATTCTTGCAGTAGTGGGTCAACGTAGGCTAACAAATAAATCATCTTCTCTAATCTCTAAATAGTATAAAACAAAGTGCCATACCGCGTCTTCATTTTGTCTCTCCGCTTACTTCTTCTAAACTACGTAACGGATTTGGTACAAAACATTCTAATTAAAATGTCGTATGGTGGAGAAAGTTCAATATTTTGTAGTCAAGTCGTCAAAAACTGACACCATATTAATAAATTGCATCCGTGGGAAGCCGGGGCGGGTCGCTACATTAAATTACAATATTGATGCGGCCTGAAGTTTTGTTTGAATTCTTTTTGCTAGACATTGGTAACCTATTTTCGGTCTTACCGTAAAATTACTGACGGCCAAAACGATCCGAGACGAGTTGAACAGGTGTACATGCCGCTTCGTATTCTCCGAGAGATCGCACAGGTTGAACAACGAGGGGCCTACGTACTGGCGTAGGTACCGTAGCGCTACACGGCCGTGTAGCTACGAAATAATTTTAGTTATTTAGTCTCGCTATCAGCGAGTAAATGGCATAAATGGCTAAAAATGGTAAAATCGATTTCGATGCACTACCTCTACAAAAGTTACGATCAGAACTCGTGTCTCGAAGTAGGCAGCGTAGTGACAACTAAAATAGCATGTATTTAAACGCATAATCGCTTTCGCACGGTTGGATTTTTAGTTAGACTTATCTGCTCAGAGAAAAAAGCAGTCGTATTTTACAGAGAACTTAATTTTTTTTTAATTCTTTACCCTTACGTAGGTCACTTAGCTGTAGGCTACCTATATAACCACAGAATAAATAATAATACCTACATAACGGAAGGTTCAAAAGTTGAAATCATTGTAAACGTTGCATTTTAATTCAACTTTACGAAATAACAATGTAAATTTGCCAGATTAGTTAGTATCACGACAAAACCAAACCAAAAAAAATTGCATTACCTCATCATCTTGCAGTTCGACTAGTTGTGCGAACTCCTGCATCTCCGCGACTTCAAACGTTGACTCGGTGGTGGTTAACCGCTCTTTCCTCGTCGTCAAGCTGTGCGGCCGCCCGTTGTCTATAGCTATGGAGTGGATTTCTCTTTTTCTGCGGTTTAATGTAATATGTAGAATAATTAAGAATAAAATATAATATAATATTTATATAAAAGCCATTATCTAATACTAGTTGATACCCGCGAATTCGTCGTGGAATTAGAGTTATTCGGCCGGTAAAAATCTAATCGTTTTCGTAAAATTCTGTATACACCCCATACGGACCCTACATGCCAAGTTTAAGTTTCGTAAGTTTTGTAGTTTGAGTCAATGAGTGGATTTCGGTTATATGTATACCTATTAGAGATGTACCGACTAATCGGGAATACCGACTATTCGGCTATATTTGTCGTCCCCGACTATTTAAAGTTCTGGGTGGCACTGCAATTGTTATGAGCAGGAGTGGCGCTTGCCATCAGGCGAACCACTTGCTCATCTCATCACTCAGATGCAAAAAGAATCAATAGTTCCATACATTTCTTCTTGCATAAAACTTACTTATTTTTATGTTTTGTGTCATTGAATTCCTTTGTTATGATATCGGTATTATTGCCATGGGTGCTGTAAGACTCAGTTTGTTTCAACAGTATGGCCATCTCTGGAGCCGCTTGCACCACGTTATCCCATGATTCGTGGCCTACCATTGACCCAGTTGCCGCAGGTATTTCGCTGAAAACATTTTAATATTTAAAGTCGACACCGGCGACTTGGTCCGCACAAAATAAGGCTGAGGCTACATTTAACCGCAATTTAATGACTGGGGAAGCAAACTAAAAAAAAAGATATGGCTACATTAATCAGCAGCAACCCGGCTACATTACACAAACGCTTCATTCTTAATTTGACAAGGTCTTTCTCAAAATATAGCGATCACATTTTTTGTTTTGTTTTAATTTTTTATCCAATTGAGAGTGAAGAGTTTGTGTAAAATCCGGGTGGCTGCTGATTAAAGTAGCCACATCTTATTTCTTTCTTTAGTTTGCTACCCCAGTCAGCCCATTGCAAATCGCGGCAGGATTCCCCGTATCTAGGGAACCAGGAGCTACGCAGCCTATGGTCCCACAACACCCAGACACGAAACAAATGCTTGCGATTTTTTTGTGCACATACATTTGTCCCGAAGCGGGAATCGAACCCGCAACCTTCATGGTATATAAGATATGAGCAGATCTGTCCAACCATTTCACCGCAGAGGCTGTATGCACGCTATCTGTGATATTGTCGCTAATATGTAGCAAATCGCATCGCCGCCCAATCTAACTTCAGCTTAAGTTTAAGGTTAAGAAAAAGACAACTCGTTTAACGCACTTATTTTCAGGGCCCACGAGGCCTTTTTTTCTTGCTTCATTAAAAACTGTATTTTCAATACCTAAAGTACTCGATTCAGTTCCTGAAACGAAATAAATTCTGAGATTGAGTTTAATTAAAGACTTCAAAAGTCTTTAATTCAATTCTAAATAATATCTTACTAGCAACAGCCCGCGACTTCATAGCTTATGTCACTCGAGGATAGTGTAGCTTTGTACCAGTAAAATAATTTTCATAATCGCACCTCCCACAAACATACTTGACTTCTTTGAATTGTTTAGGTTCCCAAGCTACGTTTATTTCAAAACCGATGGTAACTAACATCAAGAATTCGGGACCCAAAAATATTCCTAAGATACACTGTATGTATAACTTACCACTACTGTTTTCACTAGCTGTAACACCCTCAGTCGATTCTCTTCCGTGAAAAGCTAACGTTAAAGGCTTTTGTTCTAATTTAATTCCATCTACATTCGAAAACTCCGTTGATGATTCAGCGTTTTTGGTTTTCGTTATTGTTAAACTCTTTTCAGTTATAGAACTTACAACTTTTGTTTTTGTTGTAATCATTTCTGTCAATGTTAGGGGATTATCATCATAGTTGTTTTCTGCCCTACAACCGCGAGAAAATGTTTTTAAATGATTAACATTATTAGCATTGATACGTGGATGTATTGGAGTCTTAGTACATATCCCATCCCTTTGACCGGCGGTGGGATAACTGAGGTTTAGGTTAAAAATCAATAGGTATATAAAGAGAGTCGCATTTGTTGATATTTTAGAGGTAATAAGTCTCACTTACCTTGTAGACACGCTCGGTAACTTTGGTTTCCATGGTAAATTAATATGATTCGTACTGAAAAGCGGTTTTACGTTTTTTACCTTGTTACTGTTGTATAAAGACAGATCGGGTGATAAATATACTGTAAAGAAAGCACTCGGATATTAATAATAGGTAATAATTATTGTTAATAATGTATTTTGTTTCGAATGTTTGCACAATCCATAGTGTTAGTATTTTAAAAACTATGTAGGTACTTATGCTGATAAGTTTTAGGATATATAAACTGCGAACCCGGCAGTTTTCCGGTGGTAATGGTTCAGGATTTTAACATTTGCTTGTTGCAATGAAGGTAACGTCAAGTAGGGTGCCTCAACTATTTATGTATTTCGTGTATTTAGTAATAAATTATATTTACTGCTTTGGTTGTGATTAACGTTAGACAATTTCTGCAAAATAATAGAATCAAAATCAGATAGTGTTGTATTGGGTGATAGCATTTCTCTATTGGTCTTAGTTTTGTCAAGTTTTTTCATGAGTTCATCTATGATTTTCCAAGAGTCTTGAGTGTATGTAGGATCTGCTTTTGGCGGTTTTGTTGTAGGAAATGCATATTTTGTAAAACCATTCATTCTTCTAGTGAATATTTGTTTTTGCCTGAAATATAAAGAAAAAATCAGTAGTCTGTAGAGGTATAACTAATATACTTACCTAGATATTTATGCATATTTAACACATGAACGCCACCGTCCATGCCTGTTATTCCTCTCCATCCACGGTTGTCTGGAAGAGATCGCTTTAAGCGATAAGACCGCCCTTTGTGACACTTATATTGTTGAGTTTATTTAAGCTGTTATTTTTTCTGCATTGCAGTGTTACCAATAAAGAGTTATTCATTCATTCATTCATATTGTGTGACTATTATTAAATCTGTAGATTACTTACACATCAATACCTAGCTACTACTAAAAATTTACATTATTTAATTCAGTGTACGTTGAACCTACTTGCCTATGTGATTTCTGTATGCCTATAAATTTATTATATTATATAATGTTTATAATGTTAATTAGAATTGAATATTTTTTTTGAAATGTGAAGTGATTTAAGAACTATTTACATTTGTAACAAAAAATAAACTATTATTAAGATACTAAACTATATACAACTAGACATTTATATACAAGTGGTGCCAAGAACGCTGGCTGTATTCCCGCGTTGTGTGGCTAACGCTAATCTTTGAGTCTTAATCTAACGCTAATCTGACCAGGAATGAGCCAGTCCTCTTGTCACCTGCGGCTTCGACAAGACGTGGGCCAATTTTTTTTTATATAATTCTTTGATGCCCGAATCCCATGGACCATCGGATTCGACTAGGTACTTTGAATTGATTATTATTTAATTTAAATAAATTTAAAATTAATTAATATAATAAAATACACTGTGATCTCACCTATCAAGGTAAACTTGTGCATCCGAAGTTCTATGTTTCTTAAAATTCAACCGTCTGGTAGCTTGATATCTGTGATTGTAACCTTTTCTCCTATTTGGAGTTGGATTTACTTGGGGCATTGTTAATCTAAAAACGTGTACATAAACATATAGCAAGATAGTGTGTATTAAGGAATTGGTAGTATTAAAAATGTTACATACTTAAATAAATTTATTATTTACTTATAATTTCGTTTTATTTTTGTATAGGTATATGTATAAATGCCACCATTAGTATACAAGCGAATTTCAGTAAACTAAAATTTTAAATACCCCCGACATAAAAGTAAAAAACCGCTGAACGATTTTGATAAAACATGTCTAAGAACCACTGCTAGAAATACTGATTTCAAATTATAAAAAAACCGCATCCAAATCGGTTCACCCATTTAAGGGCTACGATGCCACAGACAGACAAACTTATACACATAGTGGTCAAACTTATAACACCCCTCCATTTTGCGTCGGGGGATAAAAACGGTCCATAATGTGAACGGTCAATAGGTATGTTATTCAAAGGAGACTAACCTCAAGTCCGGCGTGAATTTCTCTACTATGTCTAGTTCGTATTTAGGTGCTTCATCGTCGCCACTCCGAACACGGCCCGACACTGGCTGCTTAACCATATGGAACTGGACCAGTGGGAGTATGCTTCTGTCATACGGGACTCCAAAACTGCATCATGTAATGGATGCAATAAGTTTTTTTTAACTGACGAGACAAGCAGGTCGTTCCCCACGCCTGCCCATAGCAATTGCTGTGCCACTCAGAACTTTTAATACCATAAAAAACACTGCGTAGCACTGCATTGCGCTCATCACCCCGAGATATCATATATTAAGTCTCATATGCCCAGTAATTTTGCTGGCTACAATGCCCTTCAAACCGGAACATAGTAATGCTTGCTGGAATGTAAAGGGCTGGTCGGCTCATAACATGGTTGGATTTCCGCTACGGAAAACAGTGCTAGCATTTGTTTCGTGACTTACGGCCGGTTTCTGAATTGAGAATTCGAAGTTGAGTTTTTCTTAAAGGCTGCTTAACTACTACTAACGGCCGGTTTCTGAATTGAGAATTCGAAGTTGAATTTTTCTTAAAGGCTGCTTAACTACTACTTAAGGCATTTTCTGTTTCTGATTAGATGTTAAGTATAGTTTGAGCATTTGAGGTTGAGATTTGCTCAAATTTGACAGTTCGGATCTTAAGTTCATGCTCATCTTATGATCAGCGCCATAATTGCGTTTCAGAACTCGTTGACAGTGCTCAAACTAGTCTCAAAGCATAATTGAGTAACATACATTTAAGTAAAAGCGTTCGGCTACTCAAACCTTACTGAACCTTGTGATTTGTTTATTTTATTAAAAATACACAAACTTTTTGTGAATAACCTACTAGCTTTTGTGTCCGCGGTCTTCGGGTTTATTGTTTTTTTCAATGTCTAGTGACAACAATACCCATGGTCTTAGGTATCTCATGACACTATTTCTAAATCCTGCCACTCCAGCACAAGAAGCCTATAATATTAGAGCCCAGATATCAACCAGAAACACTGTAGAGAGATGTTTTGGAGTTCTCCGGAGATTAGCAGCTAAAATTAGACAGGGTGTCAAAGGTGATGCGTGGTACAACATAATATGGCCCTTGATTTTGATGATCATATTGCTAAAACGTTGTACTTATTGAAGTACCTAAATGAAGTTCAACCTTTACCCCAGGCCCAAAATACTGTGAGATCAGCACTAGTATATAGAAAGTTATATCGCAAATCATTAGCAAGTACTCCCTATGTATTTCCTGTGTTATTTAATGGGAGTATGTAGGTACTACGTAAATAAATCGTTTTATAATAGTAATGAGTATGTTGTTTTATTTCAATAATTAGGTTAAACAGGTAGGTATTAAGGTTAGGTAGGTATATCTGCATCTCTTGACCCAGTTGCGCCTTAGTATTGCTTTCTTATAGCCATTTGGACTTCTTTTTTTTCTTTTGTAGGTAGAATGCTCCTGTCATATTGCAGTCTACCACACCTTTGAATCTGTAGGCAAAACAATATATTTCATAAGTTATTATTATTAGGAGCCTGTTTTGTCCCACTGCAGGGCAAAGGCCTCCCTACCCTCCCTCCATTTATCTCTATCCATTGCCACGATAGAACAATCTTTAAGGTGTGAGTCTAGCTCATCGCGCCATCTCCTTTTTGGTCTGCCGCGAAGTCGTTTGCAATCGTGTGGGGTCCACTGAGTAGTGGTTTTGGCCCAGAGATCATCCGACATGCGGCAGACATGTCCAGCCCAGTCCCATTATGGTGTTTCTTATACGGTCAGTTCGCTTTACGCCAAGAATACTGCGCTCCATAGCTCGCTGGCAGACCTTAAGGTCGGACCTCTGATGATTTGTCAAAGACCCAGTTTGCGCACCGTAAGTAAGGATGGGAAGAATGCACATGTCCATGAGTCTGTGCTTAAGGGACCTAGGGAGAATTCCCTTCATGAGGGAAATGTAAATTTCATAAGTAATTATTATAAAAATGCTAAACGTCGAAGGATTAGGTGCATACTTACTTTGTTACGATACGATGGTTTCTTCCTCTTCGTTTGTGAAATTGGGAGAATATCCTGTCCTTTTAAATTTTTTGTAGCTGATTTTATTAATAAGAAATACTAATTAATAAAATACAAAACTTTACATAAAGAAAAATTCGAATCAAACTGAAATGACATTTTGACAACATACTTAAATGACGTTTTGACATATGATATGCGTTTCATTTTCTACGATCGCGTTAAAATAATGACAAAATCCTTCAATATCGGTGTTTATCGGTTTTTGTACGTGTAACAGACCGCAAAACATTGTTTGACATCTTTAAAAATGAATTGAGATATACTTAACTAAGTGGGGTTTGAGAAAATCTAATTCCATCAAGTGAAACGTATAAAACTTAACTCTCTCTCAACTATTTGAGCAAAACTTAGCAGAGTTTTTCTAGAATGCTCAATTCGGAAACCGGCCCTTAAGGCATTTTCTGTTTCTGATTAGATGTTAAGTATAGTTTGAGCATTTGAGGTTGAGATTTGCTCAAATTTGACAGTTCGGGTCTTAAGTTCATGCTCATCTTATGATCAGCGCCATAATTGCGTTTCAGAACTCGTTAACAGTGCTCAAACTAGTCTCAAAGCATAATTGAGTAACATACATTTAAGTAAAGGCGTTCGGCTACTCAAACCTTACTGAACCTTGTGATTTGTTTATTTTATTAAAAATACACAAACTTTTTGTGAATAACCTACTAGCTTTTGTGTCCGCGGTCTTCGGGTTTATTGTTTTGTACAATGTCTAGTGACAACAATACCCATGGTCTTAGGTATCTCATGACACTATTTCTAAATCCTGCTACTCCAGCACAAGAAGCCTATAATATTAGAGCCCAGATATCAACCAGGAACACTGTAGAGAGATGTTTTGGAGTTCTCCGGAGATTAGCAGCTAAAATTAGACAGGGTGTCAAAGGTGATGCGTGGTACATCATAATATGGCCCTTGATTTTGATGATCATATTGCTAAAACGTTGTACTTATTGAAGTACCTAAATGAAGTTCAACCTTTACCCCAGGCCCAAAATACTGTGAGATCAGCACTATTATATAGAAAGTTATATCGCAAATCATTAGCACGTACTCCCTATGTATTTCCTGTGTTATTTAATGGGAGTATGTAGGTACTACGTAAATAAATCGTTTTATAATAGTAATGAGTATGTTGTTTTATTTCAATAATTAGGTTAAACAGGTAGGTATTAAAGTTAGGTAGGTATATCTGCATCTCTTGACCCAGTTGCGCCTTAGTATTGCTTTCTTATAGCCATTTGGACTTCTTTTTTCTTTTATAGGTAGAATGCTCCCGTCATATTGCAGTCTACCACACCTTTGAATCTGTAGGCAAAACAATATATTTCATAAGTTATTATTATTAGGAGCCTGTTTTGTCCCACTGCAGGGCAAAGGCCTCCCTACCCTCCCTCCATTTATCTCTATCCATTGCCACGATAGAACAATCTTTAAGGTGTGAGTCTAGCTCATCGCGCCATCTCCTTTTTGGTCTGCCGCGAAGTCGTTTGCAATCGTGTGGGGTCCACTGAGTAGTGGTTTTGGCCCAGAGATCATCCGACATGCGGCAGACATGTCCAGCCCAGTCCCATTATGGTGTTTCTTATACGGTCAGTTCGCTTTACACCAAGAATACTGCGCTCCATAGCTCGCTGGCAGACCTCAAGGTCGGACCTCTGATGATTTGTCAAAGACCCAGTTTGCGCACCGTAAGTGAGGATGGGAAGAATGCACATGTCCATGAGTCTGTGCTTAAGGGACCTAGGGAGAATTCCCTTCATGAGGGAAATGTAAATTTCATAAGTAATTATTATAAAAATGCTAAACGTCGAAGGATTAGGTGCATACTTACTTTGTTACGATACGATGGTTTCTTCCTCTTCGTTTGTGAAATTGGGAGAATATCCTGTCCTTTTAAATTTTTTGTAGCTGATTTTATTAATAAGAAATACTAATTAATAAAATACAAAACTTTACATAAAGAAAAATTCGAATCAAACTGAAATGACATTTTGACAACATACTTAAATGACGTTTTGACATATGATATGCGTTTCATTTTCTACGATCGCGTTAAAATAATGACAAAATCCTTCAATATCGGCGTTTATCGGTTTTTGTACGTGTAACAGAACGCAAAACATTGTTTGACATCTTTAAAAATGAATTGAGATATACTTAACTAAGTGGGGTTTGAGAAAATCTAATTCCATCAAGTGAAACGTATAAAACTTAACTCTCTCTCAACTATTTGAGCAAAACTTAGCAGAGTTTTTCTAGAATGCTCAATTCGGAAACCGGCCCTGAGTGTTCAGGGATCTTAGAGACCAGGATGTTGTGTTTACCTGTATGTGTTGCTATGGCCTGTTTAAATAAAATTAAAATAATTGTTGTTATTCTATGTCTGCGGATTTTTAAGAAAGGATATAGCTTTGAAACCTAAAGACATTTACATAGGAGTGACGTCATTGGCCCTGTCGAAAACCCCCTCGAAGTCGAAGGGCTCTGTCGGGGGAACCTCGCCCCTTGGCAACATTTGAATCGAAACGTTCAGTAGCGGCAACTCCACCTCTACGTAATCACCAGTTCGATGAGGACTTGATTCAGTAGATGTTATCTCTGTTGTTTCTTCGTCTTCGTCTGCATCTTCTTCTTCAATTTCTTCTACTGTCGTACTGAAAGCGAAATAGCGTTTATTTTGAATTAGAAATTTAGATCATCAGTTATACTTACGTGACATGTGAGTAGGTATTTTTATTATACAATTGGTTTTAGTAAGTATACTACATGTTGTTATGCTAGTTCTACTAGTTTTTTGCTGTAAGCTATAGGTAGGTATACGAGTAGAACACATAGAACAGAAAATAATTCTTTATTAGCCTTATAACATTGTTCCTTACACTTGGCAATTATTTATTTATTTATTTATTATTTATTTATTTATTATTAATTGCATTCATGTACATATATTTATCATATAGGTCTTAAATTACATCTTATGTTGGTACATGAGCCCTGTAAGGGCGTTTGCAAGTCAGTGAAAACGCCCTTACTTACTTATTACTTGCCCTAACTTGTAATTAAAATTTACATTCTGGCATTATGAATCAAAACATTAAGAATTATACTCGTATATGACTAAGAGTATAACAAAGTTAAGCAAACATAATAAAATGCCATATGAAAAAAAGACAATTTTAAATATAACACATCGAAAATAAGATTATCAATAACAATAATAATTAGTCCGTCCTATGTAGTATCCTAGACATTTTAAAATAATGTTTTGAATGGTGGTTAGGTATACCCCGCCCATGCAGGTAAATTCATTTTTAATTTGATAGTAAACGTATGCAATACATTACACAGAGCAGGCTTCTTAGAAGTTAAATGTAATGCAATCGCTACCAATAAATTTCAATCGGTTGTGCGTCGTTCGATCTTACCACGGCATTCGAACCCGAAAGAAACAGGCTCCGCCTCATTACTCTGAGGGCTCCGCGCTGCGGCGACTTACAAAAATGGCCAAGTGCATGTCAAGACACGCATAATGTAGGGTTCCGTAGCCACTGCTTTTTATGGTATAACCAGAAAGAAGACTACTTGGAAAGCATATTTTGTTAGTGTTTCTTTGTTGTTGGGTCAATGACCTTTGAACTAGAAAGTCTTTAATAAACTTCAGATTTCTGTCTATAACTCAAAAAGTTCAAATCACACAATGTTAGAAATAATTTAAACATGGTCTATCAGCGTGGGAAACCACACGTTTCTATGTGAAGTACTTAGTTTAGAAAACCAGGTGCTGGGGACACATTGTTAGCGACTTTGGCAGAGTATATCTCGCAAACGGTATACGACTACGATTATAACTGTAAAAGGTTTGAGTCTGTAAATAATTAGGATAGACAGAATGACGGACCGACAGAACGATATTAGGTATACGTACCGGTACCTTCTTGGACTACGGAACCCAAAAAAAATTTACTTAAGGTTGTGTCATAGAATGAATAGGTATCTTCTAAATCTACGTGTTCCATCTTCGGCCAAATCCTTGCTTAACATCTGGCTAAAATGGTGTGAAAAGTAGATTCCTCGTTTATAAATAGAATATTTATAACCTCGTTTTCGTGGTAGTTTGAGTAGCACGCGAAGTCTTCAACGTATAAACCTGGGGTTGCATCGATTCCCGTCTCATCACAGAGTCTGGCAGCGGGCCCCAGTACCCGCCAAAGGTCTCTCCCATCTCATAGACCATCAACTGCTCACTCTCCTTAGAACAGGACTTCTGGAGCTCGGCTTCTGCTAGCTCGACCATCATGACCATGTTACTGCCGGACTCTGTCCTGCAAAAACGGCTATTCTGCTATTACGTAAGTATTAGGTATCATAGTTCTTTTTCAGGGCTATTATAATATCATAGTGAATACGTGGCTATAATTTTTTTTTAGTTTAAGGAACCTCATGACAATGTTATTACTATCTGTAGATGCAAATTACCTAACCCTAACAAAAGAGTTCAACGGGTTCCCATATTTCAACAAGCGATAAATAACTATGTTACAACACGTTATGATTGTAAAATAATTTAAGAGATAAAAAATACTTGAAGTTAGACTAAACTTCTTAAATTTGCAAATTTTTCAGTGGGAAGAATGAAGTATCAATTATATTCTATCTAGGAACTTGTAGGTACTTACTATTAAATATTCTGTGCTAGAGCTAGCAAACTCCTACAAACCAGCGTATTCCTTAACTATGAATACACTGGGAAGGTCGTAAGATACAGCATAGATAATATAATAGTATGGTACAGGTAAATCCGTCAAATTACAAAAGACAATAAGTTTAGACCTGACACTTATAAAGCAGCTATAGGGAAGCTCTAAACGTGAAATCTGCAGGATCCTCGCGTTGGCTTCCACCACCTGTCGCCCTAGGAATATGGAAGGCACCACGCGACGCCTGCAGTGCTCCGACAGGTCTTTCTGGTAGATAAGCTTCGGTAACATGTCTGTTGACCCATCGCGCGGCATTACGATCAATATAAGGTTCACAAGTATTTTTAAAAGATTCATACTTGAAATAAAGTCATGGCCTTATAGTTTTAAGCAACAAAAGTATAATTAGGTATGTACTCTCATACATTAGTCATACGCTACGTAGATTGGGGTACCTTATCTATCTGTTTTAACCTTTTTAGAGACTTTATCTACTAAACATCTTGCTTTTTCTACTAAACATCTCATGCATAATTAAAGTGGTAAAAATAACACTGGCAAATGCAAAAGAGTGCGACGCCAAAACCTCGAACGAGGAAAAAAAAACAAAGGTAAAAGTCAACTTCTGAAAAGCGAACGCCACCGTTGTCAGGGTCTGCGTCAAAGACGTTTTCTGTTTCCATTAGATAATATCCTAGATAAAAATTTGGATAATATAAAGCTTTTGAGTAGGTAATTAAGTAACGACATTTTCTCAGAGATCTTGAAAGACTTACGTGTCCCGTAGAGGTACTTAGCCTAACAGTACAAATTTTGTTTTTAATGAGTTCCTATGTCGTCCTGTCTCTACTTAATTTACAAGAAAAAAGTTGCAAATGGTTGAACCTTACCGACAAAGTTTTACAATTGTGTGCTCACGTGAACCAATTCAAAATAAAAAAAGATCTAATTAATGAATAAATATGTCGGCGTGATGCCAGAAGGTTTATGAAGCAGGGCCGACTATACGGGTCGCGTGACCCGCACGGTCGTCAACCATATCAAAGCTTTTTATGAAGCTTAGTTTAAAGAGGGAGAAAAATGAACGCAAATATATCTACCTAGTTTGTTTAATGTACCCTTCCCTGTCCCTATAACTTTGCTCTGTCGTGGTCGGTTCCGTAGGTATAACGCACAACCTATAAAAATGTACCTCTCGAACCTAACGAGTCATAGGCAAATAAATACCTACAGGGTGAAAATTTGAGGTGGGAACACAAAAAGGAAGCTACATAGGTAGCGTTCAGGCTAGAGCTACGAAAACGTTTTGAGGAGACCAACCATATTTTAAAATAGATTTTGTAAAAACAAACTAAGTAGGTAGTTTCCTTCCTTCTCCTCGAGTCGTATTCCCAGTGTCTGAGAGTCGTGACTCGACACCACAATCGATCCGCTTCCTTGTTAAAATTAAAAGACCTAGGTACTGTATGAGACTAATTAGCGTCCGAAATCGCAAGAGCTTATCCCATACTGAGTGCCAAATACATAGTTCACTACCTAGTTCGAAGTTTAAACAATTTTTTTAGGTGTAACAACCAAATCTCATGTTTCCTTTTTGTGTCAATCGATCCGGTTCCTTTAAATCGAAGTAACCTACCTACTCTATCAATGATGAGTGATTGTGACTCTGTAGGTATAGTAGTTACTGCTATAACTTTTCCAACTCACCGACCCAACCTATTCAACCACTACGCCAAAGGATTTTATATGGAACAAGTACTGGCCTCTGTTGGACATATGTGCAAGCGGCAAGCACGTCTTTGATGTAGGTATATGGCATTACATTTGGTTCATGATATATAGTAAAAGATTCACCAATAAAGAATTATGGCTTTATTTAGCTCAAAACACAAATTAGAAATACATCTGATGTATAAATGACATTAATACAATTTTTATCTAGGAAATCATTGAGGTCTTACACTATAGAGGGATAATTACGAAGTTTTCCGACCTAAAAAAGGATAGCGCTATACAACAGGCTCTTATAAAGAACGAGGTAGAACTATTATCATATTGTTTCTATCGCGTAACCCATTTTCTTAACATTGGCCATGACATGTTAAGTCAAAATAGTGGCCCGGCAGGGTCGGCTTGTGGTTTTTTAATTTGTGTTGTGGTATTTTTTATTATTTTTAAGTGAATCATTGTGAATGTGTACTAGAAACAATTTAGAATTAAATGTGAAAAAATATTCGGGTGTTCCATTCATGGTGAAGTGAAAATTGTACTGAAAGATTAAGTTTTCAAACGTTTGTGTTTTTCTTGTGTTTATTGATGTTTTTCGGTAACTATAATTTATGTGGATGTAACTATACATCGGGTTCGACAATTAGAACCTGCATTTGGCTTGATATATTCAGTTTTCGGTGTTATTTTGTTAAACAACATTGACCAGTTTCGTGTGTCAGTGTGGCCATCGTATAAACATTTCAGTTCCCATTACGTCGGGTAACAAATTGCATATTTGTGTAAAATGTTAAATGTATTAAAATTGTGCATTCTTCAACCATTTAATTAAGATATAGGTAATAAAAGTAGTTAATGATTATAGTTTTTATTTAGTGTAAGACCTCAATGTAGGAAATATAGAACAAAATAGTACAGAGTACAGAGGTTTCTATCTACAGAGGTAATCGTTGTAAGGAGTTTTACACTACAGTTTATAAATATTATCTTATTAGTAACAACTTATTATAGATAAACTCTTAAAAATGTAATAATTTATTGGGAACTTTATCATTATAATATTATTTAATGTCTCCCAGTCTCCCTGAGGCTTCGAGTCTGGATACTTTATCTGAGCCCTGAGGTTTTCACAAAAATCTATACATTTAACATTTTTTGTTAATAGCAACCAACATAACAATCAGCGAAACAGCTGGGACTTTTTGGCGGGAAGTGAAAAGTGATACAGTTCGATTTTGTTTTATTTTTCAAACAAAAGTTATTTCGAGTGATCATGTGTAATATCGGTGGAATATTAACCATTATGTGTTCGTAAACGTGCACGAGTGCAGGCAAATGAAACAAAATAGAGAAAACATTGCTTTTTATGTTCTCCCAAAAAGTCCATGGAAAGCTTGAATAAAGTTCCACCACTTTGTTGAAGCACTAGGAGTTACATTGATTTTGACTACAATACGAAAGAAATCATTGTAATGCTTTGTTGTAATGTTTTCAAACTATGAAAAAAAACTACGTAAAACAAGGTGGTATGGTCCTAAAGACTTTAGCCTGCCCAAACTAGCGAATTTAAAAAAACGCGAAACAGCTGTTAATTTTGACAGATTGTCACCGATCAGCTGAACTGAAAATACGATACGAAGGGAATTGATAATTTTCGTTGCCTGTCCATTACGTAAAAAAGAATTAGGAAATATGGCTTTAACCGATTATATGGCGTCGCTATCTCAAAACCCTTACTTTGGAGCTGGTTTCGGCTTATTTGGTGTCGGAGCCGGAGCGGCAATACTACGGAAAAGTTTTCAAACTGGTATGGTGCTTTTCCGAAGACACTGTATGATCACTCTTGAAGTTCCTTGCCGGGATAAGTCATACCAGTGGTTGCTGCAATGGATCACGCAGAAAGGGGCAAAACAAACGCAGCATTTAAGTGTGGAAACGTCCTTTCTACAAAGAGATACCGGCCAAATAAAAACGAAATATGATTTTATACCCAGTGTTGGGCAACATTTTTTCAGGTTAGCTAGCTTTATCATTAACAGCACTCAAGCGTCCTATGAACACCAGATTATCTATAGATGTTGGAAAAAATTACAGGTGACAAGCTCTAAAACCCTTCCGGCCAGGGTCATTTTAAATTAATTAGATGTACTTAAATTACTAACAATTACGAATAATACAATTATAGATATCATGGAGCATGGATAAAGGTAGATCGTACGAGAGAACAACAAACTCTAGATTTACATTTGGGAATTCCATGGGAAACTGTCACTTTCACATCTTTCGGAAGCAATAAACAACTTTATTATGATATACTCGAAGAAGGTAATGACTTAGATTATTTGTACTTTATAGATATAATGGGGCATGGATTAAAGTAGACCGAGTAAGAGAACAACACACACTAGATTTACACATGGGAGTTCCTTGGGAGACTGTCACTCTAACTTCATTTGGGCGCAACAGGCAACTTTATTATGATATTCTTGAAGAAGGTAGGTAACACTTTATTTATTTAATTTTAGGAAGACTATCGCCTATTTACATCATTATAGGCACTTAACTATATAATACTAAAACCTTTTAAAAGTCTCCACTGCACTTATCATATTTTTGCCTTTATGTAATAGATTTTTGTTTCTAATGATAAAAATAACGTCTCTCCAAACTGCGGACTGCAATATAATTGATGATGCAAATCGCATTTTGATGGAATGTGTCCGGATCTAAGAATTTAGAAATAAATTTTGTTTTAAGCTACAGCAACTACGAGGTTTTTACTGCATTCTAGCTAAGCGAGAGGCTCAGCTACAGCCAGAATGCTGTACAAATGAAGTAAGAGATGTTAGATTTAGTCTTAATTATAAGTAGAAAACATATTAATTTATTAACGCCATCGTGGCAAATGTGTTGTAATCAAAAGCTCTAAATTTGCATTAAAAAAAAAAATTGGTGCTCATATAAATTTTTAATAAATTGGTCTTGAATAACTTGGTTACTAGATGGTAGAAGACCTCTAAAAAATATCTAACTTTTTCTCTCTAATATATTTCAGCAAGGACAATGGCTTTAAAACAACATGAAGGTATGACAGTAATGTACACAGCAATGGGGTCAGAATGGCGGCCATTTGGACACCCTCGGAAAAGACGACCACTGCACAGTGTAGTGCTCAAAGCAGGCTTGACAGACCGTATTGTGGCAGACTGCTTAGACTTTATCAACAACCCACAATGGTATACAGATAGAGGCATCCCATATAGAAGAGGTATGTAATTCTTATTGTTTTATAAGTCACTCAATATTTGAGTACATTTTTTTTATGAAATTGTTTGATGAGACCAGCCATTCGTTTGCCTGATGGTAAGCGCCATGCCTGCCCATAACGATTGCAGTGCCACCCAGAACATATATCATAAAAACTACTGCTGAGCACTGCATTGCGCTCGTCACTCTGAGACATCAGATGTTAAGATGTCAGATGTCATACGTGCAATTGAGTTCTATGTAAAAATAATAAATGTAAATTATACAAATCTTTCTTTTAAGGATACTTATTGTATGGACCTCCTGGATGTGGCAAATCATCCTTTATAATGGCACTGGCTGGAGAATTGGAGTACAATATTTGTGTTCTGAACTTATCTGAGAGAGGTCTTACTGATGACAGGCTAAACCATCTGCTCAGGTGTGTAGCTACTTCTAATGTTTCTGAAATAGTAATTTCATAAGTAACTTCCACCAGGTAATAAATGATAAGCAAAATATGAATTCTCAAAATCGTAAGTAATTTTTTTTATATATTAACGTAACGACACAAGTGAGGCCGTGCGCCTGATGGTAAGCCACGCCTGTAGTTACAGTGCCCCCTAGAACCTTGAAATGTGCATTGCACTGCACTTCATCAGCCTGAAAAAAGTGACATTAGGAGACTTAAGAGCTGTCTCATGATGAGCATAGTTCTGGAGAAGTTTTATATCAGGCGAACGACCTGCTCGTCTTGATATTCAGTTACATAGAAAAATATTGCTCAATAATTTCGCTAGCGACATTGCTATATTCAAACCTAAACATAGTGCCTAATCACAGACAGCTAAATTATTATTTAGATTTTTGTGTTGTTTGATGCGACGCTCTCTACGCCGAGGTCAGCTTGATCCCACCTCGGCGTGCACTTTCTCGTATGTGTAGACGTCTTTGGCTCTCAAAATGATATAATTCGTACCATACTTAATTTCGAACTTCTAATTCACAGTGTCGCGCCTCAGCAGTCGATTATATTGCTCGAAGACATCGACGCAGCGTTTGCCTCTCGTGAGGAAACCTCCTCTCAAAAGGCAGCATACGAAGGCCTAAACCGGGTAACGTTCAGCGGATTGCTAAACTGCCTCGATGGCGTCGCGTCGACTGAAGCACGCATTGTATTTATGACCACGAACTATTTGGAAAGGTAAGGCATATACTACGGCATAGGAGTATTGGGCTTCTGCTGCAGTTACAGTATAGTTAATGAGACAAGCAAAGTCGTTCGCCTGTTGGTAATCGCCACGCTTTCCCATAAAATAAAATTCGATTGCAGGGCACCCAAAACTTTTTAAACCATGCAAATTACAGCGTAGCACTACATTGCGCTCATCACCCCGAGACATCAAATATTAAGTCTACCTACCTATCTAGTCTACTCTAAAATACACACTCCTACTTAATTACTTAACTTTCAGATTAGACCCAGCTTTGATAAGGCCAGGACGAGTAGACATGAAAGAATTTGTTGGACACTGTGACCAAGAACAAGTGGAACTTATGTTTCTACGATTTTATAAAGGAGATAAGGCTGCTGATCACGCAAAGAAATTCGCTCAACAGTAAGTCCGCATTTAGGCTAGAGAGGTACCTTTTAAATTCTGAGATAACATCCAGTTAGTTTTGTAAGGAAGCCGATGAATATCGGGTGCATTACCTACACTTACAGCAAGTTTAAAAAGATATAGGTAATGATAATGATAACCACATCAAATCTGACTTACGTATTTCTTTCCTAGGGTACTCGAGAAGAAGAAGGTCGTCAGCCCCGCACAAATACAAGGATACTTCATGTTCCACAAACACTCAGCCCCAGAGGAAGTGTTATTAGATGTTGAAACAATTTGGACTCTTGGTTAACCAATTACGTACCTATATTTCAAAATAAACGACACATTTTAATGTAGTAATGAAAACTTATTTATTATATTTCCAACAGTTACACCAATGGTGAATGGCGTTTTACAAAATTCACATGTATATTATGTACCTACATGCATCACTTAATCATCTTCTTAATTATATATACAACAACAAAACGAACCATGGATGCAATAACAGAACTATCGTGGCAATGTATATTTTGGGGTAGAATAGATGTAACAAATATTAATGGATAAGTAGTAAGTTCTTATACCTGTCACCGTAAAATTGTAAATACCGTTAGATTATAATCTATCTCGCGAGATTATAAAACGTCGAAAGATTGTGAACTTATTGAAGTGAAACTGTTAATCATAAACATATATGAATATAATATACATGTTCGCGGCGTTGGGGTAGCCCAAGGGCCACCCCCGCCGCACCCTGACCTACCAATGGTTGCCTTTAAACGTTTGATTGTAAGCTGTATGTTACGGTTGACAGTCTTTCGACAGTTTATAATCTCGCGAGATAGATTATAATCTAACGGTATGAACAATTTTAATGTGATATACCCTCTTAATAAATAACAACATAGTAACATGTATAGGTTGAGGATATAATTCTTAAAATAAAAAAGGAAAAGTAAGTAACAGATACAAGAAAACTATCTTCAATATTTTACTTCATAACAACTTATACTGTGGTGTAATAAAATCATATAAGTCTATCCAAGGACGTACCTATAGCTTTCAAAAGGGGTATTTCCCCACTTCCCGTAAATAAAAACCTAGGAGCGTATTGACAAGGCCAGATATCTATCAGGAATTATAAAAATCACAAAGCGAGAACCAGTTTTACAATTATTTGGGAAGTGTGACCAAATTTTACCCCCATAAACGTACATGGGTATATCTACAGTATCCTTATAAGCTCTATGTTCAGATCTGAATATCCATAATACATATTTTTTTTATATTAATTGCGGAGGAGTTTCTTTGCAATGTGACTATTTGTGACATCAAACATTAATGACAGGCGCTCGTGTAAATAGGGGATCGGACAGTAATCGAGAAAAAAATCCAAAATGTAGTTAGAACTAATGTTCGTCGAACCAGAAAGATCATTCAATCAATATTTATTATTTGTGAAATAATAATGATTTATATTTTTAAGTCAATAAATAAAATCTAATAATTCTGACATTTTTAATCTGTTCTTCATCTCAAACGAAACAACAATCACAGCGCATGACGTCATTTGTAGGCAAATGCCGTGAGTCAAGCTTGTGTTTATTTGTACAAAGTTAAAGGTACAAGGTAAGTATTGAATCCATAGGCTCCCGAACTAGTCGAACTGTGTTTCAGGAGCCAGTGGCTTCTCCCAGTTTGTTAGGATATATTTACAATATGTCTTCTATATTCACATGCAAGATATATCTAATTAGAAATTTATTTTACGTTTTTGCTTTTCATAAAATGTATATTTGCTAATTTTTCGTTCCATTACCACAATATCGTCCCCAAACTTCACAATACGTATTTAAATCTCTTTGCAAGTTTTATTTCAAAGAGATTGTCGTTTTCTACCTACATATGACGTCACAAATTTTGAGGTGACCTTTTGCGCGGCAATATTTGAAACATAATATTTAAACATAGTTTTTGGTACTTTTAGAGTGTTATTTAGTTAAAATAGTATTTTTCATGGCTATACATATTAATTGTAGTTAATATAAAACACTTTCTGAAAAGTTGCCTGACCCCCTATTAAGATATATTGGCCACTCGGCTGGAAGCCCCTTGAGGTCATTTGGAAAAGAAAACTGTTTATTTTTAAGCTTATTAGCTCCCGGTGTTTTTTATACAAGCTTTTATTTAACTTGCAATGTATGTATGTATGTAACTATGTTTGTTCGGGTGGAATCTTGCAAGTTGAATCAGAACCACTTCCTCTTGTCGTAAGTCCGATGACAATGCAATATTATGGTGACAGCCAGCTGATCTGATGTTGTAGACGGAAGGTCGGCAATAGAACTCCTTGATGGATAATTGTAAACTACTAGTGTTTGGGCTCATTTAAACTGAGCGCTCGCGATTCCGATTACGAATTTGTTTTGAAATAGTACATTGTTCACCGAGAGGAGAAAGTGACCGATTACCGTCGAGGGTGTCGTTTGAAGCCCGAGCCGTAGGCGAGGGCTTTAAAACACCCGAGATCGGGAATCGCACTTTCTCTCGAGTGATACATAGTGCTTTATACTACACCTACGAGGAAAATAAAAAACTAAATCTTTATTAATTGAAATTTATATTGAAATTGTTGCAGTTAGTGAAGCTTAATGTAACACTTTTTCCATTAATGTTTGTTTGAGATGCGATGTTCTTTTTTCAAATTGTTTGACACCATCCAACACACAGCTAGTGGCCAGTGTCATTTTGCGAACTTGGAGATAAAAACTCACTGTAAAAACTTTTTGGCTTTTGATATTTAGGTTACCAGCGCATAGTCTTACCCAAAATTAAAAAAGAAAAACCACGTAAGAAATGGATTTTCATACACTTTTCTCTCCCGCTCAGATGCGTTTTCTCGCCGCATATTTGTTCGATATGCAATGACGTACTTTCTACCGTAAATTTGATAAAGTATCAAGGTACTTTCCGAGCAGGTGTAGTATAAAATATATTTTTCAACGAAATCTTTTATTTTTCGGACGAAGTGGTTTATAGATATAGGTATGAACGCAGGAATGTCTCGAATCGAGTCCTATAATTATCTTGCAGCGAACTGAATCCCGTTCCCATTTCTAAACCTAACCTGCATTGAAAGAAATAAAGAGGAATGGATTTAGGCTCTCGACGGGTTTCTAAGTAATTAATAACAAATCACCTTATACTCTCCGAGTAAATAAAATATCAAGGTACTTATAAATACTATAACGTATTTATAAAAGTGTTATAGACTTCAATAAGCACAAAAAACTATTCGTAAACTCATACACTTCTTGGCCGAGTTTTTGTGCATTATTTAACAATTTAGCCACTACTTCACCTTTGTAAATTTTAAGTACCTCCCACTGCCAATTAGGGGATATTTTCGAAATGTTGATGTTTTCCTGGTTACGGTCTTTTATTTTTAAACAAAAAACATTTTTAGAACAAAACAGTCCCAGGCACAGTATCACGGGTTGGTTATTGGTTTCTTGCTTATATAACACTTTGAATTTAATAAGACAATGAAAATCTTTTGATAATGTTATGTCAGTATCTAATAGTATAATGTTATGTAGCTGCAGCAATTTCTGAAAGTATTGGAAAGGTGAGTTGGTTCTCGTATTGGGCAACTCTATAGTATTTAAAACCATGAAATCATTGTTCCATGTTGGATCTGGGGTTACTAATCCAATATTTGTGTTTTGTGTCTGAGTGGTGTTTTGTAACTGTGTTATCGTGGATGTATGAGAAATTTGTTGGCATGGACTAAAAATAGTTTGTACTCGAGTAGGCTCTTTCATTCGGTTTAATGTCTCAACAGACATAAGCTCCGATACAGGTTTTACCTTAATTCTGGGTGCATCTGGCTTATGATCGTCATTTTTAGTTTCTGGCCTGTCGTTAGGAGCGTTGTTATTATCTTGAATCGGGAAAGCTAAAGAAGTCGTAGATGTTATGATAGGCATGCAGAACTCATTCTCTTGTGCAGTTATTTCTATGTTAGGCGGGTCCGGCTTTATAACAATGAATTTTGATGCCTTCGTTTCATTAGTAATCGGTTTCTTTGGAAGTTGTTTTGGATTAGCAACAGGGTTAGCGTTAAGAAGTTTTTTTGTGTCATATCCATTACAATTCGGGTCGGCAATCAACACTGCACTATCTACCATTCCTACTTTTGGATCACTATGAATTACATTAGTCCCTTCGCTGGGTTGTCTTTGTGAAGCTACTACAGAGCTTTTACTTGAGCTCGATGCTGCACCAAATAGTTGTACTTTAGTTTGGTTTGAAGTATCTGCCCACCCCGATTCGTAATTGTCATTTTCTCCAATATTCCTCGATCTTGCCATTATTCTAACGAAATCCGATTCTTGATTCACATAATACATAATAGATCGGGGGAACCATATAACATCCGCATTTTTATGTTCAATAAATCGCAACAAGGGAGTGCAATTGATGGCTTTCTTCTTATTGATTATTTTTCGTCCGATACTTAGTATTTTGCGTTTTAATTGCGTGGCTACGTCGGAAGGATGCTTCGTAGATTTAGTTATGAAATTATTGTGACTATGCTTTTTCGTATATTTATTTTCGGAATTACAGATTATACTATGCACCTCCTCTTTATTTACTGTCAGATCTTCATTATTAATATCGGATATTTGTTTTTCAGTGTTTGATGTCATTTTATTTTTAATGTTTTCTGTTTCACTCTCATCTGATGAATCGTCAATATTAATGCAGTCACCTGACTCCACGGGTGTATGAACTTTTAGAGCGCTTCTAGATTCTTTATCATAATCAGATAAATTTGACTTATTTTCTGCATCAAGCACAACTGTGTCATTTGAACTCCTAGAAAAAAGGCGTTTAGTTCTTTTACGGCTCACAACAATTTCTTCATCTGTTGAATCTGAACTTTTGTGACTTATGCTTTTCAGTCTCTTTTTAGACTTAAAATTTCGCGCTTTGTTATTACGCGGAGCTTCGTCGTGTCTACTATTTTTACTAGTATACATAATATAATATTCTGGATTAACATTTTCTATAATCTTTTCTCTACTGTGCATCACTTTGCTTCTACAGCCAGTAGCATTAAGTTTGTCTTCAATTTTATGCAGTATAACTTCGCAATGTGTTTTAAAAATATTTTTAAATTTTTTCTTAATTAGAGAATGACTTGAATTAATGTGAGTTTTTAATGACTGAACGTTTAGGGATCGTACATTGCAGATTCTGCAGACATATTGCCTTGTATAGCTTCGTGCCCATGATCCTTGGCTTTTGGTTTCATTTTCACTGTCATGTTCTTCATTACCTTGGCTGTCTTCTTTTTTTATATTCGCCTTTGAAGGTTTGTCATACTCTAAATCACTGGAAGATGTAGAAATGCATGTTGGTCTTTTTCTAGTTTTGTATAAATTCTCGTTACTTTCAAACTCAATGCTTTGACTGCAGCCTGCAGGAAGCGGTTGAACTTTTGACATTTGACCCTGCAAATAAATAAGAAAATTCAGTTAAATAAAAATGAAAGACTTAAATAATGTTAGTATTGATTCGATCTACAATTGAGCCATTAACTAAATACGAGACACCTACATTCAAAACCATTAATAGATGTTTGGGTCAACTATCAACATACTTAAAGTACAGCGCCGGCCCTAGGGTGTTTCTGGAGTGGAGCGAAATCCTTTTTTTTTTGTTATGTACCTACCGGATAGGTAAGCATTTGACCGCCGTCTCACGCAGATGGAAAGTGACGACGTGGTCGACGATGGATCATGATTACCTAGAAGATACCGATTAACTCAAGACTTGAAGACACTTAGATTATAAGAATCGGGAAACAAAGACGCTGGTAAGGTGTTCCATTCCCTAGCTGTTCGCAGTATTCATACTGATGGTCGAAGCAAAACGCTTTGTTCGGGCAGGAGGAATGTCAACCATGTCTTGATGTCCGATGGTAGAAAGGAGATGGAGGAATTTGCTCGAATAATTCCATCGCATCTCATTTCGTCGTCTCTAAATGGGGATTTTATTCGGCCGCACGCATCAGTCATTCTTTGTTTTCGTTGTAAACAAATGTTTAAAAAACGCGCACTTATCCTCGCCGTCGCATCGAATGTAAGACAGGCCCCAAGCTCCATAGTAAATGTTACATGCCCTTTAGGCTTTTGAACTTGTTTTTTGATATGCAATATAAATATTTTCAGGTTCAATGTTGCATGTTGACTTTGTCATAGGTGCTGCTGCCCTATCACATTGCACTCCTACCATATACCATACCATATCATAAAATGTGTGAGGAATTCTGGCCAAAGTGTGTCGTGTTTCGACGATTCAGAGGACGGCTGCAAGCGTCACTGCTGACACCGTGCAATTGCGTTACACGTCGCCGACAAAACGTGTCACATAAACATAAATATTTTAAGACAAATTATATGTATGTTAGTTCTAAGGTATATATTTATATGGGCCGTAGAATAAGTAAATAACATCTGTAACTTATTTTAATGTTGCCTGAAATAAAGAATAAATAAATAAAATTAATTTTACTTCACCTGAAATCCATACCATTCTAGTACTGTAGAGATCAATAGTTATAAGTACCTAGTGTACTTACCTCCTACTGTACTGGACTCCTGGTCCACAGTAACTCAACATCCATCGGCCCCCAAAAATAAGATGACTTACATTTTGTAATCTTTGTTGTATCTTGCTCCTCAGGTCATTTTGCTTTTCAATAATTTTTTTCTTCAACGCTGAAAAACTACTAAGTGTTGCTTCACATTTCTTACAAATCACCTGCGGTAAACCATCAAAGGGTTCTACCTGAAATGTAAAACAAAGTGTTTTTATTGATCTTGGCAACACACATACAAAGATTCAAGCAGGCAATGTAATACTTCAGGATTCACTTTACTGTCTACATTTGTTTTGAATTACTCTATTACCTAATTTACTAAAATTTTGGTAATTCTCTTAAATCCATATTGTTATTTACCTCTATTTAAGTAGCTACCTACCAATAAATAAAAAACTATCTACTGACTTAAAAAAAACAGCAAATCATAAAATATCACCGCTCACTTATAACACTTACTTCAATGTCAAAACAGTACAGAATTTGTTCCTTTACAGCGGGTACTATTTGGTAAACACCTAAATCTCCCAAGCACAGGCGACATGTTATAAACAGAGTTGGATTTATTTCTAGCTTATCCATTTTGCTTTCCTGAAATTAAAAATACAACATACATATTCGTTAATATAATAATATAATATGTTATAATATATATTGGTTATATTCGTGTTTTTCTTAATTAGAATAGTACCACAGAATACTAAAGGAACAGAAGCATCACTCCGCAAAGAAATTTAAACAAATAGCGACTCTTGCTATGACGCAATAAAATTCAATTCAGCTCGCGTAGCGCTGCATACCTACCAGTCATATTAACCTACAGACAGTGGCGTAGCTAGGAAACCAAAGGCCCTGGGGCAAAAAATAAACAAGAGCCCTAACTAAACTATTTAAAATCGTTTTTTCTACTCCAGTTCGTACTCGAGATTCGTCATCAGAAACTTGCGGGGAACTCCCCGCAAATTTCAAACAAAAATGTTCGAGATTTGTTTGGAATACCCCTGTATTTTGTCAAATAAGTTGCCATTATTAAAGTCGCGTTCCTGGAATCTGGTTTATTTATATTCCGAATATGGGAGAAACTTATACTACTTCAATTTATAGTTTGTAAGTCAGAGTCCGAGTTGCCCCCTGAGCTTGGGGGCACTGCCCCGTCTAGCCCACCGGTAGCTACGCCACTGCCTACAGAGCGCCTCTCTTTCTATCGCATAGCTCTTATCTCTTCTGACGCGGCACGTGTAACGTTAGGGTTGATACTTGTGTTGTGATGAAATATCAATTTGAATAGTTCAAGTAAGGTATCTCTCTACTATCTATTGGGTACTATTATTCTCATTCTGTGAACAATAACTTTTAAAACTGTATACCTTCCTAGTAATAATAGTTGTAATTAATACCTAATAATACAAGTAGTATTAGGTATTCACTAAAACTATTCTACATGTGGGAAACATTATTAATAAAGCCTACAAAATGTATATATTTGTTATGTGTTCCTCCTCTGATTTTAAGTACACGTCTACTTATCTGTACTTATACAAAACTTTAGTCCGATCCCAACTCGAATATGCAGTTCCAATTTGGAACCCCAACTATAAAAAATATATAGACTCCATAGAGAATGTTCAACGCAAATTTCTTCGTGCTATGCACTATAGGTGCCATGGCAGATATTTGACATATGCCCAGCTTCTCAACAAATATAAGTTACCTAGACTTCAGTGCAGACGTCAGTATCTTGAAGTCTGCATGTTATATAAAATTGTACAGAACTACTTTGATTGTATTGACCTTGTATATTATATTATATGTTATATTGTGCCCAGAACTACCCAAAAGCGAGAGGTTCACGCAGGACGTCTGTTTGCCGTGGATACATGAAGAACAAACAGTGGCCTGCCCTCACCAATCCGCCCTATGGTAGAGACATACAATAACTTGTTTGTTGATATTGATATATTCCTGTTTAATACAGGTAAATTCAAAAAACTTGTTTATGATAAACTTTTTAATTGTTAAATTTAATTATATGATATATTTTTGCTAATTTTATGTAGGTATATTATATTTATTAATGTATATATTACCTATTTATATATAGTATGTATTTATTAATATACTCATGTATTTAGTAGTCAGTAGCCTCTAGGGGTGCTGCAATTGTAAGTTATCAAGTAACCTGTGAATAGCGTTGTGGGCTACATTGTTAGTAATAGGCTTTAGTTATAATTATGTGTTTGTGAAATGTACAATGTAACTGTTTGTTTCCAAATAAAAAAAACCCATTCTCATCAAACCCATGCAGCAAGCTGGCCAGTGGTTTTAAATGCAGACCACTGGTATTTTTTACACTTCTGCAAAAGCTACCGTGACCCTGTTAAGTAGATACTTATAATAATTTAACACCCTAAGTAAACCTTCATGAACATTTTCGTGTAGTTTTTCTAGGATCTGAGGTATCTATCTGCTAACTTATTTATTTATGACTAGCTGCGCGTCGCAGTTCCACTCGGGGTTTCCCGGGATATAAAAGAGCCTATGCTATTTCAAGTCCTAAAGTACCTACATACCAAATTTAATCAAATTGGTTCGTAGTTTTTGCGAGAATGCGTAACAAACATACATCCATACTTTCTTGAAGAACTTTCACGTTTATAATATTAGTAGGATAATTATGTAGTTATGCAGATGAATACTTATAAAGGAATGTTAGTCATTCACTTGAAATTGTAAAGTTCTATTTATGTATCTAAGGTATCTGTTAACTAATTTATTTATGATAATTATGTAGGTGTGCAGACGAATACTTATAATGGAAAGTTAGTTATTCACTTGAAATTGTAAAGTTCTATTTATGTATCTGTTAACTAATTTATTTATGATAAATGTGTAGGTATGCAGACGAATACTTATAATGGAAAGTTAGTCATTCACTTGAAATAGTAGTTTCTATTTATGTATCTGAGGTATCTGTTAACTAATTTATTTATGATAATTATGTAGGTGTGCAGACGAATACTTATAAAGGAAAGTTAGTCATTCACTTGAAATTGTAAAGTTCTATTTATGTATCTGTTAACTAATTTATTTATGATAAATGTGTAGGTATGCAGACGAATACTTATAAAGGAAAGTTAGTCATTCACTTGAAATAGTAAAGTTTATATTTATGTATCTGAGGTATCTGTTAACTAATTTATTTATGATAATTATGTAGGTGTGCAGACGAATACTTATAAAGGAAAGTTAGTCATTCACTTGAAATTGTAAAGTTTCTATTTATGTATCTGAGGTATCTGTTAACTAATTTATTTATGATAATTATGTAGGTGTGCAGACGAATACTTATAAAGGAAAGTTAGTCATTCACTTGAAATAGTAAAGTTTCTATTTATGTATCTGAGGTATCTGTTAACTAATTTATTTATGATAATTATGTAGGTGTGCAGACGAATACTTATAAAGGAAAGTTAGTTATTCACTTGAAATTGTAAAGTTCTATTTATGTATCTGTTAACTAATTTATTTATGATAAATGTGTAGGTATGCAGACGAATACTTCTAATGGAAAGTTAGTCATTCACTTGAAATAGTAGTTTCTATATATGTATCTGAGGTATCTGTTAACTAATTTATTTATGATAATTATGTAGGTGTGCAGACGAATACTTATAAAGGAAAGTTAGTTATTCACTTGAAATTGTAAAGTTCTATTTATGTATCTGTTAACTAATTTATTTATGATAAATGTGTAAGTATGCAGACAAATACTTATAATGAAAAGTTAGTCATTCACTTGAAATTGTAAAGTTTCTATTTATTATGTATGTTCTTCTTCTTGGTAATATTGAATTATCATTTAACCACACCCTTCACACTCCGATTAAAATTTCCCGCCAAATAAGCTGTTCACAGCTGTTGGAAAGATTGTAGATGGATATTTTGCAGGTTGCAACTGCGCTACATATAAAACAACACCGTAGGAAAAGGAATCGTATCATCACTATAACAGGCACCGTACGAGGATTATGAACTAGAAATATTAAACGTTCTTTTCTTACCTATATAGACAAGTATTTTGTCTTTTCAAAACGTCACAAAAACACCAATGAAGCAAAACAACAAAACATACATTAAAGACAATACTGATCTTAAATTTATTTATGTACTGCAGGCATTGGCCAGAACAATAATAAAAAAACCATAACTTATTTTATTTTATTGAAAACAAAAATGAGGGATGAGCCAGAACAGAACTCGAGGAGCACCAAGAAACGAAACGGACGGCAGTCCAAAATACAAAGCACCCTCTGTTGGAGAGTAGGATAGCTATCTAGAACTATATAAAATATTCGCTATACTGCCATCTAGTGGCAAGTAGCACAACTACTAGTGCACCATTTTATTATTAGTACCTATACATAGTGTCCTAGAATGTGACGCGATATGTGAATATTGTAGCTACTTAGTGCAACCTTTTTACTGTCTTTATCTTCTATTTATTGTCCTTATTTGGTTAATAGATAGTTACGGTTTATGTTTATATATCATAATTGTCATGTGAAAAATAATATACGATATTATCCGCCTTTGTAGAATTTAGGCCGTGTCCCCATTAGGCTCACGGTGAGCGGCTAACTTTCCGCTGACTGACTCTGAGCGGCGTATCGGTCGTTAACTAAGTGTCGAGTGAGCGGTGACCTGTAGCGTATTAGCCGCGAAGCGCTTGTAACTAACTATTAACGTGTCTTTAAGACAAGAGTGAACAGGTTTCTTCTAGGCGAGCGTGCTACATCTTCGACCGCATCGTCACTTAACACTGGTGGTAGGTTTCTCGTATGCGAGAGGCCGTCTGGGTGGGTACCATCGCTATGCCAGTTGTTCAGCCGCCAAACAGTAGTGCGTAAGCATTACTGTGTTCCGGTTTGAAGGGCATTGCAGCCAGCGAAATTACTGGGCATTATGAGACTCAACAGCTAATTGTCTCAGGGTAACGAGCGCAGTATAGCGCCGCGCAGGATTTTGCAAAACAAATTTCTGGGTGGTGGTATGGGGAAGGTGAGATTGCGGTCAAACGCAACCCTATAAATAATAATAAACACTCTTGGGAGGGAAGGTACGGTGAGTATATATCAGTGTTCTGAGAGAAGTGGTTGTGTTTGACGCAATGGATATTCTCGAAGTACCTAATAGCTGTTGAGGAGGCATCAAATAAAGATACATATAAAAAACCATATTGGATCCATCCTTTGAACCAAAAGAGATTGAGAACCGTGATCATGTTACGTCAGCGCGCAGCTAAACTGAGCCGCCGACCGTGAGCATTGTTCGCTGCGACTCAGCCGCTCACTGAATGAGTTAGCAAGGGAAACGTCGCAAACTGTGTACAGTACGCGCTGTATGGACACTCCATTTAAAAATATATAGGCAGGCGAAATAGAGGCAAACAGTTACCCGCTCACCGTGAGCCTAATGGGGACACGGCCTTTAACAGATTAATTCTTAACATGGTAGCAGCGCGTAAAATAACATAAAAGTGAATGAACAAGTGGAGGATACATAATCGAGGTAAAGATGACGACGAGAATAAAAAGTCTGAATGAAAAAAAATGTAACACATTGGCAATATAGGCCAAAGCAGTCCTAGTAAAAGGAAAACTATAAATATGCAGTAGAACCAATAGATTTGAAAAATGCAGTTGACTCAGATACTGAGGGAAATTTGCTGGCTATCAGCAAGCTAATCTCATGATATCACCATCAGAATTAAATCGAATCAAAAACTGCAAAACACGTTATGAAGTCTGGAAAAGGCTTAACGAGACTCACGCAAGCAAATGTCTTGCAACAAAAGCTACGCTACTAAAACAACTAATTCTGATAAAATATGAAAATGGAAAAGACATCAGAGAACATCTGCACAACTTTATGGATGTCGTAGACAAAATAGAAGAAATTAATGTCACCGTTCATTACCGTCACAACACTTACTAGGCATAATGATGCTGTGCAGTCTTTCCTGCGAATTTGAAACATTTAGAGTTGCAATAGAATCCCGAGATAACTGAATAAAGCAAGTGTTGAAACATCCAAGGATCAATGGATTTTGGAGGAAAGGATGAGGAAGGAATATTTTAGTGAAATATAACAAACAATAAAACACTAAAATAAGCTTTCAAAGATCACAAAAGAAATATACTGGGAAAAGGGAAAGTAGATCTCTTACTACATACAAATAAAGAAATAATTCTACAACATTGTTCATTCCAGATCTATGTACTACTTATCTTCTATCGATCGGAAAGATAACAGATGCTGGTAATACAACGTGGAGCAACGGTAAAAAATGTCGTATTGTGATAAGTGCAAAGAGAACTGAAGATGGCCTCTATGCTATTCTTCCCAAGACTGTGATAAAAGCAAAAGAAGAAGTAGTAAATTTTGCTAAAAATAATAATATTTTTGTCTTGGACTCAAATCTGGGACAAATGAACTATACGGATATGAAACTAGCACTTTAAAATGAACGCCTGATTGGACTTGACTTCATAGAAGAACAGCCGAAAGATGAAAGCTAACCTCGTACTTCTGATCCACTTTAGATCGTTCATAGCGATGTATGCGGCCCGATGCCAAAAGCTTCATGCGCCGGAAACAAATATTTCTTCACATTCACTGACGATTTCACCAGATATAGTCGGGTATACTGTGTACTGCATAATACACAAACCCGAAGTCATAGATATGTTCAAGGTTTATAAAGCTGAGGTAGAGAACTTTATTGAAAAGAAAATCAAATGCCTTCAGTCTGACAAAGGCACGGAATATTGCAACAACGAATTTAATAATTTAAACGAACAACCAGAAGACTATCTGCACCTTATACACCACATCAAAACGGAATTGCGGAAAGGGAAAACAGAACTTTACTGGAAAAAGCTATAATAATGATTGAATCAAACTCGCCGATGCATTTGTGGGGTGAAGCAGTTTAAACAGCAAATAAAATAGTTTGCTTCTGACTTTTCCAAGCAATGGCAGTACTGGCATAAAAGCATACCATGCCCGTGGTCAAATGTCCAGTTTCCGGGTCTCCTCCATAATCAGCGTCTGAGTAGCACATTAATTCTTATGCTTTAGTATTCTTTGGATAAAAAGTCAGACCTTTCTCTACAGAAATGTCTGACATTTTGAAGCGAATTCTGCGGTGATAAAACTTCAGTCCAGTTGCACGACTCACTACCTTCAGAGCAATTCTGGGAACTGCAGCTACCGAAAACCGGAATTTACAACAATTCGATATTACAACTGCGTTCCTGAACGGTACAGTGGAGGAATAAATGTATATGGCACCAAATGGACATAAAGTTCCAAAAGAAGAAGTATGTAGACTTTTGAGAAGCCTCTATGAATAAAGAGAAACTCAAAATACTTTAGAACTTTATGTCGATGACTTGGTAGCTTCCACTGACAGCGCTGGTCAAGAGTTTATAAATGAACTCAAAAGAAACTTTAAAATAACGATGAAGCCAACGCCATATTTCCTTGGCATGGAAATAAACAAAAACAAAGATTTTTCAATAAACTTAAAACTAACAGCTTACGCCAAAAATGTTTTAAAACGATTCAGTATGGAAAACTGAAAACCAGTTACTTCTCCAGCGATTAAAATACAAACGGAACAGATAAATGAAAAAGAAGAACTGAAATTTCCATACCGAAATTGTGTCGATGCACTGACTTATCTGATGGTTACAACAAGACCCAACATCTGCTATGCTATATCAGTTGCGTCCAGGGACTTGGAGAATCCTACTAAGGAAGACATTGTTGCTGTAAAGCGAATTTTTCCATCGAATTTAGGACACCGCAGAATTCACTTCAAAATGTCAGACATTTCTCTAGAGAAAGATCTGACTTTTTATCCAAAGAGTACTAAAGCATAAGAATTAATGTGCTACTCAGACGCTGATCATGGAGGAGACCCGGAAACTGGGCATTTTACCACGGGCTTGGTATGCCTTTATGCCAGTACTGCCATAGCTTGGAAAAGTCAGAAGCAAACTGTTGCTTTGTCTACGACAGAGGCTGTAAAAGTAGCTGCAAGTGAAACAGCACAAGAAATTGTATTGTTGAAAAGACTTTTAGCAGACTTAACAAATACAGAAGCTTTGTAAGTCACATAGTGTATAGACAATGAGTCTGCAGTGAAATTGTCATACAATCCATGTTATGAATTTTACCGCCGTACGTACGTTTACAAAGCGAGATTGTGCTATGAATCGTTATGTATACGCCCAATTTATTCAATTTTACTGTGTAATACGGCTCTTATTGAAATTGATTGAAATAAAAAATACATGATCGCCCTACTGGTTGTCAAGCAAGTTACAGCACAAGTTCAGCTAGCGGACATGTTCACGAAACCTGTTTACGGGCCAAGGTTCAATGGCCTGTCTGATGGAATTGGCATCCGATTCAATTCCATCAGCCACCCTTCGGCCTTCGGCTGGATAGAGCGACGACCTGCGTTGAGTAGCTGGCAGAAACTACATCATTAGAAGAATCGAAGATGAGTCGTACGAGCGGTTGATGATTATGAGGACGATATTCTGGAAAAATGCTATATTTTGTATAACGGCAAAATATCACTAAATTGATATTTGAAATGGTGTAAGTGTTGTGTAACAATGCGAAAACATAAAAAAATACTAGTTATATCTCAACACTTGTATCATTTAGCAATCGTACTACTGTACTCCCCTCTCCCCATGATAAAAATTTCTCATCAATGATCATTATTATATTACACGCTAAAAAAAAAAAAAGTTTTAGGTGAAACAACTACCATCTCAATGTATTTCCTTCTAAATATAGAATAATTATTAGTACCGCTCTATTTCAGCGACGCGCCATCTGTTAATTAAAAGTAACTCATCCCTAATGATGAATTAAGCACACTGCCATCTATTGGCTTATATTTCAAATCGCATTAGTATAGCACATTTCTTTCTAAGGCCGAATTAAGTTCATAACTTTTATAAATAGTTTCTACATGATCGAAGTCAATATATATATATTTTTTATTTTGTAATATCTCTAATTCATAAATGGTTATAAACTAGTATTTTACTTTAAATTGCTTCTAATTTTTAAGTTCAAATAGTATGTGGACCGGAAATAGCCATCTTGTTAAAATGTTCTAGAACATTCCTCAGTAAGGTGTATTTTGTAGATTTGTGCCATCTAGCAGGGAGTAGCTAAACTACTAAAAGTAGTCCTTGTTTTTCTTAGATTGCCAGTAGGTGGCGCTGTAACACAATATTGAGAAAAAGATATAACGTCAATTTCACGAACTACAATAGGTATATTTCAAGGCTGACAGCTAGATGGTGCTTTAGTGCCATAGATAAAATAGTCACTAGAGCTGCTATAGAGCCTATAACTAGAGCCGAAAGCAGATCTTATAACATTTATTAGGTATTTTAGTTACGAAAAATTTTTTTTTTTTAAATATAAGGCTACGTTCGTCGTTGGTTGCAGCAAAGACGTATTACTATACTAAATCTTTGGGTTGCAGAAACTAGGAATTTGGTAGGGACATTGACAATGACACGACCTTAGAGAATATATATAAATACCTAGTAATGTAAACTCTATGGACACGCACTATAGCACAAAATATAGACTAGTACAGAAATCAATCAACATAGTAAGTGCGCTCGAGTAACGCACACATAGACATCGCTCACGGACACGATATCTCGAACTAGTTGAGACATGTGCGAGCGCAAGTGCCATCCGCTTGAGACACGCAACTGTGAACTTTTTTGATGGTTCGTTTTCACGTAACACAGAACAGTTAGGTAGGTAGGTAAGCGCCCGGCCCCCGGCCCCCGACCCCGCGCTGATCAAGCGGACATGATTTTGTGGCCTTGTCATATTTTAACAATTTATATTAGATATTTATTGTAGTATAAGCTGTATAAGCTCCGTGTTCAATAATTTAATGACGAAGATGTAAATGTAAATTAATTGTATTTTTTGTCTTATAATAATATCTGCGAAAAAATTATGTCCATATCTTGTAAAGTTATGTTTTTAAATCAATTAATTTTGGACTTACCAAAAAATTCCTGCGCCGTCCGAGTAACTGTCGTGACGTCACACCGCTGCGCCGCGCCGCGCCTCCGCGCCGCCAGCGGGCGCCGCCGAGTCGAAGACAGCGGGCGCGCGCATTCAATTCAGTTGACAACCCTAGCGCAACTGCCGAGCGTAGTTATAAAAAGTGAAGTACCTACATACATGAGATTGCCTTCTGTACTAGTCTATATTTTGTGACTATAAACGGAACATTATTTAACATTCCGAGTAAAAAAGGACAACAGCTCTTTACAACAGGTCACAGACACAACTACATAATATATTATCATATTATCTCCATCGCGTAACCCATTTTCGTAAAATTCTCCGTGCAACAAAAACTGTCAAAAACTATTGCTTTCCAAAAGGGTTACGCCAAAGACAAAGTATAGGGTTACGCCAAAGATAAAGTAATACTTTATCTTTGGGTTACGCTATCATTCTGTCCATAGTGTCAATGGGTAGGAACCAAAGAAAAGGTATTAAAAAAATTAAATCTTTGGTAGGAACTACATAGTTATTACCTCAGAGTAATGACACTATTATTACTATTACTCTGATGTTATGTTATTACACAGAATACTAAGGTTATTATTTGTGGCATAAAGTCGGCTCGTATCACACAGACAAGGCGACGGTATTCCTAGACATTGACTTGTTGCAGTGGGGTCCTCATATCGATGCTCTATCAGTTAAACCACAGGTTAAACTTAGTTCTGCTGCATACGCGGTTAGTAAAATTAGGCAATTAACGGATATAGCTACGGCTCGGTTAGTTACCTTTGCATACTTTCACAGCTTAATGTCATATGGCATTTTGGTGTGGGGTTCTGCCGCGGATATAGAAGTAATTTTTATTTTACAAAAGCGAGCGGTTCACGCAATTTATGAGTTGGGTCCTCGCGAATCATTAAGAGAAGTCTTTAAACAAATTAATGTATTAACTTTACCTTCTTCTAGGTTTAGATTGAGTAAAACGAATAAGTCCTTTATGGGCAATTGTGTACGTTATTACAATAAAATTCCAAAATATATTATGGAGCTCACAGAAAGTAGATTCAAATTGAGAGTGAAAAATATTCGAATGAAAAAAGCATACCTACTATACAGTTAGTAATTACATAGAAGACAAAGATGCATGGAACATTCCGCTTCTACCAAGTAGCCAACTGGCACATAAGAAAAATAATATTGTCAAAAACAAACATAAAATATTGTAACAAAAGGTCTAATAAAAAAAGTCCCTCAGTTTCTTGCCGTATCTTCTGAGTAGTGATTCTTTTTCCGATACGGTGGTAGTCATTGTAATAATTAACGGTCATAAGTGCGTCTGTGACGACAAAATGTAATAAAGAACTTTTGAACTTTGAACTTGTCATGAAAATCTATGTTACTAAAAAAGTAGAAAGGCTGTATATTTATGATTCAGCTGTTAGTTGATCGTTATTCTGTGCTAGACCCACACGAGTAAAAATTCGGTTTACAACTTTATCTCTGAGTAAGAGAAAAAAAAACGTATGAAAAAATATTCTGATAGATGATTCAAAATATCTCGTTTAAGGCTTTATCACGGGAGTTATTCATTTTCCACCTTAAGCTTACAGTGTGCTGGTGCAGGTCCATTTCCATAAGTGGGTATACCTAACTCCACCATTCACCATTGACTTCCCCGATAACGGAGATAAGTGAAGTCCATAATAAAAAAAGGATGCCAGAATAAAAAAAATGCCATAAATGACCTGTGTCACTATACATAATCTTTCTTTATTCTTTATTACACTTCTCATCAGAAAAATCGAAACACCTTGCAAGTTTGTTTTGTAAGGATTATCTGAAAAATGTGTATATTTAGGAATATATCTCAAATGTCGTTTAATAGCGAATAATAGGAGGTTTTCAAATCCTATATGAAGTATCTCTAACTAGCTACTTCGAGCTGGATATTTTATCTGAGACTAGCTAACTACCTAGTCTGTGCGTGTCCTGACGAAGTCGCATGAAAAAGCTACCTTGTACGTTATTATCTTAGAGTATACATAATTATAGAGCGCGTGTTCCTAAATGGGAACAATATGCACGTGTGAGAACATAGCATCGTCCTGTCCACAAACGCTAGTAGTCTTACAAGTACAAACAGTGTGAGCGCCCGTTGCGAGTTCTTAGCAGATATATCTTAAAAAAATGGTTTAATGTGCAATAAAACCTTGTAAAAACCACATTTCACCAGTAAGCCAATTTTTAATACTTTTAAGTTCAAAGTTCAAAATGTTTCGCGGGGGTGATCAAGACGTGGGACGCGAGGCTATATGTACCGCCCGCACTGCCCCGCAACCCCGCTTCGATAGCCGACTCAAATAGTGATGTGACGCGTTCGGCCTATTCGATAATGATGTTTGTTGTATGGCGAGTATGGCGAGCAATAGTTTACACCGGCACATTATCTGCGTTTGTGATTTAAAATTCTAGTAATCTATATTAATATTTTTTTATTATTATTATTTATAAGCTTGCGTTTGACCGCTATCTCACATGTTGTTAATAAAAATTAAATGCTGTTCTTTGGTAAACGCATCACTTGAGAACGACTGGACTGATCCGGCAATTTATTTAATGTTCTAAATTTGCCGAATTAGGTTTTATGGAAAGAAACATTGGATAGCTTGTCGGGAAAACTGGGAAAGACGGGAATAACTGAAAGTGCTTTTTTGTTTTGGGGTTTTGTATGAACTCAAGGCTTATAGCTCACGATTTGAACGATGGATATTTACATAGGTACTACACATGCATCTTATACATTAAATAAATAATGTTCACTTACTAAAATTCATAATTGATATAAAACGGCTAAGACTCACTGTAAACGTCGAAAATTACTCCGACCAGGTTTCTAAAATTACACTTAGGTATAGGTACACAAGACATAACATACATACACTACAATAGGAACCGTGTCACGGTGCACAATTACCCATCAGTCCCATCACTATTTGCCACATAGGTATCTATCAAGATAGCTATCTATAGTTTACTTGCCTACGCTGCGTATCGGGCGACAAGTACGATATGCGCCGAAAAAACTTATTTTTAGGTATGTATAGAGTGTACTTTGTATAATGGTTAGCTTGCACTGCAGAAATTAATTTTTGCATTTTAACCTCAGAATACAGCACAATAATTTGGCACTAGGTTGCCGGCAGCAGTTGGCGAAGTGAGAGAACAAACTTGTCCTACTTTAAATATTGACTGAAACCTGTCCTTTTTTTAGTATCTAGAAGTATGATGGTTGTATTAAATATGCGAAATAGAAAGGACAGCATCAAATTGTTCCAATAAAACTCTGTTAAAAATATATTTTTTTACATTTTAATAATACAAGTATCTTCAGTAATAAAGAATAACAGTGTCTTAATAAATCTTAATTATACAGTAATCTACAACAGAATTCACGATTACATTGAAATTATAATGACAATTTATTTACTCTTTTTTGTATTACTTTTGCATGCTTAGTGAAACTTAAGACAAGTTAACGGTAAACAAATTGTATAAGCATACTAAGTGGCCCCACCGGAAGCCAAATTGTATAAGCATACTAAGTGGCCCCACCGGAAGCCAAATTGTATAAGCATACTAAGTGGCCCCACCGGAAGCCAAATATTCTTCTACCCATAACTTGTCTGAGCATACATATTTTATTTTCAAACATTTTTATAAGTACCTTTAATAAACTGACATAGATTTAATACAAAATGCATGTCGTAAACGAATTAAACAACAAATTCATTAGCCTACTTCAAGTGAATCATAAAATTAATTAATATTATGTTCTGGGTACACAATAATGGTAAGTATTCAATATTATTATACTCATGTATCAACATTGTATTGCATAAAACTTGCAACATGTTAGTTATCACAGCATTTCAGTAAAATTGCGCATGTCAACAGACAAAGTATGATTGTATTTATTTTATTTACAACATTGTCTTAGGTCATCGAAAATCAATATTCGATAAAAGCCCAGAACAAAACGAGACTCTATAAAGAGCTGTCAATCGATAACATTCACCATAATTGCCTTAATATAACTAAAATTGTTATAGTTATTATCTATAACCTAGTCAAGTTGTAAAAAATCATGTCAGCGCGCAGGAAACTCCGATTTGAAAAATCATGCAGAAATAGCATATTATAAATCGCTAAATATTAAGTTCGTCCCTCCATCTGCATAGGCTAATTGGCAAATTTCGTTTATCCGTCAAATCAGAATTTCACTCGCGTCATGACTTTATAGCTATGTTTTATCTACGTTGACGTCTCTTTTTATTACGCGTATTTCCATTAGCGGAACGGTCCTGCGAGGGCCCGCCGAACGCGGGCGGCGGCACGGGCGCGGGCGCGGGCGGCGGCGGCACCGGCGGGCCCGACGTCAGGTTCAGCCCGCGCGACGCCAGCTCACATATCACCGCCGACGACACCCCGTGTAAATTGAACCTGCCGGTATTCGTCGGGGGCTGGCCGCTGGCGGCCCTCACGGTGTTGCCAGAGTTTTGGCCACCACTGGGTCTCACCGGGACACTCGAGTTCAGGCTACCGTTGGATCTGACGGCGTCGGCCGGAGTCTGGCTCGCGTTAGATACCCTCGCGGTGCCACCGACAACCTGAGCGCTCTGAGGTCTCGAAACAATATTCCGGTTCAAACCCGGGTCGACGACGGCCGCGCCCGCGTTTCTGTTAGGGGCGGACCTCGCCACGGCGGCTACGGCGGCCGCCACACTGTCATCGTGGATGGCGGCGCCGCCGGGCGGGCGACGAGCTTGCGGGCGCGGCGCGGGAGCGGCGGCGGCGGCGGCGGGCGGCGCGGCCTGGCTGCTCCTGAAGGCATCACGCAGGCGTTGCCTCATGCGCCTGCGCGCGCTGCGCGACAGCTGAGGTTCCGAGTTGTCGGAGCGGTCGCTGGCGGGCGCGAGCGCGGGCACGGGCACGGGTGCGGGCGCGGGCGCGGGCGCAGGCGCGGGCGGCAGCAGCGGTGGGTCGTGGGCGAGGCGCGCGCGCATCTCTGCCTCGGAGCGCACGAGCGCGTTGGCCTCGCGGCCGAGCGTGGCGAAGGCGCGCGAGAGGCGCGCGACGTCATTCTGCAGGTCCTGCAGGAAGGGCTCGAGGTCGTGCGCGGCGTCGGCGTGCGCGGCGTGCGCGTCGGCGCGGCTGCGGTTGGCGACGCGCAGCACGGCGCGCGGCTGCGTGTCGATGGTCTGCAGCTCGAGCGGCGTGCGGCGCACGGACAGCTTACCGCTCATGGCGGCCGGCGCGAGCAGCGCGCGCGCGTCGCCGCCCGTCACCGACAGGCAGCGGTTCCGTCGCTTCAGGGAGCCCTCGCACAACCGCACCGACCACACCTACCGATGAGAACCACCCATTAAAATACACTGGGTAACTATATGATTGTAATGAAGAAGCCACTCGTGGTAGGTCTCTCGTATGCGGGAGCCCGTCTGGGTAGGTACCACAGCTTTGCCAGTTATTCTGCCACCAAGCAGTAGTGCGCAAGCATTACTGTGTTCCGGTTTGAAGGGCATTGTAGCCAGCGAAATTACTGGGCATATGAGAGTTCGTAAGTTATTTGCGGATTAAACACTCGCTCTAAAAAAGGTGAAGGAAACATCGCCATCGTGAGGACACCGGCATGTCCAAGAATCACAAGTTCAAGGACACGTGAAATTCACTAACCCACATTGGGGCAGTGTAGTAGGATTATGGCCCATACCCTTGAGAGAGAGCCCGTGTACCAGCTGTGGGCATGTAATGGGCTGGTGATGATAATGATCGTATTATTAAGGTTATATCTTTTTCTTCGCATAATTTTATTTTTAATTATTTGGCCTGCTTCGTGGTGTCAAAGAAGAGTTATTTTGTATTTTACATTAAAATATATAGGTTCCAAACTTACACAATCGGAAAATATAGCTTCACGGTCGTTTCCAGATAAGGTGAATGAATAAGAAAACTGATTTGACACCCACGGTGATGCAGCCATAGACATCCAAGCGTGCACAGATTCATCTGAAAATTTGTAAACACAAAGTATGCTGTATACCTACTTCGAAATCAGATTCAACAGAATGTTGTGCTTATTTTATTTAAGACAAACAGCGTCCCGCCGTTTCACTTGCGGATGACCAATCAAGTCAAAGTATACCTATGTGTTATTCCAGGATCATGAGTAGCACTATACCAAAATTCATCTAAATCTGTTCAACCGTTGCGGCGTGAAGAGGAAACAAACACACTTACATGCAAACTTTTGCATATAATATTAGCAGAATGGAAAAATAAAACAGAATATGAATGACGCTGCGTAAGGTGCTTTTTGCACCTTAAAGTTTCCGTGCCGTTATATTATACAAACAACCGCCCTCGACTTCTTTCGCGTCTACATAACAAAATATATAAATATAACCTATATCACTCAGGGATAATGTAGCTTTTTATCTGTGAAAGAATTTACAAAATCGGATCAGTGGTTCCAGAGATTACCTCCTACAAACGTACATACTTAGTATTCTTACAACTTTACCTCTTCATGATGTAAGTATAGAGATGTGTGCTTTAAACAAGTTTTTTAAAATAAAAACTTAATTTTAGTAGAATAAACCAATCTGTGATAATTATAGAATGTAGCCCAATTGAATTTAATTATTTAACCAATAATTTGTACGGAGCTCACTTTATGGCCCCTTAACTACAACTTGAATGACTTCTGCACAAAAAAGCAGCTTCTTAAAAAATCCTTTTACACTATGTAAACTTACGTGTAACTTCAATAACTAGGAAAAATATGCCCATATCATGGACGCGAACTGCAGTGACCATCCTTCCTGGTACAGTAGGAAACTGCCAAGCTTGAAGATATCCTCCATTTTCAGATCGACCCTACAAATAAAAATTGGTTTTAGGAAAATTAGCATTATTCTTGATATAGAAAATGAGGTTGACACAAGAAAATATTGTGGATTTGTTGTTGGTGAAAACGCGCTTACCTCAATGAGGTCAGGAGAATGGTAATATCGCAGATGGTTTAGCAATCGCGCAAGGGGAAGCCTTTCGGGATTGTTCTTGCAGCAAAGGCATCGGAAGAGGCCTCTGCAGGCCGTGAAATGAATCATTGAGGTTCGCTGAAACAATAAATTTAATTTTGTTACTTGACTTTCTGCTTAATTTTGTATAGTTAAGAGACTATAGTCTATTTCATTTTTATTTTGTCTTCCAATCAACTAAATTATTTTTTGGAAAAGGTGGTTTTTAGTAGCGGGTAGTATTGAATCATATGATACTTTGACCTTTTGAGCGCCGCGCACCAAGCCATACATGTTTCATATGTTTTAGTGGGCTTATGCCGACCTCGGCGTAGAGAGTAATTTCTCTGTCGAGTATAGGTCCTTGGCCTTCAAAGGGTTAAAGAGTAATAAACATTATATTAAGGTGTATCAGTGTCTTCATCAATGCTAATCATTTTGTTTCATTTCTTTTTGAGTAAATATTTCCTTTAGCAATATCCCCATAAAATATACAGATAAACACCTTTACATTTACCAATCAGATGTGTCAACATCTGAGTGTGATAAGGAGTTACAAAACTATGATTATAACTTACACTTGAATTATCATCCTCATTAACATTTTCATTTGAAGATTCATTTTCTTCAGAACTGGACTCTCGCACTTCAGGTGTTACCTCTGCAGGAGGTGAACCTGTTGTTACCTTTCCACCCAGTTTCTACAAATCAAAATAATATACAATAATTATTTATTACTAACAATTGAGACAGGGGTGTTGTTAATCAACAGGGCTGGTTGACCTGAAATAATTTTCAAGGCAAATAGTCCTATTAATTTTCATTAAAGTACCTACTAGCTTTTTCCTGGACTTTGTCCAAATGTCATAGTTGTGTTTTTACAAAACCTTTTAGCAAGGTATCCCAGTATATGAGAGTGCATACTACAAGGACATCAAGCTGTATCGCTGAGGTAACCCAACCGATTTTAATGTAACATACCCTATAATGTAATTAAGAACTCATGCTAACAAACCCTAAAAACCACATTAAAATCAGCTCAGCCGTTTTCGATTCTATAGGTAATAAACATGCAAACAGACAAATATTCTAATGTTGGTTTTACAAAAATATCTACAATGTACAGAATTGGCATAGCAACAGTTTTATTATTTGTTATTGACAAGCAAATAATTACTTCGAAATAATGATTTTTTAAAATATTGCATTGGCAGAAATTGAAACAAAAATGTTTACAAATTCACTTACAAAAGCTCGCAATTTCCGAACATTAGCAATAAGTTCTTCCATTGCATAGTTGCGGGTTCCAAAAAAGAATGCTCGACAAACAGGGCAGACATCCAGGCGCATCTTGCATCGGCCGCAGACATGGTGACCCTCATTACATTGGAATATTTGACCAGAAGGTATTTCATAGCATACTGGACATTGAAGTAAGTCATCTAAATCTGGCAGTGTTTCCACCTGTTTAGTAATAAAAACATTTGAATAAATATTAATATAATGGTTTCGGCATTAGCCTACATGATTACAATGTATAACACACAAATAGATTTGTGATCCGTAAAATTCACATTTTCAAGGTTCAAGAATAAAAAAATGTTTTCTGTCAATGTGAGAAAGGAACTTGCAAAGAAACAGCATATTTCAGTATGTACATTTGAAGTTCTTTGGGTAGGAAATAATTAGATTGCATTTTTTATATTATAGTAGCTAAATTAGCAGTTTAGCTGAACTGAGCTGAAATTTGATAACACATGTCCAAGAATTAATTTAAAAAAATCAAGGGCATATGACACCCACCAACCCACACCGGGCCAGCATGGCAGATTACGGCCCATATACCTTCTATGAGAGAAGGCCCTTGTCCCAGCAGTGGGAACAAAATGGGCTGATGATGATGATTGAGCAACAATTCATGTGGTATTTATTAGGGTTTTAAACTTTGTCTTGAAACTAATTGAACAAAATAAAAATAGCACGTGTGACGGCGTAGCGTACAAGGCGTACGTCTAAATCAGCTGATCACAAGCTGACTAATTGCTAAGTGGTTAATAGCGTTTCTAAATACATCAAATAGCTAGATGTAGAACCACTTATTTACTTTAAGAACTAATGCATGAATATGAAAACACGAACGAAATATTTAAAATTTTATATAAAACCGTCATCTACCTTATACCTGCCTACCTTCTTTCATCAAGTACAAATAAAATGGAGGCCTTGAATTATTTCCATACGCGTAACTTATGATATTAACTTTACATGTCTAGAAATACATCTAACGAAGAAATACATATCTAATGACTTCCAAATGAAACAAAATGTAAGAAAGTACTATTGAAACCTATAAATATCCATTAATGATCATAGAACAATGAGAGGATAGATTTGTACTGTATCAAGGAAATATAATAATATAAAAATATGTACCTTATCTTCTGTCTTTTCCGTCATCGTCGAAATGTTATTAAATTAAAAATAAACAATATACCATATAATCAGCCCGAGACAAAATGATTTAACGTTAAAACTAGCACAGCTGGCTATAAAACAAATGGCGTCATATATATGCATGTAGGGATGCGCCGATCCGTATTCGATTGTCTTTACGAAAATTTATTTTTTTCGACAATCGATTTTCAGTCGGCTCGAAGTGAAGGAACGGATCGATTCAAGAGCATGTAAACCGGATACTAACATAAGTTTACTAACTGTGTTTAAAAATATTATGGGGAAGAAAATTGCAACTTTATTCCGCTTCGGCACTTGTGCTCGTAAATGTTTAAGTTGTTATTTTCGTCGTATAAAACAAGAATTAACAAGATATTGCTGAATATACATTACGGCTTGGTATCCTAATTATGAGGAACGACTATTTCATCAAAACAAAGAACACAAGTCATTAACTAAAGTTAGGTTAAGTACCAGTTATATCAACACATACACACATACATCTGGCCATAACCAATTATGATATACGCGTGGGTGCCTTCAACTTGTTTTGTTACACTTCAAAATACGTACATAAAATTGTGATGACATTATGCTTTGGAGATGCTCAAAACATTCAAATTCCAACCTTTCCAGCTATACTTTCGTTTTGATTTTTAAGTTTGCACTTGGTTGTCTAAGTATTGTATTTGATCACTGATTCAAACTACTATTGGTCTTCAATTGGTCAAATGACTATATCAAGCCAATTTTTAACAAAAATCTAGTCTACAATAATTTTATTTTCAAAACTTCAATTTTGATATTGGTTTGTTTACATCGACATCTACAATAAGCTTTGCTACTCTTTTCAATAACTAATTTGATCGTATATTTCTAGAGGTGCACGTAGATGAACCAAGGAAAGATTCAATCAATTATTTTGTTTAAAAAGTCTTCGACTGTTCGTTGTACTCGTATTCAAGTTCCATCTTATCACTTTGTATACATTTTTAGTTTAATATAGTTTTTGTTCTCCATCATATTAAGTAGTATTTTTTCATATAATTTATTTTCCTTTTGTTAATATTTACACGAGATAAATTAATTATATACTAAAACATCATTATCCTTACTGATTCTTAACAAATAGATTTTAATTTATCCGAGTCATTCAATCGAAACTCCTGATTTCAGATTTCATTTTATTATTTTGGCACAGCACTAGGGCAGTAGGCATAGCGCTTGACATTCAACCGACTATCGCCAGCAAAGAAAAAGTATTTATCGCCAGTATAAAAAAACACATGATAACGTCATAAAACATTAATGTCAATGTCAAGTATGAAAGTAGAAATTGAAGACTTATTAAGGGACTGTTCAGAACACACCTATATAGTGAATGTGAATACAGTCTGTGGTATTATTACCATAAGGACGCCGCACCATGCGCCAGCGCCATAACATACGTAGCATCTCTTACTAGTCTGTGAGCGCCATTCAGAAATCAATCAGGTGAATTTTGATATTTAAGCTGAGCCTTCCAGTACCACTAGTATGAGTTTACAAATTACGAAAACGGCAATATTTTTCATGAACTCGCTAAACTGATAGTTTTCATTGCAATGAAAACTAACTGTTCACGAAAATGATTGCAGTTTTTGTAATTTGTAAACTCATAGCACCAAAGATAACAAACTTATAGCACCATATTTAAAACTAGGCCTCGCTATAATTATGTATGTTCATAAAAATATTTAACTAATTACCGACTGAAGAAAGAAAACAAATCAAAGTAAACACATTCCAGGCTAAACTTAAAACTATGCTTCTTCAAAACTGTTATTTTACAGTCCACGATCTCATTAAAGATAAAAGTGTCTCTAAACTCACAATAAACCTAGGAAATATTATGTAATTGTAGCTTAGTGTTTTGTCTTTTAACATTGTTTTAGTATTGACATGTTCATAATATGAATAAATTAAATATTAGTCTATGTGTGTGTCTTGACATTAAAAAAATATTTAAAATGTATAAGGAAATGACGAGAAATTACTTTTATTATTGACTATATTGTACCTATACTAAATATTGGAATTGACTTTATATACCTATTCTATGATAAGAATTAATTTAATTCTAATAATAATTAATTCTCCTATGATAATAAAATAATTAATATTGTAATAAAATATAATGCAATAATTACATTATAAATGTTTGTAATTACCTCGCAAAAAACTGCAACGCCCTTAGAGAGCTTATGTACTTACCTACCCACTATGAATATTGATACCACATTATTATATGAATGAATGTACATTATTGCAATAAATAAATAATTCGAAAATATATTCCCTTCGAGTAGACCTGGAAACTTTATCTGAGTATATTCCTTAATTTAATATTTTTCTCCTTACTCTCGGGATTAGGCTTTGCACGTCTTGTGCATCTGCCAAATTCAAGTTGTAATTTAATTTAATTTTTTGATTCCTTATCTTTGTATAGACACAGAATACTAAGTATAGCTCTATCAAATCAAACTATTTATAACAAAGATTTAGTATAGTATCAGGGTTTAAAGATGGTGCCATGCGCATAATGCTTTCTCTTTTTAACACATGCAAACGGCCTTTTGAGAAAAAAGAAATGTGTATATGTTTCATTGTTCATCTTTTTGCTTGTCTTCTATTTTTTTAATACTTTTTCTTTGATTTATAATATATTTACTCTGATTTTTTTGCCTAGGCCAAAAAGGTAAACTAAGAAATGTCACTGTCAAAGTGACAGTCCAGGGAAGCAAAACCTGTTTTTCTCTGGATCAATAATACCATGGACCAAATATACTTGTATATATTAGTCCATGATAATACTAATACGCCACTCGTGACTTCACTTATGCAAATTATTTATTTCACTACTGCTAGAGTGCTACTACGGTACGCTTCGTTTGTCCTTTATAAGAACTTAGCTTCCTAAAAAGGTGGCGGCAAGACCACAGACATGGGTGGATGTGTTGAATAAAATACCTTATAAACATTTATATATTCATGTTCTTTTGACAATTTTAACAGGTATTGAAATAGTTACAAAGCAATCCATAGCAACTAGAAAAAGCTATATGATGGTCAATGATAATTCAACTGTTCAGATATGTATGTCTGAAATCTGAAAGTTATCATCTAATAACTGTTCAAGTTTCAGACATATTATCTGAAGAGCTGCTTTCGGAATCTATTAATAATTATGATTAATATTTATGACGAATCTATCTATTATGTTAGCTATAATGTGGTTTAGTGGTTGACTTTTTCTGTTTCACTCGTAGACTTTTTAGGCCGTTTTGGGCGGCAGCGGCGACAGGTGGCCTGCTGCCATAGGCCCTAAGGCCGATGAGCCTGACAATAGCCTGAAAATACTCTGACACATGAATTCAAAATATATCGTTTACAGCTTTATTACGGGAGTTATTTATTTTCCACATTAAGCTTTCACTAAGCTGCTGTAGGCCCATTTCCATCAGGTTATGGGCCCAGCTGATAGCTACGTGATAAAGTTTTAATTTTACAGACATGCAGAGTCCAACTTTTACAAAGTTATCGGGCCAGTCCAATTATGGGACTTGGGCATTTGCCATGGAAATGTTCCTGACAGACTGCGACCTGTGGGACTGCATAGAAGGTACTGTAACTGAAGTAAATGATTTATCGAAAAAGCGGGATGCCAAAGCTCGATCAAAAATTTGCCTGATGTGTGCTGAGAGCGTTTACCCTCTAATAGTAAATGCACAAACAGCCAAAGAGGCGTGGACAGCCGTGAAAAATGCGTATGCGGACAGCAGGTTGACGCGGAGATTGTCGCTGTCGAGAAAGTTATTCGGCGTTAAGTTAAATGACTACCCCAATATTGAAGCTTATTGTACTGATATACAAGCAACTCAGCAAGCTCTACAAGCAATAAGTGCAGGCTTAGAAGATGAGTTTATCGGAATTATAATGTTGGCTGGACTGCCAGAAACATACAATCCGTTAGTTTGCCATTTTTGTGACAAAAAGGGGCATTACAAGTGGCAATGTTAACAGCATGAGGCATTCAGAAAGGAAAGAAATACTGCGGCTGCTGCTGGACCTTCTAGAGAAGATAGAAGCATGAGTTGTGCAGAGACAACGGCCATAGCAAGTCATTCAAGTGAGTGGATTCTGGATTCCGGCGAGTCATCGCACATGACGTCTAAAAGATGTTTGTTGACAGATGTCAAAACTGCCCGACACTGCATAAGCACAGCAAGTAATGAGAAAGTTGTTTCTACTTTACAGGGCAACTTGAAGACAACTGTAAACAATGAGGGACGGTGTGTCAACATTAATTTTAGAGACGTTTTGTTTGTACTGATAATTTTGATGAATTTACTATCCGTAAGTAAAATTGCGGCACATGGTCATATTGTAGTTTTTGATAAAAAATCTTGTAAAGTTTTTAAAACTGAAGATGTTTCTATGAAAGTAGGTAATGCATTATTAACAGCATCAGTTAAAAATGGGCTCTATGTTTTAGATCAAACTTTAGATAAGGCGATGGTTGTTCTTGAAGGTGGCATGAAGATGGGTGCACACGAACTTTGGCACCGGAGGCTTGGTCATCTTTCCGGGATCCAAATGCGTAAGTTGAAGCCATTAGTAGATGGACTTAATTTTGGAGTGGAGAACACGGAAACATGTGAAGCCTGCTGTAAGGGCAAACAATGCGTAAAGAAGTTTCCAAAAGGGAAAGCACACAGAGCTAAAGAGCTCCTGGAGATAGTTCACACAGACCTGGCAGGACCTATGGAAGAAATATGGGAGCTAAATATTGCCTAATTTTGGTTGATGACTTTAGCAGAAAAGTTTTGGCTATCTACTTAAATCTAAAACTGAGGTTCTCGATAAATTTAAGGAATTTAAGGCCTTGGTGAAAATGAGACAAACAAACGGATAAAATGTCTCAGGAGTGATAACGGGACTGAATATACCTACCGGAAACGAATTCCAAACGTTTTTAAAGGAAAATGGAATATGACATAAAACGAGCGTAGCTCACACTTCTCAACAAAATGGAGTAGCTGAATGCACTATCCGCACTATTGTTGAAAAGGCGAGGTGCATGCTTCAAGACGCGAAGTTAAATAAACGTTTTTGGGGAGAGGCAGTCAATACAGCCATATACCTAAAAAATAGATCACCATCAATGGCGATCACGACTGTGCCGTAAGAAATATTGACAGGAAAGAAACAGGATGTGTCTCATCTGAAGATATTTGGAAGCAAGGCACACGTTCTTGTGAAAGACAATAAAAGAAAGAAATTTGATTCGAAGTCTACTGAAATGACTATGGTTGGCTATAGTGAGAATCAAAAGGGATACAGATTTGTGGATGTCATAAATAATGCAAGACGAGTAATCGTAGCTCGAGATGTTGTGTTCGTGGAAGGAACATCGTGCAACATCGATGTGTCAAATGAAGAAACACCACAAGTTGTAGATATCTCAGAGATCCTAGCAAGAGGTTCTGAAAAAGAGAGAATTATAATACCAAGAGATACTCATGTTACGGAACTGGAAAGTTCAGAGAGGGAACTGGAAAGTTCAGAGAGGGAACAGGAGAGTTCAGGAAATAGAGGATGCTGATGATTTCCATGACTCTATAGATATAGGCTCAGACCATCATTTTACGAATGAACCTGTGGCTCGTTCAGAAGAGATTGAAATTGATATTGATCCAGAAGAGCAGGAAATCGTTAATGAGCGCCGATATCCACTAAGGGTCAGACGCCGAAAGAAAGAAAAAGACATGATCTATAACTTTCATGTTTTGGACGATCCAGACCCACATTCTCTTCAAGATGCTATGGACCGGACTGATAAGGAGCTATGGTATTCAGCAATGGTGGATGAATATAATTCTCTGATAGAAAATGACACTTGGTATATTGTAAATCGGCCATTGGATAAAAATGTTGTAAAGTGCAAATGGGTCTTCAAACTAAAAGTTGACGCAGATGGTACTGTGCAGCATCATAAAGCTCGATTGGTGGTACGAGGATATTCGCAGAAGTATGGCGAAGATTACTTTAAAACATTTGCCCCAGTTGTTAAGTTGACGTCCATACGTCTTTTATTCGGACTCGCAGCTGAAATGAATTTAGATATTCATCACATTGACGTCACGGCAGCGTTCCTAAATGGTGACCTCAATAAAGATCTTTTCATGGAATAACCTCATGTTTGTAAAGAAAGGTGATTAAGGAAAAGTATGTAAGCTCAAGAAGGCCATATACGGATTAAAACAAGCGGCTCGTTCATGGAATGTAAAAGTACATGCGCACATTTTGAAAATTGGTTTTACAAGATCCAAATATGATCCTTGCGTTTACATAAAGGAAACTAAAGAAGTTTTCATAGTTATTGGTCTTTATGTTGACGATTTCTACATATTTCCAAATAATGCTACCGAAGCTGGACACTTGAAGGAGCAAATAGGCAAGGCCTTCAAAATTAATAGTCAAGGACCTCGGCGGAACTCTTCTCGCGACTCGTCTGTTGCCGGATTCGAATGTGTCTCCTCTCGCTGCGCGTGTGCAATTTGTTCTTTGGTTGTTACTTGTTATTATTTGTAAAGTTTTTGTTTTGTTATTGTTTGTGCTGTTACCGTTTCGTTTTTGTTTTTGTTGGTTCATTGCTAATGACAAGGACATGGAGCGAGAAAGAAGGAGCCTGTCCATAAGGTGTAACATGCTCGCGCGCCGATTCGCCAAATGTACTACGGACGTCAAAGTTACCTTATTCAAGGCTTACTGTATAGATTTATATACATGTCAGCTTTGGATAAGGTACTCAAGAAAGGCGTATAGTACCATGAGGGTGTTCGCATCCTCATGAAAAAGCCAAGGTTCTGTAGCGCGTCGAGCATGTTTGCCGAGGCACGGGTTCCTGATTTCTTTGCTATTATAAGAGCCCGCATAGCATCCTTTTGGAAAGGGATTCGGAGCTCAAATAATAGCATTTTAAAAAACTTGTCCGAAAGTTTGTGCTGTCCCATATTTAGGTTTTGGGTTTCTGTGCACCAGAGCAAAAATCGCAAATAAACTAGTTTTATTTAATTTTAACGTACATTTTATACAACAGGTAATATGTTTTATTTTTTTATTTTATTTTATTTTTACTTAGTGTAAGTAATTTATACTTATAGTGTAACTACTTTAAATTGTAATTATGGGTTTTGGATTGCCTGCAATAAAGACATTTATTATTATTATTTTTATAAGCAATTGTTAGATGAAGGTTTGCACCACACACCACAAAAATGGGTAAATTGCATAAATCACACAATAAAAGTGGAAGATGAAATGTGCTGACTCAACCACATTATAGATGAAGTAACAGATAGATTCGTCATAGATGTACATGAATCAGATTTCGAATCCGAGAGCACCTGATCAGATATGTCTGAAACCTGAACTGTTCAATATATTTGTTCAATAGCTTTTCGAACATAGATATCTGAACAGCTGACTTATCATTGTCCATCATTTAGCTTTTTAAAGTTACTGTGAATATATGATTGCTATGTAATTATTTTCATTTTTGTTAATAATAACAAATAAAATATAATATTTTATCTTTTATAAATCTTTATATTATTCAACACATCTATCCATGCAAAGACCGCATGTCTTGCCGCCACCTTTTTAGGTAGATACGTTTTTATAAAGGACAAACGAAGCGTAGGGTAGGAGCACTCCAGCAGTACTTACATAAATAATCCACATAAGTAAAGTCGCGGGCGGCGTATTAGTATAATTGATCCATTGAAAAAAACAGTTTGGCTTCCCTGGCCTGTCACTTTGACAGTGACATTTCTTGTTTAAATTTTTGGCCTTGGCAAAAAAATCAGAGTACAGATGGCGTCTTGAATTGATATGCATAAAAAATCCTGCAGAGGGCTCTCTTTTCCCCATTACCATGGACCAAGTATACAGTATGTATATTTGGTCCATGCCATTACCTGTATAGGTCAGTTATAATACTCTTTGGCCATTACTTAATTTTCTCTTTTATGTACTCTTTGGGTAAAACTTTCGAACGAAGTATTTTTACGGAGAAAAAAAAAACCTCATGACGGATGTGACAGTTGTACTGTACGTACCTTGGTGTCATTCCTCAATGGTACTAAGACTTGACTAAGACAATATAACAATGACATTTTGCGTTATAACGACACATACCCAACGATCCACAAACAACAAGAAGAAACTGCTGTGTATTCACGCTCACACAAAGAATGAACACTGAATGAACTTGTTATATAAGTTTGAGTTGCTATATGAAAAGCTCCCTCCCCCCCTAACCTCAATTTACCTCATTGCCTTCCGCCATTCTCTGTAAAAATATGTCTTGCCTAAAACTTTGTTAAAATTGTTTAACGGAAAAAATATATCAAATTGTGAAGAATCATAGCCTAGATAAAAATTGTATATACGGAAACAGACTAGGAAGTACAAGTAGCGGCACGAAACTTTAGCGCTGACCGTTATTGCGCAGAAGTAAAAATTAAGGTACTCGAGGGGGCTAGCGGGGTGAAGGGCGAGCGTGCGTAGCGCCGATTGGCTCGTCAGTCGCATTCGGTTCCCCGAGCCAATACGACGCTCCGCGCACATCCCGTGTACAGTCGCGTCATAAAGTTAATTTTTGTTGTTGTTTTTTGTTTGTTGAAATTGTTTGTTAAAGTTTGAATTTGTTTGTTAAATTTAATTGTTTAAGTTTGTTTCTGTTGTGTTGTGACTTAAAAAGTTAAAAGTGAATAAAGATGCCTAATCCTGTTTTGAAAAGACAGGCAAGAAAAATGGTTTACGACGTAAATTGTTTTCTAAAAAGGGAATCTATCGAAATAATTGATTCTTTGAAACAAATTAAAACTGAAATTAACAAGCCGTAAATACTTTACTCAGTCTTTCGGACAGCAGTACTGTAAATTTGAGCCAAATTAAACAAACCGCCGAAATGATTAAGGCGGAAAACATTAAACTAAATGGTCTAATCAGCGATCTAGGGAAAATCCAAAAAAGGACAGCAGAGTCTACTAAAACGTCAATTGCAACAGTAAGAAACATCTCTAATCAAGCCAATAGTTCTGATTTGATCACAGTGTTCAGAACGCCTGGCAAAAAACGGTCCAAAACAAAACCGGTTACAAACATTGATAACTTCGACCAAGGCGTAATAAAGAGGTGTATTCATAATTTTCACAACACAAATAATGAACTTCCTACCGTCGGAAAGCTTAAAAGGAAGCTAGAGGAAGACATTAATTTCAAAGGCTCAGAAAGAAGTCTTCGGCGAATAATTAAGAGTTTGGGATTTCGGTGGAAAAACACCGAAAACAACCGGAAAGTGCTGATTGAGACTTCAAATATACGTTTGAAACGTATCGAATATTTGCAAAAAATAAAACGATATCGTCAAGAGGGAAGGCCTATTGTTTATACGGACGAATCTTACGTAGATTCATCGCACTCGTCTTCAAAAGCCTGGACCGATGGTACTACGAAGGCCTAAAAAAACCTGTCTCGAAGGGACAGCGAGTTGTCATAGTCCACGCCGGGTCTGAAACTGGGTTTATACCCAATGCGTTGCTGACTTTTAAAGCTGGTACCAAATCAGGCGACTACCACGACAACATGAATTTCGAAAACTATGAGAAGTGGCTCCGAACACAGTTAATGCCAAACTTACCACCCAATTCCGTCGTGGTAGTCGATAACGCGTCGTATCACAATAAACAGTGGGATCGGGCACCAGCCTCTACTTCCAAAAAAGTTGACATGCAGGCTTGGCTGACTGAAAAAGGCATACAGTACGAAGAAACACTTTTGAAACCTCAGTTGTACAATTTAATAAGGGCTAACAAGGATAAATTTAAAACATTTTCGATTGATCGAATCCTAGCTGAACAAGGCCATCAAGTGCTCAGACTATCACCATACCACCCAGATCTAAATCCCATCGAAATGGCATGGTCCGATATTAAGCAGTATGTAGGCAGCAAAAATGTTAAATGGAGTGTTGCTAAATGTATTGACCTCATACAAGAAAAAGTTTTACTGATGGGTGCATGGGATTGGCAAAAGTTATGCAAAAAGGTGAAGGATATAGAAGAGCAATATGCAAAGAGTGATCATGTCGTGGATTTGGTAACAGAAGAATTTATCATTCACGTTAATGGAGACAGTTCAGACGATAGCATTAGTGAGTTTGATGAAGATGACGCTGCTAGTGCTGACGAACGCAGCAGTCCTGAGCCCGGGCCGTCAACACGTAAAAGGCTCTATCAAGACACCATGGAAGGCGTGACACCATTGTCAGATTCAGATTAATGTAAAATAAAAATTAATAAATTGTCAAATAATGTTTTTTTTTTCTACTCCCCACAAAACTTGCTGAAACTATATGTTAGGTACTTACTATAAACTGTAAACATTTCGTTTAGCATCAGACCTATTATTTGGCATTACATAAAAATAATGTCATAAACATTATTTTGCTAATAAATGTATTGCGTGCGCGACAGTACACATGCGCAGTAATCCCTTCCACGTATCGCTCAGCGCTAGACTTACGTGCCGCTACTTGTATACTGCTCATCGATGTTAAACTCAATTCGATGATGTGGTGTTCTATATGTCTAGTTAGTGGTGTACGTTTTTATAAATTTGTAAATTCTGAACCCAAACGTTTTATTGAAAGAATATACAAAGAAAATGGCTTTCACCAGGTATGTAATGTGTATAAAGCTATCTATCTAATGTAACTTCACTAGCTGACTTCGCGTAGAATAATTAATTGTTAACGTATTGCTCCAGTATTAAGGTTATTACTGGATGGAAATATCCTCTCCTCTGCTATACGCTGCGAAATAAAACATCGGCACGATATACAGAATTGAAAGTAATTTTTAGCAACTTCACAGGAGAGCACTTCAAAGTTTCCAACAATTTTTCCAAACTTTTCTGTTAAGTCTCTGTACAAAACAACATTCGAAAATTTTATCAACAAAGGGACATCCAAGCTTCCGTAGGTAAAGAAGAACTTATAATTATATATAAAGTAGGTATTTATTATGACTTGATTTAATACCAACCTACTATATTTTTAAAAAAACCCCTCCATTTATGTATATTTTGCAGTGCTTACAAATTGTTATAATACCTATATAATTATTAAAATGCCTTTTTTACTCAATGACTATGATCATCTCAACGGTATGTTTACATAACTCAAGGGCACAATTAAACAATGTCTAACTAAAGAAACCCTTTTATCACAGTGGAGTGGATCCTTACTTATTGTTCACATTTGAACTCTTACTTTTTACACTGACAGTGAGGATAATGTTGAAAAAGAGCTGCACTTTTTTTAAGAACATAATTTTAACTCAATGCTATAAAAAATACTGAGTTTCAAGATAAAGTATAAAAGAAATCTGTGTAAGTCAATAGTATAATTAAATGAATATATGCAGTATTCTAGAATATGCGAGCAGTACTTGGTCTCCCCACTACATAATCCATAAACAACGTATCGAGAAAATCCAGGCAAAATTCATAAAACACCTTAACTACAGAACCTTTACACGCTCCGACTATATCACCGGTTGTACCCGACACAAAATAATACCACTCGAAGACAGATGTACCCTGTTGGATTGTATGTTGCTATATAAAATAGTGAATGGTCATCTGGATGCCCCGGCCCTACTCGCAGCAATTAACTTTAAGAGTCCCTAAAAAGTGCACATGCCACACTGCCCTCTTCTCACCTCTGATTCAAAACACTAATTACGCGCATAACGCACCCATGTCTAGAATCACATTAACCTATAATAAAAGATTCTCTGATCTCGACATATTCAATTTGTCTAAAAATACTTATAAAACGAAAGTTTTCAAAATTCTTCTAAATAGAAAAATTGAATAGATATGAATATTATTGTATTATTTGTTATTAATTATAACTCATATACATATACATATATATAAATAAATTTATTAATTATTATACATGTTTAATTATAAATTTATTAATATTTTATATAAAACACCATACATACACCTACACACACAGTCATCCATGCTTCACATTCCAGTCCTTACACTCACATACATACACACATAAACACTATACCTACCCATATTATTGTATATTGTCCTTTTCTGTCTCACTATATACTTAATCATTAGCTATGTCAACAAAGTTGTATGTAGGAAATAACTTTTGTATATATATAAGGAGACCTATAATTGGCTGTATAAGTGTAACCCTTTAATATTAGAACTATTTATTATCATTATGCTGTTGGTCTTCTAAATAAATAAATAAATAAATCACAAAATTCTTTATGTATTTTCAGGTCTTGTATGAACATCAGTACATCTGCTATGAATGCAAAGCTCTTCTTGAAAAATCCTACAAATTTATGAAGAAAGCACTTACAGCACAAGAAATTATACAAAACATGTGTAAAGAATCAAAGGTAACCAACTAATTGCTTGTCTAATAATAATATGAAACCTATCAATATTGTCATTTACCTGCTCATATGAGTGTGTGTGTGGCAATCTGGCAATTGTTATTGCAACTTGTTGCGCTTGAGTAAAGAAAGTAGAACATCTCTTTCTTTATATATTTAGCGTCCTATATTGTCAAATCCTTATGAATTTGGGCAACCAATTGAATAAAATATTTCATTTAGCTGAGGGCTCAAATGGTAACACAGCCCTATTCTCCATGTCTTGAAATTTTTATTTACATCTATGTAGAATTTAATAATTTGTGATGCAATCAAATATAAAAATGATTTTCTCAAATAGCTTTCCAAAATTTACATCTTCTTACCACATTCTCTTTTTCAGATCACACTTGAACAACTAAAGAATATAAACAGAAAGGAATTGGGTTTAGATACACACTTATCAAAGCAAGAAAACTATAACCTTAGCCTCTGCATCACTCATGAAGACAAATTTACTTATGAACTAAATACTGATAAAAGCGAAGAAGATATTGAACCTGAAGTTTGGGATAATGAGTGTGAAAATAAAATTGATAATGATGATACTGAAGATCCACTTGACAATTCTCACATTATAGATGGATATAGTACATTCAAAGATGAATCTTCCATTCCTTCAGGCACTGCATTAGACCTTGTTGATTCCAAACATAAGGAAGAAGATAAATCTGCAGATACCATACCTGTAATAGAAATTGCTGATTTATCATCAGATGACAGTTCATGTAAATTTGTGCCTGATAAAACTTCTTATAAGTCAGATAGTTATGAAAGCTACACACAGACAATAAGTAATTCATATCGAAAAAAACGTAAAAGAAGATATAAAAAAGTACAAGATCAGCCAGATATAGAAAAAAAAGTAAACAAAAGAATCAAACCATCGGAATACAAACCATCTGTGTTCATGTTAAATATGGCATCCTATACTGAAAAGAAGAGAAGAAGAAATAATAAAAAGTATGTGTATAATGATAATGATGATTCTGATAGTTCCATTAAACTTAAAAATAAAAGAACCTCAAGAGAAGCAGACTCTGAGTTTGTACCTGAATTTTCACAAGATTCTGAAGATTCCATGTATGATAGATATGACGACTTAGGTCGACGAATAAAGAAACCTGATACCAGGGTATATCCAATGAAATGTGATCATGTATGTACCTATATTAGATGCCTTCTTGCCATAATAACTTTACATTTTACTGGTGGTAGGTTTCTCATATGCGGGAGGCCGTCTGGGTGGGTACCACCGCTTTGCCAGTTATTCAGCCGCCAAGCAGTAGTGCGCAAGCATTACTGTGTTCCGGTTTTAAGGGCATTGTAGCCAGCGAAATTACTGGGCATTATGAGACTCAACAGCTAATTGTCTCAGGGTGACGAGCGCAGTGCAATGCTGCGCAGGATTTTGCAAAACAAAGTTCTGGAAGGTGCTGTTATTGTTATGGGCTGGCGTATTGCTTACCATCAGGCAAACGACCAGCTCGTCTCGTCATTTAGTTACATAAAAAGAAAAAAACTTTTTGAACTGTATCATTATATTGTGTTTTTTACATGGCTTGATATTAATTTGTACTATATCTTTGATACATGTACATTTTGTTAACTGCTTAATTATAAACGGCACCTGCTTCTACAAGCACAGGTGTGAATATGAATCGAAGCTAAGCACATAGCTCATCTGACCTTATTAGACACTAGGTATTTTGTTTGTATTTTCAGTGTGAAGAGGAAATACCGGAGAAAAGAAGGCACTACGTACATTATTTGGTTAATCATCCCAAGATCGAATATCCTTATCCTTACAAAAGGCTAAATCTTTTGTGTCAGTTCTGCGGACGGGCATTTCATGTAAGTTCTTAAGACTGAATACGCCTAGCGCGTCCGCTCAACTTTAGGTTTTTATCGGTGTGCGGCGAGTGCAGCGACACGATCTTCCGCACCCGAAGCTTGCGGCGCGTTCAATGACGAAACAGCGCGGAATTAAAGTTTTGATCGTTTTTGTGGTATTTGTTTTTGGGGATTACATATTTCACCTATTCATCCACTATATACGAAATCGCGGGGTGCTGCGGTTTATTCATAAATGCGAAAGTCTGTGTATGTTTGTTACCACATAACTCCATAATGACTGAACGGATTTTGAAGAAATATCTAAAATTAATAATTAAATACTTATTAATTCAACTACTCTCTCCATGGTCCATGATCCATGATCCATGATCTATGGTCCATGATCCGTGGTCCATGGTCCATGGATCATGCACGGTCAATCATAACTGATAGAATTTAATGACGCTTGCTGAAGCGTGTAATGTACGCCTGTGTCCATTTTCCTAAAGTTGCTTCAATTGATGAAAATCGACGAGCGACGAGTTTTAGCAACAATACTCTACCACAATGTTACTATATAATGTTATGGTTTCTTCCACACACTATAGAGAAATTTGATGAAATTCCCCTTTTCAGCCGCTCATATCAGTTAATAAAATTGAATGCTTTTGAGGTGCAGTTACACGCTATTTGACGCTATACGTCAAAGTTGTGCAAATAAGTTACTTCTACTCTGACATAATCTTAGTTTAAGAGTAAAATGTTCTTCATTCCAAAAATAGATTATTTTTTAATTACCTACGTAATATTGTTTTTTGACAGAAAAGACAACAACACGAGGCGCACGAATTAACCCACGGCAAAGAAACGCCATTTGCTTGTCACAAGTGTCCTAAAAAGTTTAAAAATAAAATTCGTCTGTTGGGACATATACGCAATGTACACCTGGCTACATTATTAGAATGTGACTATTGCGGAAAAAAGTTCAAAACTAGAATTGACATTATGAGACACATACGTGTAAGTATTATAATACTCATTATATTTATAAAGAGTTTTTCAACAAGAACTTTGTTTTCTAAAACAAAATAAAACAAAGAATTTAGATGAAGATGATACAATTTTTTTATTGTATTACGAAGACAAAAGTTTGGCAATTATGAATGAAATATGATATCTGGCAAAGTCTACCACGACCACGCTGACAGATGTCGATTCTTTCATCAAAGTTTTTAATCACTTTTTGGCAAAATGGCGGGTCTATTTCGTTAATCACATCACGGATTTTGAGTTTTAAGGCTGCAATCGATTCGATTGGCTCCGTATAGACTCTGTCCTTAACATAGCCCCACAAAAAATAACCCAGTGGTGTTAAATCACACGATCTGGCTGGCCACTTAACAGCTGAATTTCGTGAAATTATGCGATCGGGAAATTTGGTTTGCAATAAATTGATCGTTTCATTGGCTGTGTGACATGTGGCACCGTCCTGTTGAAACCACATGTCAGTGATATCCACGTCATCAATAATATGCAAACAATTAGTTTAACATCTCGCGATAGCGTGTTCCATTGACCGTTATCGCATTGCTAGCCTCATCTTCGAAAAAAAACGACCCAATGACGCCTCCAGACCACATAGTGTCAGACCATACAGTGACACGTTGAGCATGAAAAGGCTTCTCAACAATCGCTCCTGGATCTTCAGAAGCCCAAATGCGGCAATTTTGCTTGTTCACGTACCCTGACAAGTGACAATGATCTTCGTGTGAAAAAATGTTTTTTTCAGAAAACACAGCGGGTTGTTCTTGAATGAATTGAGCGAATCTACGGCGATGTGAATGGCCGGTTGGCTTCAATTCCTGCATCAGTTGAACCTTGTAAGGCTTAAAAGCCAAATCCTTACGCAAAATTCGCCATGTGGTGGTTTTGGATAGCCCCAATTGTTGAGAACGTCGAAGAATTGACAAATTTAGATCTTCTTCAACACTGTGGGTGGCTGCGATGTTTTCAGTTGAACGACCCGGTCGAACACGCGTTGGCGTTGGCACATTTTGTACCGAGCCTGTCGACTCAAATTTAGCGACCAAATTCTTAATAGCGGTCTCAGAAGGACGATTATGTTGTCTGAAAAAATCACGAATTTTACGAAATGTAACTTTAACAGAACCACTATAACATTTTCATAGTGGATTTTAATTATTTAAATGCGATTTTCGAGCGAAGTTGAATTCATTGTAACAATTGCCAAACTTTTCTCTTTGTAACACAATAAAAATTTGAATCATCTTCATCTAAATTCTTTGTTTTATTTTGTTTTTAAAACAAAGTTCTTGTTGAAAAACTCTTTACCTACTTCTATCTATACTATTATAAAAATGGAAAAAAGCCAATTCTGTACATTGAAGATATTTTTGCAAAAGCAACTGGGATCGACTATTTATAGGGTACTGAACACAAATCTATGGTTTTTAGAATTTTTGTCTGTTTGTGTGTTTGTTACCTAGTTATACCTACCATAAGCCCTGGTATGTACTCTGAAGTTTCAATGCGTCATATCTAAATGTCGTCATATTTCTCTTAAGTACCAATCATTGTCAACAAGTTTTTCTTGATATCAAATTTCGCTGACCTGTGAGAAAGCGATACAGTTGTTGTTCACATTAATTTTGCTTACTTTGTACTTATTGTACTAGAAGCTTCGACTTGTTTATTCGATTCAAATTGCTTATTAAGAGCCCACACTACCCCAGCTCAAATCAAAATTCTCCCACGCGACGGCCCGTCAACTCGTAGCTACAGTCGCAACTATCTCGCTCGCACCTAGTAGGTACGTTGCGCGGCCGAGCGGGAGCGAGTGCCGGAGCGCGTCTGAACCAACACAGCGGCTGTCGCGGACGTGTAGTTTTCCACGCAATATTTCGGTATTAAATTTCTAACAAAATAAAAAATAACATTATTTTAAATTGAATACATAAGATACACGTATTATATTAGTTCAGATTTGTGTAAAAAGTTTCATTATAATAGGTCAAGTATTAACTGTATACTGCTTTTTATTTACAAAATTTAAGTGGGAAGTTTGTGAATTTTTTGTATCGAGACTTTTTTTAGTAATCGTGTTTTTACAACGTATGGACATCAGAGTATATCCTCAACTATACTATATATTTTTTTCAACACGATTGATTCAATACTATTATTGATATGCAACTTCAAACGCGAACGGTAAAGCAGTTTTGAGGTAGTGTGCAGTCTTAAGTACTGAAGGTTCTATATCACCCACGCATTATCTAAGTTTATTTATTATTCTCTTCGTTCATAAGTGTGGTCACCAGTAGACCAAATAAAGTTGAATTTAATTAAAAATTGTCTTTTTTTATATAAGACACGCGCCGCCCAAATTTGTCTACCTATAGACTCGAAAACTACCGAACGGATTTTAATCTTAACTTAAAATATAGGCTATTGAAATTTTGAAAAATCTTCTTATGGGGGATTAAATAGGGGGTGAAGTTTGTATGGAAAAAAGTTATTAGATTGTCCTATAATCTTGAAACTCAAAATTTATACTTATAATTGACTAGCAGCCCGCCCCGGCTTCGCACGGGTTTTTAACAAAACATTCTTAATTAAACATATAATGCACACATATCTCCCCTCCCGTACGGCCCATACCCCAGTGACGCCTACTTTGCATAAGGTGCTGCCTAGCTAGTGAGCGGCTACCACGCAACTTTTTTCTAATACTTACATTTTTAAACTCGTGATATCTTTCGAATGGAATGTCCGAATTGAATAATTAAAAAAGTAATATAAAGGTATTGAAACAGTTTTGAATATGAAGTAAGTGGTTTATTTCGATAAGCATTAAAACCAAGATACAAATATAGAGCCTTTTCTAGCGGCGGCATCTAAATTAAATTTTCAAAATAAAAGAACTCTTATTGTGGCATAACTATAGTAGTTAGACATAATTATGCTGTCGCGACACTTTTTGTAAATAATGATGTGTGCTCCAAAGTCGTTGTACATTATTTTATTCTACCATCAATAGTTTTCGCAGCGCACGCGATTTAAGGAATATTTTAGGATTGTTTTACACCTTGGGTTACATTATTGGAATTTTAGTAAGGATCCCAAATTTTTTTGAAAATATAACGTAGCCTATGTCACCCGGGGATAGTGTAGCATCCCAACAGTGAAATATTTTTTCAAATTGGTTCAGTAGTTTCGGAGCCTATTCAATGCAAACAAACAATCAAATCTTTCCTCTTTATAATATTAGTTTAGAAAAATAACGAATACGGGTCCTTGATATTTTATCGGGATTATTTTGATATTAAGCTTCTTTAAGCGATGAAGACAGGAAATAGGTAAAATTAGTCTGAATTTGAAACGATGTAGGTATAGACTATGAAAATTAATGAAATACATACATGTAAAAATTTATTTACATAGCAAAAGACCATGGCAAAAACTAAATTTCAGCGTTTTCAGTAAGTCTTAAAAAACAACTCGGAAACTTTACATGAAAGGAGCTATAATTATGACAGAAAAACTAATCTCCACATTTTTAGCTTCTATAGACTCGAAACTACCGAACGAATTTTAATGCGGTTTCCATTGTTTGATAGCCTATATCTTAACTTAAAAGCTGGTGTATGTGACATAGCGCTATGATATCGCAATGCTGAGATATCTTAAAAAAAGCGTTCGAGGTCGTGCAGGAAAAGGTTTTTTAGCAGCATCTATGGCTTTGGATTCCATTTAGGTGTGTTCCCAGAAGGTCAATATGGTCATCTATCGGTATTGATACACACTTTTTGTGGAGAACACTGTTCGTTGTTATTGCACCTGAAGATAATGCGCCTTCGTCGTTTAAATGAAAGTCAGTCTGATGAAGACAAGCGCTTAAATTCTTCTAAACACAATTTAGCTGCCGCTAGAAACTCGGAAAACATGAAATTCGTCTTTCTGAACATAATTATAATAAGGAACCTTGAGGTGACTTACTCCGATAGAAGCTAAAAAAGAAGTTATCATCTACCCGAAGCGGTTGCTACGTCCTGCTGGAACCAACAATGCTCGAGACCCAATTTAGCAACTTGCGGCAAAAAAAACTCGTTTAACATTGCTGTAACGCTTTGTCAAATAAGCAGTAACAATAATTCCACGTCCTTCAGGTGTGTATCGCTCCATGGCTCGTTGTAAACTAATTCTTTATCTGTCTACAAAATAGATATCAAAGCACAATGACATTTGACGCCATTTGCAAAAATTGAGGCACATTCACATTATGACATTACTTTTGCGCCACTTTGTACATATATACGAAAGTTTGTGTCAAGTTTGCGCAGGCGCAGCTAGTACAAAATAAATAATATCCATGAATGATTTCTTTGTTTTATTTTGTTATACATAATACACTCGCCGTAGAGCTTTCTAGTTTTTAGCAATGACATCCATGACCGCTACATCGCGGTTATTTTTTAATGTCGGAGTACAGACATGCCAGGCTCAATAGCTTATCTAAATGTGGCCTACCTCTTTTCAGATTCACACAGGTGAGAAGCCGTTCCAATGCCATATTTGTGGTTACGGTTTCGCACACAAAGGTAATATAGGTATACATATTCGTTCCAAACATCAAGGCCTGTCCGAAAATCCCAAGAAAAAGAAAAGACAAAACGGCCGGGAATCGAAAAGACGCTGTTCGACAATTGACGAGGAAGATGAACCATTGATGAGTATTAAAAAAAGAAAAGTGACGAAAGCTAAAGCCAAGAAAACTAAACGAAATAAGGGCGAGTCTTAATAAAATTGTACACAAAGTTAAAAGCATTAATTTATTATTGTTGTTGCATTTCAATAAGACTGTTCGTGTGCCATTAGAAAAAATCGAGAAATTGCATCCACAATCAATACTGCTTGGTATACTACATACCTATTTTCTTATTATTATTTCACGAAACTATTAAAAATGTTGTATCTATAATTTGTCCTATATTAAAATTGTATTAAATGTAAATGTAGGTAAATAACAACGCTTACTGCGCGTTGTTTTAAACATATCTGCTAAGCGTTTATTAAATTTTAATAATCGATAGAATTCCTTACAAAATCTTAAAATATTAATAAAGTTGATGCCAGAAAGGTTAATTATTATTTAATGGTATTTGATGATGGTCAGTTTACAATCTACTAGATCACACTTAACACTAATATTATAAACTAGCTGCGCCCTGCAGTTAACAGTCCATAAAAAGTAGCATATGTGTTAATCCAGAGTATAAGCTATCTCCACACTTAATTTCATCCCAATCCGCTTAGTCGTTGCGTGAAAGAGTAACAAACATACATCCGTACATTCTTAGAAACTTTCGCGTTTATAATATTAGTAGGATAGTAGGATGCGAAAGTTTGTATACATGTAAGTTTGTTACTTCTTCACGCTGTAACGGCTCAACGGATTTGAGTGAAATTCGAAATGAAAATAGCTTATACCCTGGATTAACACATACGCTTTTTATCCCAGGACACTGCGGGTGTAATGCTGCTAGTTTATTATAACTGTCGATCTCTAACGGTTAAGGTGTCCCTAGACGGTCAAAATTGCAATTTTGGCCTACCTACTCCATTTACGGCAATCAATTCCAGGATTGAACATAATTTTGGTTTTATCCATGTTAATCTGGAGACCGATGCGTTGCGAAGATTCAGTTAGGCAGTCCAGCATCTGCTGTAAGTCCTGCAGCGACTGCGCCATGCTAACGATGAAGTAGGCATTAAGCTAAACAAATAGAAAAGCAAACTTCATTACCACGCGTCAAAAATATGGTAAGGGAGGAGATATGCCATCGAACGTTTTATTGTATTAAACCGCATGTCGCCCGTTTCTTCAAAGGAAGTCTTGTTTTTCTTCGATATGGTCCTTAATATTTGTAGAGCACAAGACATTATTTTTTTCAAGGGGTACACAGTTGCCTCTAAAATTGTTTTTTAATTCGAGGTGATTTAATAGTTTTTTATAGGCTGATTTAAACTGGATTATTATTGTAGCCTTTTTGCCGGTTTCTGCGTACAGAGAAAATATAAGCACGAATGAACACACATTTTTTTTTAATGGGCGAATGCCTTTATTTCTGAAAACAAACTACACTCTACTTACTAAAACTAAACTAGCTACATACAAGGAGAAGCAATTGGACAACCATAGACCATTAAAGGCCTATACACACAAAATTAATTGGTACGATGGATGTTTAAAACTGAAGTGTAAAGAGGATACTCAATTTTCCAAAACTATGAAATGTGGGCATTTCAAAAAGTCGAGCTGGACTGACTTATGAATATTAAGAAAGTTACATCAACGAAAGATATTCCACTAAATAAACTGGCTTCATTAAGATTTTAATGTTACTCAACTAAAATGTTCGATTCCAAAGTCATTTGTTCAAAATTCAAATATACCGAGCAATATTTAATCGCTACTACTGTTTATTTCCTAACATATCTTTAACCTGCAAAGCTAATTTAAAATGTACGATGGCTTCGAGTAGACAGCCAAACGGAGTCGACACGACAGGCCTACCCCTCTCGCCAATTTTGCCAAACGTCAAGGGCAAAAAAATCCACGACGTTATATAAAACTAGTTGACGCGCATCACGCGCCATTCACCAACTGTCGTAGCGGGCGAAAGAGCTCCTAAAAAAATGCCGAGTTGCAGCATTATATTGGTGCAAAAAAATTTCAAGAACATCAAACTACACCAAGGATAACGTAACTTTTCATCTTTATGTATTTTTATATCTAATAATGTACTAAAATAGCGAAAATTTGAAAATTATTGTCAGTCACATAAACTCACATAGTGTTGCAACTAAATCGAAAAAGTTATATTTCGGATAAAATTTTTAGCTTATTTTCATGTATCTAGGCGGCCAAACCTCTGTTTTCCTGCACGTTATAAGAAAGTCAGATAAAACTGAAACTTTTAATAAATATTGTTTTACATTACAATTTTATATACCTACATGTTATTATTTTGAATAATTGTTGAGTCGAAAACTGCAGAATGGATTTTAATTTGGTTTTCAGCGTTTAGTATTAAGTTCCAGCTTCGATTATAGGGTATACAGGTGTGGCAAAAATTTGGGTCCTCCAGGGTAGGTACCTTTTCTCTTGCATTAAGAAAGTTTTGTCCTTAGAGTAGAGAAAATATAAACAGCATTTTTGGAAATAATAAAAATTTTGCTGCACTTGTATACATCAAAACCGGTTGGGTTGGTGGTTGGCGCTCTCATATGGGAGGTCTTGCGAAAATGGTCTTTGAAAAATACGACTATATTGTCTGTCGTCTACGCAGGCGAAGTCGCGGGAAAAATCTACTATAATGAGTAACTAATGAGAATGACCTAATCGAAAATAGGCACTTATATTATTTGAACGCTAGCAACACAGTCAAGAAACCGGAGTGAAATTAGTGCTGGGTCAGAACCAATTTAGATATCGATAAAATCAATATGTTTAAAAATATGTCGATAAAAATAAAATTGTTGTATTACACTTTTATTGGACAGATTTCCAAAAGAACCTGGTAGTCGGGCTGCCTAGATTCAAGCTTGTGGAAATGATTTATCGTAGGTTCCTAAGCGTACCAGCACAATTTGTTCAGAACCTTTTGAAAATACCACGGCTTTATACCACGGTCTAACAACACAAGGAAATTAAAACAGGGTTCCGTACCAACATTAAAATTATCTAAAGTAAGTTTTAAAAAACTGTTCATTTATTTTTCCAAAACTAGGTCTAAACTGGTTAATGTAAATGGTAATGATTGAGCCCACGCGGAATGAATGGTGTCCGATCGTGAACTGATGACGCGATACATGAAATGTGGCATGCAGGCGAAAACTGCTGACCGCGCGCAATGTGCGATGCTTCCATCGTACATATCAATAGTTCTTGCAACGTTATTTCACGTTATTGCAAGTTTAATTTTAAATCATCGCCTATAGTAATTACATAGACTATCATTATCGTTAGTAATCACATAAAAGACAAAGGTGCATTGAACATTCCGCTTCTGCCAAGTAGCCATCTGGCACATACAAAAACATAACATTGTCAAAAACAAACATAAAATATAGTATATTTTATGTTTGTTTAGTCATTGTAATAATTAACGTTCATAAGTGCGTTTGTGATGCCAAAAAATAATAAAGAACTTTCGAACTAAGTTTGATAGTTATTACTTTGATTCTCTTGAGCAACAGAATATGTCATTTAAGAATTCTGTTTTATTTTATTTTTATGTGTCTTCCATGCTTTAGCAGAGTTTATCGATAACACAATATCGATAGTATCAAGCATAAAGTTGTATACGTGATTGACGTTTAAATATCGTGTACCGATAGAACGTCTCTGTGTGTGAATGTGATTCTGTGTGTAAAGTTTAAGCTAGTGTTAACTTCTTTTGTTATGTGCGTGCATAGCGACGTGATTGTAAAATGCGTTAGTGGTGATCATTTATTTGTGTGCGTTTCCTCGTCCCCCACCGAATATGACAGACTTTTTGTAATGGGAATGAGTGCGCGTCACCAATCCAGGCTGGATACTTTATCTGAGTACGATGGTGAATGTACAACCTTATTGTTTCGCATACACATGGCAATTAAGCTATTGTTTCTCTCCTGGCAATCACAGACCCAAGGATTCATGTATGTTTGTGTGATGTTTTCTTTCTGTGTTCATCTGTTTTGTCTATGTGTTATACATTTTTGACATAAAATTCGTTTGTTTACATTATTTTTACCAAAAAAAAACGGCGGGAAACACAAATTGGGCGGTCGTAATTATTTTCGCTCCGAAAATTAATTTACAAATTAGTGTTATATATTGAGTTAATACATTAATTTACGATTTCCGAGATGGAGAAAAACAGCTTAGGGGATGAGTGCAGTATGGGTAAAAGTGACACGGAAATTATAAATGAATGTGAAAAGGAACTTCAGGAGATGATGAATTGGGATAATGATCATAATTATACCAGTTTGCGAATAGGAGAGAAGAGGTTAAGAGAAAAAAGTGATGAAAGTGGCGAAGACAACTTTACTATTGTTACCAGAAGGAAGTCGAAAAAACTTGTAAATAATAAGCTTGAAGATAAAAACGGTAACAATGGTGATAAAATGCAAGACGAAGAAAGTGAAAATATCCAGAGTACGTATGAAATATGTTTGTTTTCACTGAAAATGCTACCTAAACAGATGGCTCTGGCAAAGTTGTTACAGGAAGAAGATATTAAAAATATTGCCAAAATTAACTACAAAAGTCCTTATAAGGTATTCATTCGATTAGATGACCAGCAGCAGGTGGAGACACTGCTAAAATGTCCTAAATTACTAGAACTTGAAATAAGAGCTCAACTTACGGACCAAGGTAATTTATCTTACGGGATTATTAAAGGCGTAGATTTAGAAATGAGTGAGAAGGAAATAATGAATGCCTTGACTACATCATGTGACATTACATCCGTAAGGAGACTACGACGTTTGGATATGAATGGAAAGTGGATTGAATGCGAAACTGTTCGTATATGCTTTAATAATGCTGTTGTACCTGCATTTGTATACGCTTATGGATGTAGATTTAAAGTGCTTCCCTACGTATTTCCGGTTACACAATGCTCTGCATGTTGGAGATTTGGCCATGTTAAAAAATTTTGTCCACTGAATAAAGTTCTATGTCCTAAATGTGGAAAGCAACATGACAATTGTGAGTCTGAAACCTTCACATGTGTCAACTGTAAGGGCGCGCATATGGCACTGGACAAAACTTGTCCATTATTTATAAAAGAAAAAAGAATTCGTGAGATTATGAGTAAAGAAAGTCTAACGTATAAGAGAGCCTTAGAAACGTACTTAAAATCTTATAAAGACGCAAGAACTCCACAGAGATCAACAGATTATAATGTCAGTTTTAACCAACCATCCTTGCATCGTGATGTAAAGACATACAGTAGCGCAGTTACTAACACAGTTGATCTTCAAAAAGTAGAAGACGTAGTAGCTGAAAACGATATCTATAGTATGGAGGAAGAGGAAGAATCGCGTAATAAGCAGCAGCAGCAACACAAACTATCAAATGGAAAAAAGAAAAAAAAGAAGGTTAGAAATCAGGAAGCTGAACCACTAATCCTGCCAATGGAAACTGTAAATGTTTCTTCAAAAACCGCACAGGAAAAAGAAGAGGAAAGCACAAGGAAGTCAGAAAGGCGTTTTGAGTTAAAAATATTTATGTCAAAAGTTAAGGACATCATATTTTCTGAAGGTACCATTGAGAAATAAATTATTTTTCAAAAAAAACTAAACCGACTTCAAAACCACAAATGGCACTCAAAAGTGAAAAATAAATTAATATAATTATCATAAGCGCTACCCACTCATATATTTGAAGTCGGTGCCAGCCAAGTCTAATAGGTAGCAGATAAATATGTATATAGTAAGTACTACTTGTAGGTAGTATCTATCTACTACCTTTTAGACTTGTCTGGCACCGACTTCAAATATATGAGTGGGTAGCGCTTATGATAATTATATTAATTTATTTTTCACTTTTGAGTGCCGTTTGTGGTTTTGAAGTCGGTTTAGTTTTTTTTGAAAAAAAAATTATTTTGCCCTTTTTAGTGAAAAACAAGTTTTAATTAAATTAATTCAAAAAGTTTTTAAAGACAAGCTTTTATGATCTAGAAGCCACATCATGACAAAGTTTAAAATGAGATATCACAATTAAATGCATGTACAAAAAAATTTCATGTCTGTCCTATTCTCTGTTGAGGAGTTCCCTCGCCAGAAGTCAATCCTGGGTGAATCTGCCATATCATGATGGAATTTAGAACAGGCTATTATGGTTTAATCCATTTACGAAATGTTGTGTCTGTACTATTCACCGTTGAGGAGTTCCCTCACCGGAAGTCAACCCTGGGTGAAGCAGGTGAAGCAGTCGAATACAAAACCTCCACCTTAAGAAAGTTTGGTTACGAAAAAAAACAAGAACCGACTTGAAGATTAAACTTATATTTTTTGTTTTTGCTATTTTTTTCAAAAACTACTTAATGAATTTCGATAAAATTTATTTGGGACCACCTTTGAAGTATTACCTACCAATCAAAAAAAGAATCATCGAAATCAATGCATAATTGGCGGAGTAATCGCGTAACAAACACACAAAAAAAAAATAAAAAAAAAACATACTGTCGAATTGTAAACCTCCTCCTTTTTGAAGTCGGTTAAAAAGTAGTATTATTTTTGAAAATAGTCTTTGAAGAATGTAAGGTATTTATTTTGAATTTTTTTAATGGGCAGGACTTACTTCAAACTTTCTGTTCGCTTTATGATGGATAACACACCGTATAAAAATGTCGAAATCAATATATTTCAGTGGAACTCTCAAAGTATAAAACCGAAATTGACTAGCTTTGATAATTTATTATATAGAGAAAAAATACACATAGCTATAGTTTGCGAAACGTGGTTAGACTCTGAAACTAGTTTAAATATACGGGGATATAATATTTATAGAAAAGACAGAATAGATTCATATGGAGGTGTAGCAATTATTATTCATAAATCTTTACAATCGCAGGTGCGTCCAATTGATCTCAGTAATTCGGGTATAGAGGCAATAAATGTTAAGATTATGAACTGTAAAATGTTGGAAAACGTTGTATCTGTGTATTGTCCTTCATCAGTTCATACGTGTGTAAATGATTGGGATAGGCTATTTTCACAAGTTTCAAGAAAATCCTTAGTTGCCGGTGATTTTAATGGTCACCATACAAATTGGTCTAGTAAGACAGATCAAAGGGGAAGGCAAATATTTGATACTTCGCTAGAAAATGGATTCGTATCTCTTAATAACGGTGATCCTACTCGAGTCAAAATGGTTAATGGTGCATTACAGAGTACATCGCCAGATATTACTTTCGCGTCATCGGATATTGCTGTACATTTTAATTGGCAAGTTTTTAATGAAAATTTAGGTAGCGACCACCTTATTACTAAGATTTCTATAATTTTTCCAGATAACTTAGTGATTATGAAGAAACGCAATTTCAAAAAAGCTAATTGGAATGCTTATAAGCAGGATCTTGTTGAACCATTATCCATAATACCTGATTCTAACGGTAGTGTTCAAGATATGTACGAACATTTCCAAAATCAGATTAACTTTTCAGCTAATAAAAACATTCCAGAGTTAAAAATATTTAATAATCCGACTAGAAATTTTAAACCGAGAGAATATTGGAACGCTTCTTTATCTAAAGCTGTAGCAGAGCGTAGGCTTGCACTTAGTGTTTTTAGAAGGAATCCTACTCCTTCAAATCTTATAGTATTACAGAAAAAAACTGAAGATGCGCGGATTTTGTTAGAAAAAGCTAGATCTTGTAGTTGGCGTTCATTTTGTGATAGTATCAACGAAACTATTTCTGTTGCTGATATCTGGCGCAAAATGCGATGGTATAAGGGATACCGTCAATCCAAATTTTACGCTTCTAATGACAAACAAAAAGAATTATTAAAATCTTTAGCACCAGATACTGTATTGAATAAAATGCCTACGTTCAATTCCAGAAATGATTCATTGGAATCTCCTTTTTGTGTACATGAACTGAATAATTGTTTAAAAAGGAGAGACACGGCGCCCGGTAATGATGGTGTAACCTATTCAATGATTTTTAACTTACCTACTATTGGAAAAGAGTATCTACTGAAACTCTACAATAAAATATTTTTTTCAGGAGTAATTCCAACTCAATGGCGCGTTATAGATATTAGGGCAATTCCTAAGACAAGTCGGGATTACAATTGTGAACCTAAACTCAGACCTATTTCACTTATATCATGTGTATGTAAGATCTTCCACAATATGTTAGGTAAGCGACTGGAGTGGTATGTAGAGAAGAACTTGATTTTATCCCCCTACACAACGGGTTTCCAAAGAGCCCAATCTTGTATAGATTCGCTATCCCGACTTATAACGTATATACAATTAGGATTTTCACAAAATAAGCCAACAGTTGCTTGCTTTTTAGATATTGAAAATGCATATAACAATATTTTGATAGATAAAGTTGTGGGCATATTAGATGAATTAAAAGTTGGTATGAATATTTGCAAGTATCTTTGGTCCTTTTTAAGTGCACGCCATTTAACAATTAAAAATTTTAATGATGAACAAGTCTTGTGTGTCAGGTGGACAAATAGAGGGCTAGCTCAAGGAGATCCAATTTCTCCATTGCTGTTTAATATTACTACCATCAATATTTTCCGTCAGATTAAAGGTATAATTATTTCTCAGTATGCTGATGATTTTGTTTTTTATCTCAGTCACCATGATTTGAAATGTTGCGAATTTAACTTGCAGATAGCATTAAATGTTATGATAAAGATTCTTAACAATATAGGTCTTGAACTGTCCTGAAACAAATCTAATGTGTGTATTTTCAGTCGAGGTCGCATAAAAAATAATATTAGTTTGACTATTGAAAACCATCAAGTAACCAAGGTAGAATGTGTAAAATATTTAGGGCTATGGATAGATTGTTCGTTGTTGTGGAGGAAACACTGTGCACGCATTATATATCTGTATATTTTTATTCCTAATTGTCACTGTACTTCGCTGTTATCTGTGGGCCGTCGTTCATTCAACGCCCATGAGGGTTCAAATCGAGCAGTTATTGCGGCACTACTCAAGAACACGGTAGAGGACACGTGAGGTCATCGGTTACTTTAGCGGCGCGGAAATCACCATCAAATTACAAGTAAGTGCAATTCTGAATATAATTATACGGATTTATTATGTGTGTGCATACTCTCATTTCCTGAAATTGATAGTCAATCCACTTAAAGCCTATATTGACGTGCCAGCGTGCACATATTTCTGGTCCTACGAGCCGGATCGTATCAGTTCATTTAGGTTTTACGGTTTCGGTTAGTTTCTATATTCGGTTATAAAATCTATATTTCAATTTTTCAATATTTTTTGGTGATTTACTTGGCAAATTCACTCATTGTCATTCTCACTTGTCACAATTTCGTAGCGGTCTCATCGTTTAACTCATCAAAAATGGCGAAAACCTTTGAAATTAAATTTAAATTAGAATGTGATTGGTTTAATAATTCGGTTAAATCATTTAACACGCCAAACTTTAATACAAGTGTTCTATCAGCTAGGTTGCGTAAGCTTGAATCACATTTTGAAAATCTAACGTCAGCATACGAAAAGCTATTAGAGTTAGGTTCAGACGAAAAGATTTTGACGAAGTACAGCGAATGTTACGAGTATGCCACTTCGCAATACGATATACTGAGCGCTAAGCTCATTGAACTTACGGGCCTACAGGACGAGAGTTCAAAGTCCAATGATAGCACCGGGCAACTGGCTCGTTTGCCTTCCATCAATCTCACAAGTTTTACAGGAGACGTTTTCGCTTGGAGCGGTTTTATAAGCTTGTTCAACTCATTAATTTTGTCACGGACGGATATTTCAAAAACTGAGAAGTTTCATTACCTATTTTCACACTTGGAAAATGAGCCTAGGTCATTAATACAGCATCTAGCCATGGCAGAAACGTCACTCGATATTGCATTAGAAATTCTAAAAGCTCGATATGATAATCTGCGATTATTGGCTGACAGCCATATTTCACGTATATTAAATATGGAACCACTAAAGAAAAGCACTTGGTTACGATCAGCTGTCTTAAATCCTCTTTTAGAATCCACCCGCAGTTTGGAAATGTTAGGATTTCCAGTTGATTCCTGGAGTTACATATTACTTCACATAACACTCACTAAACTACCGTCAGATATAAAAACTCGGTTTGAGCAAGCATACGGATTTAGTCAAGACTTGCCTAAATTTGATAACTTAATACAGTTTTTACAAAACGAATGTAGGGTTATTGATACGTCTAATGCTTCTCAGTCACAACATATTAGGTTCAATACTGATTTAACTCGAAGGGCGGTAGATAGCAAAAAAGTTCTTTTGAGCTCGCACGACTACAACAGTTCATACGATAAGGAAGGGTGCGTATTTTGTTCACTATCGGGCCATAAGATCGATAACTGCTATAAGTTTAGAAACGGCAGTGCTGATAATCGTAAAACATGGATTCGGAACAACGGCCGTTGTTTTAAATGTTTTGGCAAACATTCGGCGAATCTATGCAGACGATATGTTCCATGTGAGAATTGCGGTAATGTTGGTCACAATTACCTGATTTGTACAATGGCTCGGGAACCTCAGGGCAATTTTACATATGCACCCCAACCGACATTAGGTAATAATGAAAATCAAGCAAGCCAAAATCGGCGCTCACATACCGAACGTATGATTAATTCTCTTGGCGTTGACTCATCGGAGAATGAAGCTGTCACATTCGGAGCGAACTATGCCAGTTCAAGCCACGAAAATACGCCATCTTGTCATTCCGCATAGCAATTAACAAGCGCGAGTAATGTTCCGGTCGTTCCTTGTTTACGCGAAACTGTCGAATTACCAACTGTAATCGTGAGAATAATTTCCACAAAAGGCAATACCTATAAGGTTAGAGCGTTGTTGGATTCCGGCTCACAAGTTTCGGTTATAAGTAGTGATTTGGTTAATTTACTCGGCTTAAAGAAACATTACGTAATTACGCCGCTGCAAGGCGTTGGTGCGATAAAACAAAACAGTAATTATATCGTTAAACTTAACTTCAGTTCGGAACGAAATAGTGTATTATTGTCCGTAAATGCGATCGTGCTAAAAATACCCACTACATATGTCTCTTGTAAATTGAGTTATGAAAACAATTTTTGCATTTCGGCCGAAAACGGGCCGACGCCGGCGCAAATAGACATTATTTTCGGGTGTGATATATTGGGCCAAATTTTGCGTGGTGTACATCAAACTGGCGGGCATTACGCCATGGACACGATTTTCGATTACGCTACTTTCGGCCCCGTTTGTTGTGATGTGCCTCGCAATGAGGAATGTTTCTCAGGTGTGTCCTTGGCAGATATCATGGAACGGTTCTGGAAATCGGAAGAACCTCCTAAGGTAAGAGTTAAAAATCCAGATGATATTGAATGTGAAAAAATATTTGTAGATTCCGTAAGACGATGTTCGGACGGAAAATTTATGGTGAAATTACCAATCATTCCCGACCGATCCACTCGACTTGCAGATTCACGGCAAACAGCAATTCAACAGTTTTTACGTTTAGAGAAACGCATGAAATCACAACCTTTGTTTCGAGAGAAATATGTAGAATTCATTAAGGAATATATATCCCTAGGACACATGCAATTAAGTAATTTTGATGTTAGGTCGGGACAGGAACACTATTTTCTTCCGCATCACGGCGTTTTCAAAAGGTCAGGTGACGTGGAACGAATCCGCGTCGTTTTTAATGGAAGTCAGAAGACGGCAGGAAATTCCCCGAGCTTAAATGACTGTTTATATTCTGGTGAAAAACTGCAAAATGATATAACTAAAATTATTATCAACTTTCGGATGCCAATAATTGTATTTACGACCGATATTAAAATGATGTTTCGTATGACTTGGATCGATCCGTCGGATCGAAGATATCAGCTCGTTCTGTGGCGGGACAGACCGTCAGAGCCAATCAAAACTTATGAGCTCACAACCAACACGTATGGGTTGAAGTCTAGCAGTTTTGTCTCAATCAGGTGTCTTCAAATGCTGGCCGCGGAAGGAGCAATTAAGTTTCCCAGGGCAGCTAAGCTCTTGTTGACAAATGCCTACGTCGATGATTTGAACGGTGGAGCGGACTCGATTCAGGAAGCTCGAGAGATCAGGGATGAGCTTATTCAACTTATGTCAACGGCAGGCTATGAATTGCGGAAATGGTCATCTAATCAACCTGAACTACTTTCCGACCTCCCAAGAGATCATTGCGAAACGCTATACTCCTTCAATGCTGATAAGAATAATAGGACAGGCTTTGTGAAGATTTTAGGTCTCCTATGGAATCCTACTTCTGATTCCTTTACTTACCAGATTCCAAATTTACCCTCGGTAACTAAGGTTACTCGGCGCACTATACTCTCCTCCCTGGCAAGGCTTTATGATACTCAAGGATTTATCTGTCCAGTTGTTTTCCGTGCGAAGTTGTTTTTGCAGGAACTTTGGAACGACGGTGCCAAAACCGTGGAATGGGATGCTCCAGCACCAGAACATTTAGCTACGAAATGGAGTGACTTTATTGCAGATCTTTCTAACCTGCAGCGGATATCAATCCCGCGTTGTATGAAATCAGCCGGCGATGTATCATTCTCGTTGCATGGTTTTAGTGACGGATCGTCTTTGGGATTTTCGGCGGCAATCTATTTGCGTTCGGAAAATGTCCACGGCGATGCTTCAGTTCGGCTTGTAATGGCGAAGTCTCGTGTTGCTCCACTCAAGACAAAAATGACTATACCTCAATTGGAGCTCAGCGGGGCCGTCCTTATGACAAATTTATTGCATCATGTTCACTCGGCGATGATTGAGTTCTCATTCGAGTTGACAGAGATAGTAGGTTGGAGCGATAGCACAATCGTGTTAGCATGGTTACGGACGCCACCTCACAAGCTGGAAGTGTTTCAGGGTAACCGTGTTTCGCAAATAAATAATGTTGACTTACCTATTCGATGGCGGCACGTGCCGGGAACTATGAACTGTGCAGATGTCGCATCCAGGGGCACATCAGCAGCTCAGTTGCTTAATCACACACTTTGGTGGGGACCGCAGTGGCTTTGTCAACCAAGGGAAAATTGGCCCGCTGACAACCACGAACCACCATCCGACTTACCTGGTTTGAGGTCTCATTTTGTGGCCAACACGGTAACGTTAGACAAACTCGCGGATTCCGATTGCATTACTGAACTTATAAGTAGATACAGTTCATTTGAGAAACTTTTAAACGTTGCATCTTATATTATTCGGTTTATTAATAATTGTCGGCGAAGGTGCGGCACCTTCAAGGATTTGGATAAGTCGGCTTCGGCTTCACGTTTAATCGGCAGTAACAACGTCTCAGTTTCAGAACGTCGCAGGACGTTGGTTTATTTAATTCGATCGGTTCAAGGTTTGCATTTCGGCGGATACATTTCAGCTTTACAATCGGCAAACCCTATTCGAGACTCGGCACGGAAACTTAATCTCCTTTTAGATGAAGACTCCCTTATTCGGGTGGGAGGGAGAATAAGACATTCGGAATTATCGTATTCAGCCCGACATCCAATTTTACTTCCCGGAAAAGACAAATTCACAACCCTCTTGGCTGAACATTACCATAAGACCTACTGTCATGTTGGAGCTAACTCTCTAGCAGCGATCTTATCGCGTAACTACTGGATAGTGTCTATGCGCCGGTTAACTCGGTCGGTGACGTTCAAATGCGTGCAATGTTTTAGGTCAAGGCCTCGATACGATCAACCATTTATGGCTGATCTACCTCCAGACCGTGTCCGGAACACACGCGTTTTTGACGGTGTAGGTACCGACTTTGCAGGACCGTTCTTAATCAAAAGTAGCATGATTAGGAATGCGCGAATTTTAAAATGCTATCTATGCATCTTTGTATGTTTGAGTACGAAGGCAGTACATTTGGAAATTGTGTCGGATTTAACGGTTGAAGCCTTCATAGCGACCTTCACTAGGTTCGTCTCCCGGCGAGGACTTCCCTCATTGGTGCGATCCGACTGTGGATCCAACTACATCGCCGCGGATAAATATATAAAGAGCGTCTACGTGTATTTACGGGATCACCGGTCAGAGTTAGAGCGTGAGTTGGTGAAAAGAAATATAAACTGGCTTTTTAACCCTCCAAGTAGCCCGAACATGGGCGGACTCTTTGAAGCATGCGTTAAATCTGCAAAGACCCACATGAAACGCGTGCTGGGCGAACGGCGCCTCACTTTCGAAGAGCTTACCACATTTTTCACAAAGGTTGAAGCGGTGATGAACTCTCGACCTATATGCCCTATGAGTTCAGATGCTTCAGACCTAGAAGTTTTGACGCCTGGTCATTTTTTAATTGGCCAACCACTGATAGCTTTACCCGAACATCCGTTCGAAAGTATCAATATAAATCGCTTATCGCGTTTCCAACAAATACAAAAGCTTACGCAACATTTCTGGAGTAGGTGGCGCGACGAATACTTGCACACGTTGCAACAGCGTGTTAAATGGACTTCTCATACGGCACCTCCCAACGTTGATGACCTGGTCTTGATTAAGGAGGATAATTATCCCCCTTTGCAGTGGAGACGCGGCAGAATAGTGAAACTTTTACCGGGTAAGGATTCTGTTGTCAGGGTAGCAGAAGTTCGGACACGTAACGGCACATTGCTCCGGCCTGTGTCAAAGCTGTGTAGATTGCCACTGTAGACCTCTAGAACTTTGGGGGGGAATGTATGTGCACGCATTATATATCTGTATATTTTTATTCCTAATTGTCACTGTACTTCGCTGTTATCTGTGGGCCGTCGTTCATTCAACGCCCATGAGGGTTCAAATCGAGCAGTTATTGCGGCACTACTCAAGAACACGGTAGAGGACACGTGAGGTCATCGGTTACTTTAGCGGCGCGGAAATCACCATCAAATTACAAGTAAGTGCAATTCTGAATATAATTATACGGATTTATTATGTGTGTGCATACTCTCATTTCCTGAAATTGATAGTCAATCCACTTAAAGCCTATATTGACGTGCCAGCGTGCACAAACACATTAATGAAACTTGCGAAAAAGCTTCAAAATTTTTAAATATTATGAAAGTATTAGCGGGACCTGCCTGGGGTATTCACCCCAAGCATTTGAGAACGTTGTATATTTCTTTAATTCGGAGTAGATTTGACTACGGTTGTTTCCTGTATGGCAATTGTGCTAAATGTCACTTATATAAACTGGACAAAATACAGAATCAGGCCTTAAGGATAATAGGAGGGTTTATTAAAACTTCACCCATTCATGTCATGGAGAGTGAGATTTGTTTGCCTCCACTGAATATAAGGCGATTATACCTAGCTTACAAATATTGTATGAAATGTATGTCCTGGTCAAACAATATATCTGTAAAACTGCTTGAAAATCTAGACGCCCTTACACATATAAGATACTGGCAAACCAAAAAAAAGCCCTTAATTTGTATCGTTTATGATGAATATAAGCTCTATCACATTTACTCATCACAATCTCTTAGTATGTATTCACTAGATGTTTGGGTTACGTATAAGTATACAAATAGACGATATTATTGAAAATAGTTTGGAATGTGTGAGCAAGTCTAAATTAAGTCATGAAATTTCTTCGCTCAAATTTGAGGTTTTAAGAGAATTAAATATTAAATACAATAATTGGCAAAGATATTATACTGATGGCTCAAAGGGCGTTAATGGTTGGGGAGCTGCATATTTTGACCAGAGTACAGGTAGATCAGCTTTGTTTAAAATAAATTGTAATGTTTCAATTATGACGATGGAGCTCATTGCTATTTCTGAAGCTCTAAGTTGTTGTATTAATTTGAATAATTGTCAACAAATTGTAATTCTTTCTGATAGCAAAAGTGCTCTTCAACATTTGGCACGTTGCGTAGCTGGGAATAGTAGAGGTGTACCGATAGCTTACACAATTTTAAGTCAGATCCATAATCTTAGTAAAGCCGGTGTACAGCTAAAGCTACAGTGGGTTCCAGCTCATATAGGATTACAGGGGAACGAGGAGGCTGACAGATTAGCAAAACTGGCTGTGGTGGAAGGTTCTCAGGCATCAATTGCACCATTTTACACGGAAATATTATATAAGTTTAAAAGTATTTGTCACGATTATTTTAAGGAATATTTTGATGAAAGAAGCAAAATAAATGGAATTTGGTATAGGACTATACAATGTCAGCCTCCTCGAATTCCTTGGTTCCTAAAGGTAAAAATGTGTAGATCACATATTGTAATGGCTCATAGGTTACGTTCGGGACATTATCCATCAGGAAAGTTTGCATATCTTATGAAAAGAGTCGATTCGCCAAATTGTGATATGTGCGGCTCCATTGATGATGTCCAACATCTCCTGATGGAATGTGTTAAAAAGCAAGCAGAGAGGGAATCAATTATTAATAAATTTAATTTAAATAAATATGATTTAGGTGTATGTGTAGGCATTTTAGCAGAACCTTCTTGTGACGCTGCTAAAATGTTGTATGACATGTTGTTACATTAAGATATTGTAAATTTGATTGTATATAGGTAAGTAGGTATATATAACTATTATTATATGTAGTTTTGTAAATATCTAGATTAGGGTATGATGGGACTGACATACTCTGCTAGAGTAAAAGTCCCTAAATAAAAGCAGAAAAAAAAAAATATTTTTACGGAGACTTATTTATGTTTTCCATACGCTTATGTCCTTATTTTTATGACGATAAAGACGAATATTGCATGATTAGTTGCAAATTATCTTGGTAATCATAGTTTTGCATGTGTGACCGTGTACATGAACAACTTGTGTAAAGACATCGCGCGACATCACAGATAACAGATTACGTAATAGTAATAATGAAGATATTATTAATAGAAATAAATACCTATAATTATAATTAGCAGTATTATGTATTCTATGGCTTTATTTTACGGATTGTAACGTAAAACTTTGGGCCAGTAATTGACTAAACGGATTTTAATGTTTGGTATGAAACTGGGTATACATAGGCTTATTAGCCTCGAAAATTATTAATCTCAATTTAATGTTTTATTATTGATTTGCCCCATACTTTGTAGCTCATTCTCCTCATACTTTACTTATATTGTAATAATATGCCTAAAAAAATTGCATTCGCTTAGCTTGCGCATCCATCTAAACATATCTGTGTAGTTGCCTAGGGACTGTTATTAAAAGATAGGTTTTCGTTTTCGATAAAGAAATGTTTACTTCAAGGGGCGCCATGCCTGTTATTCGCCTAGGGCGCCTGACATGCTCGGGCCGGCCGGCTGCGGGCGCAGTGGCGCTGGATAAGTGTGATCTCTATTGCAATATAGTTTCATAATAAAACTATTGGACTTAGTCATCAAAAGTACCTACCATTGAGGAATAGGTGTGAGACCTCAATATACAAGTTACTTTATGCCTCAATGGCACCTACCCACTGACTCTGGAGTAGGGTTGCTACGTCGTCGGGATTCATCTGGTTTGTCCCGACTTTTCATATGAGGTCCAGAGTCCCGACGAAATACGAAATATCCCGATATTTTGTCTCCGGCTGATTGGGCACCGGCCACCCAGGTTTAGAGGGCCCGGCGCGGAAACCAAACTGCTCCTCTCTCGGAGTCAGGTGAGGTCTCATCCTACGCAGCAGCAGGCGCTCGAACAACTTCGAGATGGTCGGTTGCAGTGTGATGGGTCTGTAGCTGGCGGGTAATCGGCGATCCTTTCCTGGTTTCGGCATCACGATTACCCTACCAGTCTTCCATTCCTGGGGGGAGCAACGGGTACGCAGGACTCCGTTGAAGAGCCGCGCTGTAGACACCAAGCCCTTCGTGGGTAGTTCTTTTAGGACGACATTTGTAATGCCCTCTAACCCTGGTGCCTTTTTTCCCGGTAGTCTTAGCACGGCCCTTTTCACCTTCGCCGGCGATATAAAATCGTCACCTTCTAGCGGTGGCGGCGGGTGGCCAGGAACACTGCGACCTTTTCCTGGACCATCTGGTGGTGTTTCAGAACATATACAATTTTTATCTAGGTTCAGAACTACACGCGTTATGTTATTGTATTAAGACAATATGACAATGACATTTTGCGTTCTAACGACACATACCCAACGATCCACAAACAACAAGAAGAAACTGCTGTGTATTCACGCTCACACAAAGAATAAACATTGAATGAACTTGTTGTATAAGTTTGAGGAAAAGCTGCCTCCCCTCCCGTACCTCATTGCCTTCCGCCATTCTCCGTAAAAATATGTCTTGCCGTACTCTTTGGGTAAAACTTTGTTAAAATTGTTTAACGGAAAAAATATATCAAATTGTGAAGAATCATAGCCTAGATAAAAATTGTATATACGGAAACAGACTAGGAAGTATACTGCTCATCGATGTTAAACTCAATTCGATGATGTGGTGTTCTATATGTCTAGTTAGTGGTGTACGTTTTTATAAATTTGTAAATTCTGAACCCAAACGTTTTATTGAAAGAATATACAAATAAAATGGCTTTCACCAGGTATGTAATGTGTATAAAGCTATCTATCTAATGTAACTTCACTAGCTGACTTCGCGTAGAATAATTAATTGTTAACGTATTGCTCCAGTATTAAGGTTATTACTGGATGGAAATATCCTCTCCTCTGCTATACGCTGCGAAATAAAACATCGGCACGATATACAGAATTGAAAGTAATTTTTAGCAACTTCACAGGAGAGCACTTCAAAGTTTCCAACAATTTTTCCAAACTATTCTGATAAGTCTCTGTACAAAACAACATTCGAAAATTTTATCAACAAAGGGACATCCAAGCTTCCGTAGGTAAAGAAGAACTTATAATTATATATAAAGTAGGTATTTATTATGACTTGATTTAATACCAACCTACTATCATAATCATAATCATAAATTTATTTATTTAGCCAGGTAACAATTAACAATTTTAATACATATCGGAGATGTGGAACAATTTGCAATTGTTAGGTTTGTTATGCAATGCAAGGTGAATCCTGGAACCCACACTAGGAAAACCTGTGTCGTGGGTTTCAGTGTCTTCCATTTATTGGTATTACTAAGATGTACATAAGTAGGCTGTTCCTAGATCTTAAAACTTACAAGAATAAATAGCTAAAAGTTTTTATTTACAACTTACAAATATCTCAATTTATGCCTTTTGAATGAGTTAGTGTGTGAGTGTGAGGGTGAACAGGTGGGTGTGTGATGAGTGTGTAAATAAATATTTATATAAATAATAGCTTGAATAAGTGTTTGTTATCTATACTAGAAATGGTATTATAAGTAATATTATAAATAAAAATGGAACCAAACCAATTCTGTACAGTGGGGACAATTTAAAATAATTAAATAAACAGTTGGGATCGACTATTTAGGGGGTACCGAACACGAATCCACGGGTATTAGACAATTTATCTATTTGTTTATTGTAAAAAAACGAACATGGGCTTCTCTGTCGTTCACGCGGACAGAGTCGCAGGAAAAAGCTAGCTTTTTACCAACCTACTATATTTTTAAAAAAACCCCTCCATTTATGTATATTTTGCAGTGCTTACAAATTGTTATAATACCTATATAATTATTAAAATGCCTTTTTTACTCAATGACTATGATCATCTCAACGGTATGTTTACATAACTCAAGGGCACAATTAAACAATGTCTAACTAAAGAAACCCTTTTATCACAGTGGAGTGGATCCTTACTTATTGTTCACATTTGAACTCTTACTTTTTACACTGACAGTGAGGATAATGTTGAAAAAGAGCTGCACTTTTTTTAAGAACATAATTTTAACTCAATGCTATAAAAAATACTGAGTTTCAAGATAAAGTATAAAAGAAATCTGTGTAAGTCAATAGTATAATTAAATGAATATATGCAGTATTCTAGAATATGCGAGCAGTACTTGGTCTCCCCACTACATAATCCATAAACAACGTATCGAGAAAATCCAGGCAAAATTCATAAAACACCTTAACTACAGAACCTTTACACGCTCCGACTATATCACCGGTTGTACCCGACACAAAATAATACCACTCGAAGACAGACGTACCCTGTTGGATTGTATGTTGCTATATAAAATAGTGAATGGTCATCTGGATGCCCCGGCCCTACTCGCAGCAATTAACTTTAGAGTCCCTAAAAAGTGCACGTGCCACACTGCCCTCTTCTCACCTCTGATTCAAAACACTAATTATGCGCATAACGCACCCATGTCTAGAATCACATTAACCTATAATAAAAGATTCTCTGATCTCGACATATTCAATTTGTCTAAAAATACTTATAAAACGAAAGTTTTCAAAATTCTTCTAAATAGAAAAATTGAATAGATATGAATATTATTGTATTATTTGTTATTAATTATAATTCATATACATATACATATATATAAATAAATTTATTAATTATTATACATGTTTAACTATAAATTTATTAATATTTTATATAAAACACCATACATACACCTACACACACAGTCATCCATGCTTCACATTCCAGTCCTTACACTCACATACATACACACATAAACACTATACCTACCTGTATTATTGTATATTGTCCTTTTCTGTCTCACTATATACTTAATCATTAGCTATGTCAACAAAGTTGTATGTAGGAAATAACTTTTGTATATATATAAGGAGACCTATAATTGGCTGTATAAGTGTAACCCTTTAATATTAGAACTATTTATTATCATTATGCTGTTGGTCTTCTAAATAAATATATAAATAAATCACAAAATTCTTTATGTATTTTCAGGTCTTGTATGAACATCAGTACATCTGCTATGAATGCAAAGCTCTTCTTGAAAAATCCTACAAATTTATGAAGAAAGCACTTACAGCACAAGAAATTATACAAAACATGTGTAAAGAATCAAAGGTAACCAACTAATTGCTTGTCTAATAATAATATGAAACCTATCAATATTGTCATTTACCTGCTCATATGAGTGTGTGTGTGGCAATCTGGCAATTGTTATTGCAACTTGTTGCGCTTGAGTAAAGAAAGTAGAACATCTCTTTCTTTATATATTTAGCGTCCTATATTGTCAAATCCTTATGAATTTGGGCAACCAATTGAATAAAATATTTCATTTAGCTGAGGGCTCAAATGGTAACACAGCCCTATTCTCCATGTCTTGAAATTTTAATTTACATCTATGTAGAATTTAATAATTTGTGATGCAATCAAATATAAAAATGATTTTCTCAAATAGCTTTCCAAAATTTACATCTTCTTACCACATTCTCTTTTTCAGATCACACTTGAACAACTAAAGAATATAAACAGAAAGGAATTGGGTTTAGATACACACTTATCAAAGCAAGAAAACTATAACCTTAGCCTCTGCATCACTCATGAAGACAAATTTACTTATGAACTAAATACTGATAAAAGCGAAGAAGATATTGAACCTGAAGTTTGGGATAATGAGTGTGAAAATAAAATTGATAATGATGATACTGAAGATCCACTTGACAATTCTCACATTATAGATGGATATAGTACATTCAAAGATGAATCTTCCATGCCTTCAGGCACTGCATTAGACCTTGTTGATTCCAAACATAAGGAAGAAGATAAATCTGCAGATACCATACCTGTAATAGAAATTGCTGATTTATCATCAGATGACAGTTCATGTAAATTTGTGCTTGATAAAACTTCTTATAAGTCAGATAGTTATGAAAGCTACACACAGACAATAAGTAATTCATATCGAAAAAAACGTAAAAGAAGATATAAAAAAGTACAAGATCAGCCAGATATAGAAAAAAAAGTAAACAAAAGAATCAAACCATCGGAATACAAACCATCTGTGTTCATGTTAAATATGGCATCCTATGCTGAAAAGAAGAGAAGAAGAAATAATAAAAAGTATGTGTATAATGATAATGATGATTCTGATAGTTCCATTAAACTTAAAAATAAAAGAATCGCAAGAGAAGCAGACTCTGAGTTTGTACCTGAATTTTCACAAGATTCTGAAGATTCCATGTATGATAGATATGACGACTTAGGTCGACGAATAAAGAAACCTGATACCAGGGTATATCCAATGAAATGTGATCATGTAAGTGCCTAGTCATGCTCACTCAAATGTCTTTGCTTGCGGCGGCTCTGTGTGTCGGGTCACTCCCTTCCCTCCAATATGGTTGAGGGGGGTGATGGCTGGTCCACAAGTCATACTCGTGAACGGGTGCTGCTTGCGGGGACTGGTCTGTTCTAGTCACTCCTACTGCTACTGTCATACCTACTTATATTTTATTTACACTTTTCTGTTACTGATACTATGACTATGGGACATCTCACTCGCAATTTCTTGTTTTACATTCTGTTAATTCTAATTTATACGTAATTGTGCTGAAATAAATTATTTTTCAAAAAAAACTAAACCGACTTCAAAACCACAAATAGGCACTCAAAAGTGAAAAATAAATTAATGTAATTATCATAAGCGCTGCCCACTCATATATTTGAAGTCGGTGCCAGCCAAGTCTATTAGGTAGCAGATAAATACTATGTATAGCAGATAAATACTATCTATGTATGTATGTACTGTATTTTACTGTATTGTATTGTACTACTTGTAGGTAGTATCTATCTACTACCTTTTAGACTTGGCTGGCACCGACTTCAAATATATGAGTGGGCAGCGCTTATGATAATTACATTAATTTATTTTTCACTTTTGAGTGCCTATTTGTGGTTTTGAAGTCGGTTTAGTTTTTTTTGAAAAATAATTTATTTTAACCTTTTTAGTGCAAAACAAGTTTTAATTAAATTAATTTAAGAAGTTTTTAAAGACAAGCATTTATGATCTAGCAGCCACATCATGACGAAGTTTAAAACGGGCTATCATAATTAAATTTATGTACAAAAAAAATTCATGACTCTCCTATTCTCTGTTGAGGAGTTCCCTCGCCGGAAGTCATTCCTGGGTGTATCAGCCATGTCATGGTGGAATTTAGAACAGGCTATTATGGTTAAATCCATTTACAAAATTTTGTGTCTATACTATTCACCGTTGAGGAGTTCCCTCGCCGGAAGTCAACCCTGGGTGAAGCATGTGAAGCAGTCGAATACAAACCTCCACCTTTAGAAATTCGGTTACAACAAAAACAAGAACCGACTTGAAGATTAAACTTATATTTTTTTTTGTTTTCGCTATTTTTTTCAAAAAGTGCTGAATGAATTTCGATAAAATTTATATGGGACCACCTCTGAAGTATGACCTACCAATCAAAAAAAGAATCATCGAAATCCATTCATAATTGGCGGAGTAATCGCGTAACAAACACACAAAAAAAAAAATAAAAAAAAAAACATACCGTCGAATTGTAAACCTCCTCCTTTTTGAAGTCGGTTAAAAAGACATCCCCGCAGAATTTCTTGGTGCTATCTTCTCTAGCGGGCGTATTTCCGAAGCACTGGTAGAGTCAGTTTTCGCATTTCTTTTCAGCACTCAGACTTCAATTTGAGTATAGGAAAGAATTGGGTAAACATACTTACCTTTTTTTCAAAGTCATGTTAACATAAGTTACAATTTTTAACATTTTTTATTTGTATCATGTGTTTATGACCTTTAAAAGTGCACTTTTGTGCCTATTTAATAAATGATATTTGACTTTGACTTTGACTATATTAGATGCCTACTTGCCATAATAACTTTACATTTTACTGGTGGTAGGTTTCTCATATGCGGGAGGCCGTCTGGGTGGGTACCACCGCTTTGCCAGTTTTTCAGCCGCCAAGCAGTAGTGCGCAAGAATTACTGTGTTCCGGTAACTTATCTATACACAAATATTAGTCCTGGGGCCCTATTATCTTACTGTTCGTGATGTCACGGTCATAGGTTCCGGCTGAAAATCAGTACTAAGGTATTTATTACCTTAGTTTTTATGCTGAGTCGGAACCTTTTCCTGACATCGCGCAACATTCCATTATACTATAATTATATTATGTATTTATTATATAGGTATGTTATTACATGTGTTATTTTTTCCTGTTGTATGTATAGTATAATATTATTTGTTATATGTAGTATAGTATTATAGCTTAATGTAATGTTGCGTGTATCTGTCTTGAATAAATGTGTTTCTTTCTTTCTATTCTCGAGGTGTAGATATTGATATAATATCACATCGATGTCCTTCGATGATTATCGAAGGACATCGATGTGATCATCGATCATCGACCCTGACTAGTCCCGAGTATCGAAGCTAAGCACATAGCTCATCTGACCTTATTAGACACTAGGTATTTTGTTTGTATTTTCAGTGTGAAGAGGAAATACCGGAGAAAAGAAGGCACTACGTACATTATTTGGTTAATCATCCCAAGATCGAATATCCTTATCCTTCCAAAAGGCTAAATCTTTTGTGTCAGTTCTGCGGACGGGCATTTCATGTAAGTTCTTAAGACTGAATACGCCTAGCGCGTCCGCTCAACTTTAGGTTTTTATCGGTGTGCGGCGAGTGCAGCGACACGATCTTCCGCACCCGAAGCTTGCGGCGCGTTCAATGACGAAACAGCGCGGAATTAAAGTTTTGATCGTTTTTGTGGTATTTGTTTTTGGGGATTACATATTTCACCTATTCATCCACTATATACGAAATCGCGGGGTGCTGCGGTTTATTCATAAATGCGAAAGTCTGTGTATGTTTGTTACCACATAACTCCATAATGACTGAACGGATTTTGAAGAAATATCTAAAATTAATAATTAAATACTTATTAATTCAACTACTCTCTCCATGGTCCATGATCCATGATCCATGATCCATGGTCCATGGTCCGTGGTCCATGGTCCATGGATCATGCGCGGTCAATCATAACTGATAGAATTTAATGACGCTTGCTGAAGCGTGTAATGTACGCCTGTGTCCATTTTCCTAAAGTTGCTTCAATTGATGAAAATCGACGAGCGACGAGTTTTAGCAACAATACTCTACCACAATGTTACTATATAATGTTATGGTTTCTTCCACACACTATAGAGAAATTTGATGAAATTCCCCTTTTCAGCCGCTCATATCAGTTAATAAAATTGAATGCTTTTGAGGTGCAGTTACACGCTATTTGACGCTATACATCAAAGTTGTGCAAATAAGTTACTTCTACTCTGACATAATCTTAGTTTAAGAGTAAAATGTTCTTCATTCCAAAAATAGATTATTTTTTAATTACCTACGTAATATTGTTTTTTGACAGAAAAGACAAAAACACGAGGCGCACGAATTAACCCACGGCAAAGAAACGCCATTTGCTTGTCACAAGTGTCCTAAAAAGTTTAAAAATAAAATTCGTCTGTTGGGACATATACGCAATGTACACCTGGCTACATTATTAGAATGTGACTATTGCGGAAAAAAGTTCAAAACTAGAATTGACATTATGAGACACATACGTGTAAGTATTATAATACTCATTATATTTATAAAGAGTTTTTCAACAAGAACTTTGTTTTCTAAAACAAAATAAAACAAAGAATTTAGATGAAGATGATACAATTTTTTTATTGTATTACGAAGACAAAAGTTTGGCAATTATGAATGAAATATGATATCTGGCAAAGTCTACCACGACCACGCTGACAGATGTCGATTCTTTCATCAAAGTTTTTAATCACTTTTTGGCAAAATGGCGGGTCTATTTCGTTAATCACATCACGGATTTTGAGTTTTAAGGCTGCAATCGATTCGATTGGCTCCGTATAGACTCTGTCTTTAACATAGCCCCACAAAAAATAACCCAGTGGTGTTAAATCACACGATCTGGCTGGCCACTTAACAGCTGAATTTCGTGAAATTATGCGATCGGGAAATTTGGTTTGCAATAAATTGATCGTTTTATTGGCTGTGTGACATGTGGCACCGTCCTGTTGAAACCACATGTCAGTGATATCCACGTCATCAATAATAGGCAAACAATTAGTTTAACATCTCGCGATAGCGTGTTCCATTGACCGTTATCGCATTTCTAGCCTCATCTTCGAAAAAAAACGACCCAATGACGCCTCCAGACCACATAGTGTCAGACCATACAGTGACACGTTGAGCATGAAAAGGCTTCTCAACAATCGCTCCTGGATCTTCAGAAGCCCAAATGCGGCAATTTTGCTTGTTCACGTACCCTGACAAGTGACAATGATCTTCGTGTGAAAAAATGTTTTTTTCAGAAAACACAGCGGGTTGTTCTTGAATAAATTGAGCGAATCTACGGCGATGTGAATGGCCGGTTGGCTTCAATTCCTGCATCAGTTGAACCTTGTAAGGCTTAAAAGCCAAATCCTTACGCAAAATTCGCCATGTGGTGGTTTTGGATAGCCCCAATTGTTGAGAACGTCGAAGAATTGACAAATTTAGATCTTCTTCAACACTGTGGGTGGCTGCGATGTTTTCAGTTGAACGACCCGGTCGAACACGCGTTGGCGTTGGCACATTTTGTACCGAGCCTGTCGACTCAAATTTAGCGACCAAATTCTTAATAGCGGTCTCAGAAGGACGATTATGTTGTCTGAAAAAATCACGAATTTTACGAAATGTAACTTTAACAGAACCACTATAACATTTTCATAGTGGATTTTAATTATTTAAATGCGATTTTCGAGCGAAGTTGAATTCATTGTAACAATTGCCAAACTTTTCTCTTTGTAACACAATAAAAATTTGAATCATCTTCATCTAAATTCTTTGTTTTATTTTGTTTTTAAAACAAAGTTCTTGTTGAAAAGCTCTTTACCTACTTCTATCTATACTATTATAAAAATGGAAAAAAGCCAATTCTGTACATTGAAGATATTTTTGCAAAAGCAACTGGGATCGACTATTTATAGGGTACTGAACACAAATCTATGGTTTTTAGAATTTTTGTCTGTTTGTGTGTTTGTTACCTAGTTATACCTACCATAAGCCCTGGTATGTACTCTGAAGTTTCAATGCGTCATATCTAAATGTCGTCTTATTTCTCTTAAGTACCAATCATTGTCAACAAGTTTTTCTTGATATCAAATTTCGCTGACCTGTGAGAAAGCGATACAGTTGTTGTTCACATTAATTTTGCTTACTTTGTACTTATTGTACTAGAAGCTTCGACTTGTTTATTCGATTCAAATTGCTTATTAAATACTTTTTGTTCTTGAAGCTTCTATATCACCCACGCATTATCTAAGTTTATTTATTATTCTCTTCGTTCATAAGTGTGGTCACCAGTAGACCAAATAAAGTTGAATTTAATTAAAAATTGACTTTTTTATATAAGACACGCGCCACCCAAATTTGTCTACCTATAGACTCGAAAACTACCGAACGGATTTTAATCTTAACTTAAAATATAGGCTATTGAAATTTTGAAAAATCTTCTTATGGGGGATTAAATAGGGGGTGAAGTTTGTATGGAAAAAAGTTATTAGATTGTCCTATAATGTTGAAACTCAAAATTTATACTTATAATTGACTAGCAGCCCGCCCCGGCTTCGCACGGGTATTTAACAAAAAAATCATAATTAAACATATAATGCACACACATCTCCCCTCCCGTACGGCCCATACCCCAGTGACGCCTACTTTGCATAAGGTGCTGCCTAGCTAGTGAGCGGCTACCACGCAACTTTTTTCTAATACTTACATTTTTAAACTCGTGATATCTTTCGAATGGAATGTCCGAATTGAATAATTCAAAAAGTAATATAAAGGTATTGAAACAGTTTTGAATATGAAGTAAGTGGTTTATTTCGATAAGCATTAAAACCAAGATACAAATATAGAGCCTTTTCTAGCGGCGGGATCTAAATTAAATTTTTAAAATAAAAGAACTCTTATTGTGGCATAACTATAGTAGTTAGACGTATGCTGTCGCGACACTTTTTGTAAATAATGATGTGTTCTCCAAAGTCGTTGTACATTATTTTATTCTACAATCAATAGTTTTCGCAGCGCACGCGATTTAAGGTATATTTTAGGATTGTTTTACACCTTGGGTTACATTATTGGAATTTTAGTAAGGATCCCTAATTTTTTTGAAAATATAACGTAGCCTATGTCACCCGGGGATAGTGTAGCATCCCAACAGTGAAATATTTTTTCAAATCGGTTCAGTAGTTTCGGAGCCTATTCAATGCAAACAAACAAACAAATAATCAAATCTTTCCTCTTTATAATATTAGTTTAGAAAAATAACGAATACGGGTCCTTGATATTTTATCGGGATTATTTTGATATTAAGCTTCTTTAAGCGATGAAGACAGGAAATAGGTAAAATTAGTCTGAATTTGAAACGATGTAGGTATAGACTATGAAAATTAATGAAATACATACATGTAAAAATTTATTTACATAGCAAAAGACCATGGCAAAAACTAAATTTCAGCGTTTTCAGTAAGTCTTAAAAAACAACTCGGAAACTTTACATGAAAAGAGCTATAATTATGACAGAAAAACTAATCTCCACATTTTTAGCTTCTATAGACTCGAAACTACCGAACGAATTTTAATGCGGTTTCCATTGTTTGATAGCCTATATCTTAACTTAAAAGCTGGTGTATGTGACATAGCGCTATGATATCGCAATGCTGAGATATCTTAAAAAAAGCGTTCGAGGTCGTGCAGGAAAAGGTTTTTTAGCAGCATCTATGGCTTTGGATTCCATTTAGGTGTGTTCCCAGAAGGTCAATATGGTCATCTATCGGTATTGATACACACTTTTTGTGGAGAACACTGTTCGTTGTCATTGCACCTGAAGATAATGCGCCTTCGTCGTTTAAATGAAAGTCAGTCTGATGAAGACAAGCGCTTTAATTCTTCTAAACACAATTTAGCTGCCGCTAGAAACTCGGAAAACATGAAATTCGTCTTTCTGAACATCTAATAAGGAACCTTGAGGTGACTTACTCCGATAGAAGCTAAAAAAGAAGTTATCAACTACCCGAAGCGGTTGCTACGTCCTGCTGGAACCAACAATGCTCGAGACCTAATTTAGCAACTTGCGGCAAAAAAAACTCGTTTAACATTGCTGTAACGCTTTGTCAAATAAGCAGTAACAATAATTCCACGTCCTTCAGGTGTGTATCGCTCCATGGCTCGTTGTAAACTAATTCTTTATCTGTCTACAAAATAGATATCAAAGCACAATGACATTTGACGCCATTTGCAAAAATTGAGGCACATTCACATTATGACATTACTTTTGCGCCACTTTGTACATATATACGAAAGTTTGTGTCGGGAAACCGCGGGGCGCAGGCGCAGCTAGTACAAAATAAATAATATCCATGAATGATTTCTTTGTTTTATTTTGTTATACATAATACACTCGTCGTAGAGCTTTCTAGTTTTTAGCAATGACATCCATGACCGCTACATCGCGGTTATTTTTTAATGTCGGAGTACAGACATGCCAGGCTCAATAGCTTATCTAAATGTGGCCTTCCTCTTTTCAGATTCACACAGGTGAGAAGCCGTTCCAATGCCATATTTGTGGTTACGGTTTCGCACACAAAGGTAATATAGGTATACATATTCGTTCCAAACATCAAGGCCTGTCCGAAAATCCCAAGAAAAAGAAAAGACAAAACGGCCGGGAACCGAAAAGACGCTGTTCGACAATTGACGAGGAAGATGAACCATTGATGAGTATTAAAAAAAGAAAAGTGACGAAAGCTAAAGCCAAGAAAACTAAACGAAATAAGGGCGAGTCTTAATAAAATTGTACACAAAGTTAAAAGCATTAATTTATTATTGTTGTTGCATTTCAATAAGACTGTTCGTGTGCCATTAGAAAAAATCGAGAAATTGCATCCACAATCAATACTGCTTGGTATACTACATACCTATTTTCTTATTATTATTTCACGAAACTATTAAAAATGTTGTATCTATAATTTGTCCTATATTAAAATTGTATTAAATGTAAATGTAGGTAAATAACAACGCTTACTGCGCGTTGTTTTAAACATATCTGCTAAGCGTTTATTAAATTTTAATAATCGATAGAATTCCTTACAAAATCTGAAAATATTAAGAAAGTTGATGCCAGAAAGGTTAATTATTATTTAATGGTATTTGATGATGGTCAGTTTACAATCTACTAGATCACACTTAACACTAATATTATAAACTGGCTGCGCCCTGCAGTTAACAGTCCATAAAAAGTAGCATATGTATTAATCCAGAGTATAAGCTATCTCCATACTTAATTTCATCCCAATACTTAATTTCATCCCAATCCGCTTAGTCGTTGCGTGAAAGAGTAACAAACATACATCCGTACATTCTTAGAAACTTTCGCGTTTATAATATTAGTAGGATAGTAGGATGCGAAAGTTTGTATACATGTAAGTTTGTTACTTCTTCACGCTGTAACGGCTCAACGGATTTGAGTGAAATTCGAAATGAAAATAGCTTATACCCTGGATTAACACATACGCTTTTTATCCCAGGACACTGCGGGTGTAATGCTGCTAGTTTATTATAACTGTCGATCTCTAACGGTTAAGGTGTCCCTAGACGGTCAAAATTGCAATTTTGGCCTACCTACTCCATTTACGGCAATCAATTCCAGGATTGAACATAACTTTGGTTTTATCCATGTTAATCTGGAGACCGATGGGTTGCGAAGATTCAGTTAGGCAGTCCAGCATCTGCTGTAAGTCCTGCAGCGACTGCGCCATGCTAACGATGAAGTAGGCATTGAGCTAAACAAATAGAGAAGCAAACTTCATTACCACGCGTCAAAAATATGGTAAGGGAGGAGATATGCCATCGAACGTTTTATTGTATTAAACCGCATGTCGCCCGTTTCTTCAAAGGAAGTCTTGTTTTTCTTCGATATGGTCCTTAATATTTGTAGAGCACAAGACATTATTTTTTTCAAGGGGTACACAGTTGCCTCTAAAATTGTTTTTTAATTCGAGGTGATTTAATAGTTTTTTATAGGCTGATTTAAACTGGATTATTATTGTAGCCTTTTTGCCGGATACAACCAAAAAATAATTCAAGGTGGTCTTGTGAAAGTCTGTATGTTGCGATATTTTTCATAACTTTAGTCTCAATCAGCCTTGAAAACAATACTTTTAGACTTTCCAGACAAACAAGAAAACCTAAGAATCCCGTTTTACATTTGCAATCTAGCACCTTCTTCGTATTCGTTTTTAATATTATGCCTACGGGGCTGTCCCCGTCCCCCGTCCCTCCTCGCCCCGTCGTTTGTTTTTTTTTGTTGTCACTTGTACGCTTAGGTTCGTAATGTACTCTTTGTATTGCTCAATTAGTGTGTATATATCATTTTTCGTTTCTAGTTTTAAAGTTTTCTTAAACCCATAAGCTTTGGGGTTCCCTTTAGAATTTAAGACATCAAAAATGTCGTGTATTTTAATGAATTCTGCAGTGGGTTCACTTCTGAAAATTCAGAGGACAAGTCATTGGCTAAGTAAAGTGACTGAGCAACACTATTACTTAGCAGCTGTGATGCCAACTTGACCTTCATAATTTGGTTACGGAAACTAATATGTCGGTTAGTTAATTTGTTTCCTGATCCAAGCCCTTCAATTTCTTGAGTTTCCTGTAAACGGCTAACAAACTTCCATTCTATCTTGTCATTATTTTTGTTGAAAAATACTTTCTTTGATGCAAAGGTGTTTCTCACCACATCGTGTCCTGTTTTAGGATGTTTAAAAGTGGGTTTTAAGTTATTTGGATCGTTTAGCTTGCATCCTAAAACTCGCATTGCAGCAATGTTAGTCTGACTGCCATCACACATGTTACTGACGCTACTTCAACGTTACTTTGTGCGCATTTTGTCAACGCCAAATTTATTATATTGGCAAGTTTTGCTGAAGATAGCCCATGTGTAAGTGTATATCCAATAGGTATCTTCCATGTTTGATTCAAACTTACGAGAAGAAAAACCAATGCAGAGGATGCTAGATTTTGTGCATCGTTTGTGTCTTTTAACCCGAAATCAACAAACCCGTGGTGCTTCTTTCCATCAAAAATTTTTTGTTGACGGATGGCATCGATGACTAAATTATATATGATCTTGGACTCAGAATTTTCACTTTTGACCAAGTTTAAGTGCATTTTCAATGCACTTAAACTTGGTTCCGACGTTTGGCTTCCGACGTAAATCCAGGATCCCCGTTAATTTTGCTGTACTAATTGACCAGTATTCTTGGATGTGGTAATGAGTTATTTAATGCAGATCGAACATATTTATAGGCATCAAGGGAGTAAAAGTTTAATGATAAAGCAAATTTCTTTTCCTCCCATCTATTCGAAAAGGACGACTTGGTTCGCCTTTATTATGTGCACCCAAAGGTGGTGTTTTCTATAAGAAACTTTTAGCGGGCAGTACCGTAAAATGAGGCTACTTTGCTCCGGTTTTTGCTCCAAAATTTGATAAGTGTGACTCACGTAAAATCCTTCTTTAATACGGCTTTTCAGAAAACGTTGAGTGGCTCATTTATCCTTCTAGATGCAATATTTAAATGACAAACATAGTTGTTTAATTTATTTATTTTTATTTTTTTTATTCAAAAATGGAGCAATGTTGCCCAGCCTTTTGGAAACATTGCTCCTACATTTACCTTGCACTAAAACAGGCACATTTAAAAAACAGAGGCAAAGTTAACAGCCGCAGCTGTTACATTACTCCAAAAATAAATAGTGATGAAGCAAATTTTGTGTCTTTCTCGTCATGTTGATGTGGTTTGAATGAAATAAAACTCAAAATGTACAAGGAACTCTTTTATTTGTACTTTCTGGATAAATCAGTCTTAGAATCATTTTCTCTTAAGTCTAATAAACTATTAAAACCACCAAAGGCCACATAAGTGTCAAGAAACATGTAAACTTTTAGAAAAAAAAATAAAAATTTCTAACACTGGAAATTAGAAACATTAAAAGTGACCAACTAAAAATACCATCTAAAAAAACTTATGAGTATCAACAATCATATTATTATTTTTAATAATTATTGAGATCTTAGGTCCCCCAAATTTGATCGAGTTCAGGAACAGCATAAAATTCACGTCGACCAATTTTCTTCGGTGCAGATATACATCCAAGAACTTCTTCCCAATTGTATTGGATCTCATCCTTTGGTTTTGGCCATTTCCAATATTTGAGAGATCTTTTCATTGAGGATATGTACGGTCCTTTATCATTAATTTTCGTGATGATACCTGGGAAAACCTCCCCTTCGTATGTGAAAGCTACATATTCTCCTTCTTTCTTTATGAGTGGTTTTAGATTTTTTGTTTTAGAACTTTCCTTGTCAGTGCCTACGTTTGTCTCTTCTTCTAACATTGTCTCCAGCATATCATTTAATGTTTCGTCGTTTGAAGAGTCATGAAGAGATATTTCACTCTCGGCATATGTACTGTCGCTGTGAATTCTTGTACGACGGGGTTCTGAAGTCGACGCCTGGGCTTCCATTTCAAAACATGGCTCCTCGTTTTCTTTGTCCGCCTGTGAACTATCTATCAGCTCCGTGACACTTCTTCCCGGAATAATGTCGAGTTTCGTACGCCGTCTTTTCGGGTTAACGCCTCCAGTCCATTCCACTCTCTTCGCTTGAAGTGTTTCCAGGAAAGAATTTTCTGCCGCAGTCTTATCAACAGGTTTAGGCAATCTCTCTAATAAGGCATTTGCGTCGGTCGGATAAATCCCACATTTTCTGAAACCGGATTTCAAGTTTTCTTTTCTATTTTCTTCTAAATCGCTAAGAAGTTTTTTAAGTAAGACTGGGAAACTGCTCTTTTGAACAGTTTTTTCCCGTATGCCTTGTTCGCATTGCTTCCATGTTGTTAGAATTTTCCGCCATGCAACTTTCATTGGATGAAAGAAGGCGACATCGAGGGGTTGCGTCAAGTGGGTGCTATTCGGAGGAAGACACACGAACCTTATATTATTGTCTTTGCAAGCTTTAAGAACATCCACTGAAATATGTGACGATAGATTGTCGCCTATGAGGACTTTAGGGCCTTCCTGTTTTTTGAGCTTTGGCAGTACAAGTGCGAAAAACCAGTCATTGAATATGTTCATGTCAAACCAACCAGAAGGACTACAATTGTAGCGAGTATTTTTCGGCCCATTTTCTGTCCAAGTATTCCACAGCTGCTTAGATTTGTAGACGACGTATGGCGGAAGTAACTCTCCTTCAGCACTTCCAGCAAACATGATCGATGTAGAACTTTTGGATGTATCTCTTATAATTTCGGGGTATTTGGTGCCTCTTCTCGTCAGAATCTTTTTTTGCCCAGGGTCATCACATAGATTCGTTTCGTCGTAATTCCAAATGTTCTCTGGAGGAACATCTTTTAACACCTCCGCTAAATTTTGAATATAATCTGAGAGAGTTTCCCGATCAATGCCAGCTCTACTGCGCTTTATATTAGCAGCGAGGCGCTGTGACAATTCAGTATTTCTTTTCAAAAAACTGGACACCCACTCCAAGCCTGGGCAGTTGTTTTTAAACTTGGGAACTCTTCTCCCAATCTTTTCCAGATAAGATTGTATTATAATGCGCAAATCGAAACTTGTAATAGGAAAACCATGCTCGCTCAATTTTTGTATGCATGATACGAATATTTTTTCTTCTTCCTCTGTAAATGTAGTAGGTGCTCCTGGTGGCCTTGGTGTTTCGTTGCACCGTAGAAGCCTGAGTTGGTTTATTAAAGTTCTTCGTGGAATCCTGTACATTTCACTAGCTTTCCTTTGCGTTAATTCTTTGTTTTCTATTGCTGCTAGACAATCTCGAAGAGTCTCTTGTGAATAATTTTTATAATTTCTTTTAGGCATTTTCCTTACATAATTCCGAGGCATTTTCCTACAGAAAAACGATTTGAATTTAGTATGAGCTATGTGGCAGTTACAATGGCAAGTATTCAAAAACATAATTGTAACTTTGCTCCAGGAGCAAAATATCCCCAAAAATGGCGCAAAGTAGGAACGACAAAGTAAAAGAGGTTAGAAAATTAAATTAATGTACATATTTTCTAAATACTAGTTGTAATTGTTAGCTAATTACATACCTACTTGCATTAAACCCTCCTTACCTCAAATATCCAAGTACATTCGTCGATGAAGGTGGATTTTGCAGACTATTTTTTTCTTTACGAAACGCACACGTTTTAATAATGGCTGATAAAAAGAAAAGAAATGTCAGAAACCGGAAGTTCTCATTCAGTGTTGCCAATTTTATAAATCATTTATCGGATGCGTTCAAAAATTTTTAGACGTCCCTGTATATTTAGAGATTTAATCGAAATAAACTTTTTTTAAATTTGGAGCATATTTACCTTCACGGAGCAAAATAACCTCATTTTACGGTAATGAGTTTTTAATCCTCTTTATAACTGCGCCGCAATTATCTTTGCCGCGCACTTTTTGAATTTGGAACATCTTAGTGTTCAGCACCAAAGAAATCGAACGCAAATATTGTTTGAATAAAGACTGGCTGGTACGACGGCCCATAGTCACGCCGCCGGATGAATGAAAAAAAAAACAAATTAAAAAAGCGCGAACTACAGCCCGCGTTTTCGTAAATTTTCACGGATTGTTAGAAATTCATTGTTTTGTTTTGTTTTGAAAAATGAGTTCTTCAAGTGACAGTGAATAAATTTTCATAATTGCGAAAATGTCTCAAATATAAATATAAGTTTTTAGTTGTTTTAATAAAGGATACTATTTAATTTCAATTTAGTTGTTACTCTATGTTTTATTAAATAATAATATTACAATAAAATATGAGGCGCTTTTATTTTCTCATAGTGGGTGATGAAAAGTAGAGTGTATCACTCGGGCGCAAAATATATTTTTGGCTCGGGCGACGTACTTTGAATCCCTCGCTACGTTCAGGATTCTACTAAAGAATCCCTCGCTACGCTCGGGATTCTACTCTAGAATCCCTCGCTTCGCTCTGGATTCAAAAAAGCGCCCTCGCCGTAAACATATTATTTTGCTCCCTTATGATACAATCTACTATTAGCATATAAGGGAATTTTTTAAAAGTCCTTTTCTTTTTTAAGGTTTTTTAATTATTCCAACAGTTGAACTGTTTCTTCATTCAAATTTAGCTGCATTTCTTCTTCTTCACTCAACATACGTTTATTTTTCAATTTTTCTATAATATCCTTTAATTTTTTATTTTTTATTTCTAGTCTTCTATTTTTTTGTGATATTTTCAAACGGTGAATATTTTTTCTCATTTTGCTCTTTCGTGGTGTTTCAGTTATTTCATCTATTTCTTCATCGGTTTCCACAACTACATCCATATTTTCTTCTACTGAGAGCTCCACCGGCTTGTCAGAATGGGAGTCGTCCTGAAAAATGTACATTATATTGTAGGAATGCAATGGAATCAGGCGTGACATTGCGGAAATTCATCTCAAAACTGAAACGCAATGAAAACATATAGTGTAATCCCGCTGAATACCATGTAGATTGTTGTTAGTTCCTAACAACAACACTCTTTGTACGACACGTGTTTCGCCGTCTGCACGAGTCATCATCAGGTGTCGACTCGCCGAACGCTGGAACGAGAGCAACTCGTTGACGTTGAAAGTTCTGAGTGGCACTGCAATAGGGGATCGGACAGTAATCGAGAAAAAAATCTAAAATGTAGTTAGAACGAATGTTCGTCGAACCAGAAAGATCGTTCAATCAATATTTTAAAGAAATAATAATGATTTATATTTTTAAATCAATAAATAAAATCTAATAATTCTCACATTTTTAATCTGTTCTTCATCTCAAACGAAACAACAATCACAGCGCATGACGTCATTTGAAGGCTAATGCCGTGAGTCAAGCTTGTGCTTATTTTACGTTTTTGCTTTACATAAAATGTATTTTTGCTAATTTTTCATTTCATTACTACTCCCCAAACTTCAGAAAACGTATTTAAATCTCTTTGCAAGTTTTATTTCGAAGAGTTTGTTGTTCTCTACCTTCATATGACGTCACAAGTTTTGAAGTGACCTTTTTATTTATTTATTTATTCGATTTTAAGAAGACTCAACTATTTAAATCTTAATAAAATATCACAAAGTAATTTAAAAGTCTCCACTGTTAGTAACGTGATTATAGTTACAATAAGCTGATCTAAAAAGTATAATTTCATGTTAAATTAATTTTGACTCATTCGTTTTAATATATCTGCACTCATTCTGACTACACTGGAAAAAAGCGAAAGTTATGTTATTTAATAGAATCTTTGTATTTGTTAAAAAAAATCTTTGTATCTTTGTATTTGTTGACTTCACACTTGAGATTCGCAGACGATATCGTCCTTATGGCGGAATCGCCGCAAGAGCTGCAACAAATGCTGATCAGCCTAGCTGACGCCTCAGGACGCATTGGTCTCCGCATGAACAATGATAAGACATCACACCGGAACCAATAGTCGTCTAAGGCATGCCTCTCGAAGTTGTGAAGGAATATGTCTACCTTGGACAAATTCTCGGTAAAAGCTCGGTAGACACAACTTTGAGAGGGAAGCCGATAGGAGGATACAGCCGGGCTGGGCAGCATTTGGAAAACTTCGTCAAGTCTTCTCGTCGCTCATCCCACAATGCCTGAAGACAAAAGTCTTTAATCAGTGCGTCCTATCCGTAATGACAGACGGAGCCGAAACGTGGACACTGACTGTGAGACTGGTTCATAAGTTTAAAGTCGCTCAGCGAGCCATGGAACGATCTACGCTCGGGGTTTCTCTGAAGGATCGAATCCGCATCGAGGTGATCCGACAGAGAACCAAAGTAACCGACATAGCTCACCGAATAAGTAAGTTGAAGTGGCTATGGGTCGGTCACATAAGTCGAAGAACCGATAACCGATGGAGTAAACTAGTTCTAGAGTAGAGACCCCGTTTAGGTAAATGTAGTGTAGGATGCCCTCCGGCCAGATGGAGCGACGACTTGCGTAAAGTGGCTGGCAGTAATTACATGAAAAGAGCCGAGGATCGGGCTCAGTGGCGTGCATTGGGGGAGGCCTATGTCCAGCAGTGGACTCGTGTAGGCTGATGATGAGGATGATTGCTTTTTATGTTCTCCTAAAAAGTCCATGGAAAGCTTGAATAAAGTTCCACAACTTTATTGAAGCACGAGGAGAGGTTCCGGCTTGTTGCTGATGATCATACGACGATATACGAAAGAAATTATTGTAATTTTTACAAACTACCAAATAAAAACTACGTTAGACAAGGCGGTATGGTCCTAGCTCAGTTGAACTATCCGAAACGGGTAAAAAAAAAATTTCGTTTGCTTTGGTTCATTGTGACTGCCAAATGTCACTAATTTGTAAAGTCAAAGTCAAAAACAAGCTCTTCTCTTCTCTCTCTACTCATCACGTATAAGTGATGGACGTTGAAATAAAACACCGATGTTTTTTTCGATCTAATGTGGCATCGATGTTATATCGATATATCAAAAAATACATTGAAGTTTTCCATACATCGATTGTTCTTTTTAACAAATTACATATTGTTAGCAACGTAGAATAACTTTAATAAGTTTAACATAATGACTTTGCATTGTTAGTAACGTAGATAAGATTTATAGCTTAAGAAATAAAGTTGAATATTACTTAGCTAGCTTAGAAATCAATGAAACAAAATAAATAGGGAATCATTTGAAAACAAGAAGAATAAAGTACCTCGAAGCAAGTATAACTGGAATTCTTTTCTTCAGCCCTGAACCAAGCCGCAGCCCCCACACAGATATAAATGTAAAAAAATTAGGGATTTACATATCAAAACGCTTTATTACGATTTTTGAGATAAAAATTATAATAATTAATTTGCTCATACAATCAAATATCATGACATTGTCAGCGACGACTGTAACGAGATTTGTCAAAAGGTATTGCTCCGAAACCAGTGGATTCAACAAAAATCTGTTTTTTTCTTCAATTATTTCTGCGTAGTTCTTGAAATTGTTTCAAGATTATAACACCTTAGTAAAAATTAAATGTCTATTAAACGTCATCAATCAAAGATAAAAATAGTTCAATAGACATTCAACGAGTTCGATACAAAGTACTTGTAGCAGTTTATGGAAAACGAATGTTATCCTCTGAAGATACAATTAGTTTTCCATAACTGAAGAGCAGGATTAAATTCGTTTTCCATAGATGGCGATGCGGACCTTGCCTATTTTTGTTTGATGACTACACGCAAAGTGGCGCTTATGCGAAAGCAATGGTGTCCTTGCAGGTTTGCTTCTTCGATGCATTGAATAAAAAACATCGATGCTTACTCGATGTTGATGAATTCACAAAATATCGGATGGATTCGATATATACCTTACATCCTACAAACATACATACGAACATACCTTACATCGAGTGTTTTTAATACATCGATGTATATCGCCCATCACTACTCACCACTTCTAATCTTTTTTGCTTTGATTTCGTCTTATGTTGGAAGTGTTTAATTTTAATAGTGTTTGCCTTATTAGCCTTAAACCAAAAGGAAAGAGTGGTTGATGAAATGAAAGTTGGGTAGGAAGTTAAGGTGTTTGCTGTTTGCTAAAGACTACGCAATTCAATAGTGTTTTGCCAACAAATTTAGCAAATTTCAAAATGTCACTTATTAGTTTTCTACTAATAATTGTCGGATTAACCAGTGAGTATTCCAGATCTTGGTAATTTGTATCCACCTCTCTTAGCTATTTTTAATGTTTACATTCACATGTAAGGTTTCTAACCACCATTCATAAACTTATCGCTATAGATCATAAAATCATGAAAATTTTGTTCAAAGCTAGTTATAGATGTAAGGCGATTAAAATATCCTATTGTTTCTAGCCTCAAATTGTGAGCGACTTCATGAGCAAATATATTCATCAATTGAAGGAGGAGCGGCATGCTTCAGGCGGTTGAATGGAACTCATCAGGCAGGATGCTCATGTATAAATATATTTATCAATATTATGTTAGAAGTGACAGTTCCTTGTTCTTGTATCATGAAGATACAAGAAAAAGGAAATGTCATTTTCTTTTAGTTTCAGCAATTATAGATGACACATCTTTAATTACTGAAACATATAAGTACTTTGACAATTGTAAATTTTGACTACACAAAATTTACAATACAGCTGTTCTGCAAGTTTCCAAACCTATAAGCATTTTGATACCTAAATTTATGTTATTCTAGCCACTGACAAAGGAGCTGTTGGTGTTGTTCAGATGATCAGAGATGTGAACGATGCCCATTGGATTGTACACAATGCTACTGCTGGCCCATACATGTCTGTTGTCAGTACTGCAATGTTTTATGACGTTATTGAAATACTCATGGGGCAACCTGATAATGTAGCTGGTATACTGATCTATGACAATGCCACTAATAGGTGAGTAATAGGTGAATTGCCGGTTATAGTTACTTTTTGGTTAAAATAATTATACACAGTTTTTATTAGGCACAACACATTTAAAATTTTATAATGAGACCTATAAGTTTGAACCTACTGCTGTTTGATAATTTTGTTGTACACAGGTTTATTATGAAATACAATAATAACATTAATAATCTGAGGAAGTGAAATGTTTTTTTAGTTTCCTGTGAAGTAGTGATTTTTCAAATAGGAGGTTTCAATACTTCACTGTTAATATTTATTATTTATTACTAAAGTTTTTAGAGCAGTCATTACTTTATGAGTACTATGCTGTGTAATTATCTAGCACTACTTGAAATTTTGTTATCGGTCTTATTCTAAATGGCAGGCAACATCTATTTGCAGAGACATGATCCCTGTTGCATTGTGCTGAGAAAACAGTTTGATTTACTTTCACTTTTAAAATTTCACAATACCCAATGACAAAATTTTATGATACTTTTTAGTGCAACTGCCTTCACACAAGAGTCAAGATGTCCGAACGAGTATTCTTCCGGTCCTGGCAGCCAATGCTCATCCTCTCAAGCTGGTGGACTGGTTTGGAATGAGAAAGGCACAGGTCTTCTGAGAAGGGACATACCATTCCCTGTATTTTATTTACCACAGTCAAGGGCAGAGGAGATAGATAAAATTGAAGAATGCTATAAAAAGTGAGTAATGTAATAGATGAGACTTATGAATCATCCTTTCAGTCAGTTTAGAGTTCAGACCGAATTGGTGAATCAGGCAGTATAAAAAGTGCTGACATACTATACTGAGGATATAATTATGAAGTAGAACATTCTAAACTAAAGTCAAAGTCAAATATCATTTATTAAATAGGCACAAAAGTGCACTTTTAAAGGTCATAAACACATGATACAAATAAACTACTATGTTCTGCATAGCAGTTGTGAGACTGTATTAGAAACTCTTTTAGAATGTTACCGAAAGATGTTATGTAGGTACTTTATTTTCAGGTATAATTTGGACAGGGATAACCAAAAAGGGAAGCCATTGTGTTCAATTCAACTAAATTCATTTATGTTTGCTGCAGTGAATAGTGAAGTTTGTTTGAGAAGGTCAGTACCTATGTAATGAAATTATTGTTTGGTTTTTATTTATAATATTTCTAGGAACTCGTAATCTATTATTTTTATTTTTAGATCGGCTAGTTCGGCGATTCTTACGTCAACGAAAGTATGCGATCCATTAGGAGACCACAACGTCTACTATTCTCTTTTTCCGCGAAAGCAGGTCAGTATATTTATTGCGATTGAATGCATCATAAAATTCATAAAGCATAAAGCCCACTCTTTATGATTGTTGACTTTGTTGAATTTTGTCTCTGTGGTGTAGTGGTTGAGCAGATTGGCGCAAACACAGTTGTTGTCGGTTTGATACCCGCCAAGTAACAAAGAAATGTGCACAGAAAAAAATATCGCCAGTATTTGTTTAGTATCAGGTGTTGTAAGACCATGGTCTTTGTAGTCCATGGTTGTCTAAATAGTCTCAATTTGGCGAATAATAAAAGATTTAGTAATTTTTAAACTTTCGCGATTCGAACACATAGTTTATGATATTAAAACGGGACTTAATCGCGCTAAAAACATTAATTTTATTTACCTCGACGTTTCGACCAAGTTGCATTGGCCGTGGTCACGAGAAGACTCAGTCTTCTAACAATAAAAGATTTAACCCTTTAGGAGCCGGAACCTTAAGATGTATAGAAATATCGTGCTTTCATTATCTTTATTCTAACAAATTTGTGTTTTATTTTCAGGATAAAAATGCTAAGAGTGAGAGTGTTACCCTAGTCACAGCTAGAATTGACACAGCTTCTCTTTTTGATGGTATGATTTTATTTTCTCAAAGTATTGTTTCATTATTCATTAACTGACAATTGAAGTTATACATAAATATAATAATATAATTTATATAACTATAGTCTTTTAAACTATTTTTTTTTTTATTATTTGTAGGCTTGCGTTTGACCGCTATCTCACCTGTTGTTAAGTGACGATGCGGTCGAGGATGTAGCACGCTCGCCTAGAAGAAACCTGTTCACTCTTGTCTTAAAGACACACAGATTATAGCTATCCGGAAACACAGATGCCGCCAGAGAGTTCCACTCCTTGGCCGTTCGCATTATGAAGGTCGAAGCAAAGCGCTTGGTGCGAGCAGGAGGGATGTCAACCATATATTGATGACGGCTTGTACGTCTGGTCGTCCGGTGATAGAATTGAGATGGTGGAATAAGTTCATGTAATTCCGTCGCACACTCTCCGAAATGTATCCGGTAAAAGACCGATAAACTGGCAACTTTGCGCCGATGTTCAAGACTCTGAAGCTTAGTTTTAACCAGCGCATCGTCACCAATGAGCTTTTTGGCTCTTCAACTATTCTCAATAAATGATCTAAATTATGTAAATACCGTATCAAAATGCACTTAGTCATTTAAAAGTATTAAGTTAATAAACAGGCGCGGATAAGCGTCTTTGTTTTATATAATTTAGAGATATGAACCGTTTTTTTATGCATATAAGACTGCATTTATGAAGGAAGGTTAATATGTACAATGCATTATAAATATTTAATAAAACGGCTAGGACTCACGTAGTTTGTCGAATTAGTCGACCTAGGTTTCGAGCATGTCTAGGTGAGTTTACGCTGCGAGATCGCAGCGTAAACTCGCCCCTGATGAAGAGCATCGGACATGCTCGAAACCTAGGTCGACTAATTCGACAAACTACGTGAGTCCTAGCCGTTTTATTAAATATGTATGTACAATACATTCGAATTATTTTGTATAGTAGAGGAAATTCAATGTTTTGTAATCAAGTGGTCAAAAAATGACAACATATTAGTGTATTGCATCCGTGCGAAGCCGGGACGGGTCGCTAGTACTAACCTATACCAAGGTTTGTCTTAGAACTAGATCCTCTAATTATTAAACCATGGGACAATATTATTTGATCCTCTAAAATCTGATAAAAATATCTGATAAGATCTGTTAAAAAAATATTTGATCCTCTTTGTATTAGTTTAACAGAAAATAATTACTACACAAACGGCCGCAAAGACTAAGTTAAGTGACCACACATCGCGCGAGCTGAGCGAGCAAAGCGAGCGTGCCGCGGCAGTGGCCGGCGAAGTGCCAGAAAGTTAATTGAGAATATCGATTGATTTGATTTATTTTATGTCTCAGAGAAACACGATCAATGTTTAAAAAAGTTGACCGTTTCGATGTTTTTGCTTGCTGTTTTTGCAAAATAAAAACGATAATTTAAATGTTTAAACTTTTACAGAGAGTCACTAACATAGTCTGTAAGCTGATACTACCAAAATGGATTATAATTATCTGAAATTAATAAATAAAAAAAAATAAAAAATACATGCGTTTAACTATTGCTTGCAGGTGTATCGCCCGGGGCTGCTAGTTCAGTAGTAGGAATGGTCACGTTGCTATCGACAGCCATTACGTTGTCACAACTGCCTGCGAATAACGCTAAGTATGGTGAGTTAAAATTAAAATGATAAAAAAATACAATCGAACAGAGAACCTCCTCCTTTTTTCAAGTCGGTTAAAAAAGAACAACAGCAACACCACTTGCAGATCACAACATCGTGTTCACGTTGTTCAACGGCGAAGCGTTCGACTACATCGGGTCGCAGCGTGTGGCGTACGACCTCAGCCGCGGCGCGTGGCCGCCGGCCGCTCCGCTCCGCCCGCAGGACATCAAGCTGCACGTGGAGATAGGGCAGCTCGGCGGCGCGCTGGCCGCTCACGGCGCCGACGCCGCGTGGCCGCTGCACGCGTTCGCGCCGGCGTACGACACCGTCAACACGGAGGTATGTAGTACACGTAGTATAATCTTAAGATTCTAAATAACAAGCGAATTTCAGTAAACTAAAATTTATAAACCCTAACATAAAAGTAAAAAAAGTCTGAACCGGTTTCGATAAAACATCGCCTAAGAACCACCGCTAGAAATCTGCTTTCAAATAAAAAAACCGCACTCAAATCGGTTCACCCGTAAGAGCTACGGTGCCACAGACAGACACACATAGTGGTCAAATTTATAACACCCCTCGTTTTTGCGTCGAGGGTTAATTAATAGTCGTCAATGTTCAAAAATTTTATAGGGCTTGCATTATCATTAAAACATGTTGCTAATTGTAATATTAGACTTGTTCAGTTAATTAATGTGAACAAGCTTTTGTCCATTACAGGAAAAAGAAATTCAAAAAAATCCTTATTTAATCACAGTTTTTTTTTAACCCACGCCACTAAAAGAAGGGGTGTTATAAGCCTGACCACTATGTGCGTCTGTCTGTGGCACCGTAGCTCTGAAACGGGTGAAACGATTTGGATGCGTTTTTTTATTACAAAGCAGGTTTTCTAGCGGCGGTGTTTTATCAAAATCGGTTCAGCCGTTTTTTACTTTTTATAGGTTTTTCGTGTCGGGGGTTTTTAAATTTTAGTTTACTGCAATTCGCTTGTCAATGTTATAAAAAACGAGCAGTCATAGCAATAAAACGCATTCTTGTAACCAACTATTTACTAAGTCCATATTTGGTTAATCTTCATTTTATACTGTATATGGTTAAATTATAACGAGTTTGTCCGTGCGTCACCAAAGGTCGGAGCTGAAAACCAGCGTTATGATACAATCACAACATTAAGCTAAGCTCAAACCTTTTCTGGCATCGCTGTGCACGGCAGCTTTCTACGTACACGGACGCATTATATTTATTGTATATGTTACGGCTGATAGCCGAAGTGCGGCTACACCTAGTTTTAGCCGGCTACAACTAGAAGCAGCCGGCTACATGCGGTTAAACTTAGATGTATCTTATGCGAGATTGTAAACTGTCGAAAGATTGTGAACCGTCGCATTATTTGTCAGTAGATTATAATCTATTGAAGTGATAGATGATAATCTACATTATATTATATCTAATATACATGTTCGCGGCGTTGCAACCTACCGAGGGCTGCCCCTTATACGTTTGATTGGTGTGCGGCTGCACCTAGTTCTAGCCACTATGATGAAGGCTAAACCTAGTTCTAACCGAAGATAAGTAGGATATATCTAAGTTTAACCGCATGTAACCGGCTGCACCTAGTTGTAGCCGGCTAAAACTAGGTATAGCCGCACTTCGGCTTTTAGCCGTAACATATATGTACATTGTTTTTTGTTTAAGGACCCGTGTATTTGTGTGTTGTGTGCAGTTTTGCGAGAATAAATAATTTTCTTTCTTTTTTCTATCTTTCACAGATAAACGAGTTCATCAACATAATGTCGGTTAACTCGAACGCTTACAACATGACTCTAACTCCTGAGTTCAGTTCGAACCTCCCTCCGTCGTCGCTGCACTCCTTCAGAAGGATATTGTCGAACCTCACGGAGACGGGCGACCTGCCTGAACTACTGCTGGTCGATCATGAGAAAACTTTCACCAACATGTTCTACCAGTCTGCCCTTGATGAGTACCAGAAGATCGGATTCGCGTATCACAATATTAGTGTCGGAACTAACGGGACGTGTGAGTGATGTTCATGCGTTGTTGATTTTAGGGTCGGCAACGCATCTGCAGCCTCTGGTGCTGCAGATGTCCATAGGCGACGGTAACCGGTTACCATCAGGCGGGCCGTATGCTTTTTTGCCGACTTATTAAAAAAAAAACTTGTATCTATGCCCCGTGATTTCACCCGCAGTTTCCCGGGATATGTGTTAATCTAGAATATAAGCTATCTCCTTCTGAATTTCACTCCAAGACAAACCATTGGATTTTCTGGTATCTACTATAAAAAAAAATTATAAAGTATTATACACTTTTATCTTGTTTATTAAAAAAAAACTCAAATCCATTCGGCTGTTGCGGCTTGAAGAGGGAACAAACACGGGCAGGCGTGGCGCTTACCATCAAGCGAACGAACACCTCAAATTATCACTCAGTTTCATAATATTGCGATATAGGTAGGCTAGGTTCATATGATGTAATTAATAAATAAATAAAAATAATAACTTTAATAGTTTAATGACAAATAATTATTAAATATTTATTATTAGGTATTTATTATATTATTAAATGATTACAATGTGAACTTAACATAGATAGAGAAGACCAAAGTAACAATGTGACAATTTTATGAATAATTAATATAATAATAATTAATTTAAATTGACAAATGTATACATAAATAATAATCAAACGACTAGGGATAAGTGATTTAATCCACTCAAAACGTGCAGCGCCCTCACAGGGCACATGTAATAATTATGCAAGACATTTCTAACACCTGTCTGGAACATTACGTGTAAGCGTGATTAAATGATTAAATAAAATGTCAATCTCAATAACTGCATTACATCTTGATCTTATTCTCCGTACAGTTTTAACCACGGAGGAGTTACTAGCCAACGGCACGATGAAGGAGAGCGAAGTGCAAGTAAAGATAGCTCGGCTCGCGACGGCGCTCGCTAGGACGCTGTACCAGAGAGTCGCGGGCGCTGCCTACGAGGGGAATGTCACTGCTTCCGCACATTTGGTAAGGCTATTGTCTCAGAATGACGAGCGCAGCGCTGTGCTACACAAGATTTGGAAAAACATAGTTCTGGGTGGCGCTGCAACTGTAATGGTTATGCGTGTTGCTTACCATTAGGTGAACGACCTGCTTGTCTCGTTCCTCAATAACTTAGAAAAAAAAATCATGTCATTTGCCATTGATGACATAATATACACGCGAAAATGTTCCTCGGACTTCTGGCCTGCAGGGATAGTCTACCGCAGGTACAGGGAAAGTAGGCGAAAACAATTCCCTGTTATAGCTTAATAAAAATCGTTTTTAATATTATATTATGTATGTTAGTCTGTAAGGTATATATAATATGGGTCTTAGAATTACTTTAGACACTAATGTAACTATTGTTTTCTTAAGTTACCTGAAATAAAGAAGTAATAATAATAATATTATAATGCTCTTTTACAGAGCATTATGGCCGGTCGAGCTTAAAATTTACACTAATCCAAGAATAATCTGGTAACTAAGGTAATAAAAAAAACTATTACCCAAATTTAGCTGAATTTTGGAGAAAATAAAAACTGCGTCTTTGGATTTTTATAAAATGCACAGACTGGCTCAAAAATGTAATTTCTCAAAAAAACAACATGGGCTTAATCGACCCTAAGGAATGTTTCCCTCAAAATAAGGCGAAATAATTCATATCGAAAGTTTTTGAGAAATTTCGAAAATAAATTCCCGTATCTTTTCACCTGATGTTGGTGGAGTTTTATGGTAAAGATTGTGTTTGTCGCAGGTGGACGAGATGCTGTACTGTTTCCTGCGGAGCCAGGCGTGTCGGCTGCTGCTAGCGGCGGACTACGCGGCGGCGGGCGGCGGCGGCGGCGCGGGCGACGTGCCGGCGGGCGCGGCGCCGCTGTACGTGGGCGTGGCCGCGTGGGCCGCCACGGCGCCCGTGTTCGGGGGACACCTGCTGGCGCTGCTGGCGGGCCGCGCGCTGCCGGGGGACAAGGACGCCTGCTCCGCCAGGGCAGACCCGGTCAGTGCTTCATAAAAAAAATTAAATATTTTATTTCATTAATAAATTATTTTGTATTTCATTTATTTATTTATGGATTTACTTATTAATATATTTATCAATATTTTATTTAGTTATTTTTATATTTATCTATTTATTTAATATAATGCAGTTTAGATAGTAAGCTAACAGTAGAACCAAAGCGCTAACTATCAGTACAACTTAAAGCTAGTAACCATGATGCTCATAGAATCAAGAAATAAATCTATGTAGATTGCCAGGCTGGAACTCGTATGTAAATGAGTAAGGGAGTGGCAATGCTCGGTGCGCAGGAACATTGCCAGCGGTGAGTCACGTTGGAACAACTGATGCTGACGATTATGTAGATATTAGGGATACATAGATAGATCCATAGATCCTGGCCCCTAACTAGGATTCCCTGTATCTACGGAACCAGGAACTATGAGGACCAAGGTCCCACGATATCCAAACACGAATCAAATGCTTGCGCTTTTTTATTCTATGCACAAACATTGGTCCCGTCGCAGGCATTGAACCTTACCTCAGTGGTGTATGAGATTTGAGCCAAACTGCCCAACCACTACACCACAAAGGCTGTGTAATATATAATATAATAACTTATTTATTATGTGTGACCGTATATACTGAAAAACCTATGCATTACTATTACTACGTAAAATAAGCTTGATTACCTACAGCACTTTTATTGTAATGTTAATACATAATTAATTTTGAGAAAAAAACAAAAACCGACTTCAATGTATCTTCGAAGTCCAAGGTCACATATCGATAAAATTTATATGGGACCACTTCGTAGCTATACTGATACCGACGCAAAAAGAATTTTTCAAATCGGTTCATAAATGACGGAGTTCCGAGGTAACAAACATAAAAAAAAAATATACAATCGAACAGAGAACCTCCTCCTTTTTTGAAGTCGGTTAAAAATGATCTAAATGCCCAGTACTTTGAGATAGGTCTCAGTACTCAACAAGTAACTATTTTCCAGGGATTCTCCTACTATTGGCTGAAAGGCTGGAACCACACCGGCGAGTGCTATCAAACAACTATGAACTTTAGCCAAGCAATCAGCCCTGCCTTCATTATGACAGGTAAAATCTACTATCTATCTATTGCACACCTATCAGCCACATCACCAGGTGAAATGGTGGTTAATTTTATTCATATTTTTTAATTTTAGTCATGTGCATAGATAAAACGACTTGCGTCATTTACGCTCATTTATATTTTCTGTTTATTTATTTTGGAATAACTCGCATCCGAAATGTAGCAGGGTTCACGCGGCATTAGTCTGATTCAGAATTTCTTTTTACGCGTTAGACATATCTAAAACTTAAGATACATCCTCCATGGCTAAGCGAACATTGCGCGACTAAATGCCAAATCATCAAAGAAAAGAAACAAAGAAAAACCATTTATTCGACACGCACGACACATATCAGATGTTATGGTCAATGGTTGTTATGGCACAGAATACTAAGGGGCAGAAGCATGACTCCGCAAATAAATTTAAACAAATAGCGACTCTTGCTACGACGCAATAAAGTTCAATTCAGCTCGCGTAGCGCTGCATACCTACCAGTCATATTAACCTACAGAGCGCCTCTCTTTCTATCGCATAGCTCTTATCTCTGCTGACGCGGCACGCGTAACGTTAGTGTTTACACTTGTGTTGTGATGAATTATTTATCAATCTGAATAGGTATTTAGTTAAAGTTATGTATGTAATCGAGAAAAAATCTGAAGTGTAGTTAGAACGAATGTACGTCGAACCAGAAAGATCATTCAATCGATATTTTTGTGAATTAATAATGATTTATATTTTTAAATCAATAAATAATCCTGACATTTTTAATCTGTTCTTCATCGCAAACAACAATCACAGCGCATGACGTCATTTGTAGGCAAATGCCGTGAGTCAAGCTTGTGTTTATTTTAGGTTTTTTATTTTCATAAAATGTATTTTTGCTATTTTTTTCGTTCCATTACTACAATATAGTCTCCAATCTTCACAAAACGTTTTAGAATCTCTTTGTAAGTTTTATTTCGTAGAGTTTGTCGATTTCCACCTACATATGACGTCACAAGTTTTGAGATGACCTTTTGCGCGGCAATATTTGAAACATAATATTTAAACATAGTTTTAGGTACTTTTAGAGCGTTATTTAATTAAAATAGTATTTTTCATGGCTATATATATATTCATTGTTCTTAATTTAAAAAACTTTCTGAAAAGTTGTCCGATCCCCTATTAGTGCAAGCTAAATCGAATCTAACGCGCTTTATTTATAAGTAGCATAAGTAGCAGTGGAAAGCGTGCGTCACCCCACTGCACTCTACACGGCCACGCTGCGCCGGCGTGACCCGGCTATGTACTTGTAGCTCGCTACCTACAGTGCGGAGTGCGCTAGGCCTGGTTATGGTCAAATAAGATAAAATAAGATATTTATTTAAAAATAAAACGAAAGTTACAGTGGAAGCTTAGTTACAAATAAACAAACATAGTTACAATATATCTAAAACAAAATTAAATGTCCAATGGATTAGAACGGCGGCTCCACACTAGGCTCAGGGCCCCTTAGCTTCGGCTTGGGCGTATCGTGGAAACCTTAATATACAATTATAATTTTGTACACAAGAATAGTAGTATCGGAACCATCCTAATAAAGGTCTACGTTAAAATTATATATATATTTTTTTCTAATGAAGTTTCTTAATAAGACACCTCAAAAACATTACAATCTAGCCTAATAAGACTAATAAGTAATTTGAATTTAACTTAAGCTGCTAAGTAGAGTAAAACTAAGAATGTGTCGATTAACACTTTTCTTACTGTCTCTATTAAGGCGAAGACACTATGTTCTTGTGTTCTTTATGGGTAGCACTATTATACTACAATACACTGTCACTTCACTACACTAACTCAAAAGGTTTTGTCCGTTTGGGTCTTCTCACTATGCCGAAGCTCATGAACGGAGACTTCATCACCACGTGAACGTCGAGGCTATCCAGCTCCTTGACAGCACAGACATAGTGAAAATTATATATAAAATGAAATAAAATATGTGCCTGATGTATGAGAGTGTGGAAAATCTAAAAGGCTTGCCTAGCATGACTATGAGTACAGCTCGCTGAGCTCGCTCAAGGACCATAATGACAGTTTTTGCTGCACCACCCCATGCTAGATTACAGTAAGATAGTATCGATTGACAGAGCGACGTGTAAACCATCAACAGAGTATTTCTGTCACAAGAAGTAAGTCCTGTATAGTTTGTTACGGTGAATGGTTTGTCCAGATTACGAGATGTCGTCGGGCGTGTACTCGACGTGGACGGAGTCGGTGTGGCTGGCGATGTGGGCGCGCGTGTTCGTGTCGGCGGGCGGCGGCGGCGCGCGCGCGGCGCTGGCGGCCGGCGCCGCCGCCACGCTGCTGGCGCTGCTCGCCACCTTCTGGGTGCAGCGGCACAAGGAGTTGCTGTTCGGAGCCGGCGCGCGACCCATTGACGATGCTGCTTCAGGGTAGGTTTACATACATAGATGAACGCTTTATTGCAAACATTCAATTACAGACATTACATATAAACAATTATTGTTTATTGATTCCTAGCTCACGTAGAATTCTGTTTATAGTTGTTTTACAAGTTACTGTACGTTTTTTCAGGATAAAAATTAGTGGTAACAAACACAAAACACCCAGTTTTTTTTTAGTAGCATAGTAGGATCGTCCGAGCGAAAGGATATGAAAGATTGTAAGAATTTCGGTTCCAATATTGCAAGATGACTTACCAGTAGTTTTCTCCAACATAATTCGGATTTGTAGGCGTACAAATATTTAACAGTGTTATTATTAAAGTAACATAATTTTATTAATTTATTTCATACTAGCTGTTGCCCGCGACTCCGTACGCGTAGTGTAGTAGTTCATCCTGCTTCCGACCAATTTCCGTCCCGTGGTATTAATTATGAAATTAGAAATCCAGTTATTAAATTATTTTCATTGAAAAAGTCTTTAACTGAGTAATATTTATTTTATATTTATTTAGTAGGAAATTAAACACTTTCTTAAAAATAAATGTAGACTGTCGTTTTTATATAATAAGTCAGGTAGTTTCTTAAAAATTGAGATTCGTAGCGAGCTTTCCGACTGTACTGGGCCATGTCGGCGTTTGTTTGTTTGTTTGACGATAATTTGCGTAACGTCGACATATTCTTAAAAATGTTGTAGAGGTTGTAAGGATATAATATATATAATGGTCGCGAGCTCCAGCTCGAGGCGAACTACTAGTTTATTTTATTTATAATCCACGTCTATTACAAAGTATTCTAGTTTACTTAAAATAATTACACTTCCAGCCAAAAAAGGACTAACATTTTGCATTTGCACAATTTTAATTGTAAAAAACACCTTCCCAAAACGTTGACCTGAATACACAAAGCACGTAAGATAAAACTCCGACTTCGGCCAAATATTTCTACTGAATTTTTTAAATTTGTTTTATATTTTGGACTGATGCTTTATTAAATGTAAGACTTATATAGATTTTAAATACCTTGTTTTCTTTCCAGCATTCTACGAACGGTCAACTGTTGAAGTGGTGGGACGAGTTTAATAGAGAAGACTGTTGCAGTGTGAACATTTAGAAACATTCCATGTGCTTATTAACATTAGGAACATGGTTGGAGTTGAATGCGATTCTGGTCACACCCCACGACTGGGGAAAGTTTGATAACATGTTCAGTATTAACTAAAATGTATTGGCATACCTCATTAAATACTAATACGCCAGTAATATTGCGGGCTGTATCGTTTCACAAGTGTTTGAATATGTCTGTGACAGATGGCGAAATTGGCCCATCTTTCTATGTACCATTTATCTTTGCTACTATTTTGGTATCGAAGTAGATTGCTCATTTAAGTACAACAAAATAATAATGATGTCCGAGAGCCCTATAAATTGCCCTACTTATTTATTATTTCTGCCCCCTTAGCACGGACCGGAGACAAAACAATTTCACTTTCGACTAACAAAAAGTGGATAAAAACGGGATAAAATATTTATCTCCGGTCCGTGCTAAGCAGCAGATGCGTTTCGAGATAATTAAGTCAAAGTGATTAATAAAATAATAATAAACAATGTTTTAGTCAACTGCACTTTATTTTATTGTATCGTAGTTATTATACTGAGCTAAACAATATATGAGCAAAATGATTACCAAGACTTTTGAGAAACGTTTTATAATAATGTACAGGACTAAACTGAACACAATACGGAGCAATGGCTTCTAGTATTACTCGATCGAAAATGGTCTCGTCGATTAGACGATCGTAGTTCAAATGAGGCAATCTGAAATAGCACTTTAATGTTAAATATTCATGAAACAGCTTCATCAATAAGTCTTTACCCCTTTGCATAGTGGCGTCGTATAAATTATATTCCTTTCGAATAGTAAAATTCAAGGTACCATTAGCTTTTCTCAAATCAATTTTACTATGTGCACTCACTGTATCGTCAATGGATTCCGTCAATGAGATTACACTGTCTCTTATATTGATATCGGTGCTGCCACTAGTTTTTATGCCCAAAGCTTCGGATATAGAATATAAAGCGTCCATGTCACCGCCGTCGTCACTTTCAATAGCGGAGTCGTACTTAAGTGTAGAGGCGGAATCACAATAATATGAAGAGTTGCTTTTACATTTTGTCACTTCTGTAGATTCACAATGTAGATCATTTCTTGGAAAACCAACTGGAGGTTTACAAAGCTTGGCATTCAAACTTGGAGAAATATCGATGATATGTCTGTGGTCATCATTCCATTGAGTTAATTTTAAAGGACAGCTGTTGAAGGTGTTATAAGCCATGAAAATACCATTCGCCACTCTAAATTTCAATTCTATCGTTAGATTTTGTGTTTCACTCGAGATTATTAAGAAATACAGCTTTCTCATAACATTCAGAGTTATGACGTTACAATTTTTGAGGAGAATAGTTAGCAAATATCCTTGAGTTATATTTCTCACATGCCAACCTTGTTTATAAAGAGACAACATTTCCTTTGAATTGTTCGTGTCAACAGTCATGCTACGAGAATTATTATACATTATAGTTAGTGTCTTGATAAAGTCCATTGAAATATAATTGAATTTACAAATTAATACTTTGTAACTTATGTATCTGCTATCTATATCTCTATAGATATTAAAGGATTTGCACATATGAAACGGTAAAGGGGCGATAAACGGCTGGTCGTTAGAGAAGCAGTCCATTTTTAGGCTTTTCGGTTTATGTGGAATGTATTTGATCATTTTCTTTTGTTCGTACTGCAAACTCAGATATTTGTCAAACTTTGGTGTATTAATTTTAACGATATAATTGGTTTCGTTAATATACTGTTTTGTGCATTTGTTTATTTGTTCTGACATTATTTTAATCGTGTTATACATAATTTCTACAATCTGAAGCAGCAGATTTATATCGATTTCTGAAGCCGTAACTTCGTTTATTGACAATGCTGGAGTTGACGTACATTTATTTTGCACTGCATTATCTGTATACCACTCAATCCTTTCTTCTGCACATTTAATATTCTTGTTTGAAGGCACCAAGAAAATGATTTCGCCTGGTAAAGTTTTTTCAAGTATAAGGCTCTTCCGAGCTGTCGATATGCACATATAATTATATTCGTTAGTGTGTATAGATTTGTTCAAGAAAGATATTTCACAATTACTTTGTGCCTTAGGCGTCATTGCTATGGGAGTATACAATATTTCATTCTGCTTCCTATCTTTGGCCTGTAGTTCTTGTTTTTGATTTGCAGACATTTTCTGGGTTTCACATTAATATTCACGGAAGAGCATAAATGTTTGGCAGAATGAAAGGCAGTGTCCTGAAAATAAAATGTTGTTACATTATGAAACCAAATACCTATTAAAAAACTTCAGATTTTGGGATACAATGCTGTTGATTGAGAAGTTGGGCGGGAGTGAGACCAGTACTTACAGACCTATCGATACTTGGTACATATAATTAACAAGAAATCGGTCTTATAGCTACGAGCCGTTTTTTCCAGACAACTTTCGGGATGATAAGAAATTATTACCCAGATAATTTAATTTAAAAAAATGTAGGATTCTCGGTTGACATATCTGGAAGTAAGTGACATGGTATATTTAGGTACCTAGGTACTAGGTAATTTCAATACCTGCGAAGTTTGTTCCTATATATGAATAGGTACACAGAAGGTATAGTAAATACACTTTGATATGACTACTTTACTACTGTACCTTAAATTAAAATGTTATAATGGTATTTTTATTGTATTACCTACATTCTCACACTGGTCATTTAGGATTAAAAATACTACATTTTGATACACGTTGAAATTAACGTTCGAATTTTATATAAATTTTATTTTTGTTGAAAATCTGGCTTGATGGCAGTCATGTGGCAGTTGACATCAGTCCATAGAAAAACAATATTCTTTAACGAGAGCATTGCTCCGAATCAAAGTCAATGAGTTCCAATAAGAATCAAATGCTAAATCAGTCCATAGAAAAATAATACCTGATACTCTATTGGGGTAACGAGAGCATCAGTATTTGCAAAGAAAAATGATTATTAAATCTTTGAGTATTTGCTTTGGGTTATTACTGACATCCGTCAGTTTTCGACCCTAGTAGGGGACATCCTTAAAAAATCTTCCTGATGTCCCCCACTTTATAAAAGTTCAAAATAATGAGGCCAACGGGGGGATTCTTGACTCCGTACCCACTTGAATAAAATTTAGCAATATGGAATAAAAATAAATAAATTTGGTTCTCGCGCTAGTTGGAGTGTTTTCCGCCGCGCCGGAGAGATTTGCTATTCCTCCCCGAGAGTTGAAGTCTATGCTTTAAATGACATCAGAGATGAGTCTGTATTGCTATTTTCTTTGGAGACATTATTCTGACTTTGGAGAGGAGACCCTCTAATTTATAGTTGACATCAATCCTGATGACGGATTATTCCCGATGATCACCGCTTAGTAATCCCGGCCACCACTGGTGGACACTTGGACGGAATAATAGGTATTTTGTGTCCCAAAGGCAAAGGCAAGGCAGGATACATTTTCTGTCTTTTCGATCCACATGTGGATCTATTGTTATTATTTTTCCTCTTCGATCCATGAATGGTAGGCTATTCATGGTCCGACAGTCCGACTAATGGATCTCTGTGCATTATTTTATTGGTGAAGAACTAAGAACGGTAATCAGACTTGGAAAAAGATGAAATTATGCTGTTGTGAATATTTTGCAGAACAATGCTATTCAATACGTTCTGGGTGGTGCTGCAGGCGTTGCATACCATCAGGTGAACCACATGTTCGTCTCGCCACTCAATTGTTTACATAAATAACCTACATATGTAGGTATAATTAGGTTACGTTAGCGGAGACGACACTTACATACCTACACACAAGTAACCAGATGCTTACTTTGACCTGTTTACGTTATATCTGTGGTTATATATCGACGTAGGAAAGCATATTTGCTGTAAGTAGACAAAATACCTAAAGTGACTTTTTACTACCATTAGAATCAGAAAAAAAAGCCGCATCGAATGACCCGGGTCCTGTGTCTCTACGATGAAAAAAAAATTGCATACGCCGTTGAAAACGCCCGTACTTGTATTTTTTTTAGCAAGATTAAATGCTGTATGTAGACCAAAATCTAGTCATTTTAGACATTTTGTACTTACAGCAAAAGAAAGACTGCATGTTTTGCTTTCCAAATACTTACTTCTTCCCATTTAAAAACTTAACGCTACTTACAGCATTTCTGCGGCGTGTGATTTTTACATTAGTTTACTTACAGCAAGTTTAGGGAACCTACAGTTTTACAGTTTATGTCATCAGGATCTTAACAAGGCAGACAAAAGTGTTATCTGTGCCAGCTTTGACATGCAGAAAGTGCTTCATACTCCACACGGTGACAACATGGCCCTTTATTATAGCCGAAAAATATCAGTGTATAATTCTCTGGCTCTGTAATATATGGAATGAAACAGATGCCCATCGTGGAGCAAATGAGATTTGGACATGTTTACTAAATTATATAATGGAAGTTGATTCTCAAGCTAAACTTTTTTTTTTTAATACTTATAGGCAAGCATTTGACCGCAGTCTAACCTGATGGAAAGTGACGACGCGGTCGAAGATGGATCATGCTTGCCTAGATACCGATTCACTCGAGACTTGAAGACACCCAGATTATATGAATCGGGAAACAAAGACGCTGGTAAGGTGTTCTATTCCTTAGCTGTTCGCATAAGAAACTTAAGAACTTATTATTGTATTCCGATTCCTGCTACGGACAAAACAAAAATAAGACCGTTTTATCTACGTTTCGCTTTGCATTATCTAGGTGTGTTAATCTTGAAGTTATTCAGATGAACTACTTGATCCCTGGCCATACATATATGCCTGTAGATAGCATGCATTCTGTGATAGAACGAACAGTGAAGAAAACAATAGTATGGGCTCCATCTCAATGGCCTACTATTGTAGGAATAGCCAGGAAGAACCCCTTTCCTTACAAAGTAGCTACACTTGAAGGAACAAATTTTATGGGATTTGAAGAAATAACAAATAATACTTTTATAAAAAACCAAAGAATTAATATTTCAAAGATGCATGTGGTTACATTTAAAAGGTGTAAACCAAATTTGATGTATGTGAAAAACTCAATGTTGCCACAAACTGAAACAATTGAAGTCCAATTGAGCAGCCTCAATAGTGCAATGCCGAAATCAATTTATATTCGACTAAGTTACCAATATCCCAACAAAAATATAATGACTTAAAAAAGTTGTGGAGAAAAAAGTGATTCCAAATATGTACGCTAAAGAATATTTAGGTTTTAAGTACAGCTGTAAAACAAATGACTGTTTACCTGTAACCGATGAAGATGACTGAAAAAAAAAAGTGAATGATTCACGATAGCATAATTTTAATATCATTGGTTTATTTACTTTTCCTTAAATATGTTTTTGATTGGACACTATGTTAAGTTTCAATTATAATTGTATTTTGTTACATCTTTCGTTTTAAAATAAGGCAAATTGCCACTAAGTTTCTGTTTTTTACTTTTTAATAAATATTTTTTGATTAGATAGGTACAATGGTTTTATTTACATCTTGCGTTCCTAACTAGTTTTAGGGCCTTCGTTTTTATTTTGTATATTTTATTTTTTTATGTTTTATCTCTTATACATAAAGAGAAAAATACTTTTTTAATTCATTGTATTGTTGAAACGAAGTTCTGGCAGTATAATTAGAGTTTCAAATTTTGTTTCAACAATTTATAAGACCATATTTTTTTTACCATTTACGAAATTTTATTTTAACCAAACATTACATTACCAACTGACCCACTGCATTTCTAGATCTAATCATAATTATAAATGTAATCTTACATCTTGAATTGCAGTACCCAGATAAATAAATGTACTGCATATAGCATATTGACCGCCTGTAAATTGATAATATTTCCATGTACGCGTACATTTTTCTTCCTTAGTTACAGCGTTTTAAAGGTATGTGATTTAAAAAACTGTTTGCTGTAACTAGCCAAACACGTGCTTATAGTAACATTGGATAAAAAGTTTACATTGCAAATGGTGACTGGCAGTTAAATAAACCTATGTTCCAAAAATGGTAGCAATATCATGGATAGGTCAGACACTATTAATTTTTTTCCGAAAATAATAAAGTTTTTTGGCTCTGGTGAACAATTGCAATATGTCTACTTACAGCAAATATGCTTTCCTACGTCGATATGCAAGTGTTTACTTTTATCTTATTTTAAAGTTGAACCACAGAATACTTAATAGTACTAGTTGAACTCTTAATTTAATGGCAGTAGAAAGCTGTCTTATCGAAGGTAGAAAGCGAATCTGCGGAATCTGCGTACCAAGACTTGGTTTCTGTCACAGAATACTAAGGGACAGAAGCATCACTCCGCAAAGAAATTTAAACAAATAGCGACTCTTGCTATGACGTAATAAAATTCAATTCAGCTCGCGTAGCGCCGCATACCTACCAGTCATATTAACCTACAGAGTGCCTCTCTTTCTATCGGATAGTTCTTATCTCTTCTGACGCGGCACGCGTAAAGACGCGCGACCCGCCGCGCCGTCGTCGGTGTCCGGCTGTGTACTTGTAGCTTCGTATCTATAGTGCGGAGTGCGCTAGGCCTGTTTCTGTGCTGTGGACATGTGTGTGTGGTTGTGTGTAAACAAACATATTTTTATAGTAGGTACCTATGTAAGGTACCTACTATAAAAATATGTTTGTTTGAGTAATACTTTTTATTTAATAAATTTGAAAAAAATAATAAAAAACCTAAATCGTGTCCCATTGTGTATTAGTTTTGTAAACATAGCCATTATGCTTATGGAAACCTAATTCAGGACTGTTGTTAATGATAATTATTATTATTTGTATTGTATTTTTCCTTGGGCAATTTTATTTTTTATTATATCTATAAGTTTAGTAGGTATGTAGGTTACTTTTATTTTAACCTATTGTTTTTTTCTTTAAATCTGATAAAATTATTTATTTTTATTTTGGGTGATATATTAATTATTTTTAAGAAAGCCGTAGGCAGCAGAAAAACGAAAGAAACAAGTTGTCTTGCTATATTAGCTTGTAACCTTGGCCTTGTACTGACGAAGAGAAGAATGAAACACGTATAGCGCTCGCTCGCTGCGCCGCGCCGGCCGGGCCCGGCCGTGCCATTCTGGCCGGCCTGGAACACTGCGCTGCTAAGTAGGCAGCAGGGGTACAGAGTTAGCAGAGGTACAGAAAACTTAATAGTAATGAACTAGTTACTACGGCAGGATTAGGTGCTTAATCAGGCAGAGCCTCAGAACTGCGAGTTTAGTTCGCTTCAGATAGGTATGGTTAAAGGTCTTAAATTAAAATACAAGTTCATCATATTTTTTTAAAGGTTTAAAGGCCGCGCCCGCCGCCGCCCCGCGTTTTAGAAGCAATACAAATACATAAACTTCCTAGTCTGTGCATAAGGACTGGAATGAAAATGGATTTTTTACTTCTTTATACATTCATTGTTCATACATGTCTGTCTCAGGTAAAATATCCCTACTCGAAGATGCCTGCACAGCATAGGTACCTACATGTATACATGTCGATTCGGGTAGGTAGTTCCTATTCGACCTGCTAGAGGCTCTATGCCAAAGATAAATAATTAAAAATGAAAAGTTAAGTTAGCAGATGGTTAGCGGATGGTTTGGCGGCGATATACCTCTCCCGATTTGACCAGAGCACGTCGGGAGACGATGTCGTTTGGTATATCAAGAAGAGGTGCGGCGGACGGGTCCACGAGCTGAACCAGTTGTCGCTATCGAGGTTAGAGTCAACGAGGACGACAAGTTTCAAGTCCTTCGTGCTCCGGCTACCAGCGAAGTATAAGGAGACGTTCCTGGCTTCTGAGTTTTGGCTCGAAAGCATAGTACTCCGGCGCTACAGGGAGGCGAGGCCGAAGTTAATTCACTAATCATAGCTTTAGTATTTATAAATTGTATATATGCTAGTCTGTAGGTAAGGTATATATTTTATGAGCCTCTGGTATGTTTAATTTGTTAGAGCATTTAATTTACATATGTAATGGGCAACACTTATCGGGGACTCTCTCTAAGTGCATCAAGAACCTCAGAAGCAAAGATTTAATAAATTATTTATTTTGATATGATTTAATAAAGTATACTTTTTCTTTGCTCAGAAGAATAACACTTATTCCTCTGAGGGAAGAACACTATTCCTCTGAGTAAGAGACACAGACTAGTAAGAGATACGTAAGAGATGCATTAGCAGCAGAGTGTATTATTATTATGTTCCATTGAAGTCTCACACTCCTCAATGTTATGTTCCTTGATTAGCCGTCTACAATCAACCATAGATAAATTAATCACTGTTCTAGTTATTCCTCTGAGACAATCAACATTTTGACAAGTCATGTTGAACTGCATTGGCTGTCAAAAGTGCATTTTTTTGTCCGCATATTTAAGTGTTGTGATGACTCTGATTCGATTTATCACTTGTCTTGTAATGCAAGTTCGATTATTGATTTCATTACAATATATTGGATGGTGTGTTTCATCATTGTCACCATTATGCCCTCCTCAGTAATAAATATAATCTATGAAGTGAAAGTAGCCCAATACGCAAAAATGTTCGCGTTCTTATATTCAAGATTACATTTCATTTTAATAGTGACGATATGAATTATTGTTTGACATATTTTTACTTTTTACTTTATTTTGCTGTATTTTTAGACTAATTTTATTTGGTAATTGGCTAAGGCCGTCTATTAAATAAATAAATAAACCGCGCCGGGCGCGAACCGTATCCCATACGAGGCGTGGATGAGGTACGGATTTAAAACTACATACCTACATTTTATATGAAGCAGTTCTTTCTACACCGTTCTTGTAATGTTATTTTTTTATTTAAATTTGTACACACAGCAGACGCTTAAGCATATTAATCTTATTATTGAACCACAGCGCTTAAAGTTTATTAGTTCAATAATATGATTAGCTAGCTGTTACCTGCGACTGCGTCCGAGTACAACTAGTTTTATAGTTTCTCTCTAAAGTAGTTTGTTATATTTTTGGAAAAAATAATTTCTTGTTCTTTTCCAGGACTAATGTACCTAAATACTAAGTTTCATAAAAAATATTCAGTAGTACCTATTTGCGTGGTATAGTGACAAATATCCATTCATCCATCCATCTATCTATCTATGCTGGCGCAGCGACCCAAAGTGTGTCTTGGCCTCTGATACTAAAGAATGCCACTTCTTTCGATCCAGTGCAAGTTGCTGCCAGGCATTAACTTGAAGCTCCCGTAGGTCTTTTGCCACCTCGTCATCCATCCATCCATCCTTAAAAATTTTCACCTTTGTTTTAATAACTAGCTGCACCCCGCGGTTTCACTTCGCGGGTTAACAATCACACTTACATACAAACTTTTGCATTTATAATATTGGTGTGATTAATAATTATTAAATAATATATGTAATAACATAAGGATATTAACAAATTAACAAGTAGCAAGTAGGATTTGTAGGTTAGGATATTATGCCGCGGTTTATGAAAATTTTCTATTTGACATGTAAACGTTTCGACTACCGAATCGATTAGAATCGATTCTCACTTCGAATCAATTCATAATACCTACACAAGACAACACTATAAAAATTATGATGAATCGGTCATTGCCTTTGATAACCGGTGCTATTCGCCTTTGTATAAATTGTAATGCAAAGAGATTGTCGACTATAGTAGTATCCTGTAAATCAAGGAGCAAGTACTTCCATCGTCCATTTTGCCGATCATTCTCAAGCACTCCCATTGAAGAACCTAGGAAGATGGCAACTTTACCCCAGGTTTTTAAGTTTGTGGACCAAAATGTAGATTCTTACAAGGACCTCCTGAGAGAAGCTGTGGCAATTCCGTCGGTGTCTTGTGATATCAAATATCGCGATGATTGTGTCCGTATGGTCCATTGGATGCAGGATAAGTTGAAAGAAGTTGGTGCTACTACAGAGCTAAGAGATGTGGGCCACCAGTATATTGATGGAATGGAAGTTAAATTGCCCCCTGTGCTAGTCGGCGTCTTGGGAAATGTATGTATAGCCTGCTAATATTATATTATAAATATATAAAACTTTGTCTTCTGTCTTTCTCGTGTATGGCCAATCCTGGGTCAGAGTTAAAGACTGCCTTCGACTTTGTCTGACTTCAGCTGTTGTTCTAAGATAACAGTCAATAGGCCATCTTCTGATGAAGAATCAAATTGATGTGTAAGTACATAAGACCTGGAATAGGACATAGGATTTTCATGTGGCTAAAAGGGATGGGGGCAGCAATTTGTATAAATTTGTTTTTATAAAGATGATTCAAACATAGGTATTTATAAACATGGAAGATTAAAAATAATTTTCAGCTTTGGAATGGAATCTTTTCAATAATGAAATAGATTCTTTGTTTCATATTATTAGTCTTTATTCTAATATTATATTATTTATTCCAGTATGTTGTTTAAAAAATGTTCTTTAAATTTTTTTGCCAAATAGGTTATTTTATTATTATTATAATTAGAAATCTATTTCTAATGTATAAATTATAGGACACTAAAAAGAACACAATCTGCATTTACGGCCACTTGGATGTCCAGCCTGCATTGAAGTCAGACGGATGGGATTCTGATCCTTTTGTGTTAGTGGAGCGCAATGAGAAGCTGTATGGAAGAGGCTCCACCGATGACAAGGGCCCTGTCATTGGTTGGCTCCATGCTGTCAATGCTTTCAAGGGAGTTGGTGAAGAGGTAAACAGTTAATCATTGAATTTCATTCTTTACTTTTACGCTGATATAGTTATAATTTATAATGAACCTGAATAATATCAATTTATTGTTTAACTTTGCCATTGAAAGCATATATTGCAATGTGTTCTGGAATCTCGCGATAAGGAAGTAGGTAGTTATTTATGAGGCATTGTTCAATGTAAATAGTTATCCTGGCTGGAACTTTATGCAATAAATTTTGTTATGATAATGAAACTTCTCTTTTTATGTTTCCAGCTACCAGTAAATCTGAAGTTTGTCTTTGAGTGCATGGAAGAATCAGGTTCTGAAGGTCTCGATGATCTCCTAATGAAGCATCTGAAACCGGAAGGTTTCTTTGACGATGTGGACTATGTCTGTATTTCTGACAACTACTGGCTGGGCACAACCAAGCCTTGCATCACATATGGCCTGAGAGGGATTAGCTACTACTTTTTGGAAGTTGAGTGTGCCAAAATGGATCTGCACAGTGGAGTGTATGGAGGGACCGTTCACGAAGGTACATCGCTATATAATATCATGAGTTTGATAACATCCCTAATAATCTCATTAAAGTTACTTATCAGAATTCAATTATGATAAGGCACATACCACATTGCCTCATGTGTAATGCAGTAACTGTTGCCAAGTGATAATGCCATTGACTTATAAAGTATGATAGCTCTACTTGTATGATGACTAATAATAAACTATTAAAAATATATGTAAATTTAATAAAAACAGCATGTATTTTGTTTAAATATGTTAAGCAAAATACATACAAATGTTATCAAATACATAGATCATAAATGATGATTAAAATTTACTTTATAATTGAATGCACAATTGTAAAAAACGCAGACCGCTTTTTTAACTCTGTTTATTATTTTTATTATTTATGTGGAGCTAGCAGCTTGTTGAGCTGATACATGCATATCGTTGCTCTTGTGATTTATTTTTAAATGTTTGTCAAGTCTGTTTTTAAAACTGTTCACTGATGGGGAACTGATCGCTGACTCTGGTAGATTATTCTGGTGAATTTATGATGGTATGACAAATCGACCATAAAACATATCTCAATTAGTTTTCTTCTCATGTGGGTGTGTTAACCCCATCATTCATACAAGCATCCCTTTTAATTAAAGGCATGGTGCAGTGGTGCATATAGTTTAGTTAGCGTAAAAACCCACTTTAGCCATGGATGATATAGTATGTTTCAACCAATCTGTGATCAAACTGTGAACAAATCTGTGACAATAATTTGTTTTTTTTTTTTGTATTAATGTATGTTTAGTGGAAATCTGAGATATGAACATACAGAAAGGAAAAAATAATAATTTCTTGCACAGGAGAATTGGTTTTTGTTTTCTTTTTTTTTTTGTAACTGAATTACGAGAAGTGCTCGTCGTTTGCCAAACCTCATATAGGATGACTTAATCTAAAAACTGTTGGTGTTTGAGTTTTAAATACCAACTCTTCCTATACAAATAGACATAAAAGAAATTCATGTAGTACACTTTTCTACACAGGACAGTTTTCACTGATTACCTGAAGGTTTTGCATTTGGTTCGAGGTGGGTTTTTACAATAATTCATTCAATTATAGCTGTTATTCCCAGTTGACAAAATAATGATTTACCCAATGGTATATAACATATTACTCAATTTCCCATTACAGCGATGACTGATTTGATTTACCTCATGGACCAGTTGGTAGACCAAAACGGGAAAATCTTAATAACGGATATCTACAAGTCAGTTGCCCCGTTAGTTGAGAGTGAAAAGAAACTGTACACATCTATCGACTTTGATACAGAAGCTTACAGGTGAGCAGTCTTTGAAGTCATACGAAATTGTTTTATAAATCAATATTCAACTTTACAACAACCCTAACACTATTCTTAGCTTCGTATTTGAGTGTGTGATGTCTAATGTAGTTAGTCATTCAAATAAAGCTATAAAAATTGTATTTGAGTTGGAAGTGACTAGGTTTTACAGTCATGCTCACTCAAATGTCTTTGCTTGCGGCGGCTCTGTGTGTCGGGTCACTCCCTTCCCTCCAATATGGTTGAGGGGGGTGATGGCTGGTCCACAAGTCATACTCGTGAACGGGTGCTGCTTGCGGGGACTGGTCTGTTCTAGTCACTCCTACTGCTACTGTCATACCTACTTATATTTTATTTACACTTTTCTGTTACTGATACTATGACTATGGGACATCTCACTCGCATTTCTTGTTTTACATTCTGTTAATTCTAATTTATACGTAATTGTGCTGAAAAAAGACATCCCCGCAGAGTTTCTTGGTGCTATCTTCTCTAGCGGGCGTATTTCCGAAGCACTGGTAGAGTCAGTTTTCGCATTTCTTTTCAGCACTCAGACTTCAATTTGAGTATAGGAAAGAAATGGGTAAACATACTTACCTTTTTTTCAAAGTCATGTTAACATAAGTTACAATTTTTGACATTTTTTATTTGTATCATGTGTTTATGACCTTTAAAAGTGCACTTTTGTGCCTATTTAATAAATGATATTTGACTTTGACTTTGAGTGTTGTGAGACCATGGTCCTAGTGGTTTCTGGAGCCCTCTATGTTACATGGAACTATGTACATGTAACATGATCATAAAGCTTAAAAAAATTGGTAGGTTTGCTAATCCTCATAATTAAAAGCATTTTTTATTGCAAATAATCTTGTATGAAGCATAATTTCGTACTCGTTTTATCAAAAGATTCCAAAGTCCAATTACCATTAATTGATTTTCATCAATTCGAAATTGCCTTCAATTGTCTCAAATGGATATATGGACTTAGCACTAAAACCTGACTAAACTACTAACAGCAGTAGACAAGTTTTGAATTGCGTGTGTTTATTTTGTTTTTCAGAAGTGGCATTGGAGCCCATCAGCTTGCCCACAAAGGAGACAAGGATCAAATACTCATGCACCGTTGGAGGTATCCGAGCCTGTCCCTTCACGGCATTGAAGGTAAACTTTGAACTCCATCCATTAGTTAACTCCACCCAAAGGTTAACTGGAAGAGATCGCTTTTAGCGATAAGTCCGCCCATAGTACTTTGGTTTGTAAGGTGCTTTCATGTACCTACTGATTCTTAAAGTATTTACTCTTCTGAAAATAAATAGAGGGAGTCATACTCATACATGATTTAAGACTATAGGAACATTTCGTACACTTGGTTAAAATGTCAAAGTAAATTAAATTAAATTACGAAATAAATTAAATTGCGGCTGTAGATTTAAAATAAATAAATATTCTACTTGTTAGGTAACAAAAACAAAGTAGTTTTATAAATAAATAGTAAAATTTCAGGTGCTGCTTTCCAACCCGGAGCAAAGACCGTGATTCCCGGTAAAGTCATTGGTAAATTCTCCATCCGAATCGTTCCTAACCAAGAACCCGAGGAAGTTGAGAAGCTCGTCTTTGATTTCGTCAATAAGAAGGTAAGTTTGGCTTCGACCAATAATCAAAATACTTTCCTTAAATGCGAAAGCTTTTAAATTCTAACTTATTCTGAAAATGCACTCAACAACGCAAAAGCCTTAAGTCTTTCTTGCTAAGAGAGACAGCTTATTCAGAATTAAGATCGATTTTACTCGTGGTAGGTCTTTTGTATGCGGGAGGCGATCTGGGTAGGTACCACAGCTTTGTTAGTTTTTCTGCCTCCAAGCAGTAGTGCGCAAGCATAAATGTGTTAAAAAAATATTATATACAGTGGAATTGAGAACCTCCACCTTTTTTTGGATTGTATTTAACTGTACCTCAATTTATTCTCGTTTTTCGCCAAATATACTGATTGTACACCAAAATATGTCCATTAAAATATTTCATAATGAGCATCTATTTTATGAATATTACATGTTTGCGGCGTTTTGGACCACCCCCGCCGCACCCTTACCTACCGAGGGCGGCCTCTTATACCGTTTGGGGTGGCCCAAGGGCCATCTATACGTTTGAGTGCTAAAAACAGACCAAATTTGGTGCTCATTCAGTATTTTTGGTGAACGGTTAAAATAATCCCTTTTTTGTCAGTTATAAGTACATTTTTGATACTTGACAAATATCATTATATTATGTAACTCGGCATATTTACAATATACATAATAGTGAGTTTGTTTCCAGTGGGCAGAGCGCGGGTCGCCCAACAAGATGCGCATCACGGCGCAGAGCGGCCGCTGCTGGACCGAGAACCCCGACCACGCGCACTACCAGGCCGCCGCGCGCGCCACCAAACTCGTCTACCAGGTAGTGTTGCACTACTGTGCAGTAGAGTGAGCTCAAGAGATCACAAACCGGACATAGTGCCTCCATATGGGAGCTGAGTCTCTCCGCCACTGTTTTTAGACTGTTTTGATTGTGTTTAGTAGCTAGTTTTACTAAATATAATTATACCTTATGTAATAATAGTTCATAATACTTCATTATCGCTACTAACCAGTTTCAATCGCGCTTTTTTCTGTCTCCGGCCGGTAGTGGTGAGTCATGTTTGAAGGATAATTCATTTCATAACCAAAAAAACCGACTTCAATTCTGATGTATCTTTAAAGTTAAAGTCGAACATCGATGAACTACTTGGAGAGCTACTCTAAAAATAGAGTAATTCTTCATGTATTCCATGGCATTTCCCCAACAACACGCACATCAAGAACTTGCCGGCTATAGATAAACAAGAGGTCGTTTTCCCTTCTCTTTTCATATCCAGAAATGTAGGTACTATTACGTGTAATTGTCCCCAGACTGACCCGGACATGACGCGCGAGGGCGGCTCCATCCCGGTGACGATCACGCTGCAGGAGGCGTCCAACCGCAACGTGCTGCTGCTGCCCATGGGCGCGGGCGACGACATGGCGCACTCGCAGAACGAGAAGATCAACGTGCGCAACTACATCGACGGAGTGAGTCAACACATCACACACACACAATCAATAACTCAATGACAAACTCACTCACTCGCACACCCTCACACACTCGCACTCCCACACCCTCACACTCGCACTCCCACAAACTCGCCCTCTCACACATTTACCTTTACACACACCATCACATTCACACACCCTCACACTCACCCTCAAATTCACACTCACACCCTCACACATCCTTACACACGCATCCTCCCACTCACATACCCTCACACTTACTCACCCTCGCACTAACACACCCTCGCACTCACACTCACTAACACGCCACTAGGCCGGGGCTAAGCTGTATCCGCTGTCTGACATAACCGCACACGCCCAGCTTCTGTGTACAAATTCAAACAATACAACTTATACATCAGCGGCGTTGGCTTAAAAAAAACTACTGAACCTATTTGTGTAGTTCTATTTTCGATTGAAAGAGTACACCCGCCATGCAGTACCATATTTTGGTACTATTCTACTGATGCACTTAGGAAATAGAGTAAAAAAATTCGTGCAAAAAGCTGGTTTCTTATTTTGATGATTCATATTTTATTAGATAGAACGTACTGGACTGTAATGGAATCCGGCGTGACGTTGCGGAAATCCATCTCAAAACTGTAGCGCAATGAAAGTAATTCCACTACATATTTTCATTGCGTTTCAGTTTTAACGTACTAGACATTTTAAATCTGTTTTTTTTTTAAAGCTTATGATCGCTCTGCTACGTAAAGCTAAAGCTTCGGTGCATAGGCATCTAGGGCTGCCATGAAACACCGAATATACTGAGAACTGGTATAGATTAAATACAATAATAGCGAAACATTTTATTACCGTAAAATACAACATTGAATAGCTTGATACTTATTTAAAAAGCCCTTTTATTACAACAAATATAATTTACCACAAATACGAGTATAGTTTTACATGTGTACAATTACTTTCCTTCTGCTGATACATTCAACCCGGCTTCCAACAAGTATTTTGTAAATACGTACAAATCCTTCAACGTCAGAAGCAGAAGTAAATAATAAAACGGGCCAAGTGCGAGTCGGCCTCGCGCACGAAGGGTTCCGTGCCATTATCTATAAAAACGGCATAAAAATCATGTCTGTTGTGTGGGAGCCCCACTAAAATATTTTTTTTATTCTATCTTTTAGTATTTGTTGTTATAGCGGCAACAGAAATACATCATCTGTGAAAATTTCAACTGTCTAACTATCACGGTACATGAGATACAGCCTAGTGACAGACGGACAGACAGCGAAGTCTTAGTAATAGGGTCCCGTTTTACCCTTTGGGTACGGAACTCTAAAAAGTATGTCCTTTGAAAGATTTTATGTGTTGCGTTGAAATATGTTTACATACGTTTATATAAAACGACGAAGGTTGGTGAATTTTAAGAATTGCCGATTTTGTAAGAAAATCTGGGTGTCTTTAAGACAAGAGTGAACAGGTTTCTTCTAGGCGAGCGTGCTACATCTTCGACCGCATCGTCACTTAACAACAGGTGAGATAGCGGTCAAACGCAAGCCTATAAATAATAATAAAAAAAAAATGTTTGGAATTATGCTTTTTACATTTTTATAAATATGGACAAGTACTATTTTACAGGTGGCCCAAAATAACATAAGTGATTTTACAAATAATTGTATTGACTTTAAAAGTTTAAACGTACAATCAATTGAATTATAAATTACGAAAATATAGTCTTTTGTACAAGAATCCCTGTTTTTTTTTCAAAATATGATTCTTTTTAATATTCATATACAAAAACTAAAGGTACACTTATCGTTAGTTTACTAGCTGTTGATACCCCAACATTTTGAGCACCTTCCCTTAGTTTGTCGTATGTTATTACTTATGAGTCATAACTAATAACGATCGAATTCTCGGAAGTCATAAGTTATGATTTCCTAGAATTCGATCCTTATAAGCGAAATTATCGGATGCAAATACAGTGTTTTTTTTAATAAATCAATGTGTTCGATTCTTGCCCAAGAAAACAGTTAATTTACAAATCCAATTATGCAGTTTTAGTTTTTATCAAAATGGTCCCCAAAAGTCCTTTGCATTTTTCGCTATTCTTTATAGTTTCAGATCTGGCCATCCACGCCCACTTGAAAAATTAATCATATTGCTGTGCCCCGCGGTTGCACCCGCGGCATCTCGGGATAAAAAAATAGCCTGTCCTTTTGCAAGACCTAAAGCACATACATACAATACAATACAATACAATTACACTTTATTGCATACCATAAACATAATTACATGTGTAAAATATAACTCTTAACTAGGGTTATTACCCTATTCTCTAGTTTCCCTAGTCTATTTGTATTCAATTGGCGGTCTTATCGCATAAAGCAATCTTTTACAGACAACCTTTGGATGGATTGGACAAATGTTAAAAGAATAGACGGTGGTGCACAGCAAATAATGAATATAAACAATAATAAAATGAAACTAACATACATAACTAAATAATATACTATTAACAACAAATACTTACATATTACTTAATATAATAATTTATACTTACTATACAATACATAAAATAATAACATACATATTTATATATAAATAAGAAACATACCAACATTCATCAAAATCTGTTCAGTACTTTTGCGTGATTGAGTAACAAACATCCATCCATCCATCCTCACAAACTTTCGCATTTATAATATTAATAGGATTGGTAGGACAAAACTTTTGCGAGACTGCGAGTACCTAATCGCAAACTTTTGCGAGACTGCGAGTACCTAATCGCAAACTTTTGCGAGACTGCGAGTACCTAATCGCAAACTTTTGCGAGACTACGAGTACCTAATCGCAAACTTTTGCGAGACTGCGAGTACCTAATCGCAAACTTTTGCGAGACTGCGAGTACCTAATCGCAAACTTTTGCGAGACTGCGAGTACCTAATCGCAAACTTTAGCGAGACTGCGAGTACCTAATCGCACACTCGGTAACTCGGTATCCTTGAACAGCATTATAACCTTCCGCCTGATTTTAAGCGACGACGTGTCCGAAGATTGAGCACTATCTACAGGAAGACCACAGTTAAGCGATTGCTCCTCATAGTTCATCGGACATCGCCCAAGTTCATTGAAACCACAGGCTTTATTTGAAGGGTGGCATTACAAACGCGCCCGGAGTTTACCACTCGGTATTTTGTGAAAAGCTAACGCTAAGTTAAATTATGAATCATTATTAAGTCCTTGAAATATATCTAACAATCATAGTTAAGTCACAATAGCAGCTTTTGTGTTCTAAAATTTAATTAGATCTTTGGTAGAAACAAAAGTTGATTACATTCGTATCGTTGTATTAATTTTTATTCCAATAAAAACCGACCGAGTCGTCACTTTCCATCTGGTGAGACTGCAGTCAAATGCTTGCCCATAAGTAATTTAAAAAAAAAAAATATCATCAAGCGTATTTATGTAGCAGTAAAATACTTTTAAATTCATGCGAATAGGACATTTAATTTTGATGTTATCACGAGTATAAAAATGCAATACGCGAACCGTTCGCCGCCGCAACGTTCCCTACTCTATAGAGTGGGCTTTGCCGAGGCGCGTATCCCGATATTCCAACGGAATCGAAACTTACGCGAGTGAAACCGCGGGGTGCAGCTAGTTATTCATAAATAAGTTTTTTGTTGAACAACATTTTTTAGGACAAGCTTTAACCGCAAGCAGATTAAAATGAGCCCAAACACTAGTAGTTTACGATTATCCGTTGAAGAATTCTATTGTCTTCCGTCTTCATCATAAGATCAGCTGCCTGTCACCATAATATTGCATTGTCATCAGACTTTGTCAAGTATGCACAATTTCAACTCCGTAAGATAAGATAAAGTGGCTCTAATTCAAATTGCAAGATTCCACCCGAACAAACATAGTTACATACATATATACATACATACATACATACATACATACATACATATATACATACATACATACGTACATACATACATACATACATACATACATACATACATACATACATACATACATACGTACATACATACATACATACATACATACATACATACATACATACATACATACGTACATACATACATACATACATACATACATACATACATACATACACATACATACATTGCAAGACAAATAAAAGCTTGTAAAAACTAAAACCCTAACTTCTTTTTCAGATCAAACTTTTTGCCGCCTACTTGTACGAAGTCGGAAAACTGCCAAAGTAAACCCGAAGCAAGTGGCCGCTGTTCAATGAAATGAGAAAAAAATACTTTCTTTCCGAGTCGTAAAGGAACATTCCTTTGACCTTCTATTAAGTACAAGTATAATGTGTGCATAATGACGACATAATAAGCAATGTACGGTGCCTTATTACTTGTTATTTTATCCGATATTTTTAGTTTGTAAAATAGTATAATGTTGTTAAATTCACCTTTATAGTATTGTTACTATTATCGGTACTAAATATAACAGTAATAACTAATTTTAATATTGGAGTAGCATAATTCTGTATCGTAATAAGCATTTTTACAACTTTCGTTTGTACTTTTGTTTATAACTTTTTATGTTAACATCTTTGCTTAATAAACGTTGACTGGTTTATTGATATAGTCGTTTTTTAACCGACTTCAAAAAAGGAGGAGGTTCTCTATTCGGTTGTATTTTTTTTTTTTTTTTTATTTTTTATGTTTGTTACCTCAGAACTTAGTCATTTATGGACCGATTTGGAAAATTCTTTTTTTATATGAAAGGATATACTTCCACATTGGTCCCATTTTTAACCGACTTCAAATTAAAAAAGGAGGAGTATATTTTTTCCTTGTTTTTGTTTGTTACCTCAGAACTTCGTCATGTATTACCCGATTTGGAAAAATTCTTTGTTTATTTGAAAGGACATACTTCCAAATTGGTCCCATCATTAACCGACTACAAAAAGGAGGAGTATATTTTTTATGTTTGTTAACTTAGAACTTCGTCAAGCTGATTTGGAAAATTCTTATTTTATTAGTAAGGATATACTTCTAGATTGGTCCCATTATTAACTGACTTCGAATTAAAATAGGAGGAGTATAAATATTTTATTTTGGTACCTCAGAACTTTGTCATTTATGAACCGATTTGGAAAACTCTATTTTTATTTGAATGAATGTACTTTCAGAATCGTCGCATTGTGGTCCGACTAATTAATAAAAGGAGTTTTTTTTCTTATTATGTTTGTTATCACAGAACTTCGTCATTTATAAACCAATTTAGAATATTATTTTTAAAGTTTAAAAAAGGAGCAGGTGTGTTTCTATGTGTGGCCTTAATTGTCAGAGGGCAGATTTCGTAGCCTCGTTATCTCGTTTTTCGCTCTGTCGTCGTGTGGTCGAATTAATAATTTGTTGGCGTCCAAATCTGACAAAACGATGCCTTCTAAACTTCTGACACGACTTAGTGCCACATATGTTTGCCCTTTTGCAAATTTTTTTTTACCGAGATCGATCACAGCTCTTTCGAGGGTGGTCCCCTGTAGTTTATGGACTGTGACCGCCCAGCTTAATATTAGAGGAAGCATACGTCGCTCTACATCTCGGTAACCCCTCGCCGCCTGAAATGTAGTGCTTGATGGAGGTATGGGTATGCAACCGTCACTATTTTTAACCGACTTCAAAAAGGAGGAGGTTTACAATTCGACGGTTGTTTTTTTTTTTTTTGTGTGTTTGTTACGCGATTACTCCGCCAATTATGCATTGATTTCAATGATTCTTTTTTTGATTGGTAGGTAATACTTCAAAGGTGGTCCCATATAAATTTTATCGAAATTCATTCAGTAGTTTTTGAAAAAAATAGCAAAAACAAAAATATATAAGTTTAATCTTCAAGTCGGTTCTTGTTTTTTTCGTAACCAACTTTCTAAAGGTGGAGGTTTGTATTCGACTGCTTCACCTGCTTCACCCAGGGTTGACTTCCGGTGAGGGAACTCCTCAACGGTGAATAGTACAGACACAACATTTCGTAAATGGATTTAACCATAATAGCCTGTTCTAAATTCCATCATGACATGGCAGATACACCCAGGATTGACTTTCGGCGAGGGAACTCCTCAACACACTGACAACTGAATAGGACAGACATGAAATTTTTTTGTACATGCATTTAATTGTGATAGCCCGTTTTAAACTTCGTCATGATGTGGCTTCTAGATCATAAAAGCTTGTCTTTAAAAACTTTTTGAATTAATTTAATTAAAACTTGTTTTTCACTAAAAAGGCTAAAATAAATTATTTTTCAAAAAAAACTAAACCGACTTCAAAACCACAAATGGCACTCAAAAGTAAAAAATAAATTAATATAATTATCATAAGCGCTACCCACTCATATATTTGAAGTCGGTGCCAGCCAAGTCTAATAGGTAGTAGATAAATACAACCTACAAGTAGTACTTACTATATACATAGTATTAGTTTAGTATAGTCGGTGCCAGCCAAGTCTAATAGGTAGTAGATAAATTTTACCTACAAGTAGTACTTACTATATACATAGTATTTATCTACTACCTATTAGACTTGGCTGGCACCGACTTCAAATATATGAGTGGGTAGCGCTTATGATAATTATATTAATTTATTTTTTACTTTTGAGTGCCATTTGTGGTTTTGAAGTCGGTTTAGTTTTTTTTGAAAAATAATTTATTATAGTCCTCAATATGTTCACAATAAGTAACATCTGCAATTATTGAATGGATAAATTAGAAAATAGATAATACTTAACTGCAGTCCTTAATCATATCTACTGTAACCACCTACCTACCTAACTACCTACTTTTTATATATATATTACTCTAACTACTCCTATCTTGAGTTACTACTGAACCAAATTATAACATTCCTAACTAGCCTTTTTTTTTTTTTTTTTTTTTACGTGGGGAAATCCTCATGGATACCTCTCCGCTACGGGGGCAGCAGAGAGGTTATGTCGGACTCCTACCGACTAAAACCCCACGGTGAGCAGTCTTCTGCCATGTTGGGGCGAGATGGGGTCGCGCTAGCATTCACCATCTCGCCCCGGCAGCAGGCCCGGTAAACCGGGCCACTACGCCTATGGAGGGGTGACCCTGCTCAACAAGGCCACCCCCCAGACGAGTGGGGCCGTGCAAGCCGGCAGAGAGTCCCCCGACTCTCAACCGGTGACCCCACTACGGAGGGTGGAGGAGGCGGTCGAACCGCCTCCTCCTCGCCCCCCTTCGTCTGCGTCGGAGCGGGTCAGACAGGACGTCGTCCTCCCTGGCCCGCTCCGCTGTCTCCTTCTGCGCCATCACCGCTTCGCAGAAGGAGACCACCGCCTGCCACGATCTCTCGCTGCCGAGCATGGCGTTCACCACGCTCGGCAGGGAGAGATCCCTCCCTATCACCGCTGAAAGCGTGTGCCGCTGGGAGCCCCATGCGGCACACGCCTCCAGCGTGTGGGGCGCCGTGTCCTCCGGCGCCCCACAATTCCTAACTAGCCTAGCCTAATCCTAGCTAATAGATAACAACCACTTAATACTACCTCTGCCTCATACCTACTTAATAAAATTTCACTAATAATATAAACTCTAACATTTATACTCTCATTATCCTACTCCAGAATTATTATGATTTGATTTATGTTTGGCCAATGTGATCATATAGTAATTAGAATCCTTTATACGTTGTGATACCGAAATAATCCATGATCTTTTAAGGTAATTAAAACAATTCATAACTAGCCCTAATAACTAAATATAAAAACCTGTACTATTATAAATATGAGTATCTCTCCTAGGTATTGTTACACTCTCAGTCATTCTAATTTGTATTTAAAGGGATAATTTTGAATAAACAACATTAGTTAAGCAAAAGGCAAATCTATTAAACATGGATATATATTTGTAATGAAAAGTTTAAAAGATTATTTAGAAATTGACATTCTACATTTGAGAAATAAATGAATTTAATTTAATATAGAATAGTCTCGACAAAGGTTACAGCACCATCCATCCGCTGTTAACAGTGAATCTCGTCCCTGACTGGATAATTCTCCTTCGAGACTGTTCTCGGAGGTCCATGTACCTCAATCATTGGGAATTCATAAATGTTATTAATGTACTGTCTAGTCTGTCAGTTAAAATAGTTCTACAAAAAGGACAAGAGGACATTTTCTTTTAGCAAAAGTATGTCAGTCAGTTCGTTCCTAACCACACATCCATACAAGTTACTTTACTAGGTATTTACAAATAAAACTTTCGCTACTCAGAGACAGAGCGCAGACATGGTACTCCGCTCCAAGTACCTTCCTTCATGTTCATCCATCATCTAGTTCATTTCGAGACTTCCTCAAACTAGATTTAGTTTAAGAGAGTCTCTATTTAGGGCTATACAAATGCCCATCAACTTTGTTAGAATTCAACTAATGCCTAAGAATTATAATAACTATGAATATTCCTAAACTAAGTAAACTTCCTGTTCATATAAAATCTACTCCTGATAGTAATTTATCAGAGTAAAAGGTAAGTTCGTACTTTTAATCAAGTCTCCATAGGTAATTACCAAAGTAATATTACACCGCTGAGATAAGTATTCCATTTAGTCAGAATAATCCAACTCTACAAACATAGATATTAACAGTACCTAATTTGTACCAGCCATGATAATAAGTAAAATATTATTTCAATTCAATGGTGTAGGATTTAGTTATCCAAAATAATGATTCATTCACTTATCAGTCCTGTTTCTCAGGAAGAATCTGAATTAGACATTCAAGTTAAATGTAATAGTAGATTTAGACAGTGACTAATAAAATAGTATCTGCCACTTTAATAAGTGAAACAGAACCATATAACCAACTTGGCAAGTATGTCTAAAAGTACCATATGTGCTTAGTTTCTCTTGTTTAAGAAATTCGATGCTTATGGTAGACCTGGTCAGTGACTACAATAATAGTGTCTCTAATCCGTCTGGTATAGAGTTCACACTATAGGCTGCTTTTTGCTCACCTTAGTATAACCAAAATGTACCACTTGCACTTTTCTTTGAAGAGTCAAAATCTGAATTATTTATAATTTTATCTTTTCAGCTTTCAACCTTTAAAACATTGATCTGAGTCAATAAAAGAATCACTATCTGTCAATAGTTTTATTTTAAAGTGAATATTCACCCAAATTGGAAAAGGATTATTGTTAATTAGCAATAGTTTTGTCCATATTTCCTATTTCCCTCGGCAATTCTGAAAAGTCCTATTAACCTACGTTTCCTAAATGTTCTCTATCCATCTAAAAGTCTCCTAAAATGTAGTTACTTACCATTCCTGAAAAGTCCCTATTTGCTTACTTTCCCTAAAACGTTTCCTATCCACCTAACTTCCCTAAAACCCTACTTTCTACCCTAAATATATTCCTAATCTATCTAAAAGTCCTAGCTAATAACAAATCTAGGGATAAATCCCACATTTACATTTAAACGTGTAAGTTTTCACGGTGTAATGAAAACCCCCCTATAAAAGACGCTTTCCGTAGCCACAGAAATTGTCACCTGACTATTCTAACGACGGGATTGAGAAGGTATCTCGACTAATCCTATCACCTATGTGTTTAGTTTCCTTACCCAAGACCGAAGTCGGATGGGCTTGGAAACAGGACAGAGACATAAAAGGAAATAAATAAGTATATAAATAAAGACCAAATCCAATGACTCTGTTCATAGTAAGGCAAGTGTGTTACCACATGGATTCACTTCGACGAGCCCCTTGCCCTCAGATAAACAGAATGCATTAGAAATGAGAGACTGGTTAGTCGAAAAGCATCAATCGACTGCTTGCTCGTCTCAGGCAAGCCCCTTCCGTTAGGAAGTTGAACCAAGGAGAAACCATTTAACACCGCAAGGCGGTACCCCTTTGGCCATGACACTTCGTCATGTGTGTTCTGTGATCAAACAACTAAGCTCTTAAACCACAAGCCGCGTTTTCCCTAGTAATAAAAAAAACCCACTAAAGAAAACTTCTGTACACTGCCATCGCTATAACACTAAGAATCCATTATCCGAACCTCAGAACCCACAAAGGACTGCATCACAATCCCCTATAGACTCCAAAACTCAAACAATAAATCCTTTAAACAACACTAAAAATTGTAAATTAAACTCACTGAAATTAAATTAATTGACTATGGCAAACTCAGAAATCTTCCCTAGTAAACCCACCAACTAATATCGGGAGCCCAGCCACTCAAACACAGAGAGCGCCAAAATGTAAAAGTAAAAGAACCCCGAAATTTCCCTTGCTTCCCTTTATATAGCTTTTTGAGTCGCCACATCAGCGAAACCCTGGTACATCCTGCCACATCCTTTTCTTGTACACTAAAACCTTCTGTAACTCCTACGTGTTTAAATCGATAATCCTGCTTTCTACATTAATAACTGGTACATTGAGCGACATTTTCATTTTTACCAATCAAGATTAACTATCATCTCTCATGTATTTAAGTCATTATTCCTCCATCCTTACGTTAGCGTTTTAGGCCCTTTTAGAATTTATTAATTTCCGCGCATGCGTACTAACTACTGCGCATGCGTAGTAACCATCAACTGCGCTTCATCGCCCCGCCCACTTTAATTTGTTTAAATGTTTATTCTGAATATTGTTCAACAGTAGTGTGCAAACTTGCTCACTTTTTCCAATTAGCTATACTAAAATAACTTTATATTTGTCCTGCTGAAAACCTTTCTCTGTTGATATAAGTATCTCAAATTATTGTTCGAATAATACTAAGCTAAAGGTTATAATTCTGTACTATGTAGATTAATTTTTAATGATATTCCTTTATTTTATGAAATTTAATTCTCATTATTCTTACGCATACTCTATTAACTATATTCCTATGCCTTTATTTATTTAATTACATTAATTAATGCTACTCCTCATCTGTTAAAGATTCTGAAACGTTTATTACATAACCAAACAAGATAATCATTTATTTATTTGTGAAATGGACAATCGGGTTAAATGAACCTGACTTGTCACACTACAGGCCCTAAAATCAAGATATACATACAGCATCTACTTAACACCACGAAGTAAAATATAAGGAGTAGCAATTACATAGGTACTTATTATTTGACGTGACATACTTAGTTGGTAGTTAAAGGAGACATTCACTTCTCATTGTGTTGTAAGACAATTATAACCCTAGCACTTACAATATCTTATCAGTGCCAAAGTAAAAACTGAAGCATACTGACATTCGTATGTTGTTCATATTATTGTTTACTGATCAGCTATGCGATCTACATGGCCGGGACGGCCCGCTTAGCTCGTCTCATGAAGCCACAATAACAACTACAGCGCAGGTTACTAGGCCGGGCCATCAGGTACTCGGCACAAATACCTGCGAAGATTTCGCTATTCCAATTGTATGTACTTAGATGTCTATTATTTTTTGTGTAATAATAAGTTGGTGAAAGAGTCCTGAGACAGGATGCTAAAGTTGTTATTGAAACTATTGAACCTACCTACCTATAGCAGGTTACTGTTGCCATTCAATTTACCTTACCTTACCAATGTCATTAGAGATGCCTATTTATTGTGGGTTTAAATATTTAAGTAGGGAAACTAAATGGACAGCCATAAAAAGTATTAAAATAAAGCCATATTAAGTACCTATATAGTAATAGTATATTAGGATTGAGTTAGGGCAAGAGAAAAACCTCAAGAAGTGTTGAGAAAAAATGTACAATCGTAATCATTTACCTATACAATACAATACAATACAATAATACTTTATTGATCACTAAAACAGGAAACAGAAGTTTATAGTTACAAATAATAGTGGTAGAACAATGGGCGGCCTTATCGCTATGTGCAATTTCTTACAGGCAACCTTTGGATGGACAGGAATAAAATGGTAAAAATTTGCGGTCAGTTGGTGTATGAAGTAATTACCTATATTAGGTATGTAGGTATATCACACATCAGCATCGCGTGACCTTGCGCGAGCAACAGTTATTATACCTCGGGTAATAGGTACTTGTAAATAAAAACAATACTAATCACATTTATTAAATTTTCCATTTTGTGACAATCCTTGCACATCTGCGTGTAACAGCGTAAGTACCAACAAGGGCGGCGGTGTCGCCCGACATGAAAGGCGTTGCGCTTCTGCATGTATTGTAATACTGTGATAGTGCTGTATCGCAAGGGGATGGATTATTAGACTCGGTCGGTTCTAGGTACCCTGCAGCGAATGAATACGAGCTGTGTAGCAGGATAATGATGAGAAGTAGATATATACAGTAAAAGAAAGTCAATCTATACGTGGATAAAAAAATATGTATGGAAGAGTTAACGGCGATTGTTTTCTGTTGAGTGGTAGGTACCACGCAACTATTTTAAATCTAGTTTTATTTTTATAGTATTTGTAAACCACGTGGCCTTATGTAGGTCGTCACCGAGTATGCAATTGGGAAAGCCTTGCTCGATTGCTCACTCTTCTTGACCCCAAAACTTAAAGCCCTAAAATCTTCACCCTGACTCCGGTCCTCAGTTTCCATATCGTGCTTGTGACTCACTGTTTACGTGGGTTTTTTCCGAAGGGCTTTACCCTATAACGTTATGGTGGTTTATGGCATGCGAAAAATTCTAACACCATAAAAAGCATTTTCGGGATGCCCCTATTTACTACAATCGTAGTGACGTCCGAATGACTCGTTTCCAGCCTCGGTGCGCACGCATGCCCCTAAGGTCGCATTGTTTAGCAGAATAATAATAATATTATCGTTCTTATCGTGAGAAGTGTCAAAGAATATCTCGGGAATGTACATAGCTTATAAATAACCAGTAATTCAACGAATTAGGATATTGAGTTTTATTTTGAACAATTTTTTTTATAATATATAGGCACTTACCTACATTATTTAGAGGTTTTAAGTGGAATTCCAATTACTAATGTTTGTACCAAATAGGTACTTAGTACACATATCTGCTTGCTTTCAGGCGTAGTATGGATAATCATTTTGTTATCTAAGAGCACTTATGGTATTTATTCTAACTGCTACATACCACAATAAGTATTTATTTTATACTTAATTATACACCTGGCTTGGTTAAGCTAGATACGTAACTATACCTACTCCAAATAGGGGATAGAGTAGAGTCGTAGAGTATGATCCTTTACAGTTACTTAGTAGGTATGTTTGAAAATTTACAAATAGTACTAAGTAGTGTGGTAGGTAAGGTTAACTACAGGTAGGTTTTCAAGATTATTTGGTAAAGTTTTCAGTTTTCTTTATTACCTTCTTATTCTTGGTAAGTTTGTGGTATCACTCTGAACATCAAAAGTTAATGGTAGGTTCATCGATGAAAAACTCCTTATAGAAGAAAAAACGCGTAAATATAAAATTTTCGCAAAATATGTAAGTATTATGGCTATTCAGAGAATTTTTATATTTAAATTTTCAATACACGTAACATTTACATAAATTACGCCCAACGATCACATACATAATTCTTAGTCCGTAACTAGGATGCCCTAAATCTAGGAAACCAGGAACTACGAGGACCATGGTCCCATAACACCCAGAAACAAATACGGGCATTTTTTTCTGGGCATAAACACTTGTCTTGTATTGGAAATCGAACCCGTAACCTTCGCGGTATTTGAGCTGACTTGCACACCTACTACACCATAGATACACATACTCAAAACGTATAAATATTTTGATGTACAGATTCGTTAATTTTTTTATGTACATATATCTATATTAATATTATAAAGTGGTAAAATTGTATGTATGTTTGTAGGAGGTAATCTCTGGAACTACTGACCCGATTCTGAATTTTTTTTCACTGATAGAAAGCTCCGCTATCCCCGAGTAACAAAGGCTATATTTTATTATGTCGACCCAAACGAAGTCACGCGCCTGTGCTAGTAAGTAATAAGATAATGCAGCTGTTTACTAACTTCATCTTGTCTCAACTGTTACTTCATCGATTGAATAAATTACCCACTTTCCGCACAGACTGCTTTGGTAGGTCCAATCTACTGAATATAAACAGTTAGCATCCGATAACGGTTCAACTATAAGTATATTGCAACTAATTTTGTCAACGATATCGATCTTTTTTGGAACAGGTACCTAAGTGGGTATATAGTGATGGCATTGATGAAAGTAATTCTTTTATTTTGTTTCTCGGTAACACAAGGCGTGCGCAAACGCATACCAGTTTACAATACTAACATAAAGAGGATAGCGACCGGCCCTCAGTCAGTCCGTCTGCGAGAGCCGTACCGGCGCTACGCTGCGTGAGAACACTTTACAATCACGACATTTCACATTCTAATAATCTCGTGACAAACGCGATACGAAATCAATTCTTTAACTGCCAGCTATTTTGAAGAGGAACACCAGTTTTCTTACTCCTAGGCCCTAAATCGGTAAGTCGTTTATTTTGTAAACTTCAACATTTGGAGCGAGAGGTGTCCACCTCTACCTTTACAATCGATGACTGTTTAATTTATTATCTCCGCACAACTTTATTTTGCTGCATCGAAACTATAAAGACTCGTTAAACGAGATAATAATTCCTCTACCTGCGACCTAACTCACTGCGACTGGCTTTCAGTATATAAAGGTGCTCGGAAGAGACAGGAGGACTTCTGTATATTTATGGTCTTCTAAATCTTTTGTGTTAAATAACATCTATTGATTCACAAAAAAAGCCGTCATCGCTGGAACAGACGCACGCTTTCTAATTTACTATGACGAATTTTCGTAACCGTAGTCGAGTTAACATAAACAATAACCATGTCGTTTTGATTCGCTGCACAAGCCTTTTAGCACAATAGCAAATATACCAAATAGGACTATAGTTTTGCTAGGGAAAACCCACATTGAGTTAGCATTGATAAGTACATAACCAAGGTACGTTCTGTAGATGCATTAGAGCGATAACACACACATTTAAATGTAAAACAACACTATTATATTTCTTAATAATAACACATCATGGAAAGTGACTAACCAGCAGTTCGTGACCCAGGTAGACAGAAAATATTATCTTGTGCCGTCCCGAAATACTCTACTCCCCGTTTAAGCCGTATGCGAAAGGGACCAGCAGGATTCGGGGCAGTGGTAACCCGGCCAAGCAGGGTGCTTCCGCCTTTTAGGATACTTCATCGCCGTGAGGACGACGACGAGGGTCCGTTGGACTCCAACCGATTAAAACCTCACGGTGTTCCTCCGCTACCTTGTGCCGGAGCTACGAGTACACTTTGAATTCCTATGTGATCCCGACGGCGTTGGTCCTCCGAAGAGGACCCCTTTCCATGGTTGGGGTGGAGCTGGAAATTCTCCACTCCAAACGTAAAGAGAGGCGCGCGGTAACACCGCGCGCGCCAACCCGGGCTTTTGCTGACAGCGAACCTCCCCAAATCCACCGCCAAGACCCCTGTGGTCGGGACAAGAAAGATTCCAGAAATCGGATAAATACCCTCTTAATCCAGGGCTTTAACCTGACCTAGAGAAGATACTCTGTCTTGCAGAGTTTGTTTTATCTGGAAGTAAAAGTAGCCTTCTCATATCCTCTATATTCTACAGTTCTTAAATCCGCACCAATATCTAAACTAGAAGCAGATGTAGGACCCTCTACCCTAGACCTTTGCGGGCTCCTGTCTTGTCCAAGCGAGAACATGACCATCCAGACCCCGCTTACGACCCATTCACGATCAATCCAACACTGGCAATAGATCAGTTCTGTTGGATAAGCGAATAGGTCTCTTCACCAGTGGTTTCAAGCCTTGGGAGCTGGGAGTAGAGGTAATACCTCCAGCCAGGGAATTGAAAGAGAGAATTGGTTCCCCCCTCAGATCCTTCTCGGACCTTCTATCCGCGTCATGGAGGTCTTCTCCCCGTCATCCAGGTAAACGTCCAGTCCCGCATACGTTTCTCCACTGCGTCCTCTGCTACTCAGACGGATACCGGAAATTTACCTAATATAACTTCCAATCGTAAAGCCACGTACTGAAAATTGCAAAAGAAGATGAGCTGTTCTTCGGTAAATCTATAAAAACATGTAGGTATTTTACCATAAACCTTCACGTACTTAGCTTAAACGATATATAAAATGTTAAAGTAGGTACATACATTATATATTCACACGGATAATTAAAATTTTTTCAAGAAGGAAAATAGAAAGTAAATTCGTGTAATTAGGTATGTATACTGTTTAATTCATTAATATTTTAACAATGGCTTTTTGGTATGACCTATCCTATTCATATTATTGCACAGGAAAATGTTTAATTTGAGTTTTTAATATTAGGTAAACTTATTTAAAACATTTATGTGGTATATATATTTTTACCTGCTGTGAATCTCGCGTTAACGGGACATTATTAAAATAGACGTCATTTTTTTAAGTAATTGCGTGACGAGACGACTAGGTCTTTCACCTGATGGTAAGCAACACACATGCGCATAACAGTTACAGCACCACCCGAACATTGCAGACAGCTCGGCGCTTGTCACCCCCTAAGACAGAAATTATCTCTGAAGTCGTATAATGCCCAGTAAGTTCACTGGCTACATGCTCTTCAAACCATAACACAGTTGATAATGCACACATGCGCACTAATGCTTAATAATGGTTGACCCAAATGATTTCAATTTAACAACATTTAACAATTGGCAACTTACTGATGCAAAATTGCATAATGAGATCCCAGAGTCAATCAGTACACAACATCTCCTATAAGTAGGTACATTTTTCACACCATCTTTTTCATCGGAGAGCTCTGTATACCATTTTTCAAGTCGTGCTTGTTATAAGTTACCCATTGATCCGTACTCGTCACTATTGGTCCGTATTATTAACGGTTCGCATCGACACTTAGTATTCCACTAAGGTAGCACTTCACGGCGAGAATCTTATGCAAACGTTACGTACATACTCAACAGTACGGCCTCGATGCTTCTGAAAAACGAACCAACTGCCGCCTCGAGGCCGACAAATACCGAAGTAGAATATTTTTGTATAAAAAGAGCCTAAAAGAGGCGAAGCGCTTTGTGTAATATTGCTTTGTGAGTAAATATCCTTATATGATGGCGAGAAATTTACGCAAGAGTACTTTTGTGCATGAACCGTTAGCAATTTAATGATGCACCGCTGTGGGAAGCATCCGGCGCGCGGTGCGGAGCGTTGCGAGTCAATTAAACGTAACTGGAAATCTCGCTGCACTCATGCTGCATCATAAATGTCAATGACAGGATTAAACTTCATCATAATATATATTTTTATTTAAATGTATAATAAGGCCAGCTTCTCATTCAAAGGTAATGTGGGTCATTATAGGATTTTGTTATTTTGCCTTCATTCATTGATTACTATATTACTAACTCCGTCGACTGCAACCTTCCCAGCAGTGATTCAGTTTGGAGTTTCATTGTTAGGTGTCGAGTAGGATCAAGTCGGTATTGACACGGTTAGTGTCGTTAGTGGTCCGGTTGTTGTGTAACAAATGTGTCGAGGATGACGTGTGTGTGGTGCTGACTTTCGCTGCAGCTCCCCACGCAGTTTCCAAGGGAAATCCGAGCATTATGTTGTCTCAATGGCAGCACGCTGCGACCGGCCACACATAGAGTGAGTGAGATTGGGAATTTCCTATGACGTAGGCGGTGCCCTCGTCTTGACTTATCGATGATGATATCGATGCACCAGAATCTACCCAGGCAGAATATCTACCTAAAAATATCACTTACCTTTGTTATATTTCACAAATTCAACAATAGAGTTAAAGTCACTGGTTATGTAAATAGTTAAATATACCTACCTATTACCATCGTCATTGCCTACTACCTGTACCTATATGTGCTATAATACTAGTAGGTAATCCGTAGGAATATCGTGAAAATAGCATTGCTGTTTTATGAATTAGTCTTCAATGAATAAAGTTAACAACTCACTTGTAAAGTATGCACCAATGGACCACAATAGGAATGAATACTAATGTATAAACAAGAAGAAAAATTATATTCTTCAATGTCACTATATCATACTGGGTTATGCTAATAAAAGCGTTGTGACCAGTGATGGGGTTTTCCCAAGCGAGAGTACCTACAAAACATGCAATCAGCCTCGATGGCCTGCGTTAAACAAATTGCCGTGTGTTCCGAAGTTGGGGCGAGGTCGGCAGATGCCAATTAGTCATTTTTATGTCATGTCTCGCTAACCATGATTGAGCGGCTGTCAGATTCGCCTTTTGCGAATCAGGGTTAGTAAGACTACGCGTGGATTAGAAACTCATGAATAGATGGAGACGCAGAGAGCTATCAGCGACATGTTCTAAATAATGATCGTAATAGAGTGCATGAATGGAGATTCAAATTAAAGATGATAAACGGCAATTCAATTCGGCCATACCTCGTGTACCACGTGTTCGACATCACGACTTGCATCGTGAAATCATGAGTCGAAAGTTTGAAAGTCAAAATACGGGCGAGATGGCTATTGTTGTTATTAGGAAATGATACCTAAAGAGTGTCTGTGATGACTGTGATGAGAATCAGCGCGGCAGGCGTGCGCTACGGCACGGCGTCGCGTCGGGTCGGAGGCGGGCGGCAGGTCTGTGCACCCTCCCCGCGCAACCTGCCCCGCGGAGAAAGCGCCGGCGGCGGCGGCGGCGCGCGGCCTCGGTGGTGAAATGCCAAGCGTGTGATGAGCTCGTCTGCTCGCTATTCACACGCTGATGACCTAATGTAATATCGTTGAGATTTATTTTTCCACACTAGTTTTTTGGTGCCTTAAAGTAGGTCCACTCTTGAAAGTTTCTCTGGCGATTACTCATCATGTTTTCCTTTATGTCGGCCCAGCTAAGTACCTATGCTACACTGAATGTTTAGGTGGGTTTTGGTTAAATGCTGTGTGAGGCACGACACTTATCCCTTGGCGTGTCACGGCACCAGTGTAGCTGACTTGTAACAATATATTTTTAATTATTAGGTATATTGTAACGGATTGTATTTTACTGTACCTTTTTTTTTTATTAATACCTTATAGGCTAGCATTTGACCACAGTCTCACCTGATGGAAAGTGACGACGCGGTCGATGATGTCGACCTCAATTTATTCCCGTTTCTCCGCCAAATATACTGATTGTGCACCAAAATAAGTTCATTAAAATATTTCATAATGAGCACCTATTTTATGAATATTACATGTTTGGGGCCCTAACTACCCTAAACACCCTAACCTACCGAGGGCTGCCCCTTATACCGTTGGGGTGGCTTAACTACCGAGGGCTGCCCCTTATACGTTTGAGTGCTAAAAACAGACCAAATTCGGTGCATTTGGTCAGTATTTTTGGTTAACGGTTAAAAATTATCCTATTGTAACTAGTCGAATCGTCGACGAATAAATATATATTAAGTATACGCAATAATATTTTAATACAGGTTAATGACTTTTAATTGGTTGTGGCACTACTTACTCAAATCTATGACTAACAATTCTCAAGTTTACAATAACGTGTTATCTATAAGTACTAGAGGTTTTGTTTTGTGTACCATTCTAGGCACTTTACCTACATTTTATTACATTATCGTAATTATACCTACCTAATATTACGAAAATAGCGTAAATTACTGAAATATTGAGCCTTTCAGTCTAATCATCGAAATGAAGGCCATCAGTCACATACAAAACAGTAACAAATATTCATAGCACCTACCTTGAAATAACTTTGTTCTAAAAATATTTATTTGAGTTCCGTGAACTCTACCCACAATTCTTTTATGTGAATACTTATTATTACAGACTGGAATAAATGCATATCTTAGAAGTAAAAACGTGACGAGAATGATGTTTTGCGGTTTATTGAATTCCCTTGATGACTCCCACAGCAAAAATAGCTTTATAACCTTTTTCACAAATGCCTGTAGAATAGAAACCTTAATCTCAATCTGTGTTGACTAGGTATCTATTTATTATTAGAGTAGCACAGCTTCCTCAGGTGACATTCTTCTAATCTAATAAACAAATATGTTATGTTAGATTAGCAGAATAAATATATATCTATTTCTGGAAGAGATCGCTTTTAGCGATAAGGCCGCCCATTGTAATACTTTCTTTAATTGTTTTTATGTAATGTCTGTAATTTAATGTTTGCAATAAAGCGTTCATCTATCTATCTATCTATATATCTATTTCATTTCAGCAGGCATCATGTTGAAGCTTGCGGGTGTGGTGCTCCTGGCGCTTTCCACCGTTAACGGCCAGTGCTTCTACAAGGATGACTCATCCAAGAAGCTGAACCCCGAAGCCCGCACGTCCCTCTACAGAGGACAGTTGGAGTTCACTCTGAACCTCTTTAACGCCATCAACGAGCAAGTCCCTAATGACAACATATTCTTCTCGCCGTTCTCGGTGTACCATTCGCTGCTGTTGGCTTACTTCTCGTCTGGCCAGCAGACTGAAGAGTCTCTGAAGAAGTCTTTGCGAATTGCTGAAAGCATGGTAAGAATTTATTCATGTGGAACTAATCGAGCTAGTTCTAGAACACTACTTTAAAGTTTCATTCATAGTGGGTGTTACTCCGCAATAGAGCAATTTATGGCATTATTTGTGAAATATCATCTAAATTTTAGATGATGTTGCACAAATAATTATTTGGACAATATTACTTCACGTTATCCGATAACATTTCAGAACATAGTCCTCTAATTAGTCATTATTGTGAGGTAATCCCATAAACATTCGCTCATGAATGTCATAACAATTGCAGGACAAGATCAACCTGATGACGGCGTACAAGGTGGACAAGCGGTCCCGCGCCGCCAACAACAACAGCGACAGCTACGAGTTCACCAGCGCCAACAAGCTGTTCGCGGCGAACGAGCTGGAGGTCCGCCAGTGCATGCTCGACTTCTTCGGGGAAGAGCTGGAGACTCTGGTGAGGGCAACTTAATACTCTAAAATTGTATAACACTTTCTAAACATTAGTCTTTTCGTGCTTGATCATGAAGAAAGCTAACTATATAATAGTGACTACGTAATTGATGTAGGTATAATTAACTAGTAAGTGGTATTTTTGTTCTATTATAAATAATAATAATAATAACGCTTAGCGGTCACATACTTAGACCTTGGCTCCTAACTAGGATTTCCTGTAGCTAGAAGGACCATAGTCCCACAACACCCAGACACGAAACAACCAACCTCCTCGGTATGTATAGGATTCGAGATTCTTTTATTTTTCATCCATTCATGTTCAATTCAATCGTTTTGAATTCTTTAGGTCACAGCCAGTAAGTAGTATTGCATTCTCTTTGGCCAGTGCTGCACTTTTAACCTTATATTTCACTTACAGCCGCCTGCGACATCGTTCGCATCGATATAATAATATATAGAATTTAGTATTCTGGGATAGCAGTAACAATTTAAGAACATTTTAAGAATTTAAATAATCTCTAACAATTTAAGAATTAAAAAATTTGGATTGGTTGTTTCGTTTTTTTTTTTTATGTAACTGATTGACGAGACGAGCTGGACGTTTGCCTGATGGTAAGCAATACGCCAGCCCATAACAATAACAGCACCACCCAGAACTTTATTTCGCAAAATCCTGCGCGGCGCTGCACTGCGCTCGTCACCCTGAGACAATTAGCTGTTGAGTCTCATAATGCCCAGTAATTTCGCTGGCTACAATGCCCTTCAAACCGGAACACAGTAATGCTCGCGCATTACTGCTTGGCGGCTGAATAACTGGCAAAGCGGTGGTATCCACCCAGACGGCCTCTCGCATACGAGAAACCTACCACCAGTACGGTTACCTCCTACATCCAAACAAACTTACAGAGAAAATGTTCTTCTTTATAATTATAAGTGGAGATCATCCTGCCACTATCCTGCCTGAGCTTAAGTGATGCGAAAAGAGAATTATTTAACATGAATGGAAAGGAAGGAATAATTTTTTACCACACATAAACAAGTAGGTACTTATTAAAAAAAAACCCGTTCGTGACGGTACACAATACATTTTGCTGGTTGATGATATCACTTCATTTGAACAATAGATCAATGTTTATGTTAAATCCCGTAAGTCACACTCGATTTCCGTATTTACAGAATTTCCGGGAAAACCCTGAGGCTGCCCGCGAGCACATTAACAGCTGGGTTTCCCGTATCACCAAGAACAACATTAATGACCTGATACCAGAAGTAGGAGTGTCACAAGCTACCAAGCTGGTCCTTGCCAACGCTGCTTACTTCAAGGGTGTGTGGGCTTCCAAGTTTCCTGCTGAAAGAACCAAGAAAGAGGCTTTCTTTGTTTCGGAGACTCGTCAGACACTTGTGCCTTTTATGAAGCAAAAGGGGACCTTCCACTACAGTAAGTAACCATGGGAAGAGTACTTTCAATACATAACGATTTGACATATTAGTAACAACGACTCTAATCTTTACGTTATATGACTGAAATGAGAACGTGTATATTTTTTCAATTATTTCAGTGTTTAACTTTTCATAGTAACATAGTAATATGTACCTACTCCTAACAAAACAACTTGATGTACCCGTAGAAACTATATTCTTGACGCATACATAAGTAGACGCGCAGAACCTACACTAAGAATAATAATTATTCTTGTGTCGCAGGTGTCTGCATACCCTTCGGTTGTACAAGTTTTGCTAAAATTTATAGTAACTGTTTCATGAATAAAAACATACAACATAGCTTAAATATATTTTGTCAAATTATCTGCGACTACGATATACAATACTTAACTTTTTTTTTTAACCCTTAATTGATCTATGCTTGCCCACTATCTCGCCTGATGTGAAGCGATGATGTGGCCTAAGATGGAGCACAAAGATCTAGAGAGAACTTGAATACACTGAAATTTTATTTTGCACTAGGCTGCCTACTCTCGATTTTGTGGGTATTGTCGAATAGGCTTATGTTCGGGATATTCCCCGACAGAAAGATACTTACCATGCGGGTAATGACTGGTTGAGGATGATTAGATAAGAAGCTGCCTAACTACTAATATTATAAATGGCAAAGTTTGTGAGGATGGATATTTGTTGCTCAATCATGCAAAAACGATTAAATGGATTTCGATGAAATTCGTTATATATTTTTAAGTTCTGGAAAAGGACATAGACACTTTTACACCACATTATTGTTATTTTTTTGACACTTAATCTCGAATCGCGAGTGAATCCGCGGGAAGCAGCTAGTTTATAATAAACATTATGGAGATACCTATTATTTCAAAAACAAGGGCAATATAAGGGGATCCTCTAAAGTTTAGAGGGAACTTTCTTTCGAGAACTTTCCTTTTTCTCTCCACACTGACACTGGCGTACACGGATTCTATCCTGCTAGCCTTTTCAATAAGCCTGCACAGCGCCGTCGAATTGCAGCTTTTCGCCGCTACGTAATATCTATAATTGCATTATACTTAGCTCCTATAGCTTCAACGATAGCGGTACAATTAAAATGACTTAAATTCCAGTCACCGACTTCCCGTTTAGAGACGGTCCCATAATGTGGATTGTGTTTTGTTTCGTGTCTTGAGCGACAAGCTACTTAATATCTACAGTTGCATAATATTTAGATCTTATAGCTTCAACGACAGGGGCAGAATTACAATAGCTCTAAACCCCACTCACTGCCTTCCTGTGTTTAGAGACGGTCCCCTAACATTGATTGTGTTTTGTTTCCAGTGGTGAGCGACGAGCTCGGCGCGCAGATCCTGGAACTGCCGTACAAGGGTAATGACATCAGCATGTACATCCTACTGCCGCCGTATGCCATGAAGGAAGGTTAGTTGTTCTGTCGACATTTGTAGTTTCGTGTATGGATGACTTTTTTTTGTATACCTGTTTGTATACCTACTACTGGACTTAGTTGTTGCTGAAGTTTGTATTTTCTTGTACTAATACGATAAACTTTTCTCCCGTCTGTTTACATGGACTTGGTGGACTCTAGGACTCCACAAAAATACCAGTTATTTCGAAATTTTCTTTGACTTACGAAAGTGCTTTTAAACCTTAAGAAAAGATAGATAATTTCAAATTAATACCCAAAAATGTATATCATTTTGACAATCATCTGCGCAAGAGTTCTTTATTTACACGTTCTGCGCTAGATAATTTTACAATGGCATCGTCCTACTTCCTACTATCCTATCCTACTAATATTATAAATGCGGATTTTGATGAAATTTGGTATGTATTTACTATTTATATATACCATATACATATAATATATATATTTCATTTGTTTTGTAAATATTTTATATAACTATAATTTAAGTATTTTGTTAGAATACATACCTACGTTGTTATGTCTGCACACTATCGTCTATACATTTTTATATTGTCTTTATAGCATACGGTTGTCTGGAAGAGATCGCTGTTTAGCGATAAGACCGCCTGTTGTACTTATCATAAGAAAGTATGTGTACAATGTAATTCCTTCTTAAGTGCAATAAAGTGTTTTCTATTCTATTCTATGTAGGTACAGGTCTTGGAAAAGGACATAGGCTACTTTTTATCCCGGGAAACCGCGGGGCACAGCTAGTAATCACATAATTTGTGTTAACTTATCGCAGGAGTGAGCAACATCATCGCTAACCTGACGCCCGAGCGTCTCGCCGCCGTTGTGGAGGAGAGCTACATGGGCCGTGACGTCATCGTCGAGATTCCCAAGTTCACAATGGAGAAGTCACTGCCTCTTAAAAGTGTAAGTGCATCAATAACGATCACGTAATTCTACATAGAGGTACATATGCCACACTAGACGCATACCCTCTCACTCAAACACAAACTTATGTCACCTATGTTTTGCCTCTTAAGTTAATTTTTATTTTATATTTTATAACATATTACAAAATTAGAAAATGACGTTTTTCCTTTTGTCATGAAACAATATGTATCATTTAGGAAGGAGGTCCCCAAGATACAGGTTTACCTAGTTTGGGGACCAATGGACTATGTTTTTGTAAACAACTATTTATTTAAAAGACGTTATATATGCAAGGTGAGTTTTTGTACAGGGATCCCTATGGCCGCTATCCTTACCGTTAGAGATAGAACAAATTGTTTTTAAAAATCCATCTAGAGTTTTCGAAACGTTTAACAATTCTGTACATACTTGGATTTATGAAAAAAAACGATGTTTCTAACAATAATCGATAAAATGTCCAAAAATAGTTTTTCGCGGTAATGAATTTTGCTGCTGATAAGAAACAAAAAAATTGTATGAGCATATATTTATAAAGTTGCTACAACTTGATGAAAATCGATGTTATATAATTGTCATACAAATCTGTCTAAAATCAATAAAAGTTAAATAATACATGCCATAGCGGTTCCTTTTCAAAAACTCACCCTGTACCTAATATCCCGGCATCTAACCAGTATTATCTGTAACTGGCATATTTATAAATGCGAAAGGTTGAGAGAATTGATGGATGGATGTTTGTTACTAAATCACGCAAAAACTATTGAACGGGTGTCGATGAAATATTGTATGTATATAGGCTCTTTAGGTCCTGAAAAAGGACATAGGCATACTTTTTATCCCGGACAAGTGGATTTCAGTTAACTAAATTGAAAAAAACCTACACACAAAAACCTATAATAAGTAAAACACGGCTGAACCAATTTTGATAAAACATGTCTAAGAACCACCGATAGAAAATGTGCTTGTAAATAATAAAACCGCATCCAAATCGGTTCACCCGTTTTTTTAATGTAACTGAATGTCGAGACGAGCTGGTCGTTTGCCTGATGGTGAGCAATACGCCCATAACAACAACAGCACCACCCAGAACTTTAATTTGCAAAATCCTGCGCGGCCGATCCTGTGTGATCCTGTGCGGTGGAGTATAAAATATGTGGTTTGCAGGTGTTGGAGACACTCAACGTCGGCGACCTGTTCAACAGCACGGCAGACTTCAGCTCGCTTAGCGCGAAGCCCGGCATACTGTTCGACGACGCCGTCCACAAGGCCAAGATACAGATCGATGAAGAAGGTAAAACCCTATTTTTAGCGGACTTCAAGAAAGAAGGAGGTTATCAATTCAATTGATTTTTTTTATTACCCATACTCTCTCTATGAGAGAAGGCCCGTGTCCCAGCAGAGGGAACGTGACGGACTGATGACGATGATGACTGTGCTAATTCCCACATTGTCCACGCCAGGCACGGTAGCCGCCGCCGCGACCGCCATTTTCGGCTTCCGCTCGTCGCGTCCCGCCGAGCCGAGCCGCTTCATCGCCAACTTCCCCTTCGTGTACATCATCTACGAGCGTCCCACCAACTCCATCCTCTTCATGGGCGTCTACAGGGATCCCAAGAAGTAAACAGTTGACCGCCGCTGTAACAACTCGCCTGTAGCGGCTGTAGTCTAGCCTAGCGTGTAAGTGTTATGCAGTGATTGTCTATGTACTTCTTGATGAGTATTAATAATTGTCAGTAAGAGAGATACACTAATGGAATAGATCTTAGAAACGATCGAGTTAGTACTTGTGATTTTTTAATTGATGGTAGTGACCATCAGAAGTTGAATCGTAATTTTGAAGATAAAAGAGAGTAGTTTTTTGTTACGTGCATGGTAACGACATAGATTATTAACATTTCCATCTAGGACATGAAAGCTACTTGTGCAAATTGTAATTAAGCAGACATTTTATCAAAACTGGTCTAATCTTACCTGATTGCTACAACTTGATATAATACAATAATAAAGAGCGTCCGAACGGATTTGCGGGTCATCGAACTTTTCACTTGAAATAAGTATGTAAGTAAGTATGAAATAAAATCTTTATAACTAATTTCTGTGCATGCTTGTTTGAGCTGTGTATATCTCTCTGTCGGCTACTATTTATATAACAATGAAATAATTTAAATTGTTTTTATATAATTAGGCGATATCTCACTGATCAGAGTAAAAAAATCTTGTAATTATGTAGATGCAATTCAACTGTGTTGTATATTTCTTAAGCTGCTATTTATTTATTTTTAATTAGGGTATTTAAATATACCTAAATGTAGTTTTAGAATGTTTTATATGGCTATAATATAGCATACAGAATAATTATTAAAAACGAAACCTCCTTCGCCTTGCAAATGTAAGATGTTCTTTCTCCTATTATGTATAGGTAAACTCAAGAAATAAAACGTGTTATTAAGAATGAAAGTATCTTACATTTCAGATAAAAAAAAAAAAGTTTAAATTGTAAGACGTAATAGGTACTAGGTATGCTCAGTTACCTCATGACATGTTAAATCAATGTGAATCAATAAATGTTTTTTAATTGTGTTCCAATTATTTATATTACTAGGTGATCTATATACCTACTTTTATCCACGATGGAACGAAGAAGGTTTAGGGTAAGGGGTAGTTTGTAGGTTTTTATATCCGTGCACATTTTTACGTTCCCATCTATCTTCAAAATGGCTTAACCGACTTCGATGCGGTTTTCATTAGTATATTTGAAATTTATCTGATATAGTTCTTAGATAAGAATATTGTGCCAATCCACCAGGAGGATTTGGAAGATCAATGTTCGATTGTGGACATTTCTATGTTACCATCTATCTACGAAATGGCCGAACCAATTTCGATGCGGTTCTAGGCAGTTCCTTTGAAATTCATATGATAAGGTTCCCGTAAGTTATGTTGCGCCAATCACCAGCCACCAGCTCGTCTCGTCGCACAGTTTTATTTAGGTATTTATTTATACATTAGTACAAAACAGTTTGTACATAGAGTACTTAATGCTTGATAGCATTTTCTACCAGTCATCCAGGACGTACAAGAAAAAATGTTAGCCGTGCAGTAAAGTGCGTGGTGGGAAATTTTAAATCTCTTATTAATAAGATTTCAAATAGTCAGGAATAAGAAAAATGATATTGCTCTGGCAGGGACCGAACCTGCGTCTTCGGAATACCGTCCCGACGCCTTAACCACTGGGCCACCGAGCCAGCCACTGCGCTCGAGCAACCAAATTTCTTCTATCCTTATATCGTCTTACGACGATTCAGAGAAATTTTAAGATTTTCGCCTAGCATGCGCTAATGCATTTAATATACATAGTACATACATAGACTACAGTTACACAGTACAGTTAAGTCACATTTTATAGAAAAAAGGTACCTTACGTGCCTGTTTAAAATCACTCAGAATACAACTACTCTCATCTTTATTTTAATGAATCTCATCTCTATCTTGACATAAAAAAAAACAAATGAAACCAAAGTTATTAGAAATTTGAATTTGTAGTACTGGATTTTGTTTTTGCTTTTATTTTCCAAAACAGGTGAAGTACCAGTGGATTAACCATAACAGAGAAACGAACAAATTCTCAATTTCTCTGAACCATGATGTGTAAGTGTCGTAATGTGCACGAGCAAATGAAACAAAATATAGTGTAAGATTGTTTTTCACGTTCTCCCAAAAAGTCCATGTGAAGCTTCATTTCACCAATTTACTGAATTAGTATAAAAAGTACTTGCCAAAATATTCTTATGTCAAAGTCATAAGTTGAAATTTAAAAGATTTTATTAAATAGGCAATAAACTCAGCACAAAAATGCACTTGAGTTTATATAACACAAATCAATGAGGGCCCAGAAAAGAAATGCGAAAACTGACTCTACCAGCGCTTCGGAAATACACCCGCTAGTGTTCCCGAGATAAATATGCTACCATATAAATATTTTTTTAATGGAATTGAGCCATGAGACGAGCAAGTCGTAAGCGCCTCATGGTAAGCGCCACGCCTGCCCATAACAATTGCAGTTCCACCCAGAACTTAATATAGTATAGAATTATTATTATTTCAGATGTTTATATATTTACATAATTAGTTTTAGCTGTGATAATAATTATAACAAAATCTTAGTGTAATAGGTACCTAGGTACAGACATTAGATAACTACACAAAATAATTTAGTTAAGAAAGTTAGTTCAGCGATTTTGATAGAGATTCTGAGGATTTACATTACAATTATTGTTGAGTCCGTAGATAATGTCCCCCGTTTCTTTTTGATCCCGGGCTTCTTGCCCTCGATTCCATCCATTCGATATATATATATTTTGTCAATTTGTGACCATGTACAGTTAGCCACAAAAATGTATTATTATATTTTTTTCTGTGAAATTGAGAAATCTAAACTGCTATAGTAATAAGGAATATGCGTGCGTAGTATTTCACTAAAACTGTTATTATTAATATTTGATAGCATTTTCCGCGGTAGCTGCGGTAGAGTAGGGTGTTTTTAAATATATTTTATTAGCAGAATATAACGATATATATTAATTACTGAAAAAATATGTTACATTACAACATATAGTCTAGGTACGTAGGTCGTATTTATGCAATTATTTTTACTTTATTGCATCAAATAATATTTTACACATTGCTCCAATTTGCACTCAAAACGTAGTTTTATTATAAAATAAAAAAACATATGGAATATATTTTATTTAATCAATTTTATTAATTTCATTATTGATTTATTACTGTTATTTATCTGACAATATGTTACATTTATTTATTATGATTTATAACAATAAAAAGCACATCTGCGTCTGACGGTACTTTAACTCAAAAATAACATTTAATTTAAAAAACAGAGTTGGGGCAAAAAGCCCGGGAGCAAAAGAAACCGGGGGCTTAAACCACGGGCCCTTATTTTTGTAGGTGTTGGATAACAAACGTTCTACTTTATTTTTGTAGGTATATTTAGTGCATGCACTTCCCAAACTGGCTAGTTTTGGAATATACAGCAAATGCACTTTATTCTATCTTCGTGGGCATACATAATACTTTCGTTACATATTAACAATTATTCCATATCAAGTCCGTTGTATATTATTAACATCTGCTCTTTTCCCTATTTTCTTTGACGAGTTATTATGAAAGACGAATAATTAACTTGGATTACAGAATAATTAATAGTACATTGGCCAAGTAGGTACAATTCATTATTAAGCACGTGGGCCTCCTATTTTCTTACTTTAAACAGGCTTTCATGAATTTTCTTAAGCAGGTCCTAAACAGGAACTGCAGGGACCATGGTCGCTTTATACCCACGAAACGAATACTTTGTGCTTCGTTATTAAAAAAGTGTGTCTTCACCTTAATAGAGACAATAAGAAAAGTGTTAATGGACACATTCTTAGTTTTAGCCTACCTATCAGTTTAAGTTAAATGCAAATTACTCATTAGCCTAATAAATTGGCTAGATTTTAATATAAATGGGGACCATAATGTTTATGAAACCATACTAAAGGAAAAAAAATACTAATAAAGAAAATGTCCTAGCTATGTAGCTGGAATCGAACCAGCAAATTCGTATTTTGAGCCCTCTTGCTCTCTTCTACATCATAGAGGTCGCCAATTTGGAGTCGTCTAAAGCTGGTTTTTGTATCTACTACTTTCTATTGGTTTCAAAAACAAGCCATTATATGCGGCGGCTATTAATTTTATAGTTCTGTAAAACGTAACCTGCAAATGCGCAGGCACTCGCCAATTGCTACTGCGAACACATCATTGGATAAACCCCACCTAGCCATACCATAACCACACTAGACAAATTACCGGATATCGATGCTCTCTGCCACATTACTTATGTAAGCAATGGTCGCTGTTTACCACCGCCGCTTTGAACATTGACCGTCAATCATCCGTTACCGGAAAATGTGAAAATAATTATGCATGCCGGCCCAGTTTAGCTGAGTGCGCATGTGTGCAGTCTAAAATGATGAAAGATTTGGGGCAAGATATCGCATCTTGACGAATTTTGGTATGTTTAAATTACGTCTTAATGCATCTCGACGACTTTGGCGATTGTAAGTTCCGCTGACAGTAATAATCACAGGTTGCAATGGTAAGTTTGCGCATTATTGCGCGTTATTGCTTTAACTTTCATGCAGGCACTATTGATCTGGCACGAGTATCCTCGCCATCCCGCCGGAGACGCAGTATGCGTAGTTTTCACTCATAATGCACGATTTCCTGTAGCTCAGCTAATGATGTTACGGCACACTCCGTCTGTTGTTTTCACTTCGGCTATCATTTATCATTCTTTATATGCACTCTTCCTCGAACGTAAAAACTTACAATTCATAATAGATTTGCAGATTTGTTTGGAGAGAGGCTTTGAAAGTTGAACTAGGACTTTTCCGGAACATCAATAAATCAAAACTATAAAGGCGGGGCCTCATTACTGGAAATGATTAAGGTTTGTATTCGTTTACGTTTTAATGCAAGTTTATGGCGAACTATTATATGATGAATATAGCAAAGTGATAACTGGAAAATCGTCTCTAATTTATGATGATTGACGGCCCATCACAAGGAGAAAGTTGGAGTGCCTCACAATATTCACATGTCTGTTTACATTATGTATAGTACCGAGCACTTGCATGTTGTCTTTTTATATCCAGCATTCAGATTCGACATATACTTGAGCATATGTGGAATCGACAATTTTTATTAGCTGTGGTAGCATAAAATAAACTGTTTGGATTGCAATAGCGAAGGAAGGTCGACTGCTATACTTCCGTTTGTTTGCACGCTTTCTTGAGATCATAACTTGAGTTTTAAATTTGAATTACCGCTTTAGGTATGCATAAGTAATGTTTAGCTATGCTGTAAGGCAGGTCGGTGGCTTTGAATGCCCATAAACATATTTATGCCTATTACTGGATACTATACCTACATGTTAATCTGATGAATTCCATCTAGCGCCTGCATAATGGATCTAAATAAATCGGAATCTGACATTTGTGAAGTCACTAGGTACTTATATGTTGTAGTAACACGTTTTTGTACCGGCGGTAGACTATCCCTGCAGGCCAGAAGTCCGGGGCGAGGAACATCTTCGCGTGTTCCCCTGGAATCTGGAGCGCGTAGGACTATATATATATACCTATATGTTTTACATCCACCAACCCGCACTGGGCCAGCGTGGTGGATTATGGCCCATACTCTCTCAACGAGGGAAGGCCCGAGTCCCATCAGTGAGAACGTAATGGGCTGATGATGATATAAATACTAGAGATATCAAGAACTATTTCTTACTTACCTGTAATGCAAAAATCGTGTGTTAGGTTTTTGTCTTGACACGTTGCCGTCGGTGGTCGCAGAGATCACAGAGACGATTAATAAATAACATACAAACAATGAGTGGAAAGCAGGTAGGTGAATCCATCGGAAGTATTCTGGCGTCGATAGGATCGGTTTACAATGGAACTAATTACCACATAGGTCGGCGGAACCGCGAGAAACAATGCCCCACGGACGCCGCACCGAGACGTGTGTACCTTTTGTTCACCGGTTGCCGTATTTATCGCCAATCAAAAATAACGTATCTGTGCATTAATCAAATTAATTGGAGACTCCCAGTAAAGGAACATTTTAGACTACCCAATTTAAGTCTATTCATAAAATACGTGCTGCCAATTTGAACCGTAGAAGTTTTAGATAATATCAATCAGATAAACATAAACAAGCTATTGTTATTTTAAATCAATTTCTGGTGAACGTTTTACAATTAAAGATTGTCGCGTTTTGTACTTTATAAAATAAAAGTACCTATCAACGGTCTATAATTTTTTTCTATAGATGCTACCAATAGTATTCATGAGGGAGTTAAAACTATGACTATTTAATGCATATTATTATATTAACATATTCCTTTACCTACCTAATCTTACTAGCCTACTAATATTATAAATTTAAAAGTGTGTGGGTGTGTGTGTGTTTGTTACTACTTAACTCTATAATAACTGAACGGATTTTGATAAAATTTGGTATGTAGGTTCTGGATTAGGACATAGTTATATATGTTACGGCTAATACCCGAAGTGCGGCTACACCTAGTTCTAACCGGCGTCGCATTATTTTTCAGTAGATTATAATCTATTGAAGTGATAGATGATAATCTACATTATATTATATCTAATATACATGTTCGCGGCGTTGGGGTGGCCCAAGGGCCACCCCCGCCGCACCCTAACCTACCGAGGGCTGCAGCTATATTCACATGCGGCTGCACCTAGTTCTAGCCACTATGATGAAGGCTAAACCTAGTTCTAACCGAAGATAAGTAGGATATATCTAAGTTTAACCGCATGTAACCGGCTGCACCTAGTTGTAGCCGGCTAAAACTAGGTGTAGCCGCACTTCGGCTTTTAGCCGTAACATATATACATACTTATTGTTCCGGAAAAATTACAGTTTTCTAGGAAACAATTATGAAGGTGGAAAGAGTCGCGGGCATCGGTTGATATAGCTTCTAAAACTTTCATTTTACAAGGAGTTAATAATAGTAGACATAAAAAGATTTAGATATTCAAAACATTTTATTAGCAAACTAACATAGGAAAGTAAAAATATAAGAAATTCATTACAAAACTGTAAAGTTTAAAAAACTATGGTAGCTATAGGTATTATACGTTACACATGCCTTGCGGGTCGATACTGATTTATATTGACCAGATAACAGATGTAAGGTTCTTAATATACATAGTTTGGAACAAGACGTTAACGAAACAACATTATAAGCATTTTATTGTCAAATTACATAAAAATGCAGAAATCATACATTATGGTTTTATAAAACTACGTTAGCTTGCGTTCTTAACGTGTCACCAGTATCTAAATGGTAACGTCACTGCACTGTTATGTGTAAAGAATTTGTTTTGAGCACGTTCTAAAATATAGAAGATTATAAAGCCCACTTTAAATAATTCGAAAAAATACAGTTAAGTTACGCCTACAGGTATGCTCTCGTTAACGTCTCGTCTCGCTCGATATATGTTTCTCATGATCCACTGAGAATCTGTCAGATTGCGGCGCTTTTGCATCAATTTACAGATAGTGTGTACTTTAAACGATATGATATCCAGATTTGGTCTCCGTTCCATTTGGTCGTGCATAAGCTATTATACAAGTAGATTATTGGATTATGTCATAGAGCATCTAACTATAGAAACAACTCTGCAGCTAACAGCATTTTTGCATTTTATAATTACTTGTTCGTCGGAAATATGCAAAATAACGATAGGAATTTCTAATTAGATTATAGTTATACAACTCGGTATTGCAAAAGATCACTTACAATGTTGTTATAAACGATGCAAAGGCATCGTATTTATTCTGACTTCCCAGCGCAGCGTTTGAATCAGTGTCGCAGTCGATGCGTTTGCCAGCTGGCAGCTTTATTGCCAACTGGCAGGCTCGCTCGTGACACGATCGATAGTTACACAGATAAGCAAAAATCACAGCTCCGGTTAATCAAATACAATATTTTTGTTTTCCTCGTCAACTTAACATTAAATCTCTATAATAAATAATGAAGTGTACCTATTGTACAGGACGGCTTCAGTTATAAGGATAATGTGGACGACTACCGTTAATGAATCGAGTATGTACTTTAATTTGTCAAATATGAACGGAATTCAAAATATCAAGAAAGCTTTTATCTTTTGGTGCTGTTGCCAGCTTTGCGTAGATCAATATTGTATCTGTAATTCTAATATCTATAGGCTTTAGAGCATCTGTACTATGTTTCAAAGTTGTCCACGCCATCCTTATCTCTACCTATTCAATATTAAATTACACATGCATGAATTATTATTTCGTAGATTCTTAAAACCAAGGCACAATAAAATCTATTATTTAACTCAGGAACAAATGCATTAAAATCGTTCAATACATAACTTTTTAGGAATAACAAATCCTTTTTTAAAATATTGATTTGAACAACCAACGTTATTTCTCAACATATTTCGTGAATATATTAACAACCATTTATGTACTCACAATAACTTATAAAGGTAGCCATTTATCTTATAGGGTAAACTGGTAAATCTCTCAAAGACTCTTAAAAGTTACTTAAAACTCTATAAATTCGCTAACTTTTAAATAAAATACCATCTAATGAGATTCAAGTGGTAGAGTATAAAATTTCTCAAATTATGTTTTCTCGAACATCTGTTTCATAATCATAATATTTACAAATTAATGAGTATTGTTAAAACATCCTCAGACTTTAAACCTAACTATACATTTAAATGTTAAATGGAAGTTTTACGATAAAGATAGTAAGTATGTAAAATTGTAAAAAACGAGTATTGAATTAGATTCTGAAATATCATGATGTGGCGATGCCCTAAATTCAAGTTGTATAGACTTTTATAACTAAAATAGTACCTAACAGTCAGGTAAGAGCATAATGCGTGGGTGGCAGTGTTCACTTTTGTTAATACTTTTCAGCATTAGGTTCTGGCAAGATGAGCGTAGCGGCAATGTCGACGCACTAAACAGGTAGCAATATAAACGTGGTATATCTACTCGTAGCTAAAAATATAGGTAACCGTATTATAAAAGCAGGTCTTGAAGCCGAGCAGAGCGAGTGGTTGCAACTTATGATTGATACATAGCATATAATATAAAGGGGAGCATTGTTCACCGTCTCTTCGCAAATATGACTTTTTAGATGGTTGTTATGCGGTTAACTGTAGTTGGTGGAATGTAGCTATCCGTAGGTCTTTAGAATATGTATTTTGATCACAACTCAGTGTATGTAGGTATAGTTTATTTATTCAGTACCAACATAAAAACTATTGCACCATGATTCGATTGTAATAGTTACCTATTTAGTAGAGTTATATGTGAAAATATGTTTCCAATATAAAACTGCTAGTGTACTGCTAGTGTATAAACATAAAAACAATTTCAATAGAATAAGTGCTAGGTCATATCTAAATGACATTGCTATAGATGGGGACCAATACCGCGAGTGACGTGCGGAGGCCGAAATCTTATCGACAGTTTGACCTTAACATAGTCGGGGCTTTAATTTCAATCACAACTTAATTTAGCCGTTGTTATAGATATGCACTTTGAAATTAGGTCTTTTTAAAATGGGCAACAAATGTTTTTATGGTAATAGCACCGGAAAAGATACGGTATGTTAAAGAGATAAAGCTCATTCAGGAATATCATCACAAAGTCTGCGCAGGCACTTTAATATTTTTCGGTGTAAGTATCATTTTAGGAAAGCTGCGCTGTGCTACATGCAACAATAAAAATTCCAATCGAATGTGAATATATTTTCTAATGTTAATACCTCCTTGACTAGTCGCCCACGGATTGCTTTGTCACGTTAAAAAGATATAAAAAGCTTAACCCACTACGTACTATTATCTATTCTGTGCCACTACTAACACTTTCCTGGTACAGTCTAAATATCAATTTTTATGGTTTCGACAAATGCTACGGTTATATTCGCGGCTTTATTACTCACGGCTCATTTGAGTAAATAAACCTATATGTACCTAATAATCACAAATAAGTATATATTTACAAAAAATAAATAAGAATTCTTGTCTGTAGTTTGTAATCAAATCCAATTTATTTTTTGTAGGTACAATAACAGTAGTCCCGAAGTAATAAATAAAAAATAATATATTAATCGCAGGAGATCGCTAAACAACAGGATTTATGTTATGCTTTACCACCCACGAATTGGAATCAGGGATTCCCCGTTCCGCCAAATGTTCTGGTGCCGAACAAATACTAATAATTTAATATATCTAGCTGAATTATAAATAATAACGGGGCGCGCCCCGCCTTATAAACACTCGGACACTCCGAACAAAGAAAGGCCAATTTGTTAGACGAGAAAGGGAGCACAACTTTAAAGACCGCGATTGAAACACCACTTGTATTTCTAATTTATAGCAATCTGGGGGCAATCAGGCCTCTCCCTGTATCGGGCGAAAGATGTTATATTGGGAATGAGAAACCGTTCACTGTGTTGTCCGATATGGATGCTCAAATAATGGTTCAAGCCGTTCCAAACAAGTTATTACGCTGAAATTTCTAGTGAGTAAACATAATGGCAGCAACTTTTCCTTATAAAAAGAAATTGTTGTTCAGAAACAATTCACTTACATGCTTAAGAAGTGTTACGTAAATAACTTACAGTATAAGGAAAATAGAGTCATTAATAGAACAAAAAATATATCGGCACGGTCTAGTCCGAGAGGAAGGCAGAGGTCCGATAGTTGAGCGGTGAAAGATGGTGGGTTCTGAACGTTCTTTTTACTCTTGTTTTTTATATTATTTTTAGAAAGTTTAGTCGGTCGCGCAGCGGGAGAAATTACGGCGGCGGCGGCGCTGTAATCCCAACGCTGCTCATCATTGTTGGCTATTTTATCTGATGTTTCGTTTAGTTATTAGAATTGTAGGTAAATAACATTCAGTTAATTTCCCATACCCACACAAAATTGCTACCTCTTTAGTACGAATTACATATTCGGAAGTTTTAAGAATAGCTTGTGCTGTTGAAGTTTTAATTAATAACCTTCATAAACAGAAATATCAATCTCAAAAATATTCAGGAACAAAAACACCTACAAACAGGTACGAAAATGCATGTAAACACATAATTAATAATATTTACACAATTATTATATTATGATTATGACTAACGAATATGAAATACGGAGTATTGTACTAAAATCAAAAGCATTCTCTTGTTCGCTTATGCTAGTAAAAAGTACGGTAACGGGCGGAATTAAAGACGAATTAACAATTAAAGTAACGGCCGAGAACCTTCGTATCTTTCGTTTGTGTCTTTCTTACTATTCTAAAATCACCACTTTATAATTAGCACCTTACCAAACTCATCTGTGATATTTCAGCCTTATTATGAAATAACTTATCACCATGACGAAGTTTATTTGACTATGATAGCGATCGAGGGGCGCGCGGCGCGGTTACCTCTGCTTGTTGGTCTTGACGGCGCCGTTGGCGGCGGCGCTCTTCTGAGCGATGTGCGTCTGGTAGTGCTTGGCGAGGTGCGCCTTTTGCCGGAAACTCTTCCCACAAAGCGAGCAAGCGAACGGCTTTTCGCCTGTATGCGTCCGCACATGTACGTTCACACTGTATTTGTCCTTAAAACCCTTTGAACAAATAGAACAATAGTGCAAAGATCTCTCTTTCCTCACTCCATTCGAGGTGGAAGTCGCAGCTTGAATGTTCGTTCCCGACTGCACCTGCGCCGACGGAGGTGAATTCTTATTCTGTATTCTTTTATATTTTTTGTTGACGCTTTTGGTACTCGTGACAGTCGGCGACGTGGTTACGATCTGCAAGTGCTGCGGCAGCTGCACCTCCCCCGCGGGGATCATGGTGACCAGCTCGCCGTTGACGTGGTGGATATTGTAGACGCTCCGCGAGGGGTCAAGCGCCTCCACGGTGCAGTACGGCTGCATTGACTCGCCGAGTTCCGACGCTATCCGCTTCAGCTTCTCATAGTCGTCGGGGTAGGTGGAGAGGATGTCGTCGACGCTTTGAGTCGACGAGGGATTCTCTCCGTTCGCGATAATAGTTTGATTATCCAGTAGTATCGATATGTTGACGGGGCCGCCTTGCGGTATCATCAGCACTTCTTGATCGACATCCTTGCCGTCTTGATACATGGACGGGACGTCCGCTTTGTTGTTGTTGTTGTTAATAATCACCCTTTTTAATTCAGCGTTAGCGTCCATCTTGGTTTTTTGTAGGTTTGTATATCTAATGAAAGCTTTTCCTTGTAACGCACTTCTCAGCAATGATTCGTTGGATTCTGTATTTTGATCAGTTATTTTCCAATCGTTATTATTGTCACTGAATTCTTGACTTTCTAATAATGATGGTGTACTAATTATAGAAGGACTTCTGGAATCTTCCTTCTTGTCATTGTTAGAAAATTCATTATCGTCATAAGTGAAGGGTTCCACTTTTACTAAACTACTCGTGCTAAGGTCTGCAGTTTGACTTTCTGATTCTGTGTCATCGTATGTGAACCCTTCCACTTTAGGTAAGTCTTGACTGAAATCATTAGTAAATCCGTTTATACTTAGGATAGCTTCAAGGTCTAATGAAGAAGGTTGCTCTATATCCGTGGGGCTGGAGATGGATACGTCCTCCTCCTTGCCCCAGTAGCGACTGGAGCTCGTGTCACTCATATCGTGGTTGAGGACAGTCAGCGTGTATATTTGTCCGTCGGTATTGTTGTTGATCAACTTGTTAGAAATCGCAGTGTCCGTACACGGGTGCGTGCCATTGATTTCACTATCTTGATTCCAGTAGAACTTGTTGAGATCCTCAAGCATGCCAGAGTCAAGGCGGTCGCGGTCACGGTCCACGTTCCATATGGAATCGAAGCTCTCAAGTGTAGTGGAGGCGGTGGCGGCGGGCATGGCGCCAGCGGCTGCAGCCGCGGCCGCGGCGCCGGTCACGCTCAGTAAGCTGTTGTTGTTCTGTTCCTTGGGCTCCTCCGAGAGTAAGGGGTTCGACCTGGAGTCGGGTGATTCCATGAACACGTTCACTGAACGCATCTGTTGTTTGTACTGAGCATCGGTAACCTCATTCGATGTAACGAAATCAAAGAAATCCGACTTTGACAGTTCTGGGGCAGTGGCCGTCATGACTACCGTTTCGATTTCAAACCGAGGACGACTACCCGGTTCGTTCTCTTGTCAGGTTTGCCACATCAAGTTCAGCGTATGCACGCTCCGTTTGTGTTTGTACTACAATAAATATATATCTTAATTTTAAATACGATTAACCCGATATGACTTGTACTATATTGGCAGTCGCTAGAGCGTCGGTAACTGATATTGCAGCGCGCGGGGCGGGGGTGAAGGCGGGCGGTGCCGGTGCTACGCGGACGCGCCCGGGCTCGAGACTCTCGGCGGACCAATCGAATGTGCGAACTTGATCCGTACGTTCCTTTTTCCCATTATTCACCCCAACCCGATTCCGCGCCCGTCGAGAACTTAGTTCGCGAGGTTCTTGTCGGGAAGAGCGATGCGCGCAATGCTGTGGTCCATGATTTTCTTGAAGCGCGACCACCGGTTGATCTGCAAATAAAGAAATATATCCATAAAATATCTGTTCGGTTTACTATTCAGACTTCTGTATATACAAAATCTTATCTAACAAATCAACATGGCCCTAAGCGGATACGCTATTTCGATATTGACTTAGCAGAGCAGTAAAATACCAGACCTCTTTCTTCGACTTTACATACAATGCTCCATCACGTAAATTATCTGGAGTTGGAAGTAGCTACGTTTGCATTATTTATAATAGTAATAACGAAGTACGTCCGTATCTAAATGTTTAATTATTAATAAGCTCGGTCGGTTCGTGTCTACAGATCCTGTACGAAACCAGGGCGGGCAAGTCACGCGCCGCGGCTATCAGGCATCGCGTCCCCGCGTCCCGCGTCCCGCGTCTCGCGTCTCTTGCTTCTCTCGGAATTGTTTCATGAAAAATTAAACTTTTAGAAGGAACTGAATGTAATTCCTATAATGGAGAAACGAGGGCATTGATGCCCTCGTTTCTCGGATAGCTCTGCAGAAAACAATACTTTGTCAGTTAATGCACTTATCATGAAGTTTGACTCTACCACGTAATATTATGAATCACGGCGTAGGCGGAGTCGAAGAACGATAATAAAACCGTCTGTGCGATCTGTCGAACTAAAATTGCGACTCTCTTCTCGTCGCATAAAGAAAACAAAACCAATTATTTTATTACCTTTGCTGAGAGCTGAAACGAGATCATCATACGCGTTTCAAACTCTAGTGCTTACTTGAGTGCCTGTAACTTTCTACATTACCATTTAGTAAAACACTCTGTAAAGCATATCATATAAGTATTAAGAGAGCAGATTTCCATGGTATAATGCACTCGGTATACCTAAACGTAAAATGAGAAAGGTCTGTCAAACGACACGATGAATTGGAGCAAGCGCGGGGGAGCGAAACACCCGGTGTAGTGTTACCTGCCTCCACCTGACAGCTGATATATAATGGTAACTCGCTCATATTTGACGAAATATTATTTACTTCATATATTTTACAAGTTTTCATACACGGATGTAAGAGGCTTTGATGACGAGCATTCGGTATTTAAGGGAATAATTATTACTCTTAGTGACTAAAATCAGTCATGATTATTCATACATTGTTTGGGCATAGACAACAGCAGCTAGCATTTGTTTCGTGTCTACGTGTTGTAGGACCATGGTCCTCGTAGATCTGGGTTCCCTGGGGAAATCCTAGTTGAGAGTGAGAATCTGTATGTAAGTTGTACATTTTTTATTTATTTATTATTTATGACCAACCTGCACTGGGCCAGCGTAGTGTATTATGGCCCATATTGATGATCATTATAATTTATGGTCTTAAATGATAAACTGAATTCAATATTTATTAAATTTCATAAAATAGGAATAAAAATTCAAATCGTTTATCCAGTGAGAATTAGTTGGTGATTTCCTCAAAGGGAATTAATAATAACTTCCTAGTGAAACTTCATAATAAAACTTACCTGTAACTATACGAATAAATAGAAACTATAACTTGTGAAATCTGTGAACTCTATTCTAATGTTTAACTATATTTGCAAACGTTAATAATATATTTGAAGGTAAAAGTTTAATCAACTTTAATGTTCGTAAATGAATGTGTCTGAAGTAAACAGTGGTCATAGCGCCGGGAAGCACGGAGTTGCTCGTAAAAGTATAAATTCAATCAGCGCTTTACAGTGCGCATTGCATAACACCGATATTTCAACGTTCAAATAAAATGAACAGAATTTGTAACTGGAGATGTTTGTTGAAAGTTTTTATTCTAAATATTGTATATAAGTTAGTATTATAAAACAAACCTAAAGTCGAAGTTCTTTGGCATCTCGTTTTTGCAAATATATATTTTGGCGAAATGTCACTATTTTCACATTGTTTTGGTATACTTTAGGAAATATCATATGTTAATATGTTTTCCGCGTAATAATAAGGATAATAAAAAGAAATCCATACCAATAGATTTTAACTTGTTAATTAAATAGGTTCTATTACTTCTTTTGTCTGTCGTAGCTTTCTCGCCCATCGTAGGAATAATTTTATTTAATTTACATATTGTAGGTTTTTTTTTTATTGAACTGATTGTTGAAACGAGCAAATCGTTCGCTAATGATAAGCACCACGCCCACCCATAACGATTTAAGTGCCACCCAGATTCTTTAATACCGTAAAAAGTACTGCGTAGCACTGCATTGCGCTCATCACCCCGAGACGTCAGATATTAAGTCTCATATGCCCAGTAATTTCACTTAATAATTGATATGAAAAAACAGTTACAGCCCTAATTGAACGAGTTCAACAGAGCATAAGTCTAAAAAAATATAATAATTACCTATGACTATACACTACACAATCACTTCTATTAATTAATTAATTAACGAAAAACACAGATTTTTGAGATGTAACAAATATGCATTCTATTTTTAATACCGAACTTCAAAAAAAGAGAAGTTTCTCAATTTGACATGTTTTTTTTTTAACTTTTTTGATTCGTGTGGTTCTTTTATCGGTTGAAAGAGTATACCCGCCATGTGCAATATCCCATGTGCCCGTGGCGTATAAATCGTCATTGATGGCACCACATGTATTTGGTTAAGATCTAATGATTCACTTTGGAGAAACAGATAAAAACTCCAAAAAAGGCTGGTTTCGTAGCATGATGTTATTTATTATTATGTCGCTCTTTCTCACGGGTTATACCTACACTCGGTCTGCGCAAGTCGGAAGGCTTGCGCAGGGACATGAGTCCAACACGTAGAGGCCTCTGAGAGCATTTAATTTAGATATGTAATGAGCAACACTTATCGGGGACTGTCTCTAAGTCCAACATTAAGAGATGCAATCAAAGAGCCCCCGATAAGTGCGAGGACTATTATTGGAGATATGAAAATTCCTTATGATTGGGCTATTGCGGTAAAATTTTAATGGATGAGAATCGGTCTGTGATATGATGATTATTACTATTACTTATCATCGTATTGTTAAATAATTATTCATGGTTCTTCAAAAGTTATGGGAAAGCGTGGCGATTATACTATCAAGAACTTGACTTACTGTAGTCTACTCAAAATAAATAGTTATTCATTAGAAGATTAGAGTTTTATGTCCGTGTGTCATAGTTATGAATCAACAATACTTTTAAGTTTGTTTACCTATTCTGTAATATTATGTTTTTCCTTGAAGACAAAATTACAAAAAAAAATAGGAATTATCGTGCCCAAAGGCAGGTTCAGTCGGTAATCCCAAGTCATTTGTAGGTAGACAGAAGTAGGCATAAGTTAAGGTCACTGCAGTGGTTTTTCTCAGAACGTGGCTTGTAATAGCTTCGTAAGCTATTAAGCGGTAACTGCGGAATGTATTTAGTTCTTGGTCTTGATAAAATCGAAAATTATTAACAGTTACATTATTTGGTACTTAAATGTAAAAAAACTTTGGAAACGTGCACCTACTGTTCACATTTGTCTGAGTTTCGCTTAAGCTGAATTCCGTACAAAATCCTTCATTAGATTTAAGGGAGGCTAGAGATATTAAACAGTAGATTAGATATTCGACGTAGAGGCTGTAGAGCTAATGATTAGAAAATGCTTTTTTAACCCCCGAAGCAAAAAGGAGGAGTATTATAAGTTTGACTACTCTGTATGTCTGTCTGAGTGTATGTCTGTGGCACCGTAGCTCTTAAACGGTGATTTGGATGCGGTTTATTTTATTTGGTAGCAGCTTTTCTAGCGGTGGTTCTTAGACATGTTTTATTGTGCCAGGGGTTCTTTGAATTTATATTTTTTGTATTAAACGAGGCGACAAGTTATTTTACTTGAAAGCTTATATATTTAAGATTATTGAAAAAAATAGCACGTAAATATCTTCATAAACACGGAAGTTGTAGATTTATGATATGAAAATGACACATTACATTACTAATTGCAAAGATGGATTGTTTCTCTATTCGCTTGTAGTTAACGCGATTACAACGAAGCGATGTACTGTAAAATTGAGGTAGGTATATGTTATTCTAATGCGCACACTATGAATTAGTGTATTTTTTGATAATTAGTGACTTAACAACACAAGACAACACACGAAGACAACACAAGAGAGTGAGTTAACATTAGGCCATCCAGCATGTTTCCCTGGCAGCAGAGTCGTCAACGTTGGCGCCGAACATAGCAGCAGCGCAGCGGTGGGCGGCTACGACGTGGCGCGGCGGCGGTGCGCGGCGGTGCGACGGCGCGGCGGCGGTGCGGCGCGGCTGCGGGCTACGCGCGCGCATGTGGGTTAACGAGCGGTTGCGCCACGGAGCGGAGTGCCGACTGCACCACCGCCAATTGGATCACGACTGTGTCATGATCGCTATTACTTTGTATCGCCATATTTTTTAGCGATAAAATATAATTTCATCTTTCCTTGTAACGTTTGATGCTGTCGCTAAAGATATTCAATTGTCGTAATATATTCACAAACGTCGTTGCAGATATCTGGAGCATATCTTGAATAAGATTGTATCAATAAGAGCGATATATCAATATACAAATAACATAAATACTAATATTTTACACGGCTCATGTCAGTGTGGACCGAGGCTTAGTGGATGTCCACTTCGTGATCTCACTGCCAAACGTGATATCTTTACTCCATCGCTTGTAGATAGATTTAACTCGTTATCTTTAATTAACGTGAAGTAAATGGCCTCAATAACGCAACTACAATGCCCGAGTTTATCATTGAGAGCCATCGAACGATGTCTACAAATTGCGTTGTATTTATTTACAACAAAAAAAAATAAAAAAAAAAAAAAAAAAAAAACATACCGTCGAATTGTAAACCTCCTCCTTTTTGAAGTCGGTTAATAAGCGGGCGATTAACGCTTTTTAAACTTGGACGCAGAGAGAAACGCGAAGAAAGGCCCAAGACCAAGACTGAAAAGCGTTGAACTGATTTGATTCATAATATGCAATCAGTGACAATTCGACTTTAATTGGCGTCACATGGACTTTATTCGGAATGTACATTGGCATTCTCATTTAAACGAGGGCATTATGTTGCAATGGCGCACGTGTGCAAGTTTTTATTTTTATATAACATCAAATTTTACAGTTTTTCATGAATAATATAACATAAAACTTACTTAATAAAATTATCAAAAAAGTTTTAATTCCGAATAAGTGTAAGTAGTGGTAGGACTTTGAATGACTACTTTGATTTAAAAAAAAAATTGCTAATGGTCGCAGCAAATAGCTTTATCTATACGCACAGAACGAGCAGTGTCAGTAGGAACAAATGTGCAGACCAGACAGACGGGTGCCGTAGCCTACTACGGCACAATTGAACATAGACAATGAACCAACATGCTGAATACGCCGAGCGTCGTTGGCGTACCTTATTTACACGTTCACAGATAAGTAAGAACATTTCTAGTAATTGCCGTTTCATATTGATCGGAATCTGCCGTATAGCCGTAAATGGGAGGTTGTTCGCATACCAGACCGCGTCGCCGGCCGTCCGCGAAGCCTTGAGCTCACCTCTGACATTTCACTGAAGATGACCGTTTGCTACGCACAGCCTTTGATCTCTCTCGTACACCTGACTGTTGCAATTTTATGCCAGATTATTATGCATTCCAGCCGGATAGCAGTAAAAGTGAAAATTATAATAGCATAAAGTGTACGCCGCTTGCAGGCCTCTGAAGCCACGAATGACATGCGGTTAATTGCGGTTAATGTAATTAAAGGGCTCGTGTGGTACTAAGGCATTATTGAGAAATTATATTTCCATTATATAATTTTAACTTAGAATCAAGCGATCTCAAAGGGTAGTATTAATGTCTCACTTTCTTGTGCCTGTGGGCGGCGGGCGTATTGTTTCATTATCTTTTAAAGTTTGATGCAATGCCATTTTGTTACGATGGCCGCAATACTTGCTATAAATATAAACCTAGTCAGTGAGTTTAGGAAACATTCAATAAAACAGCTATGTTAGTGGCTCTGCTCACTTAAAACTTAATCTAAGCATCCTCTGCGAATTAGTGCAATCGGCGTTTGCAATTAACTAGTAGAGCAATTACTATATGAGTACCTATTCAAACGTGGTTGTTATAATTAAAGCTATCCCAATAAACGTGTAGCCGAACATGAGGCCGTTATAAATGGCAGCGGAGGTCTATCGAGGTTTACTGGCTGATTTATAGCACCCCTGCAACTATTAACTAATCTGCCGAGGAGCAGACGCTGCAAGGATGCACAATCTACTCGTGACACTAATATCGCAGATTGCTCGCTTACGCGCAACTAGAGTGTGTTGAATTCTAGGATGACATATTGCTCGGTATACATTGTTAGTTTCGATAGAGGTTCCCACGATGCCTGCGTGCAGCCGGTCCATCGTCGCGGCTTACAATAATGCGCCGCTACATGCAAATTTAGCCATTTGTATTAGTAACAGCGTATTTAAAATAAATAGTTTCTCAAGTTTCTATCTGAAGTTTCTACGTTTAATTTTCAAAATTCTAGTTATATGTCTCTGTATAATTTTAGTTATATGTGTCTGTATATATTAAGTGATGTTATTTATATGGCGTATTTCATTAATTTAATTTTCTATTAAGTACACAAACGAGTATTTACATTTCTTGCTACATATTTTTTTACGACATCGCGCTAGAAGTAACACGTACTTATTACCTACCTATTTTAAATGCTTTCTATTTTTATTGTAACCGCACTATTCCTATTGTTTTTCAATATACCAAAATATATACTTGAATACAATATTTATGCCTAGTTTATAATGATACGCTATAAACTATTCATTATTATTGTCATTCTCTGCTGTAAAACAACCGTTATTTTTTGTCTCAGGACCGATAGCGAAATTTACATTGCTGCTTTTCGAGGAAGTATCCATAAATCAAATGTAAAATATAGTCATTGAGAGAATATGTCAATGAGGTAGCCTTTTGTTCGGCTCCGACGGGCGGGTGCGGAGCGCGACTAGTCGCGCAGGTTTGTCGTCTGGGCGCTAGGACCCAAAATTATACAGCGATGACCGCCGTGTCCTATTAAAATACTCCGACGATCTTATAATTGGACACGTCATTAGTCAACAAGCTTCAATTTAGTAGGTACTGTTAAGTCGAGCCCAATTTAAAAATAAATAGATTATGGTCATTAAATAATAGCAAATAAAAGGATAGTCAATGGCGTGTTTCAAAAGTACCTATACTTATTTATTCGGCGGCCGGTAAATTTGATAATTGGAAAAGCATTAGAGTTGGAATTGTGCAACTGCTAACGGATATAAAAAGTAAAATTGAATGAACAAAGATAATGTAAAAGGTGACGAAGGAAGCCAGGCCAGTTTGTAGGGAAAGTGAGGTACTTACGCGTTCTATGCAAAACTGTCTCATAACGAAGTTATTTCCTAAGCTTTGTATTACCTAAAATATGTTATTATTAATTTAACTAAACCTATTTTCAAAGTAATATGTCATTTATATATTTTTTAAACTGATATTACCCTTGAATAGGATTATGAATAGCTTCTATACTGTAAATTATCTACATTAAAAAAGAACATAATCTAAATAATGTATAATTTCATGAAAAATTCTGACGTCTGTTGTTAAAAAAGTTCACTACTATTTAAAAGATGCAGGAAAAGATTACTATTTCGAATGGAGTCAATTTATACGGACTAGCGTGGTATTTTCAATATACATGTATGTATGAGTATCGTAGAGTATGTAAGATTAATTTTATCAGACAGGTAACAATAATTTGTCCGATATGCGTCAATCACGATTTCATTTCAGAATAAGCCAAGATTGCTCTAGATCGCAGGTGCATGCATTCACAAAAAAGAGAAACTGCGGTGTTGCGGCGTTCGAAAGAAAATCTTATTATCGACGTAAGGGGCGATATTCGAGAACGCCTGCTCCAGTTACAGAAAACGCTCCCTCAGATTTGGATCCGGTTCAGTCGGGTTTCGTGCGAACCGTGTACCTACCTTCACTCTCTTATGGTGTTTTAATCACGCTTATTTAAAGCACCTTAAAGAGCATAATCGAGATAAAGTTGACGTTGCTAAGTAAACATTCTTTAACGGCTTCCGTTGATTTTTGCGACCGCAAAGCCGGCCGCGACTGACACCGCGGTTGCGTTCCGCGTGGCTCTGTCATAAGCTGCGAAGGCAGTTTCGCACTACGCGTGACTGGACTGAATGTTGTCAAAAACCACGTTTTTAAATGTTTTAAGTGTTTTAATTTTAGACATGTACTAGATGTTATTCATATTGACATACATGAATGTGGTAATATTACTATACAAACTTTAGTCTATCCAAAATAACCTAAAAAAGAAAGGTTTACAGCTAATAAGTAGGTATTGCTTTTATGTCAGTTTAAAAATGAGAAATGAATTTAATTCAAACACAAGGAAGTAATTGTGGTCGGTCTCTCGTATGCGGGAGGCCGTCTGGGTAGGTACCACAGCTTTGTCAGTTATTCTGCCGCCAAGCAGTAGTGCGCAAGCATTAATGTGTTCCGGTTTGAAGGGCATTTTAGCCAGCGAAATAACTGGGCATATGAGACTTAATAACTGATGTCTCGGGGTGTTGAGCGCAATGCAGTCCTACGCAGTGGTATTTATGGTATTAAAAGTTCTGGGTGGACCTGCAATTGTTATGGGCAGGCGTGGCTCTTACATTTAGGCGAACGATTTGCTCGTCTCATCGCTAAGTTCCATAAAAAAAGTAAAGTTTGTACCTAACTAAATAGTTTCAACGTATTGAAAGGCTCGTTAATCAAAAATCCATGACGAGTTTAGCTTTTACAAGCACATCATCATTACTATCACTCTTTCATCACCGTCGATGAAAAAATTTAAATTATTAATTGGCAGTTAACATCTGACATTATAGTCGCTATGACGTGACGAGTACTAATACGTGGGTAACATAACGCAAAGGTAAACTCGGGTTAAACATTTTGACAGGCAGATTAGCGGAGTGAGGAATGGAAAAAGAAATCGAAAGTTGCTTGCAATGCTTGTGAACTTGTATTTATTTTGATTATACCTATGGCATTTATTCTAAAAAAGTCATGACTTCTTAACGGTGTTTGTTTTGTTTGAATTCGTATTATACAATGTATTTTTTATAATTACGTAGGACTTGTAAAGTGCTAAATGAGAGGTATAGGTACAGAACAGCTGTATAAAAGTCAATACAATTTGTTGTTAAACCTGTCATAAATAAGCATTACGAGTTGCAGTTTGTTAGACGCCGTTCGGAAACTAATTATGGCATAACTAAATACTTAACTATGAGTTAGGATATTACTATATCTCTAGAATTCTATGTACCTAAGTTTTGCAAAACTGCATTTTTCCGTTTCGTAAAAAACTGAAACAGAACTATATAATTAGGTTTATTATATATTAATTAATAAGGTCATAAAAAGATTAGACCTAAAGTTACCGAATAAATTATAGTACTACATTTCCGTTTTCGAATTGCCCGTTTATGATAAGGTTTATTTATAGCTATTCCCTTAAGAACAATAAATATTTTTTGCAGGTCGAAAAGCATCGTGGATAATTCATATGGCATGGCCATGACTCCGTGCCATATTATATACAAATCAAACAAAGTTTATAACTAACGCGGAGATCCAAATTATACAACTAGGAATTTTCCGCGACTTTTTTCACAATTGTGTGTACAATAGACAAAGTATTTTTTCTACAACCATATTTAAGCAAGATCTCCCCAGTACCTATATGATAGGTTAGTCCGAAGACGTCAAGCTGTATGTTCATTGGTACCGAACTGATTTTAACGTCACATACCTTATAATTTAAGCCAAACCATGAAAATGCCATCAACATCCGCCCAAATGTTTTCGAATTTAAAAGTAGGTAAACTAACAATTAAAAGACAAAAGTATGAAATATATTATTTCGGGTTCCTTCAATAGTTTAGTGACCTTTACATAATCGATTACAGTTAGTTTTGAAAAACTATCTTCAATGTACAACTATGGCTCAGTCACAGAATGATTACTTTTAATATTGAGTAGGATAGGAAGCAGACGTGCTTGTTACGCCCCTTTTATTAAATCGTTAGTTGGGTTATATTGAAGCTTTTCCAGTTACAATCTAAATCGAATAACTTACAATCTAGAAGTTCAAATTCAACAATGCATAAATCAACTATCGTAGTTCAAAACTTCAAAAACCTTTGTCTAATAATCAAGGTGTGATTTAATTTTATGCAAGTGCTTAAAATTACACATACATAACATAAGTATGTTATATTTAAGTATTTTACATAAGTATGTAACATAAACAATAGTAATACATTAATAGGTAGTATTCGTAATATAAAAAATGCCCATATCCTAATTTCCTTGATTTACGAAATGTATCTGCATCATACGAGATTTCAATATTATTTTGTATTTTACATTTACAAGCCTTTAACAATTTTTGAAATAATATATATATAATAATAGAAACGCTTACATAAATAAAAGTAAAGTTAGGTTGAAGTAAACTATCATAGAAACGATTCTTTGATGGTACCTATAATATACGCGTTACATTGTAAACTTGTTTAAGACCACTTAAACGTTAACCGAATTATCCCGCGATGTGATTATATATTGCAGTTTTACGAGTCTATAAAGCAGTCTTTATAACAAATCTGTGAATACATTTACGTAGGTGTTTATGGCAAATACACTGAAACCTTTAAAGATAATATGAAAATATTATGCAATTATGAAATAGAAAAGATCTCTTGCGTAAAAATTCAACGTTAGCTTCAGGTTTGCCTACTATTAAATGGATAATTCAAACTTTCCGATCGCAAACGTTAATGAAGCCCACACAAATAAGATGTATAATTACAAATTGTAAGTACCTCTCTTTATTTATCAAATGGGCCTTTAACTGCTTTCATCTTATCACGTAACTTTACTGCTAATCATCAAATATCGTAAAACAGTTTAATTAGGGAAACATGTACTGCCTTTCAGACAGATGGTACGTAATGATCTGATCGTCACACGTGCGAATATTTTAGATGAACACTTTACTGCTTTCATTTAGATAAGATAAAATGGCTCTTTAGTTATACCTACTACTATAATACATATATTATGTTTATTTACTTAAAGTTGTTTACCATATCAACGAATAGTGAACGACATTTAATCATTATCATACTTTGTTTTGATTGTTGAAATCTTAGTTGTTATTTACTAGCACATAGGTCCTGATTAAAAGTAAACATTGCGTGTTCACAGGAAATATCGTTAAACGTAATTACCCCTAGCCCTGCAGAGTGCAGACAACCACTACATTTATAGATGAACGTTTACAAACGTGCAAATAGCTTTCGCACATTTGCGTTTGGCACTTTAGTTGCTTTTCACGGTGTAAATGACTTCAGGTTAATAATTTTCGAGTCGTGATCTCACATCAATTTATTTCGCCGTTAATAGTTTGTCCTTATTTCTCGGTATTATCTCGTGTATCGACGGTGTTGCAACGTCGTTGGTCGCGGTGCTCGGTGCTCGGCGCGGTGCTCGGTCGGTACTTGCCGAGCTTGCAGTTAGCGTCGCGTCGTTTGCATATTCCGAGTCGGTGTCTAAGCGGGCCGTGTCGTACATCGAACGCTCGCCAAATAATTATAATTCACAGAAATAGTTACTGTAGAATCACGTTATGTACTACTGTGTGGGAAAATAATCCAGTGCCGATACAGAATAATTAATATTAGTATCGAGTAGATTAGACTATTAAAATGTATGTAGGTACGAGTATGTTTATCTGGATACATTTTTATCGTGAATCTATGGTTTTTAAGTTTCTACACTTGTTCGACTGTTACGAAATAATATTTTGTTTGGGTGTGTTAGTGGGTGGATATTTATAAATATTATTATGAATGTACTTAATTAAATTATATGATGTGAATATATTTCTGTATCTTAAATATTATTATTAATATATAGGATAAATATGCCTAAATAAGTACCTCAGAATATACCTACTTTGGAAATAGTTTAGTCAGTGTATCTTTATAAGTATGAAAGAGCTTTAATCTTGGATTAAGATATCTGGGTATGAAAACTTCATATGATATTTATCCCTCGAGATTAAAATGATTACTGCTATTTGCGTATATAAATACAGCAAGTACCTAACTAAAATATTGGAATGCGGTAAGTATATATGTACATACATATAGGTATGTATTTATTACGAGGTACTGCATCGGCAATGGGTCGCGGATGCTGGGATGATCCAGATTCGCGAATCCTTTCACCGCGCAGCCTTGGGCCAGGAGTGACCATTACCGACGCTCTGTTGTTAATGTCCTATCGATTAACATAGATCGCCGCTAAGAGATTTAGTGCGCATTGACGTTTATAGCTCGAGCCTATTGTAACTATATTCGTGAGAGCAAATGTTAACTCGGTCCCAGGCTGCCGCCGCGCCGCCGGCGCCGCCACACCGTTGGCCGCGCAGCTATCGGCGTTCGAAAAATACCGGACATGTTCGCCAATTAAATTGCGAAGACGTCCGAAACTAACCGAGGGATGTGAGTGACGAGCTGCTTTGCAATTTAAATCGAGATCGTTATTCTTGTTGATAATGGCTTCGTTTAATTGGATACACGGAGTTTCTTCTTCCGAATGTAGGTGGATCTAGTTGTTAAGCCATAAAAGTATGGGAACTTCGATGCGTAAAAGAAATGTGAATGGGATAGTAATATAAAGATGTTAATAGAGCCTGCTTTAACCCTGAGACATGCGGAGGCCTTAAAAATACCTAACTTACTTTTGAGAATGTATATCTATTGATTGGTTTTATTTATCAATTATATAAAATAAAATAAAAATTATTTATTTCGGATAAATCCATAGACGTGTTAGTAACAAAAAGTTTTTAAACCTATGTTAGTGGAGTAGAAAAATACATGAAATTATTTGGACCTGCCCGTGACAATACCTATCCAGTACCTCTGGATAGGACAATCATAGCGGGATGCAATCATTTTCAGAACACTGTTCACTTTTATAAGTCGACACATAATGAACTAAACTCGCTAACTTATTACTTACCGTGAAGATTCATGACTGAATATATAGTCTACTTTACAAATGATTTAAAATATGAATTGTAATTGATATCGAACAAAGTATCGTTTTCGTAATTATATAGCAAATTTTTCAAAAGGAAAGAGTAGCAGGTTGTGGTAGACAAGTACGGTTGTGGACAAACCGGAATCATGCGTTTAAATAATTTTAATTGAAGGGTTCATTCCACAGCTCATTTATCAAGGTAATTTGGGGCTGGTTTTAAGTGAAAACCATTCTGTTTTTTAACTTTCCTTTAAAGTGCTCTATATATTGACATTTACTTGAGAAGTGGTTGCATACAACGACCAGCCATGACGTCTAATGTTAAGGTCGGTGGTTCGTTTACGAGTTGGTTCAGAAAATAAGTGAAACAAGATATATCTAAATATATCTGTACACTATAAAATCGTATATTTATTGTTTACATGTTTTATAAATATTTGTATTTGTGCAATAAATATTGAAAAAATACACTACCTAAGTGAAGGAAAACATCGTGAGGAAACCGGCATGTTTAAGAATTAATCACAAAAATTCAAGGACATGTGACATCCACCAACCCGCACTGGGCCAGCGTGGTGGATTATGGCCCATACTCTCTCTACGAGGGAAGGCCCGAGTCCCAGCAGTGGGAACGTAATGGGCTGATGATGATGATGATTACTACCTAAGTACTAAATATAATAAAATAAAATACAAATTTATAATTCTAAATATTAACGGTATAAGTCTTAAGTCAAACTAAAAAATTAAAACATTTTCATTACGCACATACATTTTTAGTAGCCCGCGTTAGTCGCGTTATCCGTTTGATTATATTATTCCCAACGACCAGCTTATATACTTTGTACTTGTCTCGATACCTACCAGAGCTGAACCCGTGACCCCTTGTTTTACGTACCACTTACCACTACGCACTCGTATATAAATACCTGTCTCTATTCTAATCTAATACTAATGATCAGTAAACACAGCTGCACGTACTCTAGAACGTAGCGGGTAAATAATGTGGCGAACATGCTGCAGAGATCATCGAACGATTTACCATAATGTGCACTCTCACTTAACTAGCAGGCGTAATCGATGTGCGCCTCCGTGCCGGGTCGTGTGCGTTCATATATTGCTTCTAATGTGCATATGTCTTTACACAAACAATATTTCGCGCGGAACCAGCATATCTTACCCAGATGCGGTGTTTTCCGTACACAGTAACAAATATAACACAAACAAATGATAAAATGAGACATTCTCGGTTACTTCGACATAGGTACGTTTATTGTACAAAAGACATGGTTCGAATTCAGTTCATTTAAATCTATAGGTATCAGCCAGATGCGGTTCCAATTAGTCAGAAAAACATCACATTATATACATGTCAATTTTGCCTTCAATTTCAAATTAATCATCTGCTGCATTAAAATCAGCAATATGTCATACTGATAAATCACTTCGAAGAAAAGCTTTGATTTTTGCTAAGAATAATGGTATGTCTATCTTGCCTGCGCACGACTGTAGTTTTCGTGTGAAAGAGCGTGCATATAATGCAAATAACTTTTATTATCATGCATCCCATAAAACAGCCATGTATAAAGGTAGGTATATTATACGCAAATGCATTCATTTTTAACCGACTTCAAAAAAGGAGGAGGTTCTCTGTTCGGTTGTATTTTTTTTATTTTTTATGTTTGTTACCTCAGAACTCCGTCATTTGTGAACCGATTTGGAAAATTATTTTTGCGTTGGGTTCAGTATAGCTACGAAGTGGTCCCATATAAATTTCATCGATATGTAACTTTGGACTTCGAAGATACATTGAAGTCAGTTATTGTTTTTTTCTAAAAATTAATTATTTATTATACGAACATCGCCTATCAAAAGAAATACAACATACATTCATTTCTCGATAAACATTAACTCATCCGTATAAACCACAAAGAACACTGACGTCCATAATAACGAGTATTTTGTTGCTTTTCTTTGTTTTTGTGCAAGTTGAATACAATATATAAATATTTTAATGCTTGATTAGTTTATTGATCTTTTACAACAGACTGTCAAAGAGGCTACGTGAGGCACAGCTCACTGGAAAGCGGCGAGCTTGAGCATGTTATTTACGTAGGATTGACACCTGCAGCCCGCCTGCGCACTGCGCAGAGCCCGATTCAAATTGTAATACTAATACCGATGCACATTTGTGATAAATTAGACATGGCTTACTCGAGGACCAATCTCCGAAGCTCAGCAATCAGTTTTGCGAAACACGGCCCGTTCGCCGTAAATCTATACTGGATTAGACTTTACAAAATATAGCGCCTGAGATACGACCGCACACGACTCGTCCTGCCTGGTATTCAATTCTATTTCTTTAATATCCTATCCTACTAATATTATAAATGCAAAAGTTTGTATGTAAGTGGGTTTGTTCGGTAAGAAATTCGGAATGTAGATAGTTTTACCCTGGATGAACACATAATATGCTACTTTTAACCCCGGGAAACCGCGGGACGCCGCCACCGCCGCTAATTTTTCTATAAATGTGAAATCGAGTTATGCGTCGACAAATTTAAGCACCACAATTGATAGGTGTGCTGTTTAAAACTGTGCAAAAGTTACGTCGGACAGGTATGATAAATTATGACACTTGATAAATTATGACAAAATAGAAATTTCAAACTTTATTAATTAACAAAATACGTTAATTAATGCTCTATTAAAAAGATCCCTTGTAGCCAAAATTTTTTACGGTTTATTACGCATTTAAAAATTAGCATATAACTCCAACATACAACATTAATTAAAAACTAAATTAAATTGTTCGAAATTGTTCGTAGAAAATATATCTATAAAATAAAACAGTAGACTCAAACAATTATGAATGAATAGAAAAATATGAATACATATACTTTTACACCCAGTGAAAACAGGTAAAGACAAACAAACCTATCTTCAAAAAACCGATTGGAAGACTGTCTGTTTGTTATCTACAGGATTCACTCGAAAACTACTGAACGGATTTTGTTGAGATTTTAAAAATCTAAACGATTTCGAATGCCTCAACAAAATCCAATCAGCATACAGGGTTGATTTGTGAGAATAACGTTTAATTTATAACTCTACTAATAGGTGACTAGGAGTAAAGTTATATAAAAAGAAACTTTATTTCTTGACACAAGCTTAGTACAATCTACATAAATATTTTGTGGTATAAGTTTCTGATGCATTTAGATTCAATCAAATCTCTTTTTATGACATTGCAATCAGAAAATGTATAGAAGAAGCCTGTGTTCGCATGTTTACATATAATTTTAGTTGTCATTGTTCTAGATCGCGCCATAGATAAATGTGCAGCTGATGAAAACGCACGGCATTTATTAGTGACGACTTCTGACGTGGTCAAGTAAAATAAACGTATATAAATGACTGAGGAACAGAAATGTTGATGGTTTATGCTAAAAAGATTTATTATTGGAAATATTTTAACTTTATATTAAAAAAAAGAAAATTAATTAGGTACGTAAATGCCTACACAACCACTACGTAAGTAAAGCCCCGAAGTACCCGTGCGGGTACAGCTAGTGAACAATAAGTAAGCACAGTTTCACTTATGATTAATTTGTAGTAAGAATGACAAAGATTGAACGTGCTCCGTAAGTTGGACGCTCTCATTTTAAGCATACCTATCTAACTTTTAACGCCTCATGCGCATATCATCTGAGTTGAAAGTTAATATCATAAGATACGCACACTCCAATAATGTAGCAAAACCATTTTAACTAAAGTCAAAAGGTCACATATGCCACGGCGAATATACCATAATATTCCATAATTTATTTGGTGTGTATGTTCTCCTAATGCGTATTTCTCACGGAAACACTGAACTCCGCCCATCTTCACAGTTTACCATACAGCAACATATGTGGTGATGCCACGCGAACAGTGATTAGAAAATCTAAACATGATTCACTTGACCTGGCGATTGAACTCAGAACCTCTTTCTCAAGAATCTACAAGAGCGTCTTGATTAAAAAAATATATCTCAATTCAAACGATATAAATCAAAATATTGCTATTCATAATTTCGTTATTTATATTCGTAATTGTGTGATCACAGGGTACTTCTAATAGTTTCTCTTCGCGTGAATAAGACGAGTGCAATTTATGCGCCTTCAATAAAGTCGAAAGTTAGAGCATTCAAGCACCTAAAAAAACACCAAATTATCTTAAAGATTTATTAGTCATTCTCTATCGTTGTAACAAATGGAGCCAAAATATACCAATAGATTTTCCAGCAAAAACTTAGAAAATACAAGATACGATCTCGGTTGTTCCAATAACACGTAACAGACTAAAGAGAGTCGCGCTGAATAGCCACTCTCACAGTTCGAGTGCGCAGGCGCACCGCACGCAACTATGTAATTAGATACACTATGTACAAGTAATCCGGCAGCCAATCGTATAAGTGGAAAATTGATCTTATTTGCTTTTACACGAAATTTTACTGCTGCAAAAAATGCTGAGGCCACTTCAGTCACCTGAGCTCGAGCCTGAGACGCAGACACTCGATCAGAAGCTCGAGTTCACATCATTTACATTCGTAAGGGGAAAGTGTTAAGTCCGCGTTGTTAGATAGGTAATAAAAAATAGATTTATTATGTGTTTAAGTTGCACTTAGGTACAGCCAAAGTAAAAATAAGATATGATAAGATAGATGTGTACAAAATTAATCTTAATTATACAATTTTGTACATATCTAAGTATATATATATATATATATATTCTAAGTATGTAAATAATGTAGGAAAATTATCGATTCAAGCGTCAAACTGTCCAGTTTATTGTTAACTTTGAAATAGCTTCATTATTACTTATAGTTACTAGCCGCGGTTTGGTTTCACCCGCGTGGTCAATATTTCAATATAAAACGTATCATATGCTTTATTCCAGGATCTAAAATACCTACTTACAACGTTTTGTTAACATCTGTACAATAGTTTTTGCGTGAACAAGTAACGAACATTTATCCTGAGCCCGCGATTCCGTCCGCGTAGAATATGGTTTAGTTTTTTCCTAAAGAATCGTTCCTTTTTTGGGATCTATGTCATATTCCAAAATCAAAGTACCTACATGCTAAATTTCGCTAAAATCCGTTAACGTATGGAGTCACACACATAGATAGGCTTTCGATAGTAGGATGAGTAGGATATAGAAACCAACTAATCTAAAAAACAATAAGAGAATGTAGGTACCTAATTTTCTTAATTAACCAAGTTCTTCTAAAAACTTTTTGACGTTGTAAAGAATTTAGCTGAGTAGCGGTCAAACTGGTAGTTAGTAACTTATAAAAACATAAACAGGATTTCGAGTATAATCCGCGACATGAAAAATGCCAATGACAAAAAAGCAACAAGCGTTCACGTGCAAGTTTTTTTGTAAAGCTGGTCGTCATTGGCGCTTGCAGCGAGCGCGGGCGGCAGCATGCCATCAGAGAGCATTCAGGTGACAAACGGTGACTTCCGGGCTATTTAATTTTTTTACATATCTAGCCGAATGTTTAAAAACGTGAGATTATTATAAATAAAATTAATTTAGAGAATCATGTTATGTTATCATATTTTTTTATTTACAGCTTCACTATTACGTGATCTTGGCACAGTCAAAGAATTAATAGGGCTCAGAACCTAAGAACCTTGATGTGTAAGGAAACGGTCACAGTAAAACATCTACGAGTAAAAGCTCTTCACACTCCATTCTTTTTTCGCTCACCTATCTCATACGATATCTCATAGGATTCCTTGTATCTAGTGAACCAGGAACTACGAGGACCATGGTCTCACAACACCCAGACACGAAATAAATACTTGCGTTTTTTTTTTCAGTGCACAATCTTTTGTACCGTCGCGTCGCGGGGATTTATCCAGCAACCTTAGTGATGCATGAGATTTGAGCCAACCTGCCCCACTACTACACCACAGAGGCTGCCATATAACATACACATATATAATATTCTTCGTCTATATATCCTAACCACATAATTTTTTGAATAGAAACAATGACATTATCAACAAATCAACAAACAACTTAGCAAATCAACCACCTTAAAAATGTATTTTTGCAAAGCATGACGACTTCATTGAACCACAAAGTAACGTACAGGACGTTATCTTATTTTTTGTTGTATTTTGTATGTTATATGAGTGTGCAATTTTTTCAATCATCTTAAAGTATCAATATACATTATACAAAAAAAAAATTACAACACAACTTGCGTTTGACATATAGCGCGTTGAAGTCTTTTGTATTGCGAGTTGACTATCGTAGTAATTTGTACTAAGGCCTAACACGGACTTGGTTTAGACACAGATATTTTAATACATACAGGCATTTAGTAATAATATGGAAGTAGAGTATGCTTTATTTTATATCCAAAACATGGATAGTATAAATGAATGAACATGTGTCAACTAATCAATCCGTGCTCTATATGCATATATAAGAGAATTTACTCCTATTAAAATAATACCTGGAAATACGCAAGAGCTGAAGGTAGTTCCGTGTCAGTAGACGTCCGGCAAACCTTCAATATTTCCGAACAAACACAGTTGAATCACCCTCGTGCACGCCGGAGAGGGGCGAGCGGGGCGGCGCGGGCGCAGCGTGCGAACACACGCCCGCGAGGTCGCTGTCTTTTTACTCGCTTTACCTCCTGACATTCGAACTTAATGGATTTGCCTTATTGAAATTTAAGCAGAACGACTACCGGCGGGCGTAATGGAATTAAATTAGGTTATTGTAACGAGAAAACAGTCTTCGAGTGGCCATCTTTGAGCTCTCAGGCCTCGGCGGTCCAATAGGAATTCAAAACATTTAGCATCGGTCGTGCACTTCGAAAAGCTACTCTTCTCGCTCGTTGAACTGCCACCGCGTGCGAGTGTGAAAAGAATAGATATAGGAACGAGCTCTTATCGACGAATACTCATTGTTCTTGGCCGTAATGGTACAAAATAAAGACAGAACAGCGGTTTTCGTGACTGCGAGACAAAACTACCAAACATGACGAGCGCAAGTGAGACACGAAATAAGGTTTATAGGGTCGATGGCCGAGCGAAGGAACTTAAAATTGGATTTTCTTATGAATTATGCTTCATTTAGGACACGTCTATCAAAATCATGTAATCGCAGGCTAATTCACGAGGTTTATTGATGTTAACACACTAAGTGGCACCTTTTTCATTAGCATTAACATTTATATTTCCACGCCCGTACGTATAATGTCTTATTACATGTATTTAAAATAAAATTCAAGGAAGTAAATATAAAAAATAAAATTTTTTTTAGAAATCTTCATACTTTACATTTTATACCAAAAAAAAACGTACCTGCCGTAAGATAAATAGCAGCGTTATTAGGTACAGTACAGGTATGAAGGTTATTGATAAAGTAATTTTGCCTTCAATTTCTGAAAAGTATCTCTTTGAGTATAGTTACAAAAACAAGATGCATTAGTTTTTCCCGTAAAAACTATAATCGGGGTATCCCGGCAATGGGTGCGCGGTTTGCGGGTCCTGCAGGAGAGCGAGGTAAGTAGCGGGACTGCGGCGCTCCCGCGCCTCGGCCCGACCACGACCGGCAGGCGGCGATGCCGGTGGCGGCGGGCGGCGCGGCGGCCACCAGCGCGCGGGCACCGTTACGCCGGCGTCCTTGGCTGAGTTCTTTCTTGCGCGGGCGCAGCAGGTCGCTCCGAACTCGTTCCGCGCTGTTGGTACCACTGCGCACGTGTGCCTATCTGTGTTAGTACATATCTCTCTATGTGTGCACTCTGTTTGCCTCTCGCATTACTTATCTCTGTGTGAGTGCGTTGGATTAGTCCTAACGGATATTACGGAATTTTAGATAAATGCCTCAAATTCAGTAGGAAATTACTGGCGTGGTGGGGTGTGTCGTATTTTTTACATTTCTAAGGATGCTATTGTGATCTAAATATGATTGGGAATGGTTTACGTGTGAGAGAGGATTAGTAGAGCATAGTAATGTTCCATAGTACTATGTGTGCAAATCGTGGCCAATTAAATAGGTTAATAAAAACTAGGTCAGGAATGACCTGCATCAAATAAATAATCAAATAAGAATCGTGTTCGTTACGTTGTCAGTTAATTTAACATAAATTGGGTTTGTAGCCTTGCGCAATGTCTGTTGGTTAATAATAATTACTTGTTCAGTTTTGTACGACTGAGACACAATTATTGACAGCCAAGGAGATCTTTATTGTTTGTCACAACACCCGCAACGTCGACGATAAAACAGATTACGTGCTTAATTGAAAATAAGGTGTTAAATATAAGATACTTAACATCATTACAATAACACTATCAATTTGCAGATACATTTTTTGTGTGCCATCGCATTGTGAAAATGTTGCAAAGGTATTCCGTGTGCTCGTTAACTCTTACAATAAATTTTGAAATCGTAATCGGCAAAGGTCAGCTCATCGATAGAGTACCTCGCTATATCGCGCTCTCGATTCAAACACACCACTTTGGGCAATCGAGCGAGCAATTACTGGAGTTCTTAATTGGATTTTGTTTTTATTTTAATGTGGGCTGTAAAGAGCTTTTAATGCGATGAGGCTAATATAGCGGCAGGTTTGCGCGTTGGGCAATGCGCAAGGACGCACGCAGCAGCCCCGCGGCACGTCAGCGTGCAGCGCGCCGCACCGGCCGCGGCCACTACCGCGTGCGATGCTGCAATCATTGAGATAAACAACGATAGCTGCAATGGACCACTAGTGTGAGATTTGATATTGGACTAAGGATTTTTTTTAAACTGCAACTTTATTGATAAAGAATGAAAATGGTAATGGTAGGTAGTCAAAGATTTATTAGTATTAAAGCACATTCACGTTGTGGGGCTGAATGATACAAAAACTGTAAAGTTATAAAATAAATTGCACCGAAATATGATAAGGCGAATTGCACATAACATGCGCCTACCTATCGCACCATGAATCAGATTAGTACACGAATACACATTTAGTTTACGCACACGTCGCTGGAAAAAACATATTCCTACATAATGTTCAACGCGACTATTCTGTGTGCGTAGAGCCGGCGGTCTGTGTGTGTTCACCCACACACGCATGGGGAGGTTCAACGTACCAGTCACCACTATGCGAGTTCCTTGTTCCACTTTAACACTGACACTATATTATTATTGTTCCAATGGAGTTTCCGAGTAAAGCTTTTTTATACGTGTCCTTATTTTTATCGTCGCAAGACGAGTTGGGTTATACCGAACCGAACCAATACGGATACGCGTGAAGTACCCATACCAAATACCTACCGAGTAGTTACACTTTATAACATTTTGTTCGTAAAATAACAAGGTTTCAGTCTCTTGTAATATTTTTTTATTGCAAAAAATAGCTGTTCTAATTAATTTTGCGTCTATAACAATACGACCGTTTAATTATTATTAGTAACCATTATTGTTTTAATTTATTTCGAAGAATAAAACTAATTTGAAGGATAATAACCAAAACAACAACTATAGTTTTGTAATTTCAAACCTGCAACCGAATGCTTTTGAGACCTCGCTGTGTATAAAGTTTAGTACAGTAATAACTCCTTGGAGCAATAAAACGGTTCGTAGTTATAACACAATCATTATAACTTGTTATTAAAATAAATGTCAGTTAACAAGACACAAAGGATAACTGCGGTGACTTGATATTAAATGTACCTAATAGGTAAATGGGGACATTGAATTAATAAAGTTGAACGTGTAACTTTTCGGTACAAATGACATCAACGCGCACGTTTGTCTCGTAGCAAGCGTAGCATTCGTTCCTGCCTACGAGTTACCTACAACATTATTATATTAGTTAAAATAGAAACTAGACTTTGATTTTAGTATGATTCAGGCTGCAAATTATTGTTTTTTACGTCTCCCTTTAAACATACACCTTCAGGATAGCGCAATACTTTTTGGTATCAAGCGTGGCTATCCTTTCTTTTAAAGAAAGGCTTGATAAGGTCTATTTTGATGATTATGATTATAACAGCTTTTGAAAAAGGTGCCCACAGTAGAAAATGACAATACTATAGAAATAAAAACTTGGAGGGTATCAAAATATATACATATATAAATACACAAAGTCGCAGGCTACTTACAGCTAATTAACAATATCTAATTGCGAACGATATTTAGTGAACTAACAAAAATAGTTGTTGGCTATGTGCAACACTATCATAAAATCTCAAAACTGGTTTAGCAACATGCCATTGGATTTTAACAGACAGCCGTAGACTAATATACACTTTTTATTTTATTAATATATTTGCTACAAGTGCAGTTGATATATTTAATAACAATATTAATAACATTTTTTATTCCCGCTTATAGCTTTCTAAATAAATTAGTAGAGATGATTTGGTAGATTTTAGGAAAATGTTCTATATTTGTCATTAGAATTCAATTCAAAACTACGGATATTTAAACGTAAGCAAAATTGATAACACAGCATCATCTTATGTTATTGAACAGAGTTCATCTATATAGCGTGACGTGTGAAATTATATTTGCAACCATCATCTACAAAAGCATTTTAATTTCAATCATCAATTATTTAGCAAGTACTCCATCAGATTCAGAAATACACCTGCCTTTTAAGGTAAACAGGATATTAACTTGAATATTTATTCATCGGCAAATGACTAACGAATGCATTCCTTGGTCTCAGTCAGAGTTTCATCAAATGTGATTAAAAGAAAGAAAGTTTTAAACAGCGAAAGTTACTAATATGCAAAAGAGCAAAAGTATAACGTAGCAACAGTGTCTAAACCATCGGTGGTTTGTTTTTCAAACATTCCTATGTTAATAGGAAGATTAAATATCACTAATTCTAATTAACTCGTATTGTATATAGTTAAAACATTAAGTCGCTTCTTTATAAAACGCACTTACAAAACAAAGATAAAATCGCTTTAATATGTCCTACAAAACATGCAATTGAGCTGTCGTAGCCTTCCATTTACGTTTAATCATATAGGAGAGCCGCTTGCCTTATTTATTTAATCAGTTTTAAGTGTAGGAAAGTTCTAAAATTACGAAAGGATTTAGTGTGCCCGGGCCCAGCTAAATGTTAGTTTAGCTAGTCCATCATCATATATCCAGAGTTGAATCTGTGAAAAAGCCGACATCATCTTATGACCTGCCCTTGACATTTCGCAAAAGTAACAGACATGAAATCAGGCTCGGAATAAAACGATACCAGTAAATTAAAGATAATAATCTAAAAGCGAAATATTTACTTGTTGAGGTAAATCTTAGTTTACGAATAATATAAACAATTGAAATTTAACTATCTGCCCGCCTGTACTAAGATTGATGGCGGTGGCGTGATGATGAAAAAAATGACAATTCTCACATATACACAAAATTGAACACATATTTTTTTATGAAATTTCAACGTGTCCGTAACCACGGAGTCTTTGCATTAATTTCATGGTTTCTACATGTTTGCGGTTGACAGCCTGGATTATCTTCAAAACAGACAGGTTGCAATCTATTTACTCATCTATTAATTCATTGATTCAAATTGTTAAACATTCTATAGAAAACGTAACGGAAGCAAAGGGTGCATACAGACGAGATGACTCGCTGCAAGTGACTTTCACCTTCGACGCAAAATCATGCAATGCTCGCGTCACATTATGTGCAGAAACTCTGTAATAGAATGCGGGCTTTGACAGCTCTATACTATTGTACCTCTCGTGTAGACTAGCATTAAGCACTCAAAATATTGACTCTTACCTCTAAGAAATATGCGATGTCAAATTTTAAATAGCCGCCGTATTTATTATCTGCAACAAAGAAGTATTATATTATATAGATGTATTGAATAACTTCGACGTTTCGGTTCATAGGAGAAATATTCGTAACTAGAGAATATTGTATCAGCGGATAATGTGATATTCATTACCTATACGAATAAAAGGTATATATGTATGCATTACATATCTACCAAATACCTATTTTACTTAACACAAACTTGCTAAACCACATAAAAATAAATGGTTTTATAAAATTTAGTATGGTTTTCGCAACAATTAAGAATATTATAAAGAGTGGCTGGACTGCGAGAGCAAATTGGTTTTTTATTATCCAAAATATGGTCTTCAAGGGAAGTCAGCATTGATTGTCTGCTTTCTACTCGTTATTGCGTGTATCTTGTTCCGCAATGTGTTGCTCCATATTTGCAAAATGCGAAACAAGCTGTTTTGTTATCAATATGAAAAATATGCATACATTTATACAATGTTATCCCCATATCCACCTCATTTACATTCCTATATATATGTTTATATATATTCCTAGATACAGGGAATCCTAGTTAGGCTATTTATTTTATCTATATAGGTAGGTACTAATAAAGATAAACAAGAGCACAGAAAAGGTTCTGCTTGTGGTTTTTCAGAATTATCAATAATTTAAAACATTATTTAAATAGTAAAACCAATCTCGTATTTTCAAGTTTCAATACGAAAAGTATCAATATTATTGTTAAAAAATAATGACATTAATATTAAATCTTAATTTAGTATTGCCGCATACCTACTTGAATGACGTCAATTAATTTACATTGTAAACTCGCAACCGAGAAGTAAGAATTTCAATACTGAATCGTAAAACTCTATATCGCGTGTAAATGAGTGCTTTAAGTAAAAAGGTTGTTCGTTTTGCGTGAAACTGGTGCAAACTGCAAAATAAAGTGGTTCAAACCGCAGAAACCAGTCCTGCGACAGGAAGCGGCCTCGGCGGCTCCCCGCGGCCTGTCACCCCCGCTGGGCCCGTGCGAACACCTGATCCAGACAAAGCGTGTCCTTCGCGTAGTGACGCATGCAAGTGCATTGCACTAATAATAACAAGTCCTTTCCATGTCCGGTAGGTAACACACCACCACCATATCTACTCTACCTATTCTATTTATTTATGTAGGTACTTCATGGAAACGCACTCAAGTTACCAAACCAGAAGCATAGGTATGGGTCTGAACTTTTCGCTTGTGAATGTATTTATTTATACTGCCTACGTTTACTTTTTTAATTTAGTTGAGCGTGTGAATCCTATCCTACTCATCATACTTCCTACTAATAATATAAACGCGAAAGTTTGTAAGGATGGATGGATGAATGGATCTTTGTTAATCAATTCCGCAAAAACTACTAGGATTTGATAAAATTTGGTATATATGTAGGTACTTTAGGTCCTGGACAAGAACAGGTTACTTTTTATCCCGAGAAACCGCGGAGAGAAGCTTGTTAAATATAAAACATGGACAATAAGTATAAAATTCTATAACATTTTCTAACCAATCACACAAGTTTTAAATATGAACTTGTATTATTGCTGCAGGCTATAGGTTAGTGTTTACTATAATTAGAAGCTTTGTGAGCAAGTTCTAATCTGTTAATTTAATGAAAATGATCTAAAATTTACTTGATGACCTAAACTAGCTATATCACGCAATCATTTATGTAGGTAGTAGTTTAGGTAAATATTATAATACTGGCTAGGCAATCAACAAAAACGCACATAAAAGTACTTATGAAGAGTCGTGACGGAGATTAGCTATTACATACTTTGTATAGTGGAGATTAGAGAGCAGGGGAAACTATTGGCGGCAGGCGGTCAGGCGGCGGCTACTCGTATATATACGTGGCACTCGCGGGAGGCGCCCAGGCAGCACGCGGCCACTAAACCTCATGCGTCATATTATGTGCATCACAGACCTTCCTGCGAGCCTTTTCGGTTGACCAAAGAAACGATCCCATAGAAAGTAGAGCAACTCATTTATTTATTCAGTACAGCGTCGGGTGCGAGCGAGACATTGCTGCGAAACCGGCTCATTAAAATAAAAAACCGATTTTCGAGTGCAACTCGCGCGCAGCGACATAAAAGTTTCCGACGAAATTTGCTCGAGTTATTCCAAAAAAGGCGCGCGAAACGCCCCTTGTGACGAGATCGCGAGATACAAGTGCGAGGTGAAACCGACCGCAATAGCCTCCGACTTGCAGCCTCACGACCGCGCGACGCGACGCGACGCCACACGTTTACTTTCAATACCGCCGATACAGACCATATCGAATGTATTGTAACCACAGTGGCACACTAACGTCTACATTCGGGTGCTATTTACCTAGACAAGCAGACAGGTACATATTCGAGTCCCTTATTGTATAAGAATAGATAAATTTCTTTTCCGCATTACAATGTCTGTTTTCACTGTAAGAAGCGAGCCATTGTCTGAACATCACGCAGCTTAGCGTTGCATTAAGCGCACGATATAATACACCTCTATAATCATAGTCACGAGTCACGTTATCTGCACGCGCATTCGCTATGTAAATAACACCATGCACGGCATTCCGCCGATACACAATATATATATCGTTTAAAAATTGGCGAGCGTGTCTTGTTTTTAATTACCTATCGAAAATATCGATTGCAAAAACGTTATCTTATTTTGCGTGGGCAAGTGCCCTGGTTCTGCGTGCCGCTGCCGCGCACACACATATGTGCGAGCGATTTCTGTCATTATTACTTAAAAGTATTTTCTCGTGCAGCGTTCTTCATTATGGCAGGGTTAATGGCGAGCTCAGCGTGACTGATATTTCCAGAGCACTGCACGTCAATTACATGCGCGGAATTAACCGAAACCTGAAAGAGTCGTCGCCTTTCACAACCGCGTCCTTTCTAGCTCTTAATCTTGGAATACATACATACATTTCATACATTTCATGATTTACTGTCTGTGAGCGCACTTTATAACATAATGGCTCATAAAACTGATTTCAGACAACGGTCTCATTTGTATTCAATCATATTTTCGAAAATCTTTTATTTGATGTAATAAAATGATAAAACAATAATTAAGAAATGTTTACCTCATTTAGCAACCCTGCTTTGACCTACAAATATCATATCAGTTGACAATACAAAGAGGCCATATCCAGTTTAAATCATTAAAGTTTTGAAATGTATTATTATTATATGCATTTTAGCTTGCAACATTCAGAAAGTCTCAATTTACAACAATACATTTTAAGATTTCCGCTCAAAAGAAAATCGCACCTAATAATATTTATTACCTTTATTCTATACCGCAACTCAAACGCTACCATAATCACTACAAGTTTTGTCTCGAGTAGACCACTGCACTTCACATTGTTCCAATTGATTTCAACGTCAGATGATATCGATGGTGTCTCACGAGCATCACGCCGCGCTGCGATCAAAGGCCGGCTGCGGCTGGTGAGCGGCCATGCCAATCATCTGGAGAAACGGATCTGCACTTGTCATACCTACATTTAAATTTATTTGCCTAACATTTCACATTACTGTAGCAATGTGAAAACGGTAGGTCAGTAGCGGTAGGAAGGCATTTACAGTAGGTCTGCTACAGCATTGTAGTAGATATTATTTCATCATTTCAAGCAAGTCTCAGTACCAATATCTGTTAGGTATATGTAGATATCCAACGCATATTTCAGAGTTCTTGCCCGCTACCTGCTGCAGAATGCAAAATCCAGGAAAATAAAATTGCATTTCAGTCTAATAATGTACCTATGTCGACTTCTATGTTTCTCTTAGAGATGAAATGATCTCGGACAATTTTAAGAAATCGGGCCTGATTGGACCATCGCATCTTTTTGCAAGTAGGTAATCTCTTGTTGACAATGGGTTTGATTCTAAGTTGCAAGTTATTAGTAGATACGTAATTTTTCTCAAAAGTATTGATAGCGATTACGAAAAAATATTCCTAACCTAAATTTTCAAATATTCTATTCAATCTCTGCCAAATACGTGGTGTAACGAATTCAAAGTGATGAAGAATGTTAGCTTGTTTTACCACCCAAGAAAAAATGTTGAGCCACCAGGCGAGTGACAAGTGGCAAATGTGACTAACAGCCATGTTGACGACGCCGCGCCACCGCTGCGGCTACCGACGGCGACAGTAGCTTCACCAAACAGAGCCTGTCAATATAGACCTAGCGTTTAGCGCTTTGCATATAGAGAGAGCTACCGGTCAATACGAACAAGGTAAAACCAAAGTTGAACATAATTTTATTTAACTTTGTTGAATAATAAATCAAAGATGGCTGTATTCAGGTAGCAAACTTCACACCACTAAATTAATACACACCATTGTGCTTTATGAAATATGTATTTATGCATAGGCCTTATTAGGTGCTGGACATATATTTATTGCTTTAACAAATTGGTGGATTAGCATAGCACTCGCATAATATTTTTTGAATATTTCTTTAAGCATGTACCTACTGATGTAAACCATAAATAAACATAATTAATTTTTAGAAAAAAACAAAAACCGACTTCAATGTATCTTCGAAGTCCAAGGCCAAATATCGATGAAATTTATATGAGACCACTTTGTAGCTATATTGAACCCAACGCAAAATTTTCCAAATCGGTTCATGTGACGGATAGTATATGACGGAGTTCAGAGGTAACAAACATTTAAAAAAATACAATTGAATAGAAAACCTTCTCCTTTTTTGAAGTCGGTTAAAAATAAAATTAAATAGCACTGACAAAGACTGGTTTCCAAGTAAAATACAATTGGCTATCTCGTATGCTCCGTACATCAATATTAGTAAAAAATGAAGCATCTCAGTGAAAAAAATCCATTAACGAAGGCATCTTAATCAGAAGTCACTAAAGTGTGAATAAGACAGAGTGGCAGTGGGCCACCGAGTGCGAATAGAGTATACAGTTATGACAAGTTCCGTGTCCGGGGTCTTTCCTACTGTTCCATATACGTATCAAGGATTTCTCAAGGATACCGGACGCAAGGTTAGTGTTCTTATATAAAAAATGTGAACGAGCTTAGTCGGAATCAATGATAAAAAATCAAGTAGAATAGAATCTGTATTAAAAATAACCTTTAGGACTTTACCGCATGATCTTGTCGATGATTCATTTAACTTAGTAATTCTGATCCGTTCTGAAGTATTTAACATCCGAACAAAACAGTAAGAAATATTCAAGTAGACGCGGAGGCGTTGCTATTATGTATGTACTCGTTTTTGTTCTCTCTCGAATTTCAACAAAACCTTTTAATCGCCAATCATCTTAATCGCTAATTAGCTACGCATGCTACGCCTTAATACTCCCTAATAAGGCTTCAAGATACTATTTAGCGGGAATATAAGCACAATAGCTGTATATGCTAATAAGTATAATAAAGATATTTGCATATAATAAACGAACTATCTATTGGTGCGTTGAGATAGGCGCCAATAACTATAAATATCGAATGTTATGATTATCTTCCAATATCTATAACCACCTGACTCTGGCCTGAACGGGTTATAGAAAGTTTTATAGACATTTAAAAATATCTAAAAGCTAACCTGCATATAAATATTATTTTTACATGGATTGATAGAGGCCATCGGCTACAAACCGGACCCTATATTAATAAATATTATCCTTGTGCTTTGATGAAATGAGCTTTATCTGGATCATGCATGGAGGTCCCTGATATATACTTTGCAAAGTGACAACAGTTTGTTTCATCTAACCATACTTGCACGTTCATGGACACTACCTACGCCATAAGTAAATCTACTTTCACCATACAATGACACATCCTGTGACGTAAGCAACATTAGAGGTTTTGATTTGAAGTTTTTTTTAACAAAGCTAATTCATCTGCCGTCTATTTTTACCTTTAAGCTTTTTATTGCACTCATTTCTGTCTCCCTCAATCTTAGTTTTATGTTTTTACATTTTTAATTTAAGTTTTATTTAAACTTAACTTAGACTTACTTTAAGCCGAAACACAAGCAAAGGACTTATTTCAAGAGCTAAGTGGTGTTTCATTGTAATAAAAACTTCTTACTATAAAATACTCAAACCTTTTTTATAATACTTCCCTATCTATATATAAATAAAAATTAAATGCTGATTTTTTTTTATATAACTGGATGACGAGACGAGCTGGTCGTTTGCCTGATGGTAAGCAATACGCCAACCCATAACAATGTAATAATGTTTGTTAGTAAGCGCATCACTAGATGCCTGCTGGACCGTTTTTTAATGTTCTTTATAGCAAAGAATACTAACTATTACATAGTCTGAATTAGGTTTGAATGGAAACGAAATTGAAATGTTGCCCGGAAAATTGGTAAATTCGGGAAATAGTGACAACATCAGTCGGGACTGCTAGTAATATACATTTAACGGTTAATTTTCGAAACCATTCCGAAACGAATCGAAATGTGTCGGTTATAGAACTCGCGTCGCGCGACGGTCGCAAGAGCGATCAGGAATTAAAAAGCCAGTGAACAACTGAACAGTGATCATGCATGGTAACGCAGACATCCGTCATAATTCCAATCGATCAGGATCAGACCGGTCACGAGTAGACCGCACTTTGTTCTAATGGTATAAATACAATGTGCTTGTGCACTTAACATTGTTCTGAGTCCGGCTTTTTGCATAATGGGCGTCGTGTTGGTAGGTGCGATCAAACACAGAGAGCTGTTGCTCATGTTCTATAAAGTGTTTACATGATCGCTACAAATGATGATGTGGTTTTGTTAGGATGTTGTTGATAGAAATTTGGTGTTAAGGAACCAAAATAATAAAAATCATCCTACGCCTATTGATATGCCTATTTAATAAATATTTGTTTAGTGTTAGCAATATAAAGTCCCCAAGATAGGGCATTATACTTTTCATTTCACTATGTCCCAAAACCATCGAACTTATAAAAGTTAAAAAATGTTACAAAAGTTTGTTCAAGTTCACTCAAGAACATCCTACAATTTTACTACTAAAAATGGTGATATGCACATACCCCGCTATTGAAGTAAAAGCACAGAATACTAAGGGACAGAAGCATCACTCCGCAAAGAAATTTAAACAAATAGCGGCTCTTGCTATGACGCAATAAAATTCAATTCAGCTCGCGTAGCCCTGCATACCTACCGGTCAAATTAACCTACAGAGCGCATCTCTTTCTATCGCATAGCTCTTATCTCTTCTGACGCGGCACGTGTAACGACGCGCGACCCGCCGTCGGTGTCCGGCTATGTACTTGTAGCTTCGTACCTACAGTGCGGAGTGCGCTAGGCCTGGTAAATGGTAAAATCATTTACTATATTATCGAAAAACTGAAAGCTAATTATATTGTTCACTCTTTGTCTATAATAACCTCAGTTATTAAGCGTCGCGTCGTCGTCAGCCAACCTGCCACAACAACGCGGGCGTTACGTCGCCTCGCCTAGCGCTACTACCGCGGATTAAATAATAATTACTCCTCCATTAAAAGGTCAAGAGAGCGCAAAATGGAGCGCCTGCAGTTCCTTTACCGTTTACTTGTTCGCCGTTGACTCTATCGATGTACTACGCGCTTTATGTACCTATATTTTGCATTCTAGAGTATTTTGTGCTTATTTGTCTGTTCTGGCTTTATATATACTGGAATGGCATTTAATTGCGTAGTTTGAGTAAGCAATTGAACATTGTTATGAGCTCAGTATTTAAAGTTTATTGCAGATGAGGCTGTTTTTCGTAACTACAGGTGTTCTTGCTGAAAAGTCAAATTCATTGTGACATCTTTTGATAATCAACCGATATTTAATTACTAGCCCCGTTCTGAATCAGTAATACCACGCGTATCTTATCGTTTGATACATAAGCTAACATAATGTTGTGTCGTCGAAGCCTTGCTGCATTAATTTATATTCAATGCTTTCTTTTGTTAAAACAAGACCGAGTATACGAGTGGGCGCCTGATCGGCTAACCCGTTTCTTTGCCAGCCGATACGGTAATGGTAAATTCCACTGTGAGTGAGAGTAGCTCGTATATGGCTGATGGTTTTCATTCGTTTTAGATAGGACGGTTTGCAAAACCTTCTTAGTAGTCTACTGTTTGTAAATATCTCACTACCTAATAGCCGATGGCTTTCATACCACTACTTTACTCGTAAATATATATATATATATATATATACGTTCATTATATATACTCCATCAGATGATTTATCTGTGGTGTGTATTTAGTTGAATTATCTGTGATTACGTACTTACGTACTGTGTCCTTAGTAGTGTTTTGACAGGTATTGCAGGTATCAATGATGAGTTATATGCCAAGATAATACGAAAAATAATACATAAAACTATAGGTATAGTTTATGAGAAACCAGCAATAAATATACCAGGTTAGATTTATCATACCATGTTTAATATCACAATATTAAATGTTCTCAATATGTATGTACAATATATAACAAATGTATGCATTTACAATCTCTAGTAAAATTTGAATTTTTAAATAAGATGCGTACTTCACAAGAATGATGATTGATGCTTTGCTGCTGCAACTAATTGACAGGCATCTTTGCATAAAGATATTATACCTATTAGATGATGCACTTGCATTTATTAGAAATTTTTCATTAGGCTGGAGTGGGCTTAGATTTGTTTTTCAAGAACATTATTGATGAAATACCTACAGACCATCATAATCATTATAATACAAACCAAAGCATTTTTGTAATAAGTTTTAGAACTTGGATCCACAATAGTTTTCAGTTTGTATCTACTTGAGTAAGATATGCGACATAATTGGTATATTGTGTAATACAATTAGTGGTATTCATGCAATTGGCTTTCTAGACGACGACCGCTAGCACTTGTAACAATTATAATTAATTAAACAAGTGGCATTAAGTTGTAGTGTGTGCCATAATAAACAGTACATTATGTTTACTTGTTCATTTTGTCTTGCAATAAATGTACCTATAGGTATATTCTTATAATAAAACCGTAACGAGGCGGCTACTGTACATTGAATATATTTTTGAAAATATATATTTTAAGAGTATTTGGTAGCAACAGAACCCAAAAATACAGTTTTTAACATTTTTTGCCTGTCTGTCTTTGAGGAATAAAGTCAGAAACTAAAGCACCAATTGGAATGCAGATTTAAAAATATGTTTTATGGAGTCTGGCACTACACATAGGATTGTTTCATTAAAATCGGTCCAGGAATATTGAAGTTATGACGCAATTTAGGAAAAAATATATATGTCCACTATAAGTTGAACCCGGAACGTACCGGACCCTTAATACACAAGGCTCAGCTTAAACAGGCTTTTTTCTTACCATGAGAACTAAAGGCTAGGTTGACATGCCGTTTTCTAAAAAATGTTTTGTTGAGTCCACGGCTACCATGAAATAGGACGGGATCGAGACTAGATCGCGACGGTTACGGGATACAAGAGGGACGCTAACGGGATTGGAGCGGGTAGGTAACAGTATAAGAGGAGGATGGTAACGGGATAGGAGCGGGTCAGTAACGGGGTAGGAGTGGAAAGGTAACGAAATGCAAGAGGGAGATGGTAGCGGGATAAGAGGAGGACGGATCCGGATTAGGAAGGGTCGGTAACGGGATATAATGGGGATGGAAGCTGGACGGTAATGGTATAGGAAAAGGACGTGATCTGGATAGGAGCAGGACGAAAGCAGGAGCGGGACACAGAACGGATAGGACGGGAATGGGATCGGGATAGGAACGGAGCGGGCGCAGAAGTAGGGTGAGATGGAAAATTCTCGGGAACAGGTTAGATTACTTCACTACGCGTACGAAGTCGCGGGCAACAGCTAATAAACAGTAGATTTAAGCTTACTTTCTGGTTCTTTTTGTCTTGCATGCACGTATTATAAAATAATAACGCTATTTGTAAAGGGCCCTGACTTATGAATAAAAAGTAATAAAAATCTGATAATAAAGCTAAATATTACAATGACGAAGTAGGAAACGCTCTTCTCGTAGCATAGCGTAGCGTAGCTTTCCCAACCCATCCCCACCTAGACTCCCTTATAAATACATAGATTGTGGACACAAGTACAAAAAAATATACCTATTACTTTTAAGATATAGTCCCACCCGACATCTTTAGTGGTTACAAGCTTTCATTAATCATTGAAGTAATTAATTCTATTTCTAAATACATTTTAAACAGGTTTTGCATGCATAATGTAACGTTGGAATTCGGCCATTTTTAAAATTAAGCATGGATTAGTAAACATACTTGTTTTATAATACATTATGTCCTCCTATTAGGTGCCTAATGATTTGACATTGTTTCAAGTCTGATGCCTAATAGATATTTTATATTCCTACACAAATGTTAAAAATAACGCGTCCCACCGAAATGTCAATACGGCAAGTAAATTTATGCAATCACTGGCGCGCCTTTGACATAATGTTGGTTGATGCTCAAATGGAATATTCATGATTGTATTCGCAAAAAGTGATTCAAGCCCAATCACGTGGCATCGCCATCTTGGAAACACCGCGCATCTTGAGCTGCGCGCGGCGTGCTGGCCGTAATGTGTACAACGCCTTAATTGATCTTTTAACACCGTTACTGAGATTACATTAAGCTTTTTAGATGTCTGCGCAACCTTCATACCTTGTACATGATTCACGGGTTGTTAAGATGTGGGATATAATTTATCCAGGTCTATGAGTTGTTCAATTGTTTCTCCTTGTAAGTAATTAGTTTAGTTTTGGTAAATAGAGTGTAGAGTTGTTTTCAGTAATAAAGGCATGCGCCCGTTAAAAAAAAATATCCAGTGAAAAGATTGAAAGTTTAAAAAACCATCTCCTTGTATTTTTTGTTTCTTACTGTAAGTATTTGTAGTTGTTTTATTTACTCAAAATTCTAAAATTGTTGTTAAAAAAAACAGCCCGTGTCACGTTTAACATGCGATAAATATGTATATTTATTTTTGTATGTCTATTTTTCTAAAGTAGTCTACCACAGAATAGATAATAGTACCAGTAAGTATTCTTTGAAAATTATTGAAATGAAATGTATTTATATGTATAAAATATGGTGCTTTAGGTTGTTGGACAGGTCACATATTTTGTCATATAACTAACTGACATGCAAAATAGTTAGTTTGATAGTACTAAGTACCCTAAAATACTATGTGGATAGGAACTTCTGCATTAATTATATTTTTGGTGATTCTGTAAAATATAGGTAACATACTATTTTGAAAGAAAAAAAACAAACCGTCTGTCAATATAATGTGCATCAAATTGGGCGGCCCACAAGCGCCTGAAGCTCCGACCACAACCGGATGTCCCTCGCCAAATGCACAATCACAGTAACACAAACTCTCACGAATTTTTCTCCCAACGCTTTCACGTCTTCCACTAATTATTATCCACTTTATCGGGCATCTTCAATTTGATTTACGTCTAGCTCTTACATAGCTCAATTGGTACACTTTTTCTTTTCGGCGAGGTAAGTTAAGTGGAGGCTACGAGCGGTACCGATACGACTTGATACGATACGAGTCGACCTCCTTACTCCCGCGCCGCCGCCACCGCTGCCGATGCCACCGCACCGCACTGTTACTAATAACAACGGCTGATAATTACTTACCGACAGTCGATATGCCACTACGTTAATCAAGTTACAAGTCTAGCTTAATCAGATTTATGGGTTTGATTATGGGTTTTACTTACTTCTCAGTTACTATGTAAACTTTGAGAGTTGCAGTAGGTACTATAATAGCCAATAGAACATTTACGAGTGAGTGAACCTTTACATTTCTCACGTTGGATGTAAATTATCACTAGACATAAACGTCATGACTAAATATGAAACAGTCTCCATCACAGGTTATACTCGTTAATTACGCTGTGTCGCGTCGGTGTCGTTAAATATTTTCGATAAAACCCGACAGTAAAGAAGCATAACAAGCAAGTCTATTGAATATTAAAAAACAAGGGAAATTATGTAATTTTCTTCATAACTGCTATACGTAGGCACAGACCTATTAGGTATTTGTTATTTTATAGTTGGGTACTGTTGAATTCAATTATGGCTATTCATATAACTTGTTTTGTCTGAAGATGGGATATGGCAGAGATGCAAGCGCATATTTAGTAAAACAATAGCATGCATTGAGCTGCGAAGAAAGTAGTACTTATGTGCATATTTGCAAATGTTTCCGATAATGCCTTTAAGGGATCCCGTATACATTCCATTTCACAATAGACTTCTGCCGTTTTACTATTAACTATTAATAAAGAGATGGTTACTTTCTAGTAACAATTGCCAAGACTTGCCTAGAAGAGTAGCCCATGTAGGCAAATATATTATTTTTATTCGATACTTAATGGTTTATTAATCGATAAGCAATAAAATAAGTCATAATCATTATCATAACAGTGGAGAAAGTTTTGGTAGAATGTGATTATTTGCAACCAACCAAGTGATCATATCGAGCATTTCGTTAATTATACCGACTTAATTAAGCGAAACGTAGTTCTGTTTAGTTTTGAATGGCTCTTTATATTACCTATAAACTGAGTCTCAGTGACGAGTCAAATGTAATACCTATCACGCATGACTGTGAATCACCTAATTTTGGTTAGGTATGCAACTAGGTATCTTATGTGTAGTCCTACCATCAGGGCCCCAATTCACTATGACAACTTGGTGAAATCACGTCGATTTCTTCATTAATAAACTACATCTCTATAACGCATTCATATATTCACATATATGACTTGTCATAGAGAATACAAATTTCGCAGATGTCGTTTATTAATGAAGGAATCGACTCGAAGCAAGGAATCGCCAAGTTGTCATAGTGAATTAGGGCCCTGGTAAGATCTTATTGGTTTCGTTACCTGACTTTACAAAAATATTATAGATTATTATTATTTGACTCGTCACTGTTATCAAGGCAATAAATTAAACGAAAACGAAGCTGCTATTTTGGAAGTTTCATATAGGTGTTAATTAAAATAATAAACTTAAAGCTAATGGTCTGTGGATGGATTGAGTTGATAAATACTGCATAATTATTGAGGGATGCGAAACGTGAAGTATTAAGCCATTGGTAAAAAATTTATTGTTTTATAAATTTGTATACTGCTATTAATTATTTTATAGTATTTTATTTCACATAACGTTACTCTTTCAGACATGTGTAAGTAATGTGGCAAAGTAGAGCAATATATGTGTATATTTGCAATTGGGGGTTTTGTAAAACGTAATGACGCAACCCGTACATTGCAATTCTCGGCTTTCGTCATGGTTATCCTACGTAGTTTTTTTCAGCGTCATTGTGCGAGAGCATATGCATGCTTAAATTAAGTGTAACACCAATAACATTCTTGCATATTCTTTACCTCGAAGCACGCTATCGTAGCACACACTAGCATACAATCTGCTATGGCTCTGACACGCGCTAATGCTTCTTGCACGCCCGACGCCGACGACGCGACGTCGATGCTAACGGCGCGACCGACGAGGCTAGCAGGCGGCCATCCTTTGCGTTGTTACTTTGAGTGAGTCATTACCACCCGAGATTTCATTCCACTTCTGGCGTGAGAGCAACATCAACAAAACGTGATGCCTCTACTTAATAGCAGGGGCTCCATTTTATTTCTAATGAGCCATTACGCAGATTTGATGTTGTTTTAACTTTCTTTTACAGTTACTGCAGTACTATTATCCTCAACCTTCTGGATTTGTTTATTAAATGTATTTAAAATAAAATACACGTTAGCATTTATTTCATTAAAAGATGGCCCAGGGAAGTTGATTTAACTTATATATTGGTTAGTATTCTTTGATTTAACTGTTAGATAAAAACTACTAAGGCATCCCAAACGGTGATGGCAGCGTGACGGTATGCCAACAATGAGAACTCCACTATAATTCCATTGGTGCCGTGAATCACCAGCCTACAATCCCACTAAGTCACAACAAAGATCACGTCACAGCGCATTCGAACACAACAATGAGATCCTCTGAATAGTGAGGCTGACCTACCTTTCAACTTGTCTAGAGTCTAGCGAGTAGTATTCTGCCATTAAGAAATGCTAAGAAGTTTGGCGCCAATAAAAAATTGAATACACCTACTGATATTATGCTTGCATTACTTTATTTAAAATTGTAATGAATGGTTTAACCAAGGTTTAGATATTTGGCCCAACATTCTTCTTGCATAAAATCTTATTTTTGCGAGGGACAACTATATTTATTGAAGTTTAAAGTCATTGCTTTACTTTCTATATGGTTATTGCTAATTGCGTTAAAGTAAAAACACTAGCGAGATTATTAAAAAAACATTTCGGCTATTTTAAAGCTGTCGATTAATAATAAAATAGAACAGTATGTCAAGTGATCATTTTAGCACGATAATAGAGCAAAATAAGGCGTGGGCGCAACCGCGGTGCCTGTGCGAACCGGATCTAAGCTACAGATAAATCATGCTGCGAACGAACCTCCCTCTCCCCACCCCGCCCAATTCCCCTCTCCCCCGCGTACTTTACTCACGGTACAGACATCATCTTGCTCAGTTAGCCTATTTCCAGACACAATTGAATAAACGGTGTTTTGGTTGAATCAGCTCAGGCATGCGCTAGAGTCTGCATCGGCAGAGTATTCGACGAGACCTACCGCGGCTGATTCACGCTAAACTGTCAACGTAAGTATCTATATTATAGAAACATCTAAATTAGCACTTCATTAGCTTCATTCAATTATTCGTTAATTGAAAATAACATTTCCAATTGGAAAAACGTCAAACGTGAGACAAGATCATTTGTGTTATAAATAATGCATAAAGTTTATACCTACCCAACCCCTGCCGCGACGCACATTTGAATGACAGCGACACATATCAGTGAGTAAGTTACTTTGGGAGCATATCTATCTAATCTAATAGCTTTAAACGAGCAATTCGTGTATATTATATAATCTGAATCTCGGAAACGGCTCCAACGATTTTCATGAAATTTAGAATGCAGGGGGTTTCGGGGGCGATAACACGATCTAGCTGGGTTTCATTTTTAGAAAACGTTTTAAAAAAAGTACCGAGCAAAGTTTGGTCATCCGGGTAGGTACTATTTTTAATCAGAGCCACGTAGGTGATCAAAGATCTTACCCACCTTAATCATAATCAATCATTTAACCGAAAAGTTGGCCATAACTACGAATGTAGACATACATTTTTCAAACTCGTTGGTTGTAATTAAATAAAAAGGTCCGTAAACATGTTTGTCTTGTACAGATTTCAAGTTAAAACATACATTATTTTTACTTCTCATGCTCGTATTTTTTGAACAGGTATGGCAACTACCCTAACCGTTCGAGATAGAATGTTGTTAGAAATCCATATAGAGTTTTCAAAACTTGTTAAACTTTAGAACAAATTTTAGGAACATGGAAGTTAAATATTTTAATGCCTAAAATCCATAATATGTAAAAAAATATATAGTGGCACTTTTCACCCCTAGGGCTAAAATCGAATTAACTTTTTAATAATAGCAACGTTGTATTCAGTCACATTATAAAAATTGGTTACATACAAAACTTTCATACATCGCGGCAGAATATAAAGCCAATATTTTAAATATTTAGTGTTTGTTCTGTGGACGAAATTGAATAAAAGCACGAAAAAAGAAAATAACAATGACACGCAAGTAATTTTGCTTTTCGCTCATCGATCACTTCGTTTAGATCTAGGGAACCGGGAACTATGTGGACCATGGTCCTATACAACACCCAAACACGAAACAAATGCTTGCGTTTTCTCTCTGTGTACAAACATTTGTCCCATCGCGGAAATCGAAACAACAACCTCGGTGAAGTTTGAGATTTAAAGATTTTATAAATTGGTTTATTCTTATAATGTATTTAAATATTTTTTTCTTTCTTTGCTATTTAAATTGAAAAGCAGAGTGCTTAACTCAGAGTTAAGACTTAATTTTTTTATTTCTCATAAAAATTTTCAAATTCATTTGCTGAGAAAAACAATTTTTACATTAAAATATAAATGCGATAGCTTAATGTACTTAGCCTAGTATACTAAGCGGTTGTTCTGCGCATAATAATACTGAACCGTTCGTGGATACAGCCATAAATGACACCCCGAAAAATCACGGGCCTAATAATCGCGGGCTGTCTCAAAACAACTCCTGTTAGAGCGCTGTATCCTGTTGTCAGCGTTACCGATACCGGTTGACCGACATGGAAGTCTTTAAACAGATTTCGGACCCAAGTCAGCCGTAGCAAGGAAAACAAGTGCTGGTGGGACTACAGCTTGTATAGTGTATGCAAGAGTGCGGTATCTCTCTCCCCAGACTATGGCACACCTTTTGTTTTACCCTGCGTGTCCCGCCACCTGTACACGCGAGGACCTGTACAATGCCACGGACAAAGCTGTGCGTGTAGCGAAGTACTGGTCCAAAAAAATATAAAGCCGAGCGATCGACTCACTAAGAAGAAGTACACTAAAGTACCTAACATGTAACACATATTTGAGATTTTTATTCAACGGGCAAATTACTGAAATTAATTCTACATTACTTACTAAAACTAAACTAACTAATTACAAGGAGAAGCAATTCGACAACCCATTGACCATTAAAGGCCTATAGATAGCCCAAATGTTCCAGCCCACTACAAGTTGTTTGAGTATTTTGTTTTTAACATTGATATAGTATTTAAAAAAAACATACAATTTTCTGGCTCACTCAGACTGAGACCCATTAATAATAATACACCCAGCAATCACATACATAGATCCTGGCCTCTAACTATGATTCCCTGTATCTAGGGAACCAGGAAGTATGCGGGCCATGGTCCCACGACACCCAGACACGAAACAAATGCTTGCGCTTTTTTTTTCTTCTTTGCACAAACATTTGTCCCGTCGCGGGAATCGAACCCGCAACATCAGTGGTGTATGAGATTTGAGCCAACCCGCCCAACCACTACACCAAAGAGGCTGTCATTGAATCTTTATCCGTCTTTATTACCTTTATGTCAAACAATCAACCTACTATTAGCGCATACCTAGATCATAGTTTTATTGACCATTCCGTACAGTGAAATAAAAAATCTCACTTACTTGCTGTTACTGAGTATAATTCCACAAATATGACTTTGTTCTTGCAAACGTTTTTCATTGCACCAAAAGATAGATATTCTTATATAGTAGGTATTTTTATATTTTTGAGTTTAGAATCTTACCTGATAGTTCAGGTAAGATTCTAAAATTAAAAATACATGATTTTAATAACAGTAAAACAAGTGCCTACCTATCTTTAGTTTTGGAAAAACTTATATAGATCAATTAATATAGGTAGTTGTTTTACTCAATATTCCTATAGAAAAACTGCAAACGCAGAGCAATTCGTATAATGTATACTCGTACCTAGCTAAAACAACCGAAAAAAACGTGTGCAGGTTTTTTATTGTATTGACAATGATCGAATGAGTGACGAGACGAGCAGGTCGTTCACCAACAACACGCCTTTAACAGTTTCAGGACTTTGTTGTGCAAAATCTTGTGCGCCACTGCACGGTGCTCGGCGCTGTGCCTGAGACAATATAATTACCTATCTCTTATGTGATAAATTTTATGCATTAGTACGTGCACGCTTAGCAAAAATCCAAGATTCCAAATATACCGAGAGAATAAAAAAATATTAATAAATAGGTATTTAAAAATATATCTCGTATCATAGTGTAATTTTGCTTGAAACAGTGCCCTTTTATGATAAAAAAGGTATAGGTAAGTCATGAAGAAGAATAATATAATTCATATTATAATAGATGCATAGATTAGATTGCACAATGAGACAAGGAGGCTCCGACCCGGTACGAGACGAGTGTATGCGGTCGCCGCGCCATCGCACCGCCGCGCGACGACGCGACGCCACACCACCGCCGCCGCGTCGAGTCGCCGCCGCAGCCGTCCGCAGCGCGGCCACTGCACTCGCTTCGATTTCACTTTTATTAGCAATCCACTTAATTGGACACCACTGTTGCGGTTTTATTCATTTTGCAGATTCATCTGGGACGCGCTTTTTGGAGATAAGTATTGTTGTAATGGTAAGGGTATTCGAAAGCCAAAACTTTGGATAGCAAGTAGGTAGGTACCAAAATTGATTATACCCGCTTTAAAAACTCTCAGTATCTTTACCGTGCATAAAAAGGTGCTAAAGTTCCAGGTTGGATATTTTGCTTTCGTAAAATCAAAACGTAAAATATTATTTATTCTTAAAATGGACTGTTTGAATAAACACATTTAGATCTGCGAGAAAAAGTTTTTATGGCGTAGGTTTCCAAGACAAATGCTCCGATTTTATCGTTAAACCCTGAAGGCCAATTGGACTGCTGGAAAAGTACAAGACAAATTAAAACTTAATTCATACCTAAAACTGCGCTCGTAATCCCACGCTCGAGAGCTCGATTAAATGGCATTAATGGGATTTTTTGTGCCGTTGGCGTAGCTCTGGTGAAACACTGATGTATTGTGCTCTAACTTGAACTTTAGATTCTACCATATCGCTCCCAATCCTTTGTGTCACGAAAATGACAAGCGCATAAGGCTTATCACGTAAAAGCTCGAACAAGAAAATAAGAAATGTAATTATTTAAGTGCACTATCATATTTTACTTTACTTGTTATAATTTTTATCATAGTAGGTATTATTGAATTACAATTTCCGCAAAATTCGCGTAGAACTCCAGTAACGTACGAAAATATAAGACATATTTGGGTAAAACCACATAAAGGAAGCAGTTGTCAAGGCCGTCTGGGACGCAGGTTGCATGATTTAATATTTCCACATATCTAATTCATACCACGTACGAGAAGCCTAGCCTCCTGAAAACAAACGATGGCAGATGAGATACACTAAAATAGACCTGACTTCATTAACCAAACCGTTTACCGTACCATATAGCACATACCTACCAGCAATTTACTTGGTGCATTGTTATAATAATTTATTGTGCTGGTTAATAAAATATATTCACGATATTAAGATAGTGATACAGTTCGGTTAGTGAACCAAATATAGGTAGTAATTTGGCTGTTAATTTCCGCATCGCTGTAACGCTGAAGGACGTTTGTTGTCATTATTGGTTCGTGGTTATAACTACCATATAGGTAGGTATTGAATTTTCTGAACACAATCTAAATATAAACATTTCCTAGAGGCAATGCGATAGTCGATGCGATTATTTCTTTGAACATGTAAGATTGATAATAAAATGTGCAGAGTCATCCAGAGCATCAGCTTCTCCTAATTAGACCTTTTACATGGATATTTTAGATAAGTAAGTTTTTGTGCAATTACCTAATTTACCTTGGAGTTTATGTATCTCTCTTAGTTATATATGATTATATATCAATTGGTAATAAAATCACTCCTTTGACTCTACGAGTTGCTCGTACGCGGATGTCTCACGATACTGAATTATTAAGTTTATATTACCTATAGGTATTGATAACGTGCCTTTATTATTATTTTATTGACAGTATTAAAAATAAGATAAGCAACAAAAAGGTAAGATAAGCATAATTTTAATTCAATGTAATATTCAATTATTATACAAATACATTTTATCAGGTCAAAACGAATAGGTAAATTCTTCAAAATGAAAGGTCGAAGTGGACCATTATAGTAACAGGTTAATCAGCATCACCTATATTATTAAGATTTTTTTACTTACTGGGCGTTTCTGCAGACAGATAATTTTTTTATGTCCCGCAAAATCATGCTAAATAACCAAATATATATATATCTGAAAAAAATTATACAGTTTATACAGTTTTCCTCTTGTAGGAGCATTTTTTAAGCACAGATCCATTTCCCGAGCCAGCAAAAAACTTGTTAATAACAGTGAAATTTTTAATTTCGAGATGTCTCGTCCCAAAAATTAGTATAAAATATTTCAATACTCATAAAGTTATAAAATTATTGTAAAATTATGGGTGTCCACACTTCACATAAGCAGTGCTATATTACGATGATATGTATCTAATCAAAAAGTCTGTAATTGCTTTAGTTTTTGTATATCGAGGATCGAGGCGTTTAGTTTTTGTCCCAATACTTTAGTCCCAGTTACTTTACAAATCGTTCGGTACATCACAAGATATTGGTTTAAAGATTGGAAAGTCACTATTCGAATGTCGCAAAATAAAGGTTGTATCCCAGTAGATGATCATAGAAGATAGGTGGACTGCTGGGGTATTCGCATTTTTTTAATGAAATAATCTCTCGGTATCTTTGAGATATTCATTCATTTCTAAATTTAGAGAAGGAAATATCTTCAATATTACAAATTATAATATTTAAAGTATACTTCGCTGCAATATAGTTTGGCGGGACATCTCGTCTTGTTTAAGGAATTATGAATTTTGTGAAACAATATTGAGTAATGTTCTCAATTCGGTGGATCTTAAGTCTGTGGATTTCGGCGCACCGAATTGAGATTCTTAAAGTAAATTTTTCACATAGAAAAACTTGTCTTAAGGTATTGTATTCAAAACTTTATTAATTTTCGCATTCTAGATTGGTAAAACAAATGTGACGGAAGAGTAAAAATGAAAAGAAGAACATTGCGGTACGTTTGAGAAATACTTTTATACCTAGTCCTTAAAGGTGAAAGCTCGAAAATGCATGAAAATCAATCTTTTGTAAGTTGTTTTGTAATAAATAATATTAACTTCTCAATTCGATGGCTCATAAAAAATAAAATCAATGTATCTTATTAACTTTATCAATTAACTTCCCTTTTTTAATGCTATACAATTTTGGATGTCCCACAATATTTTTTAAAAAGGTGAGAAATAAAATCAGCCATCGAAATGAGAAAAAGTTGCCCCTAAAGTAAAAATGCCCTACTTACCTTAAATTCTTTACTAGAGATTAGTAGATACGTATTTCGAGAGTTTTATTACTTGGCTAGGTTTACATTACTGTTTTGTTGCAAAATAATGCTTAAATCAATCAAAAATATGTGCAATCAAAAATAACTAATTAACGTCAAAACTAAGATAAGCCGGAACTGTTTATGTGTACGTCGATCATGACTTTCACTTGCACTCTATCATCGAATATTCCTATAGCAAACCAGTTCTTTCTTTTTCAAACTAGTTAGAATCTTTGCTACAACTTTTTTCGAATTTGTTTTTTTTTCATGGCTGGCTAGCGCAACACTAATTTGCTTATCATACCGAGATACGCTAATAGCATTTGATTCAAATTTAATTATAATAAACTGACAGGTTTGCAATAAATTGTAATTTAGATGATAGAAATCACTAAATTGAAGGTGCATAAACAACATCTTCGTAGATGACTTCTATAATATGTAATTACCGAAGTAGCTAATTTTGGGCTTATAATTTAAAGTATTTAAAATACTGAATAATGTAAATTAATATTCAGCAACTTGCTAGGCACAGTAACCTACTTACATTCGTTAATTTGACATTGTAGAGACTATTTTATTTATATATAGTCTCACACATTTTTGTATTCTGAGTTCTGACGGTAAACAAACCATTCGTAAGTCTGGTGCAAAATGCAAATGAGACTGACCTCATTTCATATTCTTTGTCTATACTGCCAGTTGCCCTCTTAATTACTTGACACAAATAAAAACACTATTATTTATAGTGCATAATGTAATCCGGTTTCTGGTGCATTTTCCTGACAGCACAATCTTTTCTGAATTCAAATTAATCAACTCTTTTGTTCCGTTCTAAAAATAAAATTCAGATATGAAAAATATAATAGAAACTTATGTAAAGTAAAATTACTAGGTATAAAAATGTAGTCGTACCGAATACATGTTAATTTGTTGCGGAATCTGAGAGCAATAACCGACGGACTCGTAGCGGTATTCGGCGGTTTCTTCGTATCTAACATTCGACAAAAACAACCGTCCCTGTGTATGTGTGCTCATACGTATGCACCAACACAAAAATCTTGAAGTGTATGTTTGCTTTGAGTATATTTCGACATATTAAGCTAAATGTGCAGATTAGTCACGCCTCGGCCTTTTAAAAAGCAAAACCGCATACCTGGCGATATTAAAACATAAAATGATAATGTAACGTTTATCGGGAAAATTCCGAGACTTTTCAAACATGGTAATGTTAATAACCAAATGACTTTAACCGTATGACTATATCCGTTAGAAGCAAATTGTTTACGACATAAACGTAGCCCATACACCAGTATAACCATTAGGCATGACTGTCTTGAATTAAGTGACAATTTGGAATTAAGTGCCGTGACTTTTTGTTAGAATCTTATTAGCGTACAACATTTAGTGTTTTACAAAAACGTGGTATCACTAATTGTTCTTATTTCAGGGGCAAAGGTTAGAAGTGGTGGTCGCAAGGACAGCGCTTTCTGCGCAGGAGTGCGTCGCGGTCGAGCGCGCACCAGGCTTCCGCATAGAGCATGCCGCACGCGAAGGGTCAAGGCTCCACGATGCCCGCTTTGAACCAATTTAAATACCCACTTACTTTATAAGAAAACATTTTAAAACCAACAAACAGACCCGTTTATACGCGTAGTGGTATTGTGTACAACATGCTTAGCCTAATATTGTATCTTTTTATATTGACTGCTGTAGCTTTACATATTTTTAGACACTGCCATTTATTATACTTTACAACATATGTATTATACGTGTGTATGAAAATTAAATACATTAAATAACAATCATTATAATTATATACGGTATTTCGACCGAACCGATTTGAAATTCCATCGCACGGTCGAGCGGTGGGCCGCGCGCCGGGCTACCTAACAAAAGACATCAACGAGCTCCCGCGCTACGTGGCGCTACGTCAGCGGGCGGTGGCGCTTCGCTACGTGCGATATTGTTTTCCTTACTCATCCATGGGTTCTTCTACTGTTACTATTACACCTACATTGATCTAGCTTGACGAGATGAGCAAGTCGTTCACCTGATGGTAAGAAAAACGTCTACCCGTAATAGTTGCAACACCACCTTGAATTTATAGATATAGTTGATTTTATGGACTAATTTACAGGGCCCTGTTTCAGAAACTGATACAAAAGTAACGGTTTTTCATATAACTTATCAGACAAATTAGTAATATTATGGTATGGGTATTAATTCGATATAGTGATTTAAACTTCAGGAATGAACATTTTGCTGCGCTGATTGATTAACTTGTAACATGGATAATTTTCTGAACTGAATTATTTTTAATATTATTATTTCAACATGCCATAAAACTTACAACATGTAGTTACGAGTATATATATTAAATTATTTCAACATGCTATAAAACTTGCAACATGTAGTTACGAGGATTTATATTAAACGAGGAAACTCAATACTCTGAAAATGTCACGATTTCTTCCTCAAAAGACCAATATCATAACCAAGCAATGCATTTTTTTTAACAAAACTAAATGGTTACATTATAACAATCGACATGCGCCAGTTTGGATGTCATCTAGCGTTTGGAATTGGAACAATTAAAAGGACAAATCGTGACGCACTGCATAGCCGAGTGGATTGCTGGCGCGGCGATGGCAACGTGTGGAGTGCTTAGGTTGCGTAAGGTGGGTAGATCATGGCTGCAAAAGCAGTGTTTGGTTGTAGTGTATCTTGATAGCTCAGCAACTAATCTATGTCTTTACCTAATTTTCTTGCAAAATTTAAAATAAATACCTAAATAGTTTATTTATGCTTATTTTATAAGTAGATGATTTTTGGCTCAATGTTAAATTAAATTAATGTAAGTAGATTATAAGATAAATAAATACTTACATAAAAACCTATAGTTAGCAGACAGTAGGTGTAGAAATGACGTCTTAAATACTTCGTTTGTATCTTGGAATATCAACCCGCAAGTTTAAAGCTGTTAGTTTCTTACTCAAGTGTCTTTTTCTTTGATAAGTTCAGTAGAAGTTTAATTTATCCTTGCATGACAAGCTTTTTGCAAGCATAACAACAATGTACCTATAAATCACTTATATAATATAACGAAAATATATATTATATTCTCGCTAACCAGGATATAGGAGCATCTCAGTCAGTTTTAGCTGAATGTTTATGGACTTACAAGTGAATCATCTGAGTTAGCTCTACGCGTGGGGTGCTTGAAAGTATAATATAATCTGCGAAAGAGCGAGTATGGCTAGGCGGTAACTTCGATCGACACATTGAAGTTATAATCCAAATAAATCCTCGGCTCTGTACTAGTTATACTATACTGTGTGTGATGTGCCGATTTTCCACCCATGCCCCAAAAACAATGAAGGTAAACATTGTGAGCATGTCCAAGAAGCAGCAAATTAAAGCACATTTAAATCCCGTCAAGTCACACCAGGTATGCATGTTGGATTATGTTCCCAGCAGTAGGTGATTACGTAACCGGCTGAATCGGATGATGGTGATCGTAGGCTGGCTTGATCTGTCTTGTGCTGCTCAAGCGAAATGCGTTTTACGATCCTTCTTCGATGAAATCTCTAAACGCTAATTATTTTATCGGCTGATGTTTTAAAGAGGAATGGAACTGCGCGGTCATAATTCTTAGGGTGGTTAAACCGTCATTGTTCATTAGGATTCATTTTAGAAGTAACCTATCGAAGTCACATTGTGACGTATGCAAATTCATTACAACCGATCATTGTCATGAATCAAATAGCGCAATTTGACATTTGATAGTTAAAAGTCCTATATAATACTTACTACACAGAACTCTACATTTTGCAAAACTATTATATTTATAAATATTAGCCACGTCTAAATAGAAATCATCTCGTATTTGCATTTACATTTTAGCCACAACTCTGAGAAATTTGGTTGGTTTATAATTCCCATATCAGGTTACTCCAATAATAATGCTACGTGCACTTATGTGTCTACGAATTGTAGATTATGTGATACGACAACAATTCTGCACATAAATATTATGCTACAAGATTATTCTGTAATAGTATAATCTGCATAGGGAATTCATGCCAAATGGAAGTATGCGAGATGAGATCCTGCGCATTGACATAGACTAATTAAGATCAATAAACCAGTCGTTGGGATGCGAAATTAAACTATACGTAAAGAGTTTCTGCAAGAAAATGGGGAACCTTTTTGGTGTAGAGTCTTAGATAGCGCTCCAATGGTGCAGGTCCGATCTTTGTCGTAAGCTCTAGCTTATGGCAACGATCACCTTATATTACTTAATGGTAAAATGAAATAAATATATGCGGATATTTTTAACAATGAAGACTGTAGCAGAGACGTTTAGTTTTTCTCTAATTCATCTTTGTTCAATCTTAACCGATCGCCATCGCGATATCGAAATCGTAACAGGACAGTAACTGCAGCCTAGACCCCAAGCGGTTGAAACGGTTCGAGTGGTCTTTTAATTTTAGCCGTTATTACTAATCAAATGTTTTTACTAAAATTATACAAAGTATTTGAATCAGTTGCATGTTTTGGACAACTCTAGCTTTAGATTTTAAATAATTAGGAAATAGAAAAAATATATAGCTCGGGCAGGGATCGAATCTGCGTCTTTGGCTGATATTTTTTTCGGTGGCCCAGTGGTTAAGGCTTTGGGACGGTTCCGAAGACGCAGGTTCAATCCCTGCCCGAGCAATATCATTTTTCTTCTTCCTAACTATTTAAAATCTTAAGATTTGCGCATAGCATGCGCTAATGCATTCAATATATTTTCTTTCTCATTTAGAACTCCACATTTCATAAATAACTACTTGAAAAATAATGGTTTCGACATCTTCTTCGGTAGTGTGCGTTCAATTAAACAATGCTTGGTTTCAGAATTCTTTGGTTCTCAAACTTAGATTTTCAATTATTTCAGTTATTATTATTATTTATTTATATTCTTTTAAGTCTGTTACTTATAAATGTATGCGTTACTGCTCATACGTACAAAACTAACATAATAATTCTTACTTATAGGTGAAAACTTGTAATTGGCCTGGTTATATATAAACATAATTTAATTATCATATGCATGTACTGGCTGTAAGTTTTCCTAAAGTAAATAAATAAATATCTGAAACTCGAGCTTTAATTTTATATAAAGTCCATATCGTTATTAGATAAATCCTCATCATTCTCATTGGCATTACGCGTTATCCACAACAATGAAGTTGCCTGGTTTATAGCAAGGCTGTATAACGAACCGTGCTACGAAACTTGCGAACAATGCGCGTGACGCCCCCTACCGCATCCCCCACTATAGGCCATCTTTATTGTTTAGACTAAAGGCGAATTTTTCTGACGGTGCCAATCCTTTGTCCGATTCAATTCTTGATTCAAGGCAACAATAGTTAACGAAGAGATTTTTGAGCGATAACATTTTTGACTTGACATGTAATTATCGTGTAACAGACCTATATCGGAGTAGCTAGTTCAACTAGCTAGTTTCATTGAAACAAAAGCTGCTAAGATTATTACAACCGGATACACTTATACCACTTAAACGCGCTTAAACAGTTCTTACTCAGGTTTTTCTTCCGTTACTTGATGATTAAAACATTTTAGGTAGGCAACAAAATCGGTGGGCATTTGGAAATTGAAAACTTGTTTCATTTTCAATAACTCTATTCCTGTAAATTTCAAGTTCTAGCGATTCAAATACACGGTAACAAGGTTGTCTGGAAAAGATCGCCGGTTAGCGATAAGACTTTGCGCTGTAATATTTTATTGTTAAAATGTGTGTTTCTTCATGATGTACAGCATTTTTTTTATTGTATGGTACTGGTGGACAAGAGATGTCTTTTCGTCAGTCTCTCGCAGTCCGTGCATCTTAGCCAAAGCCTTCAGTAAAGAAAAAATAATGTTTTACGTGTCCCGTTTAATAAATAAGGTATATGATTAGCTGGTTGAATATAAAGTGACGTTAATAGCTTGACCTCTAGCCCTCTCAGTGTCTCAAACATTACCCTCCTTTCTGGTTCTCTGTAGAAAACAAAAGGGATACTTGCAAACTTTTTATTAATTATGTTATAGGTATAAATGTATTGGTCGTATCAAAAGTCTAACTACTTTCTATCTATATATTTTGTATCGCGAGTATTGAGCTAATATCTTACTATGAAATTATTATACCATAGGTATCATATTAGTGGTTATGAGTTAGTTACTTTGTATGTACCTACTCTCTTGTGAAAGATATATGACGGCTGATAGGTAATAATCAATTTCCTTCGAGGCGGAAATTACATACAAAAAGCTTGTAATCATTAAATTTTGACATATCGATTGGTATTTGTGTCACATGCTCCGCACTCATTCAGACTAAAAGTTCGACGTATCTAGATCTTTTCAATTGCGAAAAAATAATAACTAGTTTTGTACTTGTGTGTAAGTACAGTTTGACATATTATTTGAACCTTCTCGTGCAGGCCATAAAGTTAAATCTGCATTGAAGGCCATTCAAGTATTCGGTCGACTATTATTATTATATCTAAACCTATGAAGCAATCGTGTATAGGTTTATAGGTTAAATATGAGCTTTGTTAAGGCAGTTTTGTTACTTTATTGCATTAGGCGCCATTGTAATGCTTGAGTTAGGTGTTCTGAAAATGTAGAGCTGCCACGTGTACTAGAGGAAAACATTTCTTAATAACTTATTGGGTAGAAAAGATCATTGATAGAGTTGCCGATGTAAATAGTGGCAAATTACGTAAAAGAGAATAACAGTGTTAGTAAATTTATATATCTTGTTAGTTCAGAGGGTCTTATTCTTTAACTCCATGTACAAAGAAGTGTGATATTCGTTACTAAATGAACGGAATTAAAGACACGAACGGCTATGATTTCAAGCATTCATTTTGAAATGAGTTCCTCATTAGTCCTGAAAGAAAATAAGTAATAACTTAAACCTATAGATAGGAACATATTACTCAAAATGAATAATTTGTGACTGGTTCTGGATGTATACCTTGAATACGGTACTCGTGGACATTTCTGAAAACAGTAATTATATATATATATGTAGGTATATACTATAAAGCTAAATTAAACTTACCTTCTTTGAGGAAGAAGCGATCCAATAAAAAGTCAGAAGTCGGATTAACACTGCAGTGAAATAAGCACGAACACTTTGTCTGTATGTCGAAAAACAAGAAAGTTCATAAACACCCTCAAGGAAGCACAGGATATTGAGAAGTCTTTAAAACGTGTGCAGTCCAGGGTGGTGGTGGTGGGGTGCAGGCTGCAGGCTGCTGAGAGCTTCGGGGTGCCGGCGGCGCGCGGGTGGCGGTCCAGCGTCCGGCCGCACTACGCGCCTCGCAACGGTAAACTGGCTGCCAGCGCCAACACAGCCTCTCCCTCGCTTGTATGAGTGCCTCGAACCTCCCTCCCGGACTCATAGTACCGTACGCCGTGTTTATGTCTTGGTAACATTTATTATACTTTTATTGGTGTTGCGTCGAGAACGCGCCTGTGTGCCGTGCGTGTGGCACACAACGCCGAGCATACCGTGTTCCGTGCCCGTGTGGGTGTTGGAGTAGGTAAAGTAACTACCTATGCATGCTTTGATCTTACGATTCGGTATGCACGGCCGCGCGGCCGCACGTAGCGCTGTGGCTATACCTTACTTCTATAATATCTACTCAATAATTTTAGTTTGGGTTTGTGCAACAACACACGTCGTGCCGACCGAGCTATCTAGGTTAGGAACCGGTACAAAGTACCGCCGCAAAATGTATCTTCTCTTTTGAAATATTAAGTACCTACCTATGTACTTATTTAATTTTACTCTTGTCCCCCACTCAAACTTAAAAGTGGGAGATATCAGGAACAACTACCTATGTATACAAGAATTAACGCATAAATGACGAAAACTCTACAAGTTTTCAAAGAAAATGTGATTGCTCAGTGACGGAATTTGAGCCTGCTTCTCATAATTGATGGCTATATGGCTAATCTCATAAATGGCTTTCACCAATTAAGCTACGTGAACCTTTTTTAATCTTCTTATGCGACATCTATCGACAATCCAGTGAAACATTATTAATCAATCCCAGTCCGATTTAGTCATTCTTGGCGTCACCTGCACTGCAAGATGTAGAATGAGCTACCACCTAAATTAAGTGCCTTATGAGATAATATAAAGAAAGATGAGTATGAGATAAATCTAAAAACTCAGTGCAGCACTTGCCGCAATCTTTTTTCTACCTCTTTTTTTCGGCAAATAGTTTTCATAGAGATGCATCTTTTCTAGCCCGCGTACGAGTCATCTTAGGAACTCTGTTTTTCTGGTGACTAATATATACTTACCTACTACTATCACAGAATATCTACTATCCCAGTAATGGCAGTAAAGGAACACAAAAATCTTCAGAAAACTTTCACGCCTTTTAACTGGAGCGATAGTTCACTTTAATTATTTTACTTGATTTTAGTAGGTAAGCTAGTGAATGAGCTTACCTTCATTACTATTCTAATATTGGCCTAAGCATTTGAAATTTTAGTAGCATCTATCGTTATTTTAAAAAAAATATGTTTACTTTTTGTTATGTTAAAAAAAATTACAAGAGGCATGTAACATTTGTCCGATGACATATTTATTTTATCATGCCGTGTCTCAGAATGACACTACATTAACATTACAATCTAGCTTAAAAATACTAATAAGAAATTTGACTTTAATTTAAACTGCTAACTAGACTAAAACACAGAATAAATAATAGTAAGATAAAATTGTAAAGGCGTGAGATCACGTTTGACGTTTACTTGAGTTTGAAGCTAGTTTCGAGAAAAGTTTATCGAATAAAGCTTGACTTGAAACTCTTCCTGATTCTAGTCTATACTCAGTTCTGCTGTTGGTAGTGGTGAGTAGTTTATTATGGTCGAATTTATAAACAACTTACTCAGAACTCGGAACTCTTGCTGTGGGATCGGCGACTAACAACAAATTATTCCATCTACTTATATCGGTTAGGGTAATTGCCTTAAGTAACCCTGATAAACATACTGCACAGAACACTATTACCACCACAGTATATACACAAAATATAGACTGGTATTTTGTGGTATATATTTCTCTATGATTACCACATTGTTACATACAATTTTAGAGTATATATAACCAGGTATAGAGCGCGCATATCGTACTTGTCGCCCAATGCGCAGCGTAGGCAAGTGAAATAGTGATGGGTAATAATTGTACGCCGTGACACGGACACACGGTACCTATTGTTGTGTAAGTATGTATGTTATGTCTTGTGTACCTATAATTGTAATTTTAGTAAGTGAATATTATTTATTTTAATGTATGAATGTATAAGATGCATGTGTAGTACCTATGTAAAATACTTATGTATGGGATATGAAATAAGAAAGTCAGAAACAAAAATTCAGGAATTATTTTTATACATCTATTTATTTACATTATCATAATTAAGGCCTTACAATATCATTAAATAAATTGCCAAATCAGTCCAGCCGTTCTCAAGTGTTACGTTTACCAAAGAACAGCATTTAATTTTTATTTATATAGATTACTAGAATTTTAAATCGCAAGCACAGATAATGTGCCGGTGTAAACTATTGCTCGCCATACTCATAATAAACATCATTATCGAATAGACCGAACGCGTCACATCACTATTTGAGTCGTGGAGTTGCGGGGCAGTGCGGGCGGTACGTGTAGCCCCGCGTTTCACGTCTTTTTCACCCCCGCGAAACGAAACGGACAAGGTTTACAGGGTTTTATTGCACATTTAACCATTCTTTTAAGATTAATAGAGCTAAGAACTCGCAACGGGCGCTCACACTGCTAGGGATCCACAAAAAGTATCGATACCTGAGTATACTCGATGCTTTGGTTACGATACCGAGTAATTTAGTAGTCGATACTTTTTGATGCGATACTGAGTAAGAATCAATACTTTTTACTGTACTCGATACTTTTGTCGTCGAATCTATCCATCCCTATTACATTTCTATCTTGACTATTATGTCTATGGGCTCTATGGGCCATAGACATGATATAGCTTTAGTCATAGAAGTCCCCGTCATTAAAGGGAAAAGCTGTCATGCATTGCATAACCCTTATGACCTAGAAAATAAGGGTTGTTATAAGCTTGAGTAGATTCCCATTCGTTCGCGTACGTATGTTAAAGTAAATTCCTATTAGTCTAAGTAGTAATAATGCTTGTGGTTTCTAAATAAAGTTAAATTATAAAACAAGAAATGCCCCGACGAAAGGCACAATATTTATGTTTAGAAGTGTTAATTCTTGAATATGCCGGTCTCCCCATAATGTTTTTCTTCGCAGTTTTTAGAGCGAGTGTTAATTGTGCACTTATGTTAAGAAAGGGCAAGCGGGATTCGAACTCGGGTGCGTCGGATCGAAAGTCGCAAGTGTTCTCCCTGAGCCACACTCCCCCTCATAGTTTAATTAACAGCATTTAATTACTTTTTCAAGAGTTTTTATATTTACTGAATGCCAAACAAAACGTACTCGATACCTGAGTAACTCGATACTTTTTGATGCGAGTACGATACCGGTATCGAGTATCTTTGTTGCGATACTACTCATGAGTACAGCATCGATACTTTTGTTTCGATACCATATCCCTACACACTGCTAGTACTCGTAAGACTAGCGCTTGTGGACAGGACGATGCTATGTTCTCACCCATGCCTACTGTTCCCACTTAGGAACACGCGCTCTATACCTAGTAATGTATACTCTATGCATACAATCCACAAGCGTAAAGCGAGTGTGCCTTGCTAGCTACAATACCGCGACCGCGTATATGTGTACTGCATACCTAGTTTATATGAAAAAAATTGCTGAATTTGAAAAACTACCTAGCGGCGAGTTTATGAATCATCCAAACTACAATAACTACCTATGTCATGCCATTCCTTTATACAAACCAAAGAGTAAAATAACTGCCCTCAAACT